>JBAMIG010000024.1:8303290-8318357 GCA_037177335.1 Kiunga ballochi | reverse complement strand
ACAGTAAGAAAATGATTACCCATACTGTCTATATGTGTTTGTAGTAGCCCTGTGTTGGGTTTCTGGTGTGTCTAGTCTAACCCAGTACCACCTGGAATAAGCAGAGCCTTGCAACCCAAAACAGGACAGGGAGGTTATAGAGATGTTAAAAAACACTAAAATCATGGAAATGATAAAAAGCCCCAAAAGTCCAACAAGCCTACTAGTAATAATAAAATGCAGTTGGGTAAAGTATGCATCAGTTTAGACTATGCACGTTAGATCTCATTACCTCTTGCTACAGTGTCTTGCAGTAATTTGTTTATTATGCCATTTCCAACCAAAAGAAACTTACTGATATAAATAAACCAAGCTATTGGCATGTGTATCAATAATTACTGTTCAACTGTAAAAGATAACATCAGAACAAATTATAATAAGGTATAGAATAAAATATATAAGCAGCTCACACTAAAGTGATTTAGTTTTCTAATTTAAGGCTAAAATTTATTGTAATTATAGTATTTTAACAGGGTCACTCATTGCACTAACCACATTAAACTTTGCTGAGACGGACCAATGTGAAGACTCACTGTTGCTTAAATCACCTTGATCGATGCCTGCTAACTCTTTGCTTGAATCAGAACTGATTCTGATTTATTGATTTATTTCTCATTTATTGATTTGTTGATTAATTATTCCTAATATTTCAAACTGAGACTCATCCTGTATTGAACTGTGACATTACTAGCAAAAAAACAAAACAAACAAAAAACACGTGGGTTTTAGAATAGCAACCAATAGAATAGATTCAGAGACGCAAACACCATGCTAATAGCATTTATGTTTACATTTAGCCAAGCTTGAACCTCAGAGACTTGTACTACCAGTTAAGTCTTCCTCCACTTTTTCCACACGAGCCACTAGTTACTTTCATTCACACCTATGCAATCATTTGGAGAGGCCCCTGAGGAGAGGCCACATCAAAGGTGCTTTATATATATATATATATATATTTTTTTTTTTTCCCTTAATGCAGTGTTTTTAGTAGCAGTGTTGTCAGCATCGCTTGGTATGTTACGTTTACGCACTGCAACTACAATGTGCCTCACTCTGTGCATCAGCTGTACATAAAACATCACAAAACCGGTAATAAAAGGGCATTTTGACATGCTGACATGTGGAACTTTTTTGACTGCTTGTCATGTTTTCTCATACACCATGTAGGTGATTGAAAAGAAAGCGTTTGTGCCGTGTTTGCTGTGCACATGGTTTTGTGTGGCACTCGCATGCCTGCATGTGTGCCTGCATGTGCATGGCTGTGTGTGTGTGCACTATAGGGTGTGCAGACCTGATGACGCTGGACATGATGAGCCCTCAGGAGAGGAAGCGTCAGGGTTACATTCACGAGCTTATCCAGACTGAGGAGACGTACGTGGAGGATTTGGAATTGGTGCTGGAGGTACAAACAGCATATTAAGAGATATTCAAACTGGAAGCAATAGCAGCATTAATAGTTTTTATTTACTTTTTATGTATGTTTACTCAGGTGTTTTACAAGCCCATGTCTGAATCAGGCCGTCTGACAGAAGCTGAGATGGCTGTGATCTTTGCTAACTGGAGTGAACTAATTATGTGCAACACCAAACTGCTCAAGTAGGTCATGTGTGTTGCATCTTCAACACATCTTCATTCATATGTTTAGGTCTATTTAGACTTGTAGTTCACTGTGATCAAAGTTGTTTGGTTGGGCCAAGATCAGAGCACTCTGAAGAAGTATTTGACCACAAGATTTTAAATGTGTTAACATGGAAAACTTGCATCTAACATCCCCATCATTTGTGCATCTCAGGGCACTTCGTCTACGTAAAAAGACAGGAGGGGACAACATGCCTGTTCAGCTAATAGGAGACCTGTTAGCTTTGGAGCTAGCAATCATGCAGCCGTACATTCGCTTCTGTTCCTGCCAGCTCAATGCTGCTGCCCTGCTGCAAAGTAAAACCCACAACCAGCCGGATTTCAAAGACTTCCTCAAGGTTTCAATAGGGGACAACTGATTTATGAAATGCCATCAATTGATTATTAAGCAGAAATGATACAAATAAACAAGTGAAATGCATTTAAATGTTAACTATGTGTTTTCCTGAGCAGAAGATAGCCACTAACTACCGCTGTAAGGGAATGCCACTGTCCAGTTTTCTGCTTAAACCCATGCAGAGGATCACTCGCTACCCTTTGCTCATAAAAAATGTATGTGGAAAACATATCTTTTCATTGTTTCCATTATTTATTGGACCCTACATAACTATTTTCATTCCCTTCTGGCCAGATTTTGGAGCACACTCCTGAAGGCCATGCAGATCGCGATCCGCTGCGAGAAGCTCTGGATCGCGCTGAGGAGCTGTGCTCTCAGGTGAACGAGGGGGTCAGGGAAAGAGAGAACTATGACAGGCTTGAATGGATACAGAACCACGTCCAATGCGAGGGCCTTATAGAGGTAAGCCCCCTCAGACATAGCAGATATGAATGTACTGAAGGAGGTTTGAGTTCATGAGATTCTGCAAGACTGCCAAAGATTTATGCTTCTCAGCAGAGAGGATGTAAAGTTTATATCTTCACCACATATTTTTCACAGGTTATTAGAATCTTTGTGGTTTTCTTTTTTCTGCCAGTGACTGTTTCTGACTGTTTTGTCTTTTCTTTTCCTCTTCATCTCTCTCTCAGCACTTGGTCTTCAACTCGTTGACTAACTGTCTCGGGCCGCGCAAATTGCTCCACAGTGGTCGACTGTACAAAACCAAAAGCAGCAGAGAGCTGTGGGCTTTCCTCTTCAATGATTTCCTCCTCCTCACACACAGTGGCAAACCTTTCTCCTCCTCGGGCTCAGACAAGTTATTCAGCCCCAAAACCAGCATACATCTGAAGATGTACAAAACAGTAAGGCAGAAGCAAAGCGCTTTCTCTATTGCTGGAAGCTTAATACCTTCACAGGAAACTGCTCGGGGGATTTTCTTGCAGAAAAACACATTTTTTTCAGACATCATCTCTTGTATTTTTTCAGCCATTGTTTCTAAATGAGGTTCTGGTGAAAATGCCTCCGGACCCCTCAAGTGATGAGCCACTCTTCCATGTCTCGCACATCGATCGGGTCTACACACTCAAAACGGACACCTTAAGTGAAAGGTATGCCTTCACAGAAACCATAGCATGTGAGACCTTACCTCTTAGTTGTCATTCATCGTAGCATCGGTGAATTATTCGTGTGTTGGCAGGACAGCATGGGTTCAGAAAATTAAGTCAGCATCGGAACATTTTATAGAGACAGAGAAGAAAAAGAGGGAGAAGGCCTACCAAGGTAAACACAACACACATGCATATTGTATAGTGTGTGGTTTTATTTGGATTTATGGGCCTTACCTAAACACCACACACAATGTTTTGTCATTGTGTGCAAGTACAATTTTTGTCATTTTTGAGCTACATCCAACTCTTTTGATTTGTTTTAGCACGCTCTTTAAAGACAAGTGGAATCGGCAGATTGCTGGTAACCGTCATCGAAGCCCAAGAGCTCAAAGCCTGTAAGCCCAACGGTGAGCTCCAGTTGCATGCGACAACTCAGCTATCACTGTTATCAACCCATGTCACATAATTAAATCTCCCTGCTAAAATTAATAAGAACCATTTTATTCACAATGTGTCCTCAGGTAAGAGTAATCCATACTGCGAGCTGACCATGGGTGCTCAGTGCTACACTTCCAGGCCAGTCAGTGACACTCTGAGCCCCAAGTGGAACTTCAATTGCCAGTTTTTTGTCAAGGACCTCTACCAGGACGTCCTGTGCATCACTGTGTTTGAGAAAGATCAGTTCTCGCCAGATGGTGAGAGACGCACATGCATGCAAGTACACAACAATGCATGTCATTTGCCCTGCTTGCATAGGCAGGAAAACCACACGAGAATTTCTGTCTGCCTTCAGCCATTTTAACTGGTTACTTTAAAGCAATGTATACTACCCTATCTAATATACATGGCAAAACTGCAGTTGTTTTGTTTTGTTCAATTGTAGAAGAACAATTGTGTTTTCGATGGTAAAATTATATTGATTATAACAGACATTTTAGTAGAAATCAACTATCTTGTAGAATTTTTTATTGGCAGATTTAGTAGCGTTCAGTGTTGTTTGTTTCAGGCACAAACCTCGCTCTCTTAAAACCCATGCATGGCTATGATTCTGTTGGAATGGTTGTGAGGATATAATGTGTAACGTGAGAGTCTTCAGGGTCCCTGCTATAAGAGCATGAGTATAACATGACAGATATATATATATTTTTTTATCCTATTTAGATTTCCTTGGTAGCACAGAGGTTCCCGTGGCAACTATAAAGAAAGACATGGAGAGCAAAGGAGCAGCGAACCGCCGCCTGCTCCTGCATGAAGTCCCCACTGGAGAAGTTTGGGTCAAACTGGACCTCCAGCTCTATGAGCCAACTAAATGAGCTCCATCTGCATCTGTTCCTTAGTTTTACAGAAATAAAGACACACATTAAATAATGCTAAGCTAATACAATATGCCACAAAACCGTCTGGATTTACTGAGTCTGCCTTGCTCTGCCATGAGCCATCCAGACCTTCCTTTCTATAATTTACTTCAATCAAGCTGAACTGCGATATTTCCTACAGATTTGAGTTTTATACAGTTTTTATTATAGGTTTAATGTTGTTTTACCACTAATGGCACAATGAGAACACATCCATACTGGTTATACTTTACATTTCTGTGTCATGCAATGCTATTACTGCACATTTGGCATATTTACCCTGTGGCATAACCACAAACTGGTTTCATGTTAAATATTCCAATAAATAGTGAAAAAGTTGTAATTAAAATGTAATACAGAAAACATTTTTCTCTGGTTAATTGCATCCTTCTGGTTTTCTGACATTGCACAAAACAACTGAGGTAGTCAGGAGACAATATTGATAAACGTAAAAATGAGCTATACATTTTGTTTATCCATCCATCCATCCATTATCTACCGCTTTGTCCCTAACGGGGTCGCGGGGGGAGTCTAGTTTTTATTATCCTTTTGGCGACATCCACATCTGGAGAACCAGCAGCTGGACTGATGGCACCTTCCATCTGATGTTGCATTGATGTGGGATGGTATGGCATCAAGCCTGGAGGAGGTACAGGTAAAATGTATTGCTGCCATGAACAATGTGGGCTGCACATTTATGACAAATCTGGTGAATATGACAGGAAATACATTTATCAAGAGATTTATAGTTCTGAGAAGGTGCTGTTTGTTCTCATATGCATTTATATCACAAATAGTGATCAGTTATAATGCACTCATTTGAGATGGGTTTAGCGTTTTACTGTGAAGACTGAAAAAGAAAATATGTGCATTTTGATTAAATGAACTTTTTTATTTATACTTATTTTACTTTGTTCTTAATTTAATTGTGCAAATAATTAAGATTCTGATACTGGTTTCCCAGTAAAAGGGTGTGTTTTCCTATTCTTATTCTTATTCTTATTCTTTTAACCTTATGAAGCTACAATGTCCTTGTAGGATGTTTTGCTCTACAATGAAAACAGGACAGAACATAAACATGTCTGGGATTCTCTAATGGAAATATTTGTTCCAAAAAACACTTGACAGTGAAACGGACCTTCAGTAAAAAGATAATTAAAAAAGACAAAGAATGCAGAATTAGAGAGAAGACCCACATTTTAGGGTCAAAGGTCACCATATTCAGAATATGTTTTGTTATGTGGATAACAAGTTTCAAGAAAGTGTTGCATGCATATTGCACATCAGGGTAAATATAATGCAATATAATCACATTCAAAGTAATAGTGTGAAATGTAATGCTTTGAATAATAGAGGCTTTAAAAATATTTGAAGCAGGATCATTGTGATTTATTTGGGTTTTTTATTCCAGTTTAAACATCCTCTGAACCAAGCAAGCATTATAAAGCATATTTTATTTCCTACATTGTTGTGTAGGACCTTGAATGCATCCTTAGCAAGAAAAAAAGAAAAAAATACACCTGTGGCTTTGTCAGCTGACTTCCACACCTGATCACATTTCACAAAAGAACGGGTTGTGCCGGCTGACACAGAAGCCATAAAGCAAAGGTATAAATCTTCTTTACTATTTTTGTATTTGTGAGTGTGTGTGTGAGAGAGAGAGAGAGGGGGTTACTGACTTGAATTTCTGTATTTTTGATAGACTTAGGTTTCTGTATCTTGGCTTTTATTTTCTTCTCTCTCTCTTCGCCTGTTTAGATCCAAATACATGTGTAAGTAGTCAAAGGTAAGTAAATTACAGAACCAACCTTGATTTAAAAGAACCAGACTTATATCTTGATCCTACCATGTTCAAAATGTTTTGTTAAGCAATAAGTGCCGTATTCTGGAAGAAATGCAATCAAAATGCTTTTACATTTTACAGTATGTACAGTAAATGGTAGATATAAATGCAATTCTCTCTTTCACTTTCACTTCCTCACTCTCTCTCTCTGTGGACGTGGCATTGATGTTGACGGGGAAGCTGGCAGCTTGGCTAAGACTAGAGTTTTACAGACTCACTAAAAGGACTGAAGCCTTTGTGGAAATCTAAAGGCTGTTAGTGATTTTATGTACAAACCAAAACAATCTGAGTTACCTTATAACAGGAGAAATAAAAACACCATCGTGACAAAACAGATCAATTGACAACTAGAAAGTTATGTAAAACAGGCTAAAAGTCCAATTCTGTGCAATTATGATACAGAACAGAACTATAAAGCCTGTAAATCTACAGCAGGATGTGGAAAATGTTCTTTGACTTCCCACCAAGATCAAGGTGGCATGATCTGGCACAGCTGCCCTGAATGAAGGGGATGATGTGATGTCCTGTGACATCACACTACCTAAATCACTTAAAAGAGGACGATCCTAAAATATCTTAATTGGTGTGGGTGAAGGTGAGGACTGGCAGTCCGGTGTGCTGGATACATCCTCACTTACAGTCCAGCCAAGCAGACTCGCACTTATAAGCCCATAACATTCAGTCAGAGAACTCGTTTTTACATCTCTAAGTAAAGATGTTTCTGCCTGGTTGTAGTTTCTAAGTTGGATGTAACGGCTCAGATTTTCAGTCTCTGAGGGGTTTTATATTTTCTGGGATTCTTTTGTTTTCTAATGTTTTATCTGCAGAGAAATGTTGTTTTTCCCCTCTATGTTTGTGATCATCTTAATAAAGGGTTTTTATAAGAAAAAAAGTCCAAATATATCAGTGTCATTCAGTTATTTTCTCCCTGTTCTCTCTCTCATTTGCAAACAGATGGAGAAATGTGTGTTCAATCTAATCTCTCTACTAAACTGCTTTCTTTTTCTCTTGAAAGGTGCAGGACATAACACGGGAAGGCTACATGGATTGGTGGACTTTTCTAGCAACAAGTTTTCCCCTGCTGTTGATCATCTGCTTCATAGACAGTAAGATTAAAGGGAATTGTACAGATTTGTAACCATTTCTTAAACGTTTAGATTTACTTTTAGATAATCAAAACCAGCCTATCATTCTGCTCGACACTGTTGAATACTGTTTATTCTGTGGAGCTTGAAAGATAACCTAAAGATACAAATTATGAAAAATACTAATAAAACCTAAACGTACCAAATTACAGAAACATATGCTGCAGAATATGTTACCAATGAGATCTTGGGAGAGTTAACAAATAAGCAAAAATAGTAAAAAATATTAATGCTTAGTTTGTGACATTACCTAAGCTATACCATTTACCTGCTTACTGTCTTGATCTTCAGGCAACGCCGTGCTTGAGCTGCAGCAGTTTTTCCATGATCTGAGCAAAGGTACTTGTCACTTGTACCAGGCCCTGCTCCGGCTGCGCCGAGCCGCCACCCACTTTAACAATTGTTTAAAACACCTGGTCAGGTGGGCCCAGCAAAGGTCATCTCTCCACAATGAGTTCCCCGACTACAAGAGATACCCGATAGGTCATGAAAAGCAAAGCTCATCTCTCCCTGACAGCATCCAAGACCAGCACCTTCTCAAGCACAGTATGCTACACTTCCTGGAAGGTGTATGCGTGCTGTCCGAGATGATGCCCAGCCTGATGAGTGCAGCACTCACCGTGTTCACCGCTTTCTCCCATTTAATTCAGGGAGGTTTTTACATCCTGGCTGCTATGCTCCGCACCACTCAGGTCCACCTGATCTCCCAAATAAACATCGAGAAGGAAAAATGGGACAAAGAGCAACTAAAAGCCAAGGAGAAAGAAAAAAAGGAACTCCAACATGCCGCAGGACATCCCCATGTTCTGTCAGGATCCTATCAGTGCTTTAAAATGTAAAACAGAGATAACATATGAGTCCTGATCTAACTGATTATGTAAGTACCCAGTCTGTTGTATGTGTAAGTACACACACATTACTGTAGAGTCCTGTTGAATAAAACAAAATGGAAAAAAAAACATAAAACAGCATGAGGAGCGCTGGGTTTCATTTCTACATAATGATTTTATTTTTTAATGCTTGAGGGAGAAAGTCAGCAGTCAATGCTGTTTTTTTTACTTTGTTACATGTGTGCAGGGATTTCTCCAGCTTCTTTGCATCTTTTGATTTTATTATGGATCATTGATTATTTAAACCCGATATTTCTTGTGATTGCATGTTGAGAAATATTGTTCTAAAGCTGTTGGGCTATTTGCTTTTGTTGTCTAGCACAAAGTAGTGAATCACCACTTTCTTGTTTGTGAATGATGACTTCAAAACAGACTGTATTTTATGTCCTTTTCATCAATGGAGATCATGTAAAAGCTGGATGTCACTGAGCTGCAGAAAAGTTTTCCTCCTAAGACCAACGAGAAGTCAGACTGGTATGAGAAGGGATGGAGATCCTTGAGTGTTCTTGTATAAAACCACCAAAAATGAGTGAAAAACCTCAGGCTCAGTAAGTAAATGATGAGACGTTGCTCATCTCACTAAACTAAAATGATTTGGTTCTTTCTACATCTTTATCACTGTGTGAGTGGCTGAATTTCTGGTTTCTCATGGAACAGATACCAACATATTTAACATTTAATTTAACAATAGCATTTCAAAGTTAAATGTTACAAAATAATTCTCAGTCAGTTTGGGAGAAGCCGCCTGATGCAAATAGCTTAATGCTATAATAAGTGCATTACTGACATTACTTGCAAACAAGTTAAATAGAAAACTGCAGAGTAAGGTACAGTTTCCTCTTAGTTTTTAGTGAATTCCCTGTTTGACAGGAAATGCACTCAAACATTGTGCAATGAATATCCAATGTACTACATTTTTTTTCTTCTGGTTTCCTGAAGTTTAACAAAACAACCGAGGTAGTCAGGTGAGAATACAAGTATATAACATATAAATGAGCTATAAAATTTATTGGGTTTAGTTGTTACAATCCTGTTGGTGACATTGCCATCTGGAGAACCAGAAGCGGGACTGATGGCACCTTCCATCTAAAGTTGCATCGATCTGTAATGGCATGGTATCAAGCCTAAAGCAGAGAGATGCAAAAGTTATTGTTACCATTCTGATAAAACTACAGTGACCACAGCAGGAAATATTACGTAAAAATAAAACTTGTATTTATATGGACCTGCCAGACTGCTTTTGTGCTGCGTCATCTTTCCTTGGGATTATTTTGGATGTGGATGCTAGATGCTGAAATGAGGCTTGTGACAGAGAGTTGACCTGAGATTGTGCATATTTATCAGGAGGGATGTAGTTCTGAGAAAGCTTCTGGGGTTTTTTCCATGTGTATTTGTATCCTGAAAAACAAGATAAATGTCTTGTTGGGAAAGAAAAACTGCATTCATTTGAGATGAGCTTTATGTTTAACTGTGAGTACGGCCCAGAAAAGAAAACCAAGTGTACATTTTGAATAAATAGCATTTAATACTAATATTTATTTTCATATGAATTTGACTTTTTTCCTTGATTCTGTGATGCATCAAATTTTTGATACCTGTTTTCCAAGAAGAGGGTGTTATCTTTTCCTTCGGTCCTTCATAGGGATACAGGCACAATGTGTCCTTAAAGTGTCCTGTTTCACTCTGTAATAAAAATAGAGTATGTAATAGCACCAACCAATACATTTAAGCTGCACAGGAGAATATTTGATTCATAATAAAAAAATGTAAAAAAAAAAACACTGACATAGCAAGAGGCAGCATTTATAAAAGGGATCACGTAAATATATATATATATATATGTTAAAAATAGTAGAATTAGGGAAGACCTTCCCCAAAAGATCACCACTTATCACATTTTAATAGTAGGTATATTAGTGTGAGTTTAGTCCATCACACGTTTCAAGAAACTAATAAATGATGTATATGTTTCAATGTTTACAACAGAAAAGCTGTATAGTATGATATATTTCACAAGAAAATTGATCACACTGAAGCTTCACCTTGGAGTTACAGTGATGCAAGTCGTCACTGTACTCTAAACTCTGCAGCCTTTTGACCTGTGTGGGACTGCCGCTGGACACACGTTCTTCCACTCTCTTCTGAAGAGGAAACCACACATGTTCAGTCCAGTGCTTGTGAAGCAGCTCCTTTCTCCTTAGCGCTGCGACATCCTGCTGGCTCAGGAAGCACTCCAACTCCTTAATGAGGGGGTTGTATGGACGAGCAAACACTCAGTGTGCTGTTGCATGCTTTAGTCTTAGTGGCAATATCAAATCTATCCTTTTTGTCGTAGTTAAAAGCTTATTTTACCTTCATGAAACCATTTTCAGTGTCCAATAAAGGCTGGATTAGTTCTTGCACTTCTTGATTGTCAGCCACCATCTTTGCCTAAACAGTGAACCATGAGGTAAGAAATCTCCACATCTTTTTGCCAAGCCAGTTTGCTTCAGCGTAGTACCTGGAGTTGTCTGAGGGAGGGGTGTGAGAGCTGATCCTGTTTAAAGCAAGGTGCTTGTCCACAAGTAGAGGAAGCCTTGTTTCTTTTGTTTGATCGACTCCTCATTTTGGCAGTCGGCTGAGACAGACTTCCTCTGCTCTCTGAGATGTCTTTATCATCAGCCATCCAGTCCTGAAACATCCGTCATTTAGAATTAGTGAGAACTTAGTGTTTTAATTTGCAACTATTGGAAAATACAGTCATTATATGATGTGTATAATTTATATAATATGAAATCCTACATAAAATGATGATGAGCCAAACAGCTGAACTCATATTATCATCGCCGTTCAACCATAAACTTTTTCAGCCAAGATGCTTGGAAACTCCAGCATTAGTTCACAGACAGACCAGACATGGTTGTGTAAGTGTGCAACCACCACAATGGGCCGTGACAGATCTTGTCGCTATCTGGAAACATGAGCAGCCTCTTGGTGTTACCGTGTGAAGCAGAACATGCATGTCATTACACGGCTGGCCTTATTGGTAAGATTTGACAACCTTGGCATCTGTGCAAGAATGGCAATTCTAGTATAGTAGCATGAAAACAGTTCTTTTTAAAGATCTAATGCAACAAATAGGAGCATGCTTTAGGTCTAAATGCATTAATGTACATTTAATTTGATCCATTCAGTTTTTTTCTGTTGTCTTTATTTAGAAGGGATAACAGCAACCTGAGACCTTTCCATTTATCTTTACTTAGACCCTGACTACAGCATAGCTGAAAATGACATTCATTAGCTCCCTATCAGAGCCAGTCAGACCACACAGTCATCCAAAGACCAGTGATAAATAGTTGAAAACAGCTTCACACTTTCTGTAAAATAAAAGCAGTGCAGACTCATGGATATTTGGTGGCTCAGATGTGTAAAACAGAACTAAATTTGGAGAAACGCAACAAACCTAAATGATCATTTCAACAAAAACCATCATGGCCAGTAGAGGGCTGCATTGTAGTTAAATCCCCTATTCCAACAACTGGATCACCTTCTGAATGAAAATGAATCAAACAAAAGCTAACTGAATGCATGGTCTCTGTAAATGTTGTCATTTTTAATGTTTTTATGAAACAAACCTGTAATCAAATTGAGATTGTGAAGCCTCTTTAACTTCCACCTTTACTGTGATATACAGACATTTAAGCAAATTATTTATGGAGCAAAAAAAAGATCAACTAAAATGTATTTATTAAGAACATTATTAATAGGCGACAGCCGACTTTTATAACCTATTTCAGAACAAAAACAGACATTTTTAGTAATAACATGGATTGTTTTCAGTGTCTTGTTTATTAGATCAAAATGTGTCTTGTTAAAGTAAATATTAGGTTGTCTTTAAATAAGTAACCTAAAATTCAGTTAACAGTTAACTAACAGAGCACTAGTTAGGTTTAGTTGTAAAACCACCATCATCAGGATCTGCTTTCTTACCTGTGCTCAGTTGATAGCGTTCATCTCAGACGATCTGCGGAAAAACAACAATTTGGAGCAAGTTTACTTTTTTGTTGCGTGCACGCGCTGCGACTATTAAATGAAGTGAAGCGACTGTTAAGTTCTAATACTTTCCCTCACACTGACTTTAGTTGTCAATATAGCCTAGGTTGAGACTGAGAGAAAGTCGGCCTTCTTCTTCTCCTCTACAGGTGTCCCACCTTCTTGAGGTTTTCTGTTGCCATGACAACCTCGCATGCGCAAGCCAAAATAAGCAACGCGCTGCGAAGACGCGCTCAGGGCGCTCGCGGTGATCTCAGTTAGGAAAGAAAACGCCATCAAATACATTAATAATGCATACAAAAGAATAAATAAAAAATAAGTATAATGAGATTTTGATTTTCCAGAATGGTTATTTATTACACACATTTCAATTTTGCTGTTCGTAGGCCTATTCAGGATTTTCAAAATGTGACTAAAGCAATTGAAGGGGGCTATAATTACTAAGATAAGGTATGGAGAGGAAAATGGCAGCCTGTGATCCTTCCTCAGAGCTGTAAAGCCTCGCCTGTGGAGTAGTAGCATGTAGGCTTGATCTTAATGCGCCTGTTGACAGCTGAGGTGCTCTTAAGGTGTTCACTGGGCCACCTTCAGAAAAACCGATACGGGATGTTTGGGTATTAGCTGCGTAAAGGCAGGCGGGGGCAGGGCTTGGCCAGGTCATACCTTATCTTTTCAAGGCTCTCTTTCTTTTCGTTGAAGGGTCCAGGACTGGACAGGGGGGAGGCCACATGGATTGGTGGACTTCGCTGGCAGCAAGTATTGCCCTGCTGTGGATTTTCTGCTTTATAGATGGTAAGATTAAAATGATGGGAAGAGGTTTTTATGGCCTTTCAGACAGACTACCATAATACCACACAGGCTGCAAAACAATGACTAGTTTAATTTTAACATATTGAATGCAACTAATGGGGGTGAAGCTGCATTACATAAACAGATCAGGGTCAAATACGATTATAGAATAAAGTAGAATCTATAGACCTAATTAAGCAGCTCTAATTGCTCTAAACATTTCAAATAGCTGTAAAGATAAAGTTTTGTCTCATCAAACTCTTCATGATTGGCTAATTCGCTGAATTATAGTAAACCTAAAACGTGCTGACAGCTGAAACTGTAATCGAGATTTTTCTCGAGATCTTTTTCCCTCTCCAGCAAGTAGAAGTGTTTGATGGTGGTCACTTTGTGCTCAGAGAGACGCAGAGATC
The DNA here is from genome assembly GCA_037177335.1 of Kiunga ballochi. Taxonomy (NCBI): domain Eukaryota; kingdom Metazoa; phylum Chordata; class Actinopteri; order Atheriniformes; family Pseudomugilidae; genus Kiunga; species Kiunga ballochi. Next base: position 8,304,728 of record JBAMIG010000024.1, on the reverse strand, counting down.
CATGGAGGTCGGCTCGCGTGCTCAGATGATACCCGCTACCCACATAGCTGTAGTGTAGACTTTAATCCAGTGGCAGACACCGTTTGTAATAGTTTGTGACATTAGCCACCGTGTTAATTTAGACTCCAGCTGACCCGGTTACTGTCTTTATCTCCAGGCAACGCCGTGCTTGAGCTGCGGCTGCTTTTCCACGCTCTGACCAAAGCTGCTTGTCACTTGTACCTGGCCCTGCTCCCGCTGCGCCGAGCCGCCACCCACTTCGCAGACTGCGCGAGACACCTGGCCAGCCATGCCCAGCAAAGCCCAACTCCCCCCGGTTTCCTCAACCAAGGCCAATCCTTGGCCAAAAAAGGCACGCTGCACTTCCTGGAAGGTGTATGTGTGGTGTGCGAGACGGTGCCCAACCTGATGGGCGCAGCGCTCAGCGTGGGCGCCGCTTTCTGCCACATGCTGCAGGGAGGCTTTTACATCCTGGCTGCCACGCTGCGCACCATCCAAATCAACCTGTTTTCTCAAATGAACGGCGAGAAGGAGAGATGGGACAAAGAGCGACTCAGAGCCAAGGAAAGTGAGAAAAAAATGAATTCAAAAGTGCTGGAGTACATCTCGGTGTTCTGTCAGGACCCTGTCAGCGCTTTACGCATCAAGGTCGACGTGCCACCTGTGTATAGATAATCTCTGTCCATGTAAAACACAATGTATTGGCACATAAGAGGCCTTTATTTAACTGCTAACAGATTCAGCTGATTGGTTTGCAGCTCTGAAGGAGGCTGAACTTTGACCTGTTGGGGATACAGGAGAGAATTAAATAAATGAATAATTAAATGTGAAGGAGGGAAGTAATCTAAGGTGCGTAACGTTTTGTTACATCTCTTTTGCATTTATTGAAAAATAAAGAAATGAAAATAAATGTCTGACAAATTAAATCTGATATCATTCATGGCATTTTAGATATTTAAAACACACAATACATTAATAGATTAGCAATACATTTTGTTTTCTCATTTTATTACAGGTAATTGTGTTTGTGCTAAAGTGCATTAATGTTCATGAAAATCAACAACTAATCTAAAAAAGGTAAATATTTACAGAATGAAAACATATTCCAGTCTGTTACAGAGTCTATCCAGGTCTAACAGAAATGCTTCAGTCACAACTTCAGACAGAAAAAAGCCTGAAAAGAAGAACATTAAAGTGGAAATAAAGATGTATAAACAACAGCATTAGTAAAAAAAAATCACTTGGATTGAAAGGTTTATACCTGAAATCTTCATTCACCATGTAAAACATGTAAACCATTTTTCTAAATTAATTTTAATATGATGTATTTTATTATAACCTTTATTTATATATAATATATATATATACATATATATATTATATATATATATATATATATATATATACATTTGCTGTAAGATAAAGAAGAAATCATTCA
>JBAMIG010000024.1:8279997-8293196 GCA_037177335.1 Kiunga ballochi | reverse complement strand
ATTCTTTTTGGAAATGAAAAAAGAAAGAAAAATGGTTAACCCCAAATAAAAACACTCATTATGTCTGTTTCCAAAACATCATGATGTGTGGAGACACACACGTGTGAAAAGACAACATTTAGAGAGAAAAGAGGATTTCTTACTTAAATTCGTGGCATTTAATTGTAAGGTTGCAGTACTTTGTTTACTTTACGTCAGAATAACCCGGTTAGTGAATACTTCCTTCGTCAGTCTCGCTCACTGATGAACAGAAGGAGGCTGTTAAAAATGAAAGGAAGAAATTCCACGCTGCTGTGCCAACTCTGCACATAGCATGACCTATTTCAAACTACTACAACAAGGCGTAAAGAGGAAGTTAGCATGGATAATCACTCTTGCAGGTAGAAACATTGGCATCTCTCAGGTGCAGCTGGGTGAAGCTTGAGGGATTTTTCATTTGAACTGCTGCATTTATGCATAATCAGGACACTTATCACAGATCTGTTCATGAAAGGAACCCCACGTCATAGCAAACATGACAGCATCATTCAAACCCTGCTCGGTGGAAAGACATTTACTCGTAATCACCTGATCATTTTCTGTTTCTTGCACAAAGAATGCCTCTCCATTGTCTCCAAGCTTCATATGTAAATCCACTGATTCTCCGTTAATTTCCATGTCCACCTGGAGCAGAGAGAAAAGGAGGAGGGGAAGGTAAGAGATGAGCAAACTGGAACACATCCCGTTTTTTTTATTATTGTTATTATTATTATTATTTCCGTACCACTTTCTCCCGGGACCGGAGGACACCCATTTTGCCGAAGCGAACGTGGAAGGGCGAACACTGCAGAGAGCCATCTGGCCGCCTCACAACAATGACATCAATGCAGCCAGAGAGGGTGGCCGGATTGAGTCCTCGGTACAGCTCTTTCACCTGGACGAACACCTGACCTGCAAGCTGACCCACGTAGTTCATGGTCTGACGAGTCTGGTCAAACAAGTGATGTAGACAAAAGAGGGACAGAAATTACCTAACTTTCAAGTGTCCTGCAGTTTTTTTTAAATCGGGCCATCAAAGCTGTCAAAATTAGGCAAAGCATTTCAGTAATGTAATGTGAAACCACTCCTCCAGTGGAAGCTGGTTCCCATCCAGCCAGCCCGGTCTCACTTACTGTTCAGACCTGTTCATACTTTCACCGCCACCCCATTACCCCCCTTCCCACCCCACCTCCTATCTCCTTCCTACTAAGTCTGGAAACCTGATCCAACTGTTTTCCAGTCAGCAAACCCCAGACTCCAGCGCTCAAAGAAAAACTAAGTTACACCAGTCTGGACGTCTCAAGTGACAGTAATATCATAACCCTCCTTATTAGCTGAGCTAAACCTCAGCCTCAATATGTCAAGAGCACAAGGCCTTTAGAATTAGCTACAAAAATAGCCAAGCTGTGTGCCTGACTGATCATCTTTGTGTTGCTGGATAACAAATACAGTCTATCCAGTAAGTTCACCTATGAAACTTTTCACCACCAACGGGTTAAGTTTAGCATTACATCCTGAAAGAAATGCAAATATTTCAACAGCAAAGGGATAACAGTTTGCTTATTTTTCATAAAGATATGAATATCCTTCATCACAGTACCCCTCTGAACAGGATGAGCACTAGATGAGATGAAGGGAAAAAATCTGATGCAGATTAAGTTTCAGAGGCAGGAACAACAAGAGGCAGCTGGAAGTTTAGAAATTTGACTATTAAAAAAACAAGCAAGGGGTTGACCTTGACTCATTTGCCAGCGGGCTTGTAAGGGATTGCATCACCGGGAGAGGCAGGAATGGAATAAAGCCAGCTCTCCTTCATTTTTCATATGATCACACAATTAACAAGCTCCTTTTAAAAACCAGAGGCTCAGTTTTTAGCATAGCAGGTGAATCTGGAAAAGAAAACGTGATGTCTCTTACAACAGCCTATGCATATGACTGTATCATTCAACCGTATTGAATTATTAATTGAATTTTCCACTATAGTATGGAGTTACAACACTGCAGCTACAGTGTGCTGAGCAGCTCCATCTAAAAATAGACTTCCTTGTGTTAGATTAGACAAAAAAGGAAGAGAGTCTCAAAAACACAGACAAGCAGCTCTTTGAAACACAAATCAGTTGTGCCGCATAAGCATCCCATGCAGTCATGCCCATTGACTGACTTGTCTTTTACAATGGTATACTCATTAGTTTAACGAGTTTACAAGCAGCAGTTTTGCAGGAATCTGGCACTCTGCAGACAATGAGTGTGCAAGTGTAGACTGAATCTTTCAGGATGCCTCATATTACAGCACAGACACAAGAGACACAGCATGAGGAAGTGAAAGCATCTGCCTTTACATGAAAATCAAGTGAAAACATCTACTTTTACTTATAGGATAAGAGACTGATTTCATTAAAAAGGACAAACACAAACCAGTGCACGTGCCTGAACTGAAAAGCCTATCAGACTTTTAAATAATATATTTATATGGAAAATATTAAATCCTAGTGATACAAAGCTGAATCGTATTTATCCTACTGTCAGTGCAAAAGGAAAATAATAGAGATGAAAATGACTTCACTGGCTATTACACATCCGTACAAAGATAACCAATTTATATGTATTTACATTAAATCATGGATTGTTTGCAATCATACACAGATAAGGACGAACATACCTATTAATGTTCAATATGCTGGCAGAACTCACCAACACAGAGACGACTGTTTCCTGAATAGATGTCAGCGTCACAAATAATAAAAATACTTCCTGTTTCTGGACATAAATATTATCCGAGCTTTACATTGAACTTTTTGTCAAAGAATCGCAGCGGAGTAAGGTAACTATTTAAGTCAAAGCGACGCACATTTCATTTCTTCTGTTTGTCTCGTTTAACTCTTCAGATGAATACGTCATACGTAATACAAACCCCATTTCGACCAATCAGCGCCGAGCTAGTGAGTTGCCAGACACACCGCTTCGGCTGCCACAGTGGCAACAATCCTACTGTCGTCTTTTTACTTGCTGATAAACAGGTTTGGTGGCGTCGCATTTCACTGCCTTACCAGGGCAGTCTGCCACTGCTGTAAACAATTATACAGCTCAATGTTTAAAGGATGACACAAATTAGATCAAGTTATAAACATCCTACATAAGTCATTTAGTGGTTTGTGAAAGAGTATGGGTAAAAGGTGCTACTCTAACACAAATTTTAGATTACTGCATTCATTTTAATGAGTTATTAGGTTATTACAGAGGTCATTTTAGGGTTGACGGCGGGAATCAGCGTGGCTACGTCAGCGTTTAAAGTCACCCAGTCAGTGTGATGCAGTGAGGTGATCTTCCTGACCAATCACAGCGCTGCCTCGCTGCACAGGCGATGTTAGCTGTTTTAGCATGAGAGGCTCAGTCAGACTGTAAAGAGGATGTGGCTGACTGCTGGTTTGAACACTTTGAAAGCCAGATATCTAATGCATGTGTAATAAACATGTAATTCTATCACCCTAGCTACTCGGAACAAATGCAAAGTCTAACTGATATAATGATGGGATAAAATAGACTTTATATCACAAATGTTTTGTCAAAGTTATAGTCCTTCATTCAGTGTGGATATTTGGGTGAAATGGAAACACTAACATTAAAATACTGGCAACATCATCATCTTCTTCATCCAAATCTTCTGGGCACAAACCCAAATTACTGGATGGCTACACGCTACTGCAGCCTCACGTGTTACTGCTCTGCTTCAAAGTGTGTGTGTTACAGGATGTCAGCATGCACGGGGTTTGATTACTTTTCCATATTGTGAGGCAAACTGATGTTTAAACCAGAAAGCTTCTGCTGTCACAGCCAACCAAACACTGAGCACTAAATGGCTTTTTATCTTTCTGTATTTTTTATATGTTAGATGCTAAATTGCTCTAAAATAGAATAATGAGAATAAGAAGAAGCTTTTATAAACTGAAACAGACTGAGGTGTTTTGGGGAAGTGTCACATTGTGTAACGCTGCCTTTATAGCTGCATCTGAGTGAGTGGTTTTTACTGTGTTACAGGCTCAAGTGACTAATTTAAGTAGGTTTTTTCTGAAAATTTTGTTTAGTCAAACAGCTTGTATTGCATAACTTTAAAAATGAGCGAATTTCTAAGATTGTTGTAACTTTTCATAAAAAAAAAATACTATTTTTGTCTTTTGCTGTAAACTGAGTGTCCATCTGCATGTTAATGAAAATTGGTTTTAGCTTAGTATACATTTATAATTCAATTTATAATTCAAACAGTAAATTAGAAGCTTTTCTCTCTCAGCTACAGTCTGGCCTCATTACAATACATCCAGAAGCTTTTGTTCACAGTTTTGCCACATTCTGAACATGCCATATGCACCTGAACATAGAAACCTAACAAAATGTCAACTCAGCAAGCATAAATATAATAACTGAAGATTTCTGCTCAGTTGGATAACGTTCTAAATATGTTATTGAATGTCTCGCTATAATGGATACAGTCCACAGTATTTTAACACAGCAGTGGTCATGGAACGGGCTGACCTACATCCATTTATATTGGGTCCTTCAAGGATATCTGAGCCATTCAGCTGTCATTTACTGACATGTTTCTAAGAACAAGGTCTATCAGAACGTACTCTGAACACAAAAACAACACATGGTGGCAATTACATGCATGATCAATTCAGTAATCATTAGCAAGTTTGAGAGCAACTTTTAAACAACAGTTTAAAATAACCATATCCAAGCTTCCTTTTGCTTAAATTATCTTCATTATCTCAAGAACTTTCATAAAATGTGCTTATATAACCGGTATTATTCTTTTTCTCTTCTCTTCTGGAGTTGGTTTAACCATAAAACTTAATTAATCTCACACAATAGCCTTAGATAATGAAAATCAACACATATAAACAGAAGTCATGTTTTTAGGAATGATCTGAGTTGACCCAGTAAGGGCACGTTGCTTTAACAAAACTCATTGCAAAATGTTTGACTGCACTTGGTTGACAACTCGTGCCATGATGACCTGAGAGTCACAAGACATTGGACCTGTTTAATTTTCATTCAGGGGGTTAAAGGAAAATTTCCTGATGGGTTTTGGTTATAAAAAGCAGAAACATAAAAGAGACATTTAATTTCAGTTTAGTTTAATTCAAGAATAAAAATTAATGCATTCATAAATGTATTTTAATGTAGATTAAACAATCTGGCAATAGTTTATTTTTATACTTATTTATTGGTATTGCATCTCACTTGAATCTGTTAAAATATGTTGATTTTTTTCTCCAAATATGATCATTTTACCCCGGGAGGATGTGAGAAGATCGTTTGATTCATCACTCCAAGTTTGTCACCTCATGTGCTCCCATAACCCTCGTCCCAAGTTTCAGTTTCAAGAGATCATCTTACACGTGGGCTTGTCTAACTAAACGTGCTTTCCTGTTTATACTGTATGTACGCTGAGAACCAGTTTCTGGACTTCAACCAGTTGTCTTTAACATTTTATTAGAATAGAATATCCATGCAGAGAAACATAAAACGGCTGTCTTCACATCAATGTTCATGCTTTATTTATTTATTTTTCTTCCTTGTGCATGCAGATTATTTAAAATCACTTTACCCAACTCCAGGTGTTTTCAGTCGAATACTGCTGAACAGCATCATCAAATTCCTCTTCATCTACTGTTGATATCATGATTCCATTATTAGTTTAATCCCAACATAGGTCTGGTTTGTGCTACTTCTCAGCAGTTGTCTATATTATGTGGATATGCCACAAGTTCAAGAGCATGTGTCTTCACTCTCTGTGATCCGTAAGTGTCTGACTGTCAAGTGCAAGTGAACAGTGTCTTACTAAATTTACCTGAGCCCCCTGTTAGAAACCTGAGTCGGTCCTGGCTTGGTCGTCATCCACCAGAGCCTCTGACTTCTTAGGCATTTGAAAAGATTATGACCACAAGGATTGTTTGACAGATGTTGGTCTGAGCAGACGTTAGCAACTTAGATGGTCCCACGCCATTCAGATGACTAATTGTGTAGGAAAACAAGAACTCCCAACCAGTAATGCATTCCTGGTAGTCTTTTAAAGGTGTAAATTCCCCATTACTTAATATACAATATGTGACACCTGTTCCAGAATTGACCCCGTGCTGACCACAATCACAAGTTGTACGGGCTAACATTTCCTTTTGACTCTTTCAACACTTTTATCACCAATATGACAGAATTTGTAAACTTTGGTGTATTTTTTATAAGAACAGGCCTGAGCCTCCATCTAATAGAGTTTATTACACTGCCACCTAGTGTTCAGCGCTGATATTTACATATAGATTGCGGCTCAAGGCTGCCTTCACTTGCAGAATTCAGTATTTGATTTTTTGTTTAATAAAGTTTGTTTCATGGACAAATTAAATATCAAAGTTATTTATTACTTTGCATATACAAATAACTTATTGGTTTTACAATGCAACGATATAGTCGAGTCGAATAAAAACAAACATACAAAATGCTTATTGTTGTTTTTTGACAATAGCGTAGTGCTGTTAAATTCTGAAATATAACTGCATTTTCCTGCAGTACTTGAAGATAACACAGTGCCTCTGCTGGCTTCACGGAGTTCTTCTCTTGTCGCAAATTGATCCAGCTAACAGATAGTTAGCTTTTGTGCCAGTATGGTGTCTGCAATGTGTCACTCTTTGTTTGTTGTTTCTGGTTAAAGATACTGGGCATTTTGGTGGCTTTAATGTTCCGTGCAGCTAATCTAAAAACCATCGGCAAAGCAGGAACTGGCTGGTAGGTGGTCTTTGAAATTACCGACACGCAACATATTGCTCATGTCTCCTTAACTCTCGTCCATCTCCAGCTACAGACTGCTAGCTAGCTTATGCTAATAGCTAAGCTTTTCTGGATATTTTAAGTTTATTTTTGATCGTCGACAGTTATTGCAACATAACTGGCATATATATATCAGAACATGTTGACTTTTTAACACTAATAGCTTAAGGTGTCGTAAGTCGATGTTAGTTGAAATGATCAGAGCTAACTAGCAAGAAGACGTTAAGCTATAAAGCTAACTATAGTCGCTAACTGAATGACACGGTATGTTTGGGGTTCAAAAACGACACACTGAGCTTCATTGTTATATTTTGAGCAGATTCAGTAACGTTTAGTATTTTTAAATACGGTCATTGGGTGTTGCCGCTAACTTTCCTCGAGGAAATATACATGTTCAATGTGATGTATAAAATTTAGCTTAGCTATAGTGTGACAGTCATAGCTAGCTCAAGATGACTAATATTGTTGCTTCTGTCCATATCAAGTTGTTTGGTCTGATGCATTTTAAATAAATTCAGGCCAGCTTTTCTTCTAAAGACACTTTCCTCCTATATGCACAAAAAACTTGGCTGGTAGTTACTTATAAGCATCCATTAATAGTCCATTTATTATGTAACCCTAGCCCGCTTCCTTTAGTACTTTTGTGGGCATGCTCGTGATTGACCACTCAAAATCCCACGATATTAAAGTGCACAATTTTGTTAAAAAAAAAACCATGCAAAACTCTACAATAGCTTTCCTTCATTCCAGGCACTTTCGCCGAACAATGGACGAGCTGGTCCATGATTTGGTGTCAGCGCTGGAGGAGAGTTCAGAACAAGCCGCTCGTGGTGGTTTTGGGGATGGAGGAGATCATGCACTTGCAGTGGGATGTCTGCTAAAGAGACAAGCCCGGAAGCGAAGGGGGAGAAAGCGGCGTTCAGACAATCCACATCCACCTTGGGAGACTGGCCACCTCAGTGAAGGTTCAGAGTCCAGCGTAGAGGAACATAAGGTGAGGCCATAAGATTAACTTTGCACCTTTATCATCAATTAAAACCTTGTATCAACCAGCTTTCAGGCATATTTTTGAGCAAAGCATTTAAGTTTGCTTGATGGCATCTTTGTTTATAGTTGTCTTGCTCACTGTGCACTTAAAAATGTAAGATAAAGTGCAGCATCATCAGATTGCAACAAGACATGGCTTCATGACTTCATGCTGATTTAGATGTTTCCTTGGCACCACATTGTTTAAAATTGTCGGCCTATGCATGTGTTGCTTATATCTTGGCTGACATGCAAGAGTTAGTCAGAGTTTCTTAATTTAGCAGCAGCACCACCGTCTGGTATTCACCACCCTGCCATTTGTTGCAGGACTACCGTGCCAGCACAGGAAGTGTCTCAGCTGCCAACAGTCACGCTCGTGATAATAGTGACTCAGATGAACAGCTTGGTCCAAAAAGAAGACCCCCTCATGCAGCTGACTTGGGAAGAAGCAAGCGGCCTCTTTGGCCTGACGACCTGGCAGTCCTGGGGTCAGCAGAGGGAACTCGCAGTCTAAGACGGCGGCGTAAAGTCAAGCGTATGGCTGTGGATCCACCCATAGAACCAGAACCCCCATCCTCCATCATGCTCGGGCCCCCTCCTGTTCCTAAAGCCCGTGTTGGCGGCAGGCCGCATAGACTGGGTGCAAATGAAGGCAGGGTTGCCATGGAGCTATGTGGAGGTGGACTGATGGGATTGGGAGGAGGCAAGAACCGGGTAAAGAAGAGGAAGTTGGCAACTCACAGGTTGGGAGTAGAAGCAACCGATGAAGGGGTGGTGGTTGAGAGTGAGGACCCTGTCTCTTCTCCGGTGGAAGGATCCAGGGACAAAATGGAGCTGGAGGAGCAGAAGGGCTCAGATGAGGACATGAGTGACAGGTGGTTAGTGTTATGACTTTTTCTTTTTCATTGATTCCAGCTGAGTGTTGAGGCTTCTGTCTCTGTTAAGATGAGTGTGCCTGTGAGTCTATGTGACTACAGGTAAGTGGTAGTGCTGTATCTCATTAAACAGTACTTAATTAGTCTGTTTAATCATTTATTCACAGTTAAATACCATAAGCTGGTATTTTGGGAAGCATTTCTAGTCATTGTCTATATAGTTCATTTCTAGCAGATGCCTATTTCTGACTCTTGTCTGGACAACATTTTACTGAATGTGGAATAAAGGTTTTGTAGAAAAGCAAAACCCCATAAAGTTCTCTCTCCCTGTGAAGCAGACCAGCCACCCTGTGGCCTGAACTTCACAGCACAGATTGCTGCTTTTGCTCATATTATCGACTTGTCTGAATGAATGACTGTGTGCAGTGTCTTAAGAATGTTTTAAAATGGTTGATAACACTGTTTTCTTTCTTAAAATGTGTTTTTCTTTACATAAATCTTATAGATGTTTATATTTAACTCTGTTATTTGTGTATGTTTTCAGTTAAAATGTTGTTTAAAATACAGGGATGTGTATATGTGTATATAAATGTGTATATTTTGTTTTCAATTTACATTTGACACCCTGTCACATTCAGTCTATAAAAGAAAAAAATCTTATTTACTAATACTTGACTCATGGTATTGTGGTTGTGGAACTTTGCTGCTAATATTTCATAGCCTTTTGCTGCATTTTAGGACTTTTTAAACTCTTCTAATTAGCTTTTCTTGTCTTCTTTTCAGTGAAACCAGCAGTGTCAGTAACAGCAGTGATGGAGGACTTTATACCAACGATGAGGGAAGACAAGGTTTGTTCTCATGAAATGGCATCAGCTGTGTAGATCATTGCTAACCTGAGTTTGTATGGATGACATAATTTCTAAGAAAAATGAAACTGGTTTCTGAATGAAGTGATATGGTCAGCTTGTAAAAATGACATGTGAGATCAAACATTCTTGTGACATTATCTCTCTTTTCCAGGTGATGATGAACAGAGTGACTGGTTCTATGAGGCAGAGCCAGGGTCTGGTTCTGGGCCTGGTGGTGCATGTGGGATTGCTGGAGTGGTTCCCTGGTGGGAAAGGGAGACGGCATCTGAGGAGTTGGACCTCGCTGACCCAGTTTTCAACAGCATTCTCACTGGATCTTTTCCACTCTTGAGTCCCAATGCACAGAGAGGTAAAACGTCTTGATACAGGGCAGGAATACTTGCCTCAAAGCTGCAGCACAAATGATCTGAATATTGGGTACCTTGCCAGTGAAATTTGTTTAATGAACTTTTTATAGTTGACTTTTGCATTATGAAGCTCCAGTAATAATAATAATAATAATAATAATAATAATAATAATAATGTACACTCATGTTAAATTTACAATGTTATTGCAATGTGTTTTGTCACCACTAGGTGGCAAACAGTTTACACAAACACCTCTATGCAAGTGATTCCTGCTGCACAAAGCCACTTTTCCCCTCCACTGACACGTTATTAACTCAGTTTGTTCTGAACATTTAGAGGGTTTTATCAGTCTGAGCTCCGTATGCATCAGCATGCTATTAATAAGGCAAAGGAATCTGTTCTTGAACTTTTTATGCTGAGTTTTATTTGTTGATGAAACCATACATTTTTTGGTCAGGCTTTCAGGCCGGGTTGACTCGTCTCCATGGAAACCAGCAGGGACTTGAGGCAGGGCTACAGGGAAGTTCCAGTCAGGGCTTCAACGAAAGACTCGGCAGGCAAACGCAAGATTCCCATGAGTGAGTTTTCCTGTCACTGCTTTTGTTTATGTCTGATGCTTTACATATATATATATATATATATATATATATATATATAAACACTTTTTAATCTGCTCTTGTAATTGGAAAACCCAGGGTAATGGTGAAGAAGTTTTCATTTCAGTATATAAAAGGATGTTGCATTAAATGAAAACGCTGCTGGTAATTAGTTTTATACAAGCAGAAATGATTACAGTAGAAGATGGACATGTATCACATGGTGTTTTACACTGAATAAAGACTAATCGGTCAAATGTATTAAATTGTTTCTGCAATGCAAATGTAAAGAGTGGGATGTTGAGCCAAGAGAAAGCCATATGCCATGATGGACAAAGCTTATAAACAGCGAACAGTAATATTGTTTTTGTCTGAACAACTGTTATGGCATCAATGTGGTGCTTTAGTTGTTTTATTTTGTCTTCAACAGGCCCTGGTTTAGCTCGAGCTCGAGGAGAGATCACGGACCGGTGAGCTGGGTTCTTTTTATTTTTACTTCCCCTTTTTTCCCCTTAAAGGGTGAAAGGTGCTTCCGTTCTTAAGTTTCATCCTCTGTCTTCCCTTTGCTGCCACTTCAGTTGCACTGGGACTCACGGACAGACAGAGGGCACCGGAGGAGCTGTTCGGTAAAAACAGCGAGCAGGTGAGCAGCTTACAACAAGGACTGAAGATTAATTTCTGGTTTTTGTTTGTGCAGCAGTATCAATATTTTCTCCCCTTTAAAAAATGGTTTAAATATTTACTGGTTTTGTTCATTTTCTACGTTGTTTGCAATCTCACTACGTCGGCCATATTTTCTCGTCTGGTTTTGCAGGCAGACCAGCGGACACCTCGGCTCGCTGTGCACAGGGGATGTCAAGCGGAGGCGAAAGGCTGCCCCCCTCGGCTCTGCTGCACCCTCAGGTATTGGATGCACTCCTAGCTACACCTAACACACCATCTGGTACCTCTTGCCAGCTGCCTCCTTTTATTTGATTTTGGGCTCTTCTTCCTTCATTGAGCTTAGTGGGTTCAGTCTCCTTTCCTCCATGCCTTCTGTGTCACTTTTATTCTTTTATCCTATCAGAAGGTTTAAACAAAATGTTCTTTTTATGCCCAGACCTGTTAATAGATTACAGACATACTGTGTTGCTAAAGGCAGCGTAGCTACTTCTGAACAGTAGCAGCTCATGGAGGGAGCAGCTTTACTTTGCACTGCTCGCTTACAAAGAGAGGATTAAAAACAGTAATTGGTTGGGCTCTGTGACCAAAGTAAACTTCTTGGAAAAGAGAGGATAAAATGACCATTGTCCAAGACTGAAACATACACGCTTCACTTGCTTGCGTGTATTCCTGACACAATCCAGGAAGTCAGGAATACATCTGCTAGCATGTAGCCATGCTGTCTAATCTGTGGAAGAAGAATATGTCTTTTACTCTGAAGAGCTTATTCATCTACACTGCTACTGGATTAGACCCACAAAGAAACAGATTCTAACATTTGATGTGTTGGAAGCAACAAATTGATAGATTCTGATTTTAGATAAAAATTGATGGTTGGTAGTTTTTGGTTATGAAATCAATGCCTGGTTTATTCATGTGTGTTTTTTAGTTGCATGATTAGTAATGAGCTTGCTGGAGTCAAACGTGTAAAAGTTTGACCTCTTTTCTAATGTGTGAAACTGTTTCTTTTCAGGTGTGGTCGGGGAAAACGCAGCTCCCATTCCTGACACAAACATGGGAAACCGCATGCTGCAAACCATGGGCTGGACTCCAGGGATGGGGCTGGGTCCAGATGGAAGGGGAATCACTGAGCCTATCCGGGCCACTCAAAGACCCAAAGGGGCAGGTTTAGGTTTCAACTGAAGACCCAGTTTCTCAACCTAAAGAGGACGAAGCAAAAAGAAAACGTAATGAATTTCTCCTCAGGGCCTTTTTTTTTTTTTTTTTTAACGATTGTTAGTGTTTTTACTAAAGAGCCAGAGTGATCCAGGCACTAGAACTGAAACAAGAAGAAAGGCTTGGTGTACCTGAACACCTGAGATAAAAGCTTTCCCATATTGGGGAAGCTGTAAGAGGCCTGGGATATAAACAAAGACTCCTTGTCATGTGAAAGTGATCTGAGCTGGAAAAAGGACCTTCTTCACTCTCACTCCATGTTGGAGATAAAAAAAGACATTGATGCTTCATCATGTTACCTCTGATGCCAGCATTACAGGCCGGGTGCAGTGCCGCAGCATGCACCAGTGATGACGGTTCGGTTTGACGTCAATCAGCAATTGGTTAGAAAATAAATGCAAAATGGTTGTGTCCAATATTGCACAAGATTTTTTTTTTTTTTTAAAGTAAAGGTTTGAGTAGATTTTACCTCAAGACAATTTTTTGTGTTATAAATATCAAAACCACAGTTTTCTTTGACAGTATGCATAGATGTGCAACAATTGCACAATTTTGCAAAAATTTAAGAGGAAACTGATCCTTTCTACACGTTTAAAGGTGTTTTTCGGTCTCGTTTTAAATGGTATTACACTTTTATATAAGACACCGCTGCAGACTGTAGCATTTAGCCAATTTTTTTATATATATATATATATATATATATATATATATATATATAATATGCTGCGTAACGGTAACCAAATGCACGTTTGGTAACAAAAAAGTGGGCA
>JBAMIG010000024.1:8252554-8267123 GCA_037177335.1 Kiunga ballochi | reverse complement strand
TGTAAACGGTGATTAAATCACCTGCCAAACCATCTGACATCAATGTTTCACTCTTTCTTTGACTTCTGCTCTTCCTCGTTGTTAAACATTCCCTCTCTTGTTGTTTCAGTCTCTATTTTCTGCTTTGTTACCAAGGTGCTGGTAGGGTTGTTTTTGTATACTGTCACACAAAAGGTATAAAAGTATTGGATATAACTATAATATAACAAACACTCACACACTGATTAATCCCACCACTCCTGGACTGTAGAATCTGCGCCGGCCGTCTCTTGATGGGCTTTTATACAATGTTGTAGAATGACACTTCACATCTGATCACTGTACTCTAATGCCATTTTATTATCAAAGCAAAATGTCAGCATCCGACCCCTCCTCCCTGGGATTTATTTCAGTGGGAGAGTGCAAAGTATATCATGCTCTTTACCTGTCAAGGACATGACACAGCAATATAGACACCTGTGATGGATAGCCAGTGAGGTTACTGGTGTGTCACTGAAAGGAAGCTGGATTTTATTCACAGGGCTTTTTTTTTATTATAGTGGATTGGAGGGGCTATAGATGGAGGAGAGGAATTATGAAGGCATTTATCTATCATCTGTCTGTTAGCTTTTATAAGCTAACTGGCTTGATTTTATCGCTGACAGTTTCACATGTTAATGTTTGATCACAAAAATGTGTTAAAATAGAAAAACAGGCTGTTCAACAACAAGAAAAGATCTAGTTAGGGTTAAATGTACATAGTGTGAAACAAACAGGGTCTTGCAAAACAGAGCATTGGAATGGTTGCAGTCACAAAGCTTAATGCAAAGCAGTCGTTTGGCTTTTTCTGATGAGACTCTTCCTCTTTTATCACTTTCTTACTGTGCATCTCTCTGTCCATCTTTGTGGCTTAGTAGAGGGGTCAGCAGCGCATGGCTATGGTTTACTTAGTGGGTGGTTAGACCCAGCCAGTCTTTTTGCCTACCAAATAAGTTATGATGGGCAGACTGATTTACATGGCAGGAAGCGGAGTAAATTGGACATCCATATCGCTGGACCAAGACGGGGGAGTGGGGGGTATGCACAGCTGTGCGGATAATATGTGTGTTTCTTTTGCAAATGGAAGACCATAACACACTTGGAAACAGCAGAGAAATTTTTTTAGGTTGTCCTGGCGACACAGAGTTGCCTGCGAGTATGTGTTAAGGTGTTTATGAGGACACATGCTTTAAAATGTCTCTGTAAGTATGTGTTCAGGGTGGTGTAGTATGTTCCTGATCACTGGAATCTGAAGCTTACTGCATATATGGATGTAGGAGACTGTCTAAGCTTCTTATTTTTATATCCACGTGCGAAAGTCTGACACCACAATGGGTGTATGTGCGTTTTTTTAAGATGAGCGACTGGTTGTGTGTGAGAGCAGATCGCATGCCTAGAGCCTACTGTACACTTCAGCTGGTTTCACATGTTTTTTTTTCTCCTCAGCATGGTGACAGAGAGTCTACTGTGGTCACTTCTGTATCTAATAACAGAGCAGTGACCCAAGCTTTAACACGCAAACCTACATTACATTCATGCGTATGTAATTTCACATTTAAATTCACGTTGAAAAATAGTCTGGATGTGAGATATTCATACATACACAAGTTAAGCACTTTATTGTTTGTAATCCTCATTGCACTTTGACTCCATTTTCCATTTAGCATTGATAAAATATAAAGCAGCATCAATATGTTTGAGAAGATACTTATGTTTGTAAGAAGTAGTTATATGGAGCAGAAAGAAGATAAAAGGCAAAATGATAAAAAAGAAAAATAAAGGAAAAGAAGCCATTGATGATGTTTTATCACCGCTTTGGGTATTTTCCTAAGTTTGCTTAAGCAATCACCTCCTTTGAAAACAAAATAGTGTAATGGACAGCAGCTTTGCATAGTGTGGGCGATCTCAAACGGCTGTTCTACATGACACTGGGGATGATGCTTTGATGGACAAATAAAAGGATGTGAACATGAAGGGGGTATGAACCAATAAACTGTCATTTAGGCTGCTTATAACAAGATGACTAAACGCTAAAATGATGCCTTATTTTATAAACTCATAAAATCAAACAGCCAATAGACATCTGTGTCTATTACATACATTAATAAAAATGTTGCCTCTATTGTTCTATAGAGAGCTCTTTCCATCATTGTTAAATCAATCTCCTCATTTTCCTTTTCGCCTCCTTCCCCTGCAGACATCTGGGCAGGATGTCACTTAGGGGCTTGGACCCCACTTGTCCCACCACAATAAAGCGTGAGCCCTCCAGCCCCAGCTCTCAGGGTGATGTCAGCCCAGCTCAGCCAAGTCCAGGAAGCTCTTCTTCAGACACAAACTCCAGCTACGGTCCTCTCGCCAAGGGTCTTCTTCATAGTAACGGTGTAGACTCACCAGGTCTCCATGGACACACAGCAGCACTGGCCAACAACGGGGTGACAAACAGGTTGTTACATAAATCGTACACAATGCTTCATTTTTTCCTTTTTACTCAAATAAGTGACCAAAGCTAACAATACCACTCTCTTCCACTTCCATCCAGGAGGTTTGAGGAGGAAAGTCAAGTGAAGTGTGAATTCATGCTGGGCTCAGTGGCCAAACGATTGTGTCTGGTGTGCGGCGATGTGGCGTCTGGGTACCACTATGGCGTGGCCTCTTGTGAAGCCTGCAAAGCTTTTTTTAAAAGGACCATCCAGGGTAAGTAAGAAAGAGACGAAACACACATCATTTCATGCACAGGAAGATGCTTGGTTTATAGTTTGTTTTGCATGGCTGAAAATGAATTCCTGCATCGTATTAATCTGTTTTACAAGCAACATGGTGGAGATGGAGTTGTACCCCGAGCGTTTGTTTGGGTATAAACAAGCCCTGATCAGTTAGCATCACAGCTTCCGCCTCTTCCCTACAAAACTCAAGAAAGGCTTTAAATAAAGATCTGTTTGGAAACAGCTGATATGAAACGCATTGTGTATATAGTCAACATGTAGGAGTTTGGGTTTTAAAGGCACACAATGCCAGAATGTCTTTTGTCAAATGTGTTTGCTTTGACTTCTGTCCTTTAAAAGCCTGCAGCATCCAATGGAGGTGTTTTAAACAGGTTGTCTTGACCTTTGAGGTTGAGGACCTGGTGGGTTTCTTTTTCTTAAAGCCTCTAAAAGTTGGCTGTTGTAAGTGGGTCAGAGGGCAGAGTTGAGCGGCTTTCACATCAGACAAGAAAGAGCTCATTTCTGGATCATGAAATACTTCCTGTTTCTGATTGAGGGTTGCAGCTTAGAAGTACAGCAGGATTCAAGCCATCAAGCTTAACCTGTCCTTTTTAGCCAGTAAACCTAATAAACTCTTCTTTTTTCCCACTTATTTATCTTTTGGCCCACTTTTGCTCCTTTTAACATTTTCTTCACACAAAAAAATAAATGCAGGGAGTTTAATCTGAAATTAGTCATTAAAATCTCATGTATAAAAATCAACTTTGTTCATAATGCTTTAAATTTCTGTGTCATGATAAATGTTCAACAATTCATGACAGAAAACCTAAATTACAAAGTGTAGGTGTGGAGTTAAAGAGTTTACAAGGCAAGAGCAATCCAATGAAAGACTTTACAAGATTGCTTCGTTGGAAATATTGGATTAAGTCTATTTTACAGTTGGCCAATACAAGCTTAAATCAGCACAACTTGGTAACATTTGTCTAAAAAATATCCAGCACATGAAAAAGTATGAGAATTTTTTCTTTACACTTGTAAAAAGTGGAAGATGTTCATCTTAAATTGTTTTTCCACTGTCTGTATTTCTCTCTAGGTAACATTGAATACAGCTGCCCAGCGTCCAATGAATGTGAAATCACAAAAAGGAGGAGGAAATCCTGCCAAGCCTGTCGTTTCGTCAAATGTCTTGCAGTAGGCATGTTGAGAGAAGGTGAGTTATACTCTGAAAATCCCTTTTAGACCTTTGTCAAAAACTTGTATGAGTTGCTTTTTCTGATATTGATCAGTTTGTTAACCTGGCAGAAGTTCAAATCTCTGTCGATATGAAGAGAGTGTAACAAGCTAAAACAAGCCGGAGTCTGTTGCACTTTCCAAAAAAGAGGGACATAAATATCAGTGACAGTGTTCATGTTCTGTAAATACAATTTTAAAAAACATTTTATTTCATGTTTTCTTAAGTTTCATGCAGAATTTTATTTTTCTCTTGTAACTAGAAAACCCCTCACAGAGCACAGACATCAGCCAAACGTATTACTTTTATTATATTTTACTGTACACTTTTACTAGTATCCTTTAAAGCATTCATGGATGCAGATGTTCATCTGCATCACCTCCAAAATGCAATCATTTGTTCCCATTTCAAAACTTTCCTCCATAAATTTTTGAGTTATGTTGTTCACAGACAAACTATCAAACTTTTCCAAAATCTTAATATCTGCTCCTTGGAGGAGGAAAATATATTGTTAAATAAGAAGTCAAACTGCTACAGTGGTCTAAGGATCAAACCTGGCTGGTTAGTCTTTGAAAGTTAACATACTGAGTAGAAACTTTGTAGCATTTCACTCTCATTACCTAAATACATTTTGTCTTCTTGGGATCAGTGTAGAGTGCAAAATGAAATGCAGTGCCTATTGTTGCTACTTGTCAGTGAAGGTGGTGCGTCTCTTTACAGCCCTTTTTAACAACAAAAAAAGAAATGAATAATAAAAAGATAGAACCTAGCCTTTAAGCTTCTGCTGTTCCCCTTGGGTAATAAACACAGACCAAACAAACAGAGTAGGTTCAGTGCTGCACGAGTGTGTAGCAACCTACAGCAAGTCAGAATTGTGGTATCAAATGAGTGACAATGTTGTTGATAAAAAACGGTGTGTTTCCACCCTGCTGATTTACCCTGACACACATGCCACCATAGCTCTGTGATTACCTCCAGTTGCCACATCAGAAGCTCATCAACAATAGCTCACCCCCATTCCCATGTACTTTTACCGAGGTATGGGCTAATAGCAAAGTTGTATTGGTCTTCCCTTGAACTTATAATAGCTTGACATGTAGTTATGTAAAGTCAGCCTGAAAGCTAAACATAACGCCTCTCCTGCCACATTATTATATATGTATATATGTGTTTACATGCCTCATAAACATGGATCTGAACAATGCATAGCAGAGCTAGCAGTTATTTCACTTTATCTGTTTTGCCTGATTTCTGTTCCTCCCACTCCACTCAGGTTCTTGACATCTGTCAGTATGTTGCAGCATTTTAGTCGGATAAAGTTTCAGGAAATGTCTCTGTGTTTAATAGAACTTTTTTTGGATGAATTAGAAGAGCAAAAAATCCTTTTAGAGTTGATTAAGTTTCTCATTTCCAAAAGTTTCTATCCCGACTTTCTGGTATGAAAACTTCATCACGTATTGTTACATTTTTAAAATGGCATTAAACACATGCCACAGATGTTCTGCAACAGCGATCAGGTGCTCATTTAGACTGTGTGCCTGCTGCCTGGTGACATATTATGGTCCAGATTTAGAAGTGACTCAGAAAGGAAAACATTAGCCCCCTCCTACTGTACTGGCCACTTGTTGCCTGCTGTGTATGGCCAACGAAGGATAATAAAAGAGGGGCGAGCAGATAAAAGGCATGCATGACAGTGAATGTAAAGGTTTAGCATTTTTATGTTTTTTAAATCATAACAAAGCTTGTGAGATGGCTGGTTAGTCTAGTTTAGATCATTTATTCCAATAATGTATTAAGATAAGATAAGCAAACAATAATCAGGCAATGAACAGACAGAAAAAATAGGAGGAAAGAAAGAAAGCATAAATGCAAACTACATGTTTTTTACAGAGCTATAAAGAAGTGGGAGAAAGTACAACGTATTTTATTCTACTCCCTTCCTGGCTGGTGAAATTAATGCAAGTTATGAAAGCTGCAATGTATCGTTTGACAACAGCATCAATCAGTCAGTCAGAGCCACACAGTTGTGTTTATGGGATTGGTTCTGTTGTTGCTGTCCAGCCAAAAAGATGAAGTTATAGTCCAAATGACCCTCAAAACGAGACAGTCATGAGGATTGTTGTGATGCTTGACCGGGAGTTGTTAGCTCTTTTGTTTCATTTTTGACCATTAGAGTACTGATGTCTTGCTGCTTCTTGGCAGGAGGACACGTTAACACCTGGTGGGTGGTAAAGGAAAAAGTCAAAGCTTAAGACAACCAAGACATTTAAGATCAAGCTCTGAGAAGGGACTTAAGTATCAGCAGTTGCACATTGGTTTGACTTTGACTGTTTGATTGCCTTTTTTAAAAAAGGTTTGTTTTTTAATAAGAGTTTAGCAAATCTACAGTCACATATTAGCAGCGATTCCACTCTTTTTTACAAACCCATATCCTATATTTTCTTGGTTTCTGTGGCAGCACATTTGGCCAAGGTCTCCAGGGATCCAATTCAAACATTTTTCATGACAGTTATTTGTCTTTTATGCAACCTTAATTTCTAACTAATCAACTCAGAATATGTAGCAAAGTGAAACATCCGTTTTAAAATGTTGATGGACTGTTGGAAATATGGACTTGTACACTAATCTGATTATCAATGGAAAATTGTGACTAAATTGTTTATAGTAAACCTTGAAATGGACCAGTGTAATGCGCACCTTACCGCCTACGTTTGGAGAACCTATGATGCTGTCAGTAACACTCAATGATAGACATGTGTGTCCAATCAGTAGCTGTAATTTTCTGGCTGCTGATTATCCATCCTCTCAGCTACTTTGTGACAAATCTGTCAGCAAGTATTTTTATTAGTACAATGTAAAGAGATCCATAGGATATGATGGCAGAAACTTTGAAAATACTGTCCCAGTTGTAATAAACTTGAATGACCCACTCATCTTTGATTGCATAGCAACACCATCTCACTACAGCTGTACATAGTAAGTTATGGATACCCTGAGTTATAACACGTTTACACGTGTTTGTGTAAATGATTGTGTTTAAGAACGTCAGCCACCAATCACATTCACATCCTCACACCTCTGATTGCTTTTCTGTGTGCGCCTTTTTTCTAAATTAGCTACTTTTACTAGGGTAGGAGCATCACCAGCATCCTGGTTTATCTCTCCGCTTCACTCCTATTCCAACCCCCTTTGCTTTCCCATATCCTCGTAAATTCCTCCAGATGCCTTGTGGGATTCCTAGACCTCCGTGAAATGCAAACTGCCCCTCGTAACTCCTGTCGTAAGCTCCCTTGTAACGCGCTTCATCGTGTCTTGTAACGCCTTTCTTCCCCAGAGAGGCTGCAGTAAACGGAGACAGAGGGAGCTGTGAGGTTTAATGGGGGAAAGTCAGAGCCACATTAAATACACGACTAAAAGACATATAGACCCTAGCCAGGATTTGATTAAGCTCGGTTTAGTGTGTCTTTGTACAATTGCTGCTGCTTCTTAGGGCAGTGAGGAGTTGTATGCTAACAAATTGTGGGCCGTATTTTTTAAGTACATTGTTTTAGGCAGATTTTTCTTTTTTTTTTTATTTTGGTTTGAGCTTGTAAGTAAAATGGTTAGGGTCGCACTAATTCTTTATTTAAGCACAGTTCTGTCTTTGCTTTTGTTGACTTTCCAGTTCTTAGGTGTGTTAATCATGACATCTTAATCTGAAATAAGAAACACTCCAGGAAGTGTTTACACTTTATGCTGGTTATGTTCCAGATTCTTTCCTAGTCTCAAAGAAGACATGCAGAGAACATAGTGCCAGTGTGGTCTTGGTAAAAGCAGCCATTTGTATATTTGTCTTATATCTGAGAAACATGGGATTGTTTTTGGTGAACACATAGTGGCTGCAGTAAGGAGCCAACCCAGAACCGGTTTTACTTGATCGACTGAGATCAATGTCAGGATGCAGGATGTGTTCATCAGAGAGCTTCTCATGTGAAAATCCAGACCAGACAGAAAAAGGCAAAAAATAAATGTGCCTCAGAGTAGTTCACAGGCAGTTCAGAAGAACAAGGAGGAAGTGTTTGTATCTGTTTTGTTATCCACTAAAGCTATTCTTGGCCTTTTGGTTGTCAGCACATTCCACTGGGAAATGAAACTTTCTGGTTTTATCTACACATAAACTCAACATTTTTATTTGTGCAAAACAAATAAAATCTTACAATCAAATGTAGCGAATAATCCAAATAAAATAAGAAAAACCCTTAAGAGCAGTTTTGATTTGACTATTCTGAGCTATTGTAGAAACATGGTAGTGGTAAAGGATAACAGGTATTTTGTGTCTGTTGGTCAAAGTTGGCTACATTTAAACACAGTTTGTTTTATACGCCACATTTACATGTGTTTGTAACACATAATAATCTCTCAGAATATACTCAAATCAGACGACATTGCTGTACGAATATTAATGGAACAGATAAAGCCGATACTGATAAAAGCAGATTTTCCATGCCTGATTAAGAAGAGATCCTACTATTCTTAAAATTAATGCACGCGCTCCATAAATATCTGCATGTCAGAAGAAGAAAAACAGGCTGCAGACTCAAAGGGATGGAGCATTACCGTGAGGTGTCAAGAGGGGAAATAATACCCTCTGCTTGTCTCTTACAGATGCCATTATAGATCTATTCAGGGCCACTATGGCTATTTACACTGCACAGGGTAAGAAACCCAACACCACTACTAAAGGCGTCCCGAGTCTCATCTACTTTCCCTGGATAAAATATTTTCTTAGCAGATGGTGGCTGACATTTGAACGCTGTCAGTCTCTTTGCAACTAACTGCCCAGTTTGAAGACATACACACTCTTAAATTCCCATTGTCATGGTGACAGGGTTGCCTAGTGCTTGTTAAGATGAGCAGTTGTCACTTCCTGCTCTGAAGTTGTTGGGTGTCGTCTTACAGGATGCATGCTGCCCAGCCAGCATTAGGCTCGTCCTGTCCGCTCTCCTTGGAGTTGACAGTACATATGTGTTAATGAGCGTACCATGTTGTTATGGTTTACCTTGTTTGAAAGTCTCTTCAATGTCAAATGTTTTACTGATGAAAATGTAATGCTGCAACATACTCGAAGCCCTGATCAGACGCTGTGTTTTTATCAAGCAGTATAAATGATTTTTCCTTTAAAACTTTATTTAAACACAATTCTTACAATAGTGAGATTTCTTTTTCATCATGGTGTTTCATCAAACCAGGATGGTTTTACATGGAGTTTTTAATACTTAATTTTTAAACTATACAACATGCTTTAGATACAAACATCCCTATGGGTTTGTATTGATAATTTAAATAAGCTTAATCAATACCTTGTGTTTTGTTTACTTAGGTGTGCGCCTGGATCGGGTTCGAGGAGGCAGACAAAAGTATAAGCGGAGAATAGATGCTGAGAACAGTCCATATCTGCACCCGCAGAACACCTTGCCACAGAAAAAAACATGTAAGTGCACAAATCACTGTGGTCTGAAAGTCTGCATCGGGAAAACCATTTGCCAAAACAGACAAAGGTTCCCTGGCTGGTTAAAAATAAGTATTTTTTACTCCTTACATGAATTTCTTTTCAGGCAAAGGTGAAAGGCAATGTGGTTGCAATGCGGAAAAACAGCATCTTGAAGTTAGTTTTTTGTCACGATATCCACCAACTGTTATCACAAGATAATGAGCTTCGTTTTTACAAGCTTAAGAGATGATTCAGGCAAGGTCCAAAATGAGTGGTTAACACCTTTTGTAATTAGTTATAGTCACAACTACTCAGTCTATGACAGAAAGGGGAATCTAGCATGTGTTGTTTTGTTTACTTCCTGGTAAAGTTTATCCCAAATGCTCCCAAGATCTGTTTTTGAATATAGTTTTAAATATAAATAATAATCTGGAGATAACAACATAACTTACCTAGTTACCTTAAGATAAAAGAAATAAAGCACACCTTTTTTTGCTTCAATATTAACACGAGTCAGCCGTAGCATTATTCCACCTGCTTAATATGTGAATGTCCCATTTGTATTGCTATGAATCATAAATGGTGTCTGTACAGGTGCTCCTCAGGACCTAATAGCTTGCAGTGATGGGTTTCTGTGGATTGAGCTTGTTTTAGTGCATCTTGCAGATGTTGATTCAAGTTTGCAATGAAAGTCAGCACCGTCTTGTATTTCCTGAAACAAGTGGTGTAGGCAGTGTACCTTTTGTCAGTATGGTAAGAGGTGGCTGTGAAGTACTTGGATGCACATATAAGTGTTTGTTTCATACTGCTTTTTGTTTTGATGAGTGCTGTATTTTTTCTACTCGTACAGATTTTTTACACATCCCTCCGAGATTACCCGACTGTATTAATTATAATAACAGTAATCTCTCTTTTAGTCTCTGTAGGTGGTGCTGTAGAGAACAAGATAGTATCTCTGCTTTTGGTCGCTGAGCCAGGGGCCATCTTTGCCATGCCAGATCCGACAGTCCCCGAGAGCGACATCAAGGCCTTGACCACACTGTGTGACCTCGCTGACAGAGAGCTGGTGGTCAACATTGGCTGGGCCAAACACATCCCTGGTATGTTTCAGGCTCAATCCCCTTGTCTTACCCACTCAGTTGTTCACTCACACAAGCTGCTGCACACACATTAGGTTCACTAAGTCTCTAATCAGATCAGAGGAGGGATTGTTCTGACTTGTGGCTGCCAAGATGCTCACTGGCAGCCCAGAGAAGGAAGGAAATGTTGGCTTGGCTGTGTGTTATCTGTCAGTCATCCTCTATATGTGTGTGCATGCTGTAAATTGCGTGCCTTGCCCTTGTTGACCAAAGGGTGATACTACAACAACATGAGCAGTCACCACATGGAAGTTTTAATTTATTTTCAGGGATAAAGACTAAATTACAGAATTTTCCTGATACAACAGACGGGATGTCTTGAGGTCTTTTTTTTATTCCTTATTTGGATTAAAGGGTGAAAAGTGCAGTCTGACATCTATGTCAAATTAAAATGCTTTTAAGCAGTTATTATGTCAGATACCATTATGTGCAATGGTTGTTTGCAGTATGAACACTTGTCCTTTGAGATTTATGCTAAATGCAAAAATAAAACGAGTATTTTATGTTAGCTTTTGGATGCGTCTGTAATTTCCATGCAAAAACACCTAACTAGATTCTATAAAAGCCAAAGAGGGATTTTTAATACCAAGGCTTTACATATTAGTGTATCTATAGCAACTATGAAAAAACACTTTGAAGATTTGAGTTACAGAAAATGCTAAAACATATGAAAAGGAGGTTGACTGGGATTTGTTTTAATTATAGATCAATCTGCCAGCTGTTCTCTGTACTTGATATTTTAGTGATTTAGTTCATTAAATTTAGAAAAAAGAAAGAAAATTCTCTTTTAATAGCCTAGTTAAAGCTGGTAACTTGAAATGGATGTATAATCAAGGTATTTGGGGTAAAATGTTGTTCAGCTAAGTAGGGAAGAGAAAATAGTGCATGAAGTGTTCAGAGCAGTAAACTTCCAGCAAATAACATAAAAACTGAAGGGATTTACCCATATAAGTGGTGTTCATTCAATTCATTCAATCTGACTGTCATATTTCTTGGTTAAGTCCTGTGTAAGAATATAAAGTGATGATTTGTTCTGCATTATTTTAGAGCAATGATAAAGAGTCAGTAGGACCACGATTAGGAAAAGCATTTTCCTTTATTTCCTTTCCATCTGTTCTTCTTATCTCTCTATTCTTGTGCTGGCTCTATCAGCCATATTATCCATATCCAAAACATTTGCGAGGAGCTACCTGTGATTCTTCTTTAACTCTTGTTGATGTCTTGTCTCTTACATGCTTACATAACAAAGCAGATGTGTGTTTGTATGGGTCTCTGGGTCTGTACTGCATTCATCCCTGTGTTTCCTATGATGCATTCTTCAATTACTATTAGTATCCATCATCAGCATTTCCATAGTTTTGTTTTGTAAAACAAGATCACTCCAGCCATGTTGCCCCTGGAAAAATACTGTCTGTCTCTTTCCCCCCATTTTTGGCTCTTTACTGTCAGCATGCAAGACAGATGGAGTCTGACTGATGTGTGTATATTTGTAGCCCTTTGCAGTGGAGGGTTTTGCTGGGGACCAGAGCAGTGGTGAGAGGCAGCTATACACACAGCAGATACCCACCTGAGGGGAGAGGGACAGAGGGGAAGATGGGGGCAGATTTTATCCAGATGTCAAACACATTTTCTCCCGCTCCTGAAATGTCACCAAAAATACATGAAATGCATCTAAATTCATCATGTTGTGGCAAACAAAAGGTATTTTAGACGGGAAAGAAGTCACACTATGATCCCTCGCTGTGCTTCTAAAAGCTCTTAATATTCCCCTTCTCTTCCTCCAGTATAGATATTTGTAATGACAATACCCCAGATATTACCACTACTTTGTTACGGTTGCAGTAATTACAAGAAAATGAAATAACCAGTAACTGATCTGTTAATCCGATAACATGTAGAAAAACATAAAGCAACACTGAAGGCTACTTTAATAAAGTCCTGGTCTTTTTTTCTATAATTCATTAAGTCTATACCTGTAATACTGCTTTGTTCACATGAACTTGTTTAATTATTGAACTTGTCCAATAATAAACCCTGTAAACTTAGCCTCTATTTGTTTTATCGTATCTGGCATCGCTCACTTCCTCCATCTTTGTCCCGTTTCTCAGTATATGTGAGTTAGCTATGTGTTGAGTCACTGTTGGTGTTTGAGTAAATTAAGTGTTTAGAGAAACATTCCTAATCACCTTTTTTCCTCAGAAACTCGGATAAGTTGAATCACATCTGATGCTGGTACATTAAAGTGTTGTTTAGCGTAAAGACTGGAAAGGTGGAAAAGGGTCAGCCAAGCCCAGTTACAAGAAAAGCCATTAGCCAACAACTTTTAATTTTATTACACGACTTGTTCAAGTTTTAGGTAGGCTGGGTTGTAGACGCTTTCCAGGAACATTTTTTTATTATATTGCTTAAAATTCCCTTTACATGTTGATTCCAGCCAATTAATTAAATGCTTTAATAATAGAAAGACAAAGAGTCACCAGTGGTATGAACAGGACTGAGAAAACACCATTGCATTGTTGTAACTGGCCCTTTTCCTGACAGTTAGATGGTAAAATGTCTGTTAAACTCATTTGCCATTTGTCCCTGACCCCTTAAACCTGTCTGGAACAAGCATGGTGTGTTTAATAGAAAAGTAAAAACTCATAGAAAACTTGATCAAGGGAATGCTAAAAACAAGATCTATGTTGAAGGTCCTGCTGTTGTCCTTGTGTTTAAATCAATAATCGCTGAGCGATTTACATGTATGTTTTTGCTCTTGTGAAAAACTTACACTTATAATGTGAGAATTAGACATTTTTTTTCTAGTTACTGTATTTCTAAATTGATTCGTATCAGGATAATATTTTTGCAGCAGTTTCATTTTAAATGTTTTTGCCAATTTATTGTAATCAGATGAAAGTAAAGATGCCGAGATGCTATACAGAAATACAGATCACAAACAGACACCTTTATTTCCAGCTAGTTATTTGTGGGTTTGACCTTATTATACCTGTTGTCTATGTAACTATGAGAATATTAAACTGGATTTGAACAGACTGTTCTCCCAGTGATGAACACATTTTGATTTATTGCTGATAAATGTTAAATTTTATCAAAAAGACAGAAAAAGATAGAGGCATATGGATATACATGACCAGTGAAGAGAAAAGGAAAGAAATATAGCTTGCTTGAGACAAGAGCCATCACAGTATAGCTGACCAAAAGCAAAATGTTAAAAGTGGACAGGGACATAAGTTTTAAGCAAGACATTGACAAGATTAGAGAAGCTATTACAGGAAATAAAGATAAAAAATACAAAGGAGACATGTAGACAGAGGAAATAGATGTTTAAAAAAGAAAGAAAGTCTGACCCTTCCTAGCAGCGTAATAGCCATGTCACATCAGCTCTGGATGAGTGGCAGGACACGCAGCCCTCATTGCTGGGAGAACCAGGGTCCTGGGCAAAGTGTCCCAGGCCATCTGAGTTCTTTGCCCAGGGGTAGGTTAGTGTGACATGGCTACTGTCCTGCCTGCACCCCCTCATCTGTGTCTGCTTTTATCAGGCAGATTGACAGTGATGCAGGCTGAAGTCTGAGGGCCAGACTGGCAGATGAGCTGGCTAAAGACCAACTGCCCTCTTTGTTTTTGGCCTTTTTTTGACTCTGTAATAGAAGTTGGCTGTCGAATGTGTGTGTGTGTGTTTCAGGCAACTGTGATGTGACTGCTGTATTGACATGATATGAACTGTGGCTGTGGTTCTAGATAACCTGTCAAGCAAAAGTGCAGCATCTTTTTGGCAGCTTGACGTGGATGATGTGATAATATAAGTGTAATAGGAGTAAAAATAGTAAACAAAAAAACCTTTAACCCCTTAATGCCTGAATTAAGAGTAACTGGGCAGAGACATCTCATTTTTTAAATTTAAGAACTTTATTTGACCCTTAAACTAAATATGAAAAGACTAGGCTATTTATTTTTTCCATATATTTACTATTTATTACCATGGAACAAGTAAAAATGATTACAGTGT
>JBAMIG010000024.1:8231656-8242923 GCA_037177335.1 Kiunga ballochi | reverse complement strand
TATATATAAATTACATTATACAAACATTTATCATATGTTTTCACTTATTACATGTGTTAACAACTATTTAGAGTCAGTAAATGCTGTTATCCCTTTTTGATTCAGTAATTAGATGTTTATTAAATGTATGTGATCCAGATTCACCAAGCCCCACTCCTGCTGGAGTGGGGGGTGGCGATCGAGCAGAAGGAGGCCCAAAAGACCAGCAAGTTGTCCAGGAACTGTGGTTTATTGTTGCGATGGCAGGGGTTGCCCTGTTGCTGCTCGCCTTCGTGTTAGGAGTCGTTCTTCACAAGGTATAAAACAGAGCTAGTTTTTTTCCTTTCTTTGGGACAGTAACTGTGTACCAGGTCTGATGTAACATCTGGATGAAGCTGTGTGTTACTGATTAGGCAGCAACAAACACAATATTCCAAATCTGTTTTTTTTGTAATGAATCATTTAAAAAGAATAAGTTCTTTCCCTTCGTGTTGCACCAGGCTCTGGGCAAACCCCCCCTGAGCAGGGAGAGACCTCCTCTAGTGGCCCTCCCCATGCAGAAGAGAAGCCCAATGGCTGTCTATCCACCCAGCAACTCAGTTTTGGTGAGACCTTGAGCCACACTTCTCTATTTTCTGATCAATAATAGTAGCATAGAAACCAGGTAATTATCAGAGCAGTTACTTACCTCTCAAAGCAGAAACGTCCAACATCTCTGCTCTACTTAAGCGCCCCAGAAAGTCATAACAAAAGCGCCAGCAGGAACAACACCAGGACTTACTGACATTTTCTGACATTTCTTTAGTATTTAGAAGTTTCTACAATACATTTTTATCTTGACTTGTTTGTGTAGGACTGTAATTTTTAATATAGCTGAGCTTCCTGAAAAGACATTTCTCCCAACCCTTGACCCATGCTGAGAGCCGGCCCAGCTGCTTGGACCCTCACAGTACTAGTGTGGGATAGTGTAGGGATTTAGTCTCGCAAAAGGCAGTTTTCTGTAAAGCACTGGGCTCTAGAAACCTAAAGGAGCACTAACAGAAGTGAAAAAGGACAAGTTGATCAGCTTTTGGCTGTTTTTGTTGAAGAAGATTGCTTTTTTTTTGCCGTCTTAACTTTTTTGCTCCAAATATGTGTAATAATTAATAGCAGAATATTTTCCTGAATTTGCTCCTGCATTAATATTAATTACAAAGTGGCAACAGTAGGATGTAAACAAACAGCTTATTGGATGATGACATGTGAAGCCCTGGTGGTGCTGAATCGTATGGGACTTTGACTCGCACTCCTTTTCAGTTCGACACTGTGCCTGACACAACAAGCTCCTCCAACAGTGTGACGCTCAAAGGCTTCACTTTAAAGATGGAGGTAAACGCCAGCACCTCATCAACACAATTTTTTTTGTCTTTACTTTCAAGCACACATTGTGTTTTTGTTTTTTTTGTCTTTTGCAGGAAGTGCTGGCTGTAAAATGTGAGCCAGCTGATGATGCCCCTCATCAGGGCGAAGTGGGCATCCTTAGTGTGAATTCCTTGAGACGCAGCGTCAGCCAGGTGATGGATGGGAAGTCACTGACAGAAGACGACGAAGTCTGGGACCCAAATGTTTCAGGCCATGACAGTGGGATGGTGAGAGACCCCAGAAACTCACGCTGAAGCTATTCAAACTCCAACCACATAAACTACCACCTTAATTTGACATTTTGCAAATTCACAAAAAATATTAGCTCATCTTGAAATTATTGGATAAATTTAAACTAAAGCTGGGAGTTCGACAACAAAAGCATGAATAAGAAATTATCCTACAAACAAACAACTGATAGAACATCTTGAAACTTATTAAGTTTAGTTATAAAAGCTCAGTAACATGACTTGGTAGAAAACAGGAGCACCTAGCAGAGGCAGAGTCTCTCAGAGGTAGAGATAGGCAAAAGGCTCAGCAGGTTGGATGCTTTCAGGATCTTGTTCTTCAGTGGGAAATTTGAGTACTCCATCATATCATATGATGGAGTACTCAAACTAAGCTCTGTGCATATGATACATATGCACAGAGCTTAGTACCATCTCTATTGCAGGTTTAAAACAGCATGTGATATACATTTTATTGCTCTTTGCATGTTTCAGTAAGACAATGCCAAAAGGTCTGCATAATTTCTACAAACAAGGTGGATTAGTAGTAGAACAGTACAGATCCAACCTGTCTGCAGCCGATATTAAATCAGCTGAAACGAATGGAAAAACCATCTAATATTGGGTTGCAGATGCCATTGTCTCAGAACATCCTGTAAACTACAGTAACGTACAGCACTGATAGGAGAAAACCATACTAATCCATTTCTGTTTATTAATTGATGCATTTTTTGTCCATCCTTGTAGTTCATGGACGATGAGGAATTTGTTGATACCATCAAAGGCTTTAGCACCGTGAGAAAAGAACACACCATGTTCACCGACACCAATCTGTGACCGGACGGCAATCTTTCATCCTGACAGGATGCTGGATTTAACATCCTGAACAGCGACAGACAGGCCACACGCTCATGTAGTCCCGTCCTGCTCCAAGCTGAGGAAGAGTTGTCAGGAGCATCAATGAAATGGAGGAAGGCTCAACGTGATGCATGATGACTGTCAGAGGAAAAAGTTGAGCTCCTTTCTTTTAAAGGGTTTTCAGCAGTGGGAATCAGTCTTTCCGATGTGAAAAAGGACACTGAAACATTTTTTCTCCGTTTGAAAAAGAAAATGTCTAAAAGACCACAGCTGGAATAAAAAGCAGTGATTAGGACAAGAAGAAACCGAAGATACAAAATAATGCATTAAAACAATAGTTTTCCTCGTTTTTCCAGGGTGGTTTCACATACATTTAAAAAAATCTTTTACCTCTTTGTCATGCTCTGTGGTAATAATCCCAAAAACCTTTGTGAATTTGCCCTTTTCTGGTGAAAATACGGACACGTTATTCAGCGTGGTGACTTTCCATGTGCCATCAAAACAATCCGTGCTCACCCTGTGGTGCATTTTAAGACTGAAAATTGCTTATTGTACTAAACTTATCACAAAAAGTACACGAAAAAATCTGTGGAATTGCATTTGATTCCTCAAGCAGGAGAAACGGAGGAATATTTGCATAGATGTTGGTCATTCTGGCATGCACAGCACGCACAAGCTGATCCCACATGTTCAATGAGGCTCAAACCGTACGCATTTCTGGAGATGATCCAGGTTCTGTGGATGAAGAAGCCGATCATCTTAGGGGATAAAGTTGGCACAACTCACCAGAATCTCATTCCAAAGTTTACCGATTACAAATCACATGGCTGTACATGTTTCTGGCACAAACTCCCAAATGCAAAAGTAAGAGTGGATATAAATTCATTTTAGACTATTTATGATGTAGTTCCCACACACTGAACCCACATCCCTCTGTCTGCATAATGTACAAAGCTATACCTCATTGTAATGATTACTAATCACTTTTTAATGAGAATACACTAAGTGATGTTATTAAAGAGGAATAAATAAATGAACAATCACTTGATTACTTTTTGTGTTAAGTTTAAAATAAATTTCTATAAAATTCTGTCAAATAAATGGTACTAATAATAATTGCTTTTAGATGTGAAACTGATGAAAATAAAGTTCTCATATTATTAAATGACTACTTCTAAATAAGACTCGCATCAACAAACATCTTTACCATGTTCTTTGGCTCTAAAACAGTTATGAAAACATTTTAATATAAATGCATTTATACAAGTTAAATAAAACACATTAAAAATGTTTTCCATGTTTGAGTCTTTGCAACGGAGTCAATTACAGGATTAGAAAACTTACAGACACCAAGTTGTTTGGAGAAAAATCAACAGTGAGTATCTTTAAATATGCCATTCTTTTATTTGAAATGAGTTGCATCATCATGTGGGCACATAACACTTGTACCATTACATCAAGAACATAGTTACAAAACAAACATTTACAGAATAAATTAATGTACTGCAGTAAACTTAAAACCCCAAACTGGGGTAATTATATTGCATTAGGAACCAGATGAGTATATCACGTGTACAAATATTTTTCAGGCATTTACAAAGACAGCCTCTTGCTTTTTCATCGTTGCTCATGTATAAATATAAATCTCTAAACTGGAGTTCTATTGATATGTTTGCTGAGAGGACCAGATGAGGTTGTGACCTGAGATCCTTCAGTGACGCTCTGCTGACTGCCATTTCATTATTAAACAATCACAACCAGTTCTGTCATAGACGCACGCAGGCAGTTTTCCTTCAACCATTTGATCCATTATTTTTGAGAAGCTGAGGCTTTCTGGTACATTTTTACAGTTTACATCTTAAATCTACTGCAACATGCACTCGTCCCTTTAGTGTGATATTAACATGTCTGTAAACAGAAATGTGTTTGCAGCAGTAAAGTGCATGCGCCACATGCTGGGCTGTAAATGTTTTCATAGCTGGCAACGACAAACAAGTCATATATAAATAGTTAAATATAGAAGTGTGAGCTTTTGCTTTAAAAATAATAATAATGACTTCTTTCATTGCAGCAATCCTTTGTACAATCCTACCAAACATTCACATTTGAAGAAGCCGCTTTCAAATAATCCCCCCTGATCATAAACATGAATCTCGCTTTTACTTCCTCACCAAGAACCAGTTCTGTTCACTTTTGCCAACTTAGTAAACACATTTATGCTGCACTGAGCGAATAACTGCAGCCTCTACTGGAGCCATTTAAGCGTGAGCCACACTTACCAACATTACTACCAACACAATCTAGGATTTTCAGAATAAGTTGTATCACTGCTGCATGATATGGTCTGTATTTGTAATGCTACTCATTTTAGTGATAAATCATTTTAAAAAAAACAAAAACAGCTGTGAAAACTGTAGATGCTAAAATTTGACACCAACAAACTGATTTGGGATTTCGTGTACCAATCAAATCAAAGTGCCAACACTAATAATTGTACCTGAGAGCTGGACTGGATCTGATCTGCAGAGCTTTCCTTCTGCTGGATTCACTGGAAGCTACAAAAGGACACCGCAGGGATTTGCTACATCACTTCCTTTAACACAAAGATTTTTGATTCTGATTAATAAATGCCTTTAACAGGTGATTGGTGGTACATCTTCGACAGGATGCAGGTGATGCCAGTTTTATTTTTGGATATTTTAACTCCTGACTGACACATTGTGAACATCATTATGGTTAAAATCACTGACATGTTGATTAGTTCTCATGTGAAAATCAGTGGAGTGCCCCTTTATCATTGGTTTGAATACTAAATTACACTTTAATTAATGTGGGAATCATGAGAATAAACCTTCGTGTTGATAATAGACATGATCAAACACTAGTCTAATGAGAGGTACTGTATAGTATCCAACGGGTACATGACCAGATCACTGAGAGTAAAGTGCTACCACAACATCCCTACATGTTAAAGTCATAGTCAGACAGATAACACCCACAACTTAGAGGATTAATACACATTATTCAAACCTGAAGGGAACATCATTCAAATTTCTAGCCATCAATACAGATTATTTTCTATTAGACGTCAAAAGGACACAGGAGGTATCTGCACACGTATGAAATGATGAGTAACGTGGAGGTGATGTCGGTGTTGCAATTATTTAAGAACTCGCAATAAACAGCATTTACAAAAGGATTAAGAAGTCCCTAATCTTGCTAAAAAGCTCTTATCCAAAAATATGCTTTACATGTTTCGATCCTCCAGCCATCACTTTCTAATGTCGGATCGCTCGTCCCTTTTTCAAATAGCAAAAACTTCTCAAAAGCTGTGCAATTTCTCTTAATCACATATAAAATCTTTCACTTTAAAACATTCAGTTTACAGCTTATACTGAGCCATTAACCAAAAAACCAACATGCGACAACAGAAGCTGATGATTCTGGATGTTTAAATTAAACAGCTGCTGCTTTTGATCCTTAGCAAAGTCTCTAAAGGAAAATGTGCAATCAAGGTTTCTTTAAAAGTACAAGTAAAACTAAAGGGGTTTATGCTGGATAACTACAGCATGCCTGGCACTTGGAGATTCACACATTCTGCATGGATTTGTGTTTTCCTGCCAGACCACTGTGAAGACACAAAAACAGACTAGACTGAAGATCCCCTTGAGGCCTGCTGATGGCGCCACAGATCTGAAAAAGCACCCTGTTGTTTCACTGACTGGTGCATCACTGAGGTGTTCAAACTAACACTGATAACTAGCACCCACAGATATGTATCATGCTTGTAGAATAAAAGGGATGCAGCACCCAAGCATAAAAAACGTAAAAGATTACAATAAAAAAGAAAAAGAAAGCTACAGACTAAGAATCATATCAAGTTAAAAACAGTGGAAAAGTACAAAATAGCACATGGAACAAAGGTTTGTGGTGAAGACCGTAGAAGGAAAGGAAGGTCTGGATAACAACCCACGACTCGCCTACAACCAGGACCCTCCTCTGCTGGCTTGTTGGATGGCTCTGGAAAAGTCTCGTCTTTGACTTTTACGTGGGACAAAGAACTGTGGAGACAAAAAACACAGCGGCTGGAGTTAAATGCTGCTTTGCTCTTGTGTCACATGAAGGAGGGAGCTGTGAGCTATGGAGGAGCAACAACAGGGATAAAAGAGCAGCGAGAGAAGAGGAAACAGTAGTTACAGGTGAGAAGCAAACACATGAGCAGCTGCTACCACAAGCTCGTCATAAAGGCAAATTATAAGGATGACTGCGTTTCAGAGAGAGGGGGGGTGTAGTGCAGCCACAAGCACTACACAGCACAATGAGCACTTCAACAGGAGGACGGGCTGCTTCTTCTGAAATGTTATGCAGACAGAGGAAGGGGTGCTTGACAGAGCTCAGAATAGAAGGTTGAGGGTGAATGATCCACAAACCTCAGGTTGCACGGCTCTCATACCAGAGCTACCCGAAAGACAGTGCAGCACGGGCGAAAGACAAGGAAGGCACAGGTCAACAAGGAGGAGCTACAAGGAAAGCATGTAACTCCCCTTCTAAACACGGTTGTGTTGTCACATGTGAGACACGTATACTTTGCATGTCCTCTTTGCAGCAACACAGAGGGGTTGGTCTGGTGCAGATTTTTTATACATCCCTGCTCCAACGCGCTTGGCTGACACATGGATCCGACAGCCAATGACGTTCCGCTCAATGGGTAATTTGAGTCAGGTGTGTCGGAGCAGGAACGCCGCCGGGATTGTGGAGCTGAACATAACTGGTCTGATGTGAATTATTGCTCCTACCCTCACATGTGTTCACACTGCTGCTGTGCACTAGTGTCATGTGATGACATCATCAATGCAGGATGATGTTAAGAGTTTGAAAGGCGGGAATCTTTGCTTTCTTGGCTGAAAAACTCATCCAGCTATTGTAGTTTTTTATTTTAGCACAGGTTAAACATGATTATTATACTTAAAAACTTCCTGTCGCAGTCCTGAGTCTCTCCATTTTAAAGGGTTCATGAGAAATATATAAAGTATTAAAAAGATTTCACAATGTGTAACATTTTATTTTGGCCATTTTTATATTTTTCAATCAAAGTGCTGCAGATTTGAGAAGTTTAACTCTTTCAATACACCTAATATCATTCATGAATAATTGTGCTGAACTTGACAATGAGCTGCTGGATCCACTGGACTAAATCAGGTGTGTTAGAGCGAGAAAATATCTAAAACCTGCAGGATAGGTGGCCCTCAGGACCAAAGTTGTCCAAATTTAAACAGACAAGGCTGCTTAAAGCAGTTTAACTTAAACTGGTGTTAGACGAGGAAAGCAAACGGAGTGGGTGCTTACCTTTGAGGATGTAGTCCGTTAGGAGGGCAGGCACCTTCTCACTGTCATCCCTCATGGCATGGAGAACTGTCGAGAAGAGAGAAGCTTGTTACATATATATTATATATGCAGACAGAATCTCTCAATCTGATCCAGCATGCAAACTGGTCATCTTTTTTCTAATTTGGGTTGTTGTTGTTATGCGTTTCAGAGCATTTGTGCTGACTAACTCACTCTTTGTGAGGATCTGGAGGTCTTCAACAGAAGGTGAACCAGCTTTCTTCTCATATGGGATTACTGTGGTCAGGTACTAAAAAAGCAAAAAACATTATTAGGAATGAATAATCAGAATTTTTTGGTTTTGAAAAAATAAAATAAATAAATAAAAGTACAGAGATAAACTATGAAACATGTCAGGGTTAAAGAAATAAGATGATCAGTGTAAATATCTGATGATGTAAAACAAGACAGTAGCAGTTCTACATCATCATCATCATCATCTTGTCTTACAACAAAAGAAAAAAAGATTATGATGACCAGATACTAGTAGCAAAATAAAAATAAAGGGAGGTTGAGCGATAAAGAAAAACAGTTACTGGATAAAAGAAAGGAGGAAGAGTGATGAAAGAATCAAATCAGCTACAAGCAGACAAAATGAACCAATAACATGAATAACAGAGACAGCAGCTGAAAAACAGGAAACCAACATGCCAGTGGAAAAAAAGAAGAAGAAATAAAAAGGAGCAGAGGAACTGCAGAGGAAAAGAGCAGGGGCACCTGTTTGTCCCCTCCTGTGTAGCCAAATGTTTGACGGAGGCCATTTTGAATGACATTGGAGAGTTCCTCCAGAGTGAGGAGCTATAAGGAGTGGAAGGAAGGAGGATAAAGAGAGATTGGCGAAAGGTAAAGAGGTATCTACATCAAGAGGAAGAGGGAAGGAGGCTTTCAAGTATAAAAGCATCATCATCATCTGTCAGCTCATGCAACTTGTATTCTTTGTGCATAAATGTATCAAAGCTTCTGCATGTAAATGCAGACTCACCGTGCCCGGTATGTGCGTGCTGGCTATCCTCTGGCCGTTGGGCCCCGTCGTGGTGGCACTTCGGATTTTCTTCTTCTTTCGCAGCAGCTCACGGTGTTCCTTTTGCCTGTTCTGCACGTCGATCAGCAGCGAGATGAAGCTGTTCTTCACCTGCACGCAAACAAAGCTTCCTTTCATCTTTCAGGTTTTTAAGCATCACAATTTCAGCTCGTTACCTGTACATGCAATACCCTCAGAGAAATCGAGCTTTAGAGTCAGTGAGAACTACTCTGACACTAAAATAAAGCTGCTGGTAATTTGCTGACATCTCAGTGGGAGACAGGACGCCGTGAGCCCTCCTGTCGGTACTCATTACATCACATATAGGAAATAAAAAGGCTTGTTATTAAACGTCCTCAAAGGCTCCCTTTGCTTAAAGAAAAGTTCCTAAATTATTTCAAAAGTAACTTTGGTTGATTCAAAGCACCTCCTTTTCATAGTCTAGCTCATCTCGCAGGGCGAGGGCTTGGATCAGCTCTTCGCTGTAGCGGCGAATGGCCGTCTCTACTTCCTCTAGAGTCTCAGTCAGCTCAGACACGGACATCTTACGCAACCCTGCAATGATAAGAGAATGTCAATGGTGAGAATAATCGCAATGCATAGTGACTAACATAACTTCTTACATCAGTTTATTGCCATAAAAACTCAATTATGATGTAGTTACATGTCCACCTGTTATCAAAGCTGAATGCTATTTACAACCATCTTTCCTGGCAAATGGAATTTAAAGCACAAAATGTTTCACAGATGAAGTGATTTAAATGCAGGGAAAGTCTCTGGTATTATCTCGTAGTGCATGACGTTCAACCTCACCGTGCATTGTGACAAACACAAGAAGTTTCATTTATAATTATATATATATTAAAGGAGGTGAGAGGTTAGAAGCCTCCTGGTTGAATCGGTATTTCTACATCAGTCTCAAATAAATAATTGTGTTTAAAGAAATTTAGCTACAGATTATACAGCATAAGGGCAAAGCTGTCGGCTCATGTTTGTTACATATTATATAAGAATGTTAATATGCGTGCGTGTGCACAGTGGCTTCATCTGGTGCTGGACAGCATGCTCTCTTTCAGCCTGTTTCACGACTGTGATCATTGTGAAGCGGTAAACAATGCATACAGGATTTATTTATAAATAGGAATGAATAATCAGAATTTAATCATTCTGAATTGAACAATTCTCCTCTGGGTTTACATGAAAATAATCATTTCCAATTGAGATTTACAAAGAAACACTGGGCTGGGAAGCGTTCTGATTGGACCGAGCGTGGATGTGATGCATTTATGTCTACAGAAAACAAACTCCACTTCCTGCTTCTTGTCTTTTTAGTCATACTATGAAAAACAGTTTTTTCGCTTCGGTTTTGATTGTATTTTGAAGTACCAGCTCAAAACAATCATTCTACAATTTAATTTAACAGCTGAGGAGGAAAACAAACAAAGTATTGAAGACAGCGTGTTACATTTTCCATCTCTTTTAAGAGGATTTAAACTCTTAATCAGAATTAAAACTCATGTAAATGTGGCATTAAGACACCAAAAGAAGGTAAATAGAACAATAAACACCGTTATGTGTGCACGTGTGCAAAGTTACTCACGTTCCTCGTAGCTTGTATTAGAGCCAGAGCGTTTCAACGCATGGAGGTCTTGAGAGAGCATGGACAAGTCGGACTGAGATGGGCTCTCATCATCGTCAGGGTCTGGTGACTCCTGCATCATCTCCTCTATTTCCTCTATAACCTTGAAACCAGCAGCAAATACTTTTTAGATCAAAATGTCTGATAAGTTTAGATATCTGTTACCATAACAACACTGCTGAGGTGAGCAAGAAGGATACCTGTTCAGCTGTGAATAGCGGCTCGTCGCTAATGCAGGGAACAATGATTGAGTGCATATCCAGCTGTTCCCTCAGCTCCTCGTCGTCGTCCGACAGATCCAAAGACTCGTTATCCAACTTCTTTTCCCCGGAAAGGTAAGGAAAAGGCACAGATTTAGAGAACATGGTAGGTGAGCTCCACAGAGTTTAGTATAAACTCATATTAGTTTAAAGAGAAACGTTTTAGAAAAGGTTAAAAGACTGAGATCAAATACTTTAACTTTTAAGTTAAAGTTTTCATCTGAACTGAAAAGATATTCTTGCATAAAACTAATTCTGGAAATGTGAAGCTTTGCTCAGACAATCAAAAGCTGCAATTCACAGCAAACAGTTGAATTCTAGTTTTTGGTTTAATTATAAATATATAAAAGATTTTCAGCACCAACCCTTTATTTATTCACAAATACACTCATTCTGGCATTATATTCAGCTCCTTCCCTCCTAACACACACACACACACACACACACACACACACACACACACACACACACACACACACACACACACACACACCCAC
>JBAMIG010000024.1:8215841-8231556 GCA_037177335.1 Kiunga ballochi | reverse complement strand
CACACACACACACACACACACACACACACACACACACACACACACACACACACACACACACACACACACATTTAAATATGATCCTGTCCATTTTGCTACAAACATTTAATAATTATAAATAAATAACTGAATAATAAAACAAAGCAGTTTCATACTGCTGCTCTCTGCTTTATAAACAAACAGAGAAACTGGTTTCTGCATATTACGATAATGATTATGATGATAAACAGATTTTACTATTTATTTATGGGCCAAAATGTAAACTGGGACAGAGTTGGGACCAAAATAAAACTGAACTGAGAAAAATAATCTGAATCAGAGAAACTTTCCTTCCTAATCCAGAGTCCACGCCAATAACTAGAATATCCTAAAACCAGTAAATCTGCCATTTACAGATTGAGTCATCAGGTAACACGTTGTGTCTTTGTTGCCGGGAGTCGGGAGATTTCTCGTCATACTTGAAAGTGTGTTACTGCAATACCTCATGCTTAGTGAGTTTGAGGGAGGGCAGGTGTAGAGAGCGAGTGTAGGAAGTCTTCCAGTCCACCGGCATCACGTTGCCATAGTTATTTGTCAGAGAGTTCCACACCCTAAAAAAAAAAAGCATTAAGAGCAAAGCAGTGAGATAAAAAGCTCTTTGGCTGTAGATAACACAAACTCTGCTTCCTTCTCTTTTCACTATGACACAGCATTAGTCCTTTTAACCGACTATCCCTTCATCATTTCACTTTGCTCCTTCTGCCTCATCGCTGAGCGAATCCAACAACTTCTTAAATCAGACGCCATTTTCTGCAACGCTCAGTCCAATTTATGGTCGCAGAATCCCAGGAATTAGGAGGCGAGAGGTAAGATACCCTCCTGGACAGGTTGTCAGTCCATCACAAAGACAAACAACCCTTCACACTTAGGGAAAATTTAATGTAATATAACTCTTAGGTAGGAGACATGAGAACATACAAAATGTCATGCATGTTCAAAACTCACCCCTTCAACCTAGGCTCGAACCAGCAACCTCTTTGATGTGAAGCAATCATGCTAACCACCATGCAGCCCATTTATTAAAATAGCTCACACCTTATATCCAGAGCAAACATATTAAATATGTGAAGAAGCTACACTGAATTCCAAGAATGTAACAAACTTCTGGTCGTTTTCTAATCTAACAGGATTTTATGGGTTTGTTGGTCATGCTGGCTGCTTTAGGAATAGTATTGCCACTAATATTTACAACATGGCGCGACACACAAGTTGGCAGAGGACGTGAGCTGAACAGATGGTGGTGCAGAGTGTAGGACGTAAGTTAACCGTGAAATTCATCAACATATTTATAACAGATTTGTCTGCACGTATTAAAAATCCTGTACACTCTGAGTAATCACTCACATTGTTTACCAAGCTATTTAAACAACCAGGACTCGTACTTCACATATGATATACACACTTATTACTGTAAAGACCTTCTGAGTGCTTTTAAACAAACAAACGTAAAGCGAGTCCGTTCTGGATTTATCCTTCAGTGGGCACACAGGCCAGTTTTTGTACCCTTGGCTCTGAGTGAGCATGCAGTGACAGGATGGATGCTGGGAACCCATGTGTCACAGTAGCTCTGACTTGTCATACTCTCTCTCCAATTACACACATTTAATGGCTTATGTTTATATAACATCCATTATTCTCCCTGAAGTGTTTATGCACTGCTTGTTGAGCTTCTGGGTTGTTCTAAATAGGGCAAAAGCTGGCTGGAGACTGCTTTTGCCTAAAGCGTTAAAAGTGTCTCAGGCACGTGAGCACATGCCAACACACATGCCGCTTAAATTTCACTTGGTACATTTGCATATAAAAAAAAAGCCAGCACGAGTCTCAGTACAGTCATTTGTTCATTTAACAGCCATG
Organism: Kiunga ballochi; assembly: GCA_037177335.1. NCBI lineage: Eukaryota > Metazoa > Chordata > Actinopteri > Atheriniformes > Pseudomugilidae > Kiunga > Kiunga ballochi. The sequence goes on along the minus strand of JBAMIG010000024.1, from coordinate 8,229,663 downwards.
CATAAGAATGCACGTGTATGCCAGAACGTGTAGCATTTTTATTCCCCTCTCTTTTTTTTTTTTACTGAGGTCTACAAACAAGCACACACACATTTCATCCTTGTCATCCTCCACTTCGTCTCAACCATAGCTATGCTTGACGAATTGTTAAGAGGCTCTGCACGTCCTGCAAAGGCGCAGTCATCCAGAAAGCCTGGGTTTGGCATTTCTCTTTGGAAACTGGCCTGATACCCAATTATTTCATTCCTTTTTCCTAAATATTCTACCTTTACTTCCACTTGTCTGACCTTATTGTTACAGAATGCACTTTTATTATTGTTACATTATACTTAAGTAAGAACAGCTTAATGTAAACAAATCCAGGCAGATTTATTAAGCTCCTGTAAACAATGGTTTTAGAGTAGAATAAGAAAAACTACACAACAGAATCACAGAAAAGCTGTGCACATACACAATTATATATTTATTCATCCACTTGTTGTATTTACTGGATATAAATTCACAAATACTAATACAAATACTGGGGATTTCAGTAAAGTAGCTGTCTTCTCTGCATCATCTGGCTCACATCATGTGATCTGATCCAAGAACATCAACATATCAGATGCAAAGAGCAAGAGGCAGGTGATTCATGCAGCCATCTCTTTAGTTAATGTGACATCTCTGCTCCCTGTGGGAGTGTTGTGTCTGGCTGCTGTGCAGCAATAGCTCTTGCATCTGAGAGCCAACGAGATGCAACAACTTTTAATCTGACAAATATAACAAGGGCTTAAAAGAAAATCCCCCCCAAAGAGAAGAGAAATAAAAGCTGCTAAACAAACAGTGCTCATTAGTAAACAATTATTGAAATATACTGTGTCAGTCATCAATAAAGTAGCAAGTCTCCCCAAGACAACTTTTTTTTAGTTATATCATGGCAAAGACGAAAGCGTGTCTGAAGGGTAGTCTAGCAGTTTACATAAATCAAAACATGATTATTTTATCTTTTATGTAAAAATGATATCGTGGCATTACCGCTCCCTTGTCCAAACAGAAAAAATTGCGATTTAAAGCTTACAATGAATAGGTAAAAATATCAACACAAAATACCACACTTACTATTTTTCCTCATTAAACATAAAAAAGCACCGTACTGCGCAAAAATACAACCAAATAAAACTTTGTACAGCACTGATTGAAGCTAGCTAAACTCAAGAGTCTCCATCACTATGAGGTTAGCTTGATACCAAAGTGGCTAGCTCGCCAACAGATTAAAAGTTAGCATAATTAAAATTTGCTAACAGTTTAACACTTACTCGTCGTCTTTCAAGAAGTTTTCCTCCGTGATAGGTTTGATAGGCGCTATGTTTTCCGTTGTAGTGTTGTAATTTCGGAAACACACGGTCAGCTTTTCATCGAAATCATGGACGAGGTCTTCCATCGATTTGAAGCTGCAGATCTCTCCGGAGAAACTGTTGTCCAGGTCGGACCAATCGTCCAGGCCCGACGCGTCGCCTACATTTGAGTTCAGCTGGTCTAATTGATCGGCCGATTCCGACGAAGGCTTGAATTCGTTAAAGTCCTGCCAGTCTTCGTCAAAGTGGGCTAACGGCGCCGCCATGACTGCCGTGGAAAATCGTTTGGCAGTCGCTGAGTGCTCTCTGTGGTGCTCTGTTTACGGCTAAAGCAACAGCGAGTCGGACGGTAAAGTGAGCACAGACTGTTACGGCAAAGGGGAGCGGGGCGTCGTGACGTCACTTCCAATGCCCCTCAGACAGCAAAACAAAGTTATCGTCGACCCCTGCTGTTACCATACTTTTATTTAATAATGTGCAGAATTATATATCTGTATCTTCTTTACAGCAGACAAAGAGGATATTACAGGCACCCTCTGGTTCCTAAATATAAAGCAATGAAGCGTAGGCCCAACATTTATGTTGTTAAATAAACAGCAGGAGCACAAATAAGGAAAAAGTAATGAGTTTCTTTTTTTAAAGTCTTTTAATTAAAAAGAAAAAAAATAAATAATGCATCTAAACTGGTCATTTAATGTAAACTATTCATAAAATGTTGTAATTTTATTTAAATGTGTTAATTTTGAAACTTGTTTACGCAAAATGTATGACTTGTATATTCTGTTTGTAAAATATACATGTTTTACACAGACAGACACCTTTTTACCCACCTGGACAGCTAATGAGAGTATACAATGAGCCTCATGATTTTGACATAAAAAAGCATCCTCATTGAGGATGCTTTTTTATGTCAAAATCATGACATAAAACATATTAAAAATAAACTACATCACATAAGGCATTCACTCATATTTAAATTCCAGAGTTTTACTTGGATAGAGACTTGTTTCCACTGAAAATTAACTAAAACCTGATTGCTCATGATATGTGGGCCCGATGGGTTTTTCCAGATTTTAGGGGTGATCTGTGAATCCACAGGCTAACCTTCTGGCCATGCCCTTGGACATAATTTGTGAAATTTATTTTAAATTAATTTAATATAAATGTTACTTATGCATGTTGGTGCTTCTCAAAAAAGCAGTGGAGAAGGCATCAAAAACTTCCTAATGGCAGGAAACCCACCATACAAGAAAAATAAATTTTGTTATGTGAAAAAAAAACAACTCTTGAACTTTTCTTTTCATTGAACACACTTGGACTTGTAATATCTCCAATTACAGAAGTGCATTTTCTATGCCAACATAGAAAAAGATCCTTTCATTTAAAAGCTCATGGTGTGGAATTGGTCTCTCAGACACATATTCATTTTCAGCTTTAATGTTTTAAAACCATTTTCGTTTTAATGCATCCAACCCACACTTTCTTCTTCAGATATAGATCATATATCATTTGAAGTGAGGGGAGACACATGGAGGGGCCGGTTACAACACCCGCAAGTATGGTGTAGGCTTTTGTCAACATCTTTTTTCAACCCATTCTTTTTTGCTTAATCTGATCAAGTTAATTTGTAATTTTGTAGAAATAGCAACAACTTCATGCGTTTTGCTTGATGTTTAATGTGACCAAACAAACAACTTGCTTTTTCTTTCTTCAGCAATTCGTAGGGTTACCAACTTGACCTCCTACAGCTGAAGTATTAAACATTTTGTGTTTGAAAACATGTTCACATTTTCATCTCTTAAAATTGCAAGAATTTCACCAAAATATACAGCAAGACTTATTTAAAATAACTAGACTTTATTGGCAATTGTTACTCCTAATGCTGGCATCGAAGCAAGCCTCCTCCTAGATAATATTGCCCTTGACATTTAGAAAAAAAAATGAAAACAGAAGAATTATTTTGGCAAGATTTAACTCGGATTTTCCATCAAAGACCCTTACTTATGCTTCACCAAGTCAGTGATACACTCAACAAGATCTGCATCCATTTACAGTTTGGAGAGATGTTTTTTTTTTTTGGATAACTGGTGGATGTCCAACACTGTGTCCATCCCCATCAAACTCCCATGGGCACCTTCTTTTTTTTTTTTTTTCTTCAAAACCCTGAATGCTTTATTGAAAATATGCATACATAACACTTTTCCTACACAACAATACAAAACGGTACAATCACTTTTGTAAATAAGACATTGAACGCAAACCCACACATCACCCCTTCCCGCCCAAGAGACTTAGAGATGCTACAGTAAGCCCTTAGTATTCCCCACCCAGTCCCTGCCCACCACCACCACCATCACCTTAGAGAAATAAGAGTTAAATCAGAAACAACGTCCTTGGTAAACTCAGATAGAGAAGACACCAGGTTGCATACAGACATAGCATTTACCACCAGCGGGTGAGTGAGGAGTATGCACTGAAATTCTTTTCTGGGTTCTTAATGTGCATGAATTTATCTCAAATCTTCTCAAATGGTGCATGGCATGAAAGAGGACTCCATTCTGTGGTCTAGGAGTTGAGTAAGAGGTTTGTATAGTGCGAATATCAGACCATGACATACATAACCTACAGAAAACACGACTGTGTAGCTCATGATTTGGCTTCGTTTCGGGTCAGGAAAGTAGCAACTGTCAACCTACAATGGTACACCGAGTGTGAAATATCAGTAAATTACACAGACATGCAATTAAATAGATTTTCACATGAAAGAAACTTTTAAAGGCGAGGGGTGGATAGTTTAAACCTGATTTGATTGTAGGTAACACACTTCCTAAGACTCTTCTCGCTCCTACTGGCATTGGTGTTACTGTGCATATTCATTTATGATAAAAGTGGTAGATAAAAATGTAACTGAATACAAACAAAAAGGTATATGTGACAAAACTATTTTTTTTAAAAAAGAGAGGGATTATGATGTTAACAAAAATAAAAAGAGGACTCCAAACATCTGGTTATATTTTAATATGATCATACAGGGATAGAGATCAACCAAAAAATGATATAATGTGAACAAAAATTGAAAGTAACAAAAAAAGTTCAATAAAAACAGACAGAAAAGCAATGTTTTTAAACATTTTACTGTATATCAGTCTGTAGCAAATTGTCATTACATACCCTGAAATAGGGAGGAAGAAAGCTTTGAATGGTGCAAAGACCACTGAATAACTTGGCTGGAAAGCAAAGGGGGTGGAGTTGAGGGGTGGGGGGCGTTAATGCTGAATTCTCTCAAAGCTCCATAAGGTAGTCTGGAGATGAGGCTGTCTTTAATGCCAGGCTCAGTGTAATCATGTCTACAAGGCAAGTCCCTTCCTTTGGGTGCATAGAGGCATAGGGCTCCTTTAGCAATCTCCTGTTAAGTTTGAAATCTTTGCCAATGGGTCCTTTAAAGTTATTACGAAGGATGGCAAAATGTGGCAACCATAGGGTTATGAAGTTCATGGATTTATGCCACTGCTATATGTGCAGAAAGATCACTCACAGTGCAGTGAAGGTGTCGTACATGCCGAGCGTTTGTGTGCAGCTGTATGAGAAGGAAGGCAGTTTGTGTGTTTTCGGGATTGCAACAAGACTCCCAAACTGTGCGCTCAGAGCATAGTTCTACTTATTGGTGCTCCATCTCTGCAGGCTTGTACAAACAACTTGTTTGCTAACTACAATCATTTTTGTTTTATGAAATGACCTTTTGCTAATAACACACCCTAACAGCCCCCTCCCCCCCAAAATTTGGGCCATGCCTCACCCAGATTGCATGTTTTACTGTACATTTGCTTATCGTTTCTTAACTAATCTGGTGTCAACAGGTCAGTGCGGCTTCAAATGCTGCATGGTTAGGGACAAAAAGGTCAAATGTAAAAATGAAAGCCCCAGATTAAAAAAAAAAAGTTTTTCCTTTTACAAAATGGCTCGTAAGTACGCTTTGCTCCACATATAGAGGTCCCTATGGGGCTTTGGATAACTCAAATTGTTAAAACCCTCGTTACAATTTTAATTGTGGGTATTACCAGTAGCATAAGGAGTGGGCGGGAAATCTGCTGGTGTGGGTTGAACACACGTTACAAAAACGCGCCAATTAAATCTGCACCCAATAATGGCAATTTTCACTACTGTGTTCATGCATAATCGCTCTCAGTCACTCACAACCACGCACACACAGAGAGGAGGGAGAGCACTCATCGCTGTGCAGTTTAAGTTCCACTAAAACGCTTTCACATCTGAAAGTATATGTTTTGACCAAGTTCACGGATATGTCTTGATGATGGGAACCACACCTTTCCGAAAATATGGGACCCATGCCCAATAGTTGATATGAGACTTGAGAATGACTCTGTCCTCCTTTTAGGGCAGGAACAAGGAAATTGTGCACAGCTAGCTCTGCTGGGGAGGGGGGGAGCGGCCACTTGGAAATATTACAGCAACGTTCCTTGTCAGAAGTTAAATTAAAGACTCTTTCCTTTCCCCTAATATCAAGAAACAGAAAGCAGGTCTTCACGCTAAAGCTTTCCATGGGCACTACTTGAGCTAAGATTCACCTCTGAAATGAGAATAAACGCTATGACTATCATAAAAAAATTGAAACATTTAGCATAGCCTTTCTTCTGTTCTTTGTTAGCTGGTTGGTCGATGTTTTCATGGTGGACTTTCAGCCTTTGTCCAAATGGGCAGTTGACAATTATAGAGCAAGAACGAGAGGGGGAGTTAAACACACAAACATAAGAGTTGCTAAATCCATCCTCCCCTATGCATTTTCCTCCCCCAACAACACCCCACCAATGTCTATGGAGACATTAGACCGGTAACATGAGAGACGAACAGGCAGACAGATGTAGTCCATTGAGACGGCTGGTCTGCGCTGTCTATCGTCGCAAGGGCTTTATGTGCTCCAAGCTCAAGGTGGAGGTGGGTTTCCTGGGAAACTTGTGAAGACCCGGCATTGCTGGTGACCATGCAGCGAAATGGGAGGAGGAAGGATCGGTTGGTAGAGAAATAGCCATTGCAGTCCACCAGTTAAGGATCCCGTTGGGCTCTGACTGGTTTCCCAGGCCTCTGGGTTGGGATCAGATTTTTAGATGAGGACTTGCAATTCCAAGGTGTCCATCATCACATCCACCACTTGTGTAGGCCAGTCAGGAGTCAAATTTGTCTCACTTTTGTTTTCTCTTTTGTGTTGGTGGCAATTGTTTCTTGTTATTCTTCACTTTCTTTCTGGTGGTGTTAAATTTTGTCTGCACGTTAACGTTTTCTTTTACTGTGAGATTGTTGGATTGTTGCCAGAGAAAGAAGTCGCCTGCTCCGTAGGTCACCATCAACTGTCCATGTTACTGCAGTTTTCTGTAGGTGGGGAAATAAAAGCCAAAAACAAACAAGTTTGCTGTGTGTTTATATTCACCAAAGAATAAAAGGTAAAAGAAAATTCACAAAAACATCTTTGTCAAATGGCACTAAGTTACAGGGATTTTGTTAAACTGCAATAATATTAAAAAAAATAGTAAAAAAAAAAAAAAAAAACTACCAAAAACAAAAACCACTGTATGTGCTGTAATTACCACTGGGTCCGTCCGTCTCTTGTGTTTCAAGAAAAGGTGCAGGACCCCAGATACGCACTGTGCCATCATCTGAGGCAGAAGCCATGAGGCCCGGGATGGCTGGGTTCCAGCTCACACAGTTAACGGTACGTGTATGGCCTGTGAGCTCAGCAATAGGAAGTTCACCACGTCTATGCCAGATGTACACTTTGTGGTCTGAGAAGATAAATGAAAAGAAAAAAAAAGCACAAGCACAGTACAAAATATATGATCATTAAGGAATTTAAAAAATGAAGTACCACACAAGAAATTAGCATTAACAGGTTAGACAAAGCTTTGCTAAGTTCAATTAAAAAGCATCATGAGAAAAACCCCTCTAAAGCTTTTTTTCACACTCTCAGTGAGAAGTTTGTTCTTTCACTAAAGGCTTTGTCAGCACCGGGATCATTGCAGGTGAAATGTCTATCCTCGTACGTACAATTATCACATTTCCCACTTATTTCATAAACATTGAGATAACTGTCTACGGCAGGGGGGATTGGGAACGACTGTTTTTTTTTTAAGCCACATGTGTCGTAAAACATTTTTGTACTTACACCTCAGTTTTATTGAAACTATCCATTCAACCTTACATTAGTAAAAATACAGCAGTGGCAACAGTCTGCTTTATGCTTTTCTGCTGTCACCACACCCAATTAAACAATATTTCTCAGAACCCAAAAAGAAAAAATGTCTGCCAGGCTGATGTGTCGAGAACCGTCTTCAAACACGTCAAACAAAAAAAGACGCCAAATGCTTTAAACTTGTGCCAGGATTTTTTTTTATAGAATAAATAAAAACCACTGCTGTGATCAGCAATAGATAGAAAACAATTAAAATGACACTGATCTTTATGCAGAAGCCTCTTGTCAGGATTAGTTTTTCCTTTAATCACAAAAGAAAGAAAAGAGTCTTCCACAGCAAACTGACTTTACCTTCACTGCCACTGGCAATGAAGTCTTCATTGTGTCCTCCGAAACAGGAGTGGATGGTGTAGAAGCCCTGGGTCACACCTTGGTACTTTCTCACCAGCACCCGGTCTTGAAGATCCCACAGGTGCACTCCCTGCCAAATGTTAGAGAGGAAAAGCTTTTTACTACTGAACCATTTAATGATTAATCCTCTACATTTTTAAAACTCGTTTCTCAAGTTAATTTGTGTTTCAAGAGCATAAAAATGTGTTTATAATGTTAGTATTAATGCGGCTTTGTAAGCAAGTGAACACTTATTGTTGATAGTGATAAACCTCATGGTCTTACCTGAGTTGCTACATTTAACAAAGCTAATCTACCATTCTTTGAAACAGTGAAAGACATGATAGGGTGGTCCTCCTGAACTCTGCAAAAGACATGTAAAAAGGAAACACATCACATACTAAGGTAGGGTAGAACAATATATGGCAGCTGATTGGAACACGATGACAATGTAATAATATGTACAGTATTTACAGATACTAGAGTCTCTAAAATGTTTGACATCTGTTATTTTTTTGTGACAGGAAATTATTTCAAACTAACATACAGGTTTACATTTTACTACCAGTTTTTTTTCCTAACATGTACAAAAAAAAAACCCCAAAAGGAATTAAAAATGCAAGAGGAGGAAAAACCAAATTTAGAAATACTTTGTATAACCTCAATGTCCAACAATGAAGAGGCTAGAGGTTTAAGCACATACATGTTTCTGTCTGTGAGGTCCTCAAAGTTGTACCCCCGGATACGCTGGTGTGTGTCCGAAGCCAGCACTGTCCTGCCATCACTGAGGCACCACAGACACTGCACTCTCACGCCCTCCCAGGAGTCTAACAAGTTACCATCCAGGTCCTGACAACACAGACAGCAGACCCCTCATCCCTTATTCTTGACAGGAAAATGAGAACACAGACAAAGCATAACATAGCAACCACTGTTAATACAGAAACCAAATGCTCTATTTAGACAGACGTTTTATCACATATACAAAAAAAAACCAAAACATCATAAATCACCAGCTTAAAAAAACAGAAATGATCACAAACTGCATTAGAGCCGGTTATATCCCCCACCTAGATGAACTTTTCTTACATTTTACTTTCATTCTTTAATATGCAAACCTCAAAGCCTTCAAACTGTACCAAGATGAAAAGATGGAAAGTATTTATGAGGAAAGAAAAACAGTTTAAAAAAACAAACCAAAGAAATAAAACAAACAAACAAATTAAATGAAAATGATTTATTTACTTACACACTGGTAAAATTGTCCCCTTTGTCCTCCAGTGACAAAGCGTTTGCCATCAGGGTTCCAGGCCACGCTGGTCAGACTGTCTTCATGGGACTGGGACATTTTGGTCCGCAGCTCCCCTGTCTGGTTATGGAAGACATTGACACAAGCCGTAGAAAAAAAAAAACAGAGGCGGATGCAAAAATGGGGGAAGGGAGAAAGCAAGAAGAGACATTAAGTAAGAGTGGGGGAGGGAGGGATCATTGATAGGAATAGAGAAGAGAGGGGATGGGATGGGTGAGGAGAAGAGGTCATTGAGTCCACGCAGCACAACATGAAGGATCCACAGCCTTGTTTTAGAGAAGAGAGACATAATATTACATGCTCATGTCTGTTAAAAGAGACATTTATGTAACAGAGTAACATACGCTCAATTATGACAAACCCAACCATAATGACAAACTGTGCACATATATTTTATGGCACGTGTATTGAAGTAAACAATACATCAGCTGAGATCCTGCATGAGGCCACCGTTTCCTTTGAAAAGAAAAATATATCACCATGACAACTAATATTGGCCTAGCAAGTGATTGACAAGGTTACTGTGACAAAAATGTTTAAAAAGTGTTTTCTATAACTGTTAACTTGCTTAAATAGCACATAAAGCAGACACCACCAGGGTACAGAACAGTAACTAAATGTGGCTTAGTACATTTTCTTTTCCAGTTTTTTTTACTGGTGAATGAATGTTTACTGGTGGTCAGAAAGGCCACTGGTGCGGACCGGCTGCAACGTCTCCATCAGTCTGTCCAGGGTTACTGAGGCTACACATCTAGCTTAGCATTACCAAGTATAAATGTGATATAAATGTGATTAATGGGTGATATTAATAAATATTCATTCCTGGATATTTTTACCTGCATTGTGATATACAGTACGTACCTCGATGTAAAAGACATGGCTGCAATTAACAGCCTCATACTTTTATTAAGGATCGGAGCAGATTTCCATTAAAACAGTTGACTAAACTTAAATTAGCTTTATATTTAATGCTCCTAAAACAAAATAGATGAAAACCATTTTTAGTGACAAGGAGTGCAACGTACAAAAAGAATAGGAACTTTTCATTTAAAGAAGATATCTGAATATAAACATTATATCCTCAGTCGCTTGAGAAAAAGTCTTTTAAAATCTCTACACACTGATCAGCCCGAGTGTGAATAAATAACATACTCAAGGAAAAGCGCTTTGAGTGCTATATAAATCCAGTATTAGTATTAATTCATTTAAATTCTGTGATTTTATTAACATCACAGATAATGTCTTTGGATGCAGAAACCTCTACAAAAATGCTACCTGCACATTCCAGAGCCAGAGCTCAGAGCAGTCATCAGGTCCACAGGCAATCAAGTAGGTGTCATCAGGACTCCAGGCTAAGTAAGAGACTCCATATGCGTGCCCCTCCAGTGTTCGGAGTAGCTTCAGCTGATGACTCTCCTATACGAAGAAATGACACATGCCAAGGATTTAGGTCCCATTATGTGATAATATGAACACTGAAAATAGCTGAAAGCAAAATGGGTTTCAAGATGGTATATAACATTAACTCATTTACTGCCAGCTCTTGTTTTAGCAGAGGGCTCCATACTGCTGGCATTTTGGCTCATTTTTCAGGATACACATAACACAACGAGTTCTGGGACTATAGAAACAACCAAAAGAACGTGTAGACTGTTCTTTCATTAGAAAAAATGCTTTGCTCATTTCTGTTCTTAAGTGCAGAAAAACGCAGCTTTTGACCAAAAAAAATGCCAAAAAAACAAGCTTTCTGTGCAACAAACAACTTTGAGTGGACAGTGACTGATAGCAATATGTTTTACTTTAGTGGCAACTTTAACATCTGAACAGTTGTTTACTTCTTTAAAACAACAAAAACAACTGATAAGTGGGTTTTGGTGGTAAAACAATTTAGTCACTATAGCCTAAAAAAGAGCAAAATAACAGACAATAAAAGGTCGAACCACTTCTACTCTTCCATCTCTTCATCCAACTCACCGTCTCTCCATCCATCAACCTATCTTTTCTTCGCTGTATGTTCCTACCGTCACCTATGGTCACAAACTGTCAGTATGGACCAAAAGAACAAGATCACAAATACAATTAGCTAAAATAAGTATCCTCAGCAGGATGGCTCTCTGTTAAAAATAGGATGAGAAGCTCAGTCATCTGGGATGGACTCGGAGCAGAACTGCTGCTTCTCCACATTGAGAAGAGTCAGATGAGATGGCTGGGGCATCTGGTTAGTATGCCTCCTGGACGTCTCTTCAGGAGAAGACGCCAAAGAAGACCCAGTATACACTGGAAAGCTGACATTCCTTGGTTGGCCTGGGAACGACGCTTTATGATCCCTGCTGATGAGCTGGCAAATGTGGCTGGGGAAAGGGAGGTCAGCTTGAGGTGCTTCCCCCATGACCCGAGTCCAAACAAGCAGTAAAAAAAATGGATGGTTTTTCTATCTCACAGTAACAGCATTAAAAACACCAAAAACCTGTTTGTATTTTATTTATTAATCAAAACTACAAATACCACTATGTAAATAAGAAGTACACCGATGCAATTATAGTTGCATACCTGTTTTTAAAATAAATAATTATTAGTGCCTAATTTAAAAAAAATTGCTAATGAAAAACCAACAGTGTTGTAATTAACATCATTTTTTCTTCCACTTTAACACGACTATATTCCTACTATACCTGTGACATAGATTATATGCTTCTCCTTTTGAACGTGCTGATGGGTTTGAAAAAACATTTAATGTGTACTACTTATGCTTTGTTACATTTTAGATAATTTCAGAGCTGCACATTTTGTACTTTTTAAATGTCAACCACATGAGAAACAATTCAGAATAACTCATAAGCAAAAGGTAGATTGGGATTTTATAACACTTACCGGGTCCACTTGCCAGATTATGACAGTAGTGTCTTTGGAGCCAGTGGCTAGTTTGGTGCCATCATTGGAGAATTTGCAGAACCAAACCTCATTACAATGTTCAGTCAGAATCTGCTGGGTGTAACATGGGAACTGTTTCCTGTAACGGAAGAAACTACATTTTTCTGATGTCTTTCATGAAAACTTCTATACAGAATATTGCCTAGCTCTTAAAATGTAGATTTATTTTATTTAACAAAAGCTTGGAAAAACAAATAGTGGTGATGTAACAGGCAGCAACGTGGTAAGAGCTCAGCATAAAAGGGTAAACAACTTTAGGCCAACAATGCATGATATCTGATTGGTTTTAAAATAAGGTCCTTTAGTATTTTAGATTTGTGGTCAAATCATTAATAAGTTTGAAGCTGCCGCAGTGTGAGTTTAGTAACGAGTCTACAAACTCTGGAACTGCGAAGTACCAACCTGCTGCAGACGTGATCAAGAAGAAGGGAGACAGAGTCCAGGTTATTATCCATCTTGGTGTTATGATAAAGACAGCGGTCCCTCTGCAGCTCCACTGCTTGCCGCAGCAAGGTATGCAGTCGCCGAGGGGGCAGCATCACAGATGGTGGTAGGTACGCTGTAGCACACATCAGAAACAGCACACAAGTTCATCCCCATACATTAAATGTGCATGCAGTTGTGTTGAAATCAGGAAACATGTGCAAGATCTCCAGGATCACTTTAGGAATGTCTCCTTACTCTGTAATTTATCCAGCAGCCGGCAGCGCGAGGCTGTGCCTTTGCCCTCCCACTCTGCCTTGGCCCTAAGATCCTCAGCATGGCTGCACATTAAATACCTAAAGAAACAAAAAAAAACAAACAACAAACTGTGAGGAAATAATGGCAGGCATAGTAAAAAAAAGCTGTGAAAAAAACTAACAAATAATCAAAAGTTAAAATAGTTGCTGGTATGACATCACCAACAAGTGAGAAGAAGCATTAAGAAACCTGTTTCTGCATTCAGTAAGAATTTTATTTAAAATTTGATTGAATTCAGGCTCAAAAGAGATTCTGGCTAAATACATAAAGATGTGGTGAATCTATAGATTATACCTAAATCAGCCAGACAGGTAAGTGATTCATTATCACTGCTTGATTTGCTGTAATCAATTAATCATCCTTATAGAATCCTTTCTCACACTGATTAATTGTGTTGCAGAGGTTGAATACAATTCAACATTTCAAGACAATGGCTGTGACTGTGCCAAACACACAACTGGTCTAAAGGATATCCCACAAAATGGTTCCAGTGTAACAGTGTCACAGCCCTGCAACAACTGAGAATTTCCCACATGAACAGGTAAAAACTGATAAGGTCAAATAGGAAATCATTTTATGGAATTGTTGATTGATTCAAATAATATACATTTAAAATCAGAGTCACATAATAAAGTAAAATTATTGACTCTAAAACTCAATTATCCAATGATTACATTTAATTCACTTCAGCTTTATTGGTATAGCACCACCTCACAACAATGTCATCTCAGGGCCCTTTACAGACATCTTGCATTTGAGCCAATAATCAATAGACTAGCTCAGGGGTCGGCAACCTTTTTTACTCAAAGAGCCATTTGGGACCGCCCCCCAATGAAAAGAAAGCAGCCGGAGCCACAACCCATTTTGACATCATTATACAGTGATCCCTCGCTATATCGCGGCTTCACTGCTTCG
>JBAMIG010000024.1:8195798-8207905 GCA_037177335.1 Kiunga ballochi | reverse complement strand
ATATATATATATATATATATATATATATTGATGTCAAACAAGCCACTGTCGGAGTGGCTGAACCCACGCTGTCAAAGTCTGAGATGATCTCATTTAGAATCCTGAGACATTCAATGCCTCCATTGTTGATGCCCTCTTCAGTGTAGAAATCAGAGAAGTTGGGGATGGAAGCAAACATCACACCTGTTTCATCATAAGACTGACTGTACAGCTCCTACAAAGGACAAATAGCATGTTTATAGGTTTGGTAATTTAATTGTAGAGTATTTTTTAAATCTCTTTTATGCATAAAACCACAAGATGGCAATGTTGTCCACAAAGAAGGCAAAAGGTAAATCCCATTACATATTGCTGCAGAATATTCCCCCTCTCTCTTGAAATTTGTCATGATTTTTTTTTCTTCTTAATAAATATCCAAACAATAGTAAACCTAAAATCTTATATACCTCATCTCTTTTCTTAGTGCCCAGAAAGTGTTTGGCCACGTGCTCTGGCAGCATGTTGGTAACAAGCGCTTCATTCCAGCGCCTCATCTCAGATACTCTCTCCTTCTGGTCATGAACTCCAATCTTCCACAGAAACAGCGTCCTGGATTGCTGCTCCAACTTCACACAAACAAGTTTTATAATTTAGCAGTGGGGTGTTTTGACATACAAATATGAAACAAAAGAAAATCCTCCTTAATTGCTTGTTGTCATGACAGAAAGTGACTGTGGGTCACAAAGACCCTGTGTAATAGTATAGTAACTCACGTGGCGAGCAAAAATGTAAAAGCTAATCATCATGACAATAATCATCATGGTCATAAGGTACTTAGATGGCACCATGGAAGTTCTGGGGCACAAGGAAAGAAATGTCACTAGATGCAACACATGCAGACCTGCAAACATCTGTCCAAAAAGAAAATGCAACAACAATAACATAAAAAGATACGTGTAAATATTCAACCATGGCCATTTCTCACCTGTAGGAAGCAAACTGTATGTAATCATACAGCTCATATATGTCCCGCCAACTGTAGATATTAACAGCACCAGTTGCTGTGACAACCATCACCATGAGGCCTAATTTAATTAAATGGCTGACCTGCACCAACATCGCGGTTGCAATGAGTGACATCACAGCCATGAAGCTGTAATATTTTGGATTATCTGCACAACCTCGATCACCAAAAGACTCCAGCATGGGGCCAAAGGTACTGTTGAAAACATGAAGCGATGATGGTACACAGCTTAACTGCACAAAAAAAAACACAACATTTAGTTGGAAACGAGCTTGAATGGAAGGAAATCTGTTCACTAACAGCTTTACATTTAAGGTTCAAATATTTTTCAAGACTTGGAAACAAGGGACGGTTGCTTCTACATGACAGCCATGACTCTGAAATAAATGCTCACTATAGCATCCTTTATTCACATTGGACCTCAAAGTCAGCAATGTGTGTAGCAGGTCGCCCCATGGGGGCTGTGACAAATGAGCCGGCAGTAAGACAGACCACTAATGGACTCCACCGGGAGCATGTTGTCAGACACATAAAAGGCAATGATAGTTTAATGAGCAGGAAGTGGAAACAAACTTAAGTAAAGGGACCCATACTTTAAATAGTGACTATGTGCATTTTCTAGTAGAGAATTGAAACTAAATAACGTGAGAAAAAAGTTAGTTTTGCAGCCTCACCATGTCGGCAATCACAGCCATGGTTAGGACAAATATGGCTGCCATCGCCCATGTGTTTCTCGCCCACCGGGTGCGATCGATCCACATTGAAAAAGAAACTAATCTCTTTGAGAACACCTGCGATGAGTAAACAGCTTAAAATTGCAATAGGAAAGAACAAATATTTTGTTTTCCTAATGATTCATTTAAAGTGGAAAATAATAGTCATGCAGTTTTTTGGTTGCAAATTTTCACAGCATTTATGTTATTAAGCCAAAAGATCGGGGGAGAAAACAAAAACAAAGAGAAACAGACAACATATGATTAATTTAGTCGGATTGTTTTATAGTAACATACTTACCCTGGGAAAGATGGCAGCCAAGGAGCAAACTGTGAGGATTAACAACAACACCTGTCCTACTGCAAGAGTCACATAGTTTACAACCAACCTGTAAAAGCAACAGCTATAATTTAATCCTAACTGAACAGATACAAAAGAAAAAACACTTTAAATAACATTTATTTTATATCAGCTAAATATCATGTGATGCAGTTAAATAAGAAGTATGAACTCACAGTGGATCAATGAACACCTCCATTGCTGTGATGAAAAAGAGCACAACGATGCAGCAACAGAAAGCTGCTCCGCTTCGCTTCTCCTTCTCAGAGGAGAAGTGCTCTTCCAACTTTACATCCACAAAACGCAGTGAAATGGGGTTTATTTGATGATCTTTCATTCTGTAGAAACAGCAGCATGTACATGTAATGGGGAAAGAGTATCAACATTGGCACATGAAGTAAGGGCCAACAGTTTCTCAAGAAGCCATTATTATGTTCCATGCAATGTCATAGTATTTGTGTCGTTGCTCCTGGGATATAGAGTAGGGAACAACATGAAATTTAGCTTGTTCTTTTCTTGAATTTAAACATTAAAAGAGGTTTTATTCTGCAATCCCTTGTTCCTCTTACATTTGCTGGGACTCTCTGTCCAGCAGTTCCTGCTGCAGTCGCCTATTGATGGCTTGTTCCTCAGCCTTCTTCTTCTCCTGATGATTATCAGCAACAAAAGTCAGATTGCTACATTTACAACTAATGTTAATCTTATTTTATTAAAATTATGTGTGAAGTTTTTTTCCTGCTATTTGATCACTTATCAGAACACACAAAGCCCTGTTTAAAAAGCAATCTACAAAAATCCTTATAGTGTGTGAATAAAACTTGTCAATATGAATAGTTCACCTCCTTTTTAGAGTTAGTTGACACAGACTGTTGTAAGGCTGGGTTCCCCTTGGTTATAGTTGTGTTAATCAGCTGGTCTGAGTTTCTGTTGCCCAGTGCAACTGGCATCTGAAAGAACAAAGATTACACTATTATTAATGTATAAATTAGATATAATTTTCTAAATTGGTAGTTTTTTTAAAAGCACAAACCACTTACATTTCCACTAAGTCCATTAACTAAGTGTTTAGGGACTAAAACCAAGTAGGTTTCTATGCCCTTCTCCAACAGGTACTCGCACCTCTCTCCACCATTCCCTGGCTCTAGTTCAAATTCCCCATGCAGGCTGTCCTTTGTGCTCTGGGAAATGTGCACTCTCCTGCACGTACATTAAATCACATCATATAAATTCCACACAAAACAAACTGACCAAAATGACCAATCTCTGTTGAGTTGGCATTGGTTTTCCTACCCTGGAATTCCTCCAGACTCCATCTTGTTAGCCACAGTGACATCTGTGGACCAAACATCGAACTGCCAGCGCTTCTGTCCGAGCACTCCTCCAAGCACAGTGCCTGTGTGAACACCAACACGCATGTCTACTTGGGTTTTTGTCTTTTCCCGCACATATCTGGATAAAAAAGACACAAAGCATTAAATGAATCTCTGTTATAAGATTACATTCATACATCCCTGTTTTTAAAGCACACTGCTGAAAAAGAACAAACATACATTTCTTTCATGTTTCTATTTACCTCCAGCTTAGCTCAAGAAAT
Source organism: Kiunga ballochi (assembly GCA_037177335.1). NCBI lineage: Eukaryota > Metazoa > Chordata > Actinopteri > Atheriniformes > Pseudomugilidae > Kiunga > Kiunga ballochi. The sequence continues at coordinate 8,204,255 of JBAMIG010000024.1, read as the reverse complement.
CACAGCTTTCCTGTACTAAACTTATATAAATAAACTGACTTTGTCTACTTCAATGTCAGTCTCTATACTGTACACACTTTTCTGTCTTTTTAGATGTGGAAACTTTTTATAAACTGTAAAAGTACAGTCACTACTTACGAGATGGCTTCTACCATCGCAAGTCCCATCATTATTGAGCAAACAGCATGATCCTCTCTGAAGTCAGGAAGGCCACAGATGCAATAATAACAGTCTCCAAGAATCTTTATTCTCAATTGATGATGTTGCTGTAAAACAAAGTGAAGTATTTAATATGATATTATAATCTGCACCTGTACTAAAACACACTGGGATGGTGTGCTAAATAAACAAAGATCCCCAAATAGTTAAAAATGCATATTTATTTAAACATAGACAGTTGATATTAAGCTTTCTTACAGTACAAGCTAAAAATGAGATCACATTGACTCCACCTCTAGCAGTTGCAGTAAAATGTGACCTAAGCAATAACAAACTAATATTGATAACAGAATAATATAAACACTGAAGATGAACAGGGGAAACACACTGATGGTACTCACTGCTGCCAGTTTATCGAAGCGTGCAAACAGTTCATTCAGCAGCTTTACAAGCTCCTGGGCACTACAGGTTGAGGACAACTGGGTGAAGCCCACAATGTCAGCGAAGAGGATGCTGTACCAAAAATTAATATGAAAAGTTGTTTGCACCCTTTTTGTTCTTATGCTTGTTATGACCACTAGAAGTTTTAAAAGAAGCCGATTCTGTAATCCTGACCTGACATTTTCATGACGGTACATGTACATAGTGTTGAACTGCTGATGCTGCTGCACATCTTTCTCATCAGCCTGGTTTTTCATGCCCTGCAGCATCTCATCAGCAATATGTTTGGGCAGGATGGACAGTAATAATTCCTCCTATATGGAAAGACAGTCAGCAGATGTGATTGTGAGTTTTATCATTTTCAGGACCAAAAAAAAGGTGCATGATTGTGCTTGGATAATTGTGTATAGCCTGCAAAATATAGTTTATTAGTGATTCTCAAGAGAGCCTGTCAATTTGTCAGGTGAGCTTGGCTGGTTTGTTTGTTTTATTAACTAAAAAGGCATTTTGGGATTTTATACTACTATTTAATTGTGTTACATTTCTCATTTTTCTAGGCCACACCACACATCTGCTTTTCACAGTCTTATCCACCCCTATTTAAATAACTCTCCTAAGCATCAAAGGGAAATAAAATAAACCTTGGTTAACTGTATTTTGTAGGATCAGCCCCGAACGTGTGAAAAAGGAGGAATAAAGAGTTGCAATTTCTAAATGCAGTCTTTAAGTGATCAGCCTAAAATTTTGAATAATTACTATTAGCATTAATGCACTGAACACGTTGAGCTGAATGTGAGGGTTGATAAAAAATATAAAGGTGTTACCAGATGAAGAAAACAAGAGATCATTTTAAAAAATGTCAGCATGTCATACAGAAAATCTGATAAACATCTCTTGGTTGTTCAACAGGACACCTTCTTCCCATCAGGTCTCTGACGGCAGCTGAGCAGGTGAAAACAACTGTTGCTCTAATAACTTATTAGTCTGCAGCTGAGGAAAACACAGCGTGATAAGGCAGGTCACATTGTTTTACAGCTCAGATCTGTTTGTGTGATTTGTAGATTTGCTTTAAGGTCAGGATAAGATCAAGCATAGGGTTAAGGAGTGGTTACATAAGATCAGAGTCACTTAAAAAGCAATCTATAATATAGTAGTAACTTAATAGATATGTGTGTTCCTTACTTACCTGCTGGGTACTCTGTTCCTCGAGAGTTAGTTTGACTTGCAGTGACTGACGAGCTTCCAAAAACGCTGTCCTGTACTTACGATCTGCCATGTAGAATGACATCACACCTACTATTGCGGCACACAAGTACAGCATCACATTGGCTAGGAGCTAAGGAAATAGAAAAATGTTTTTTTTTAATATTTATCTTTTCTTGTAGGGAAATACATAGTTTTAATTTAGTCTATGACAGTTAATTTCAAGCAGTGGGTTTGTTGCTGCAGTGAGTGACTGGAAATGTTAGATTATTCAAAAATACAAGTTCTGGATTTGTAAAAGATTATCCTGTTTTTATGCAATGTGTTTGATAAGTTTCCTAAAAAAAATCACCAAAGTGAACCACTACATTGTCCTGAAAAACACAGCTTGGGAAGTTTAAACATGACAGAAAACCAGAAACACATAACCAAAATGAAAAATGTTTTTCTAAGCACAAATAAAGAACAGCAAACATTGTTCACAACACATTTCAAAAAGCACAACATTAAAAAAAACCAGAGGGTTTGAAAATAATCTGTCATTGTTGCTTTCTGAGTATTTTCTTTATTTTTATGAGCATTTGTTGTTTAATGTACCAGATGTTTTTTGTTGTGTTCATGTGTTTTGTGACATTTGTTTTTCATTGTAGACCTTTTTTGTATAGAATTTAATGGAATGCTGGGCTTGACTTTGGATCAAAGTGAACACCATAATGTTCTGTCAAACAGCATTAATGAGGATGAAACAGACCTATATGATGCTTCACTTGGGCAATTAGTTTACCCGTCACGCTTGAGATTAATTTTGAGCCTGAAAGTATAAAACTATGTAAAAAAATGTAAAAGCTAAATAAATTATGGTTCAATCTAAAAGATTGTTTAGATAACTACATAACTAATTCTGCAGTCTCCTGGGGACACCACCATCCCCCAATATCCCCTTTCTGCTATCATCCAAGAAACCCTCCAGCTTTAATTTACCTGTCTCGCCAGCATGGGCCCCTGCAGGTTATCCTCAAACCTTTGAACCACAGTCACCCCTAGAACCAGAGTGTGTATCCCGCAGGAAAGGGCCGTGAGCAGGACGAGGGGCACCAGATCCAGCGGTAGAGTCAGAAAGCTGGAGAAACTGAAGAAAGCCTGCCAGCCCACAGAGTGACTGGCTTCAGAAAACCGCTGGTAGTTCAGCCCCATGTAGCATAAAACATGAACAGTAACCATCAGCCACAGTACGTAGGGTACCGCTCCTCGTGCCACAGGTGACGCGGGGAGTTTACGGAACCAGCAAAGCAGGTGCAGCACAATGTCCGCAGCCAGCCCCACTGCTGCGACCACAACCATGGCTAGTTTGTCATCAGTGTAAACAACAGCACACATGATGATAATGAAGCTGTTGAAAAGAGCAGCAAACGTCACTAATACCAGCAGGTTCTCTTCTCTCTGTCGTCGGAAGTAGTTCTGGTAAAGCCTCTCCAGTGACTCGGGCGTAAAGGTGAGGCGCACCGCGCGCGGCAAGCAGCCGCAGCAGCTGGACTGGCGCACGGCCACATCACGGTTGCGACCAGGCTCGTGCCCTGCATTGCTTGAGACTTGTACTGAATAGTCCACTGAGCACTCTATAGACTGTTCCGTGTCTGTCGTAGGAAGCCGGTTCAGAGACATGCTGCTTAATCCGTTTGGTTACTGTAATCCAGAAGCACGGAGAAAGCAAAAATCCATGTGCGACCTTTCATCGCGGTACTTTTGGATATACTCACATAACAAAAACTGTGAGGAAGTTTTGATCAAACTACGTAGAAGTATTGATATAATAAAAATTATTTAGTCCCAGGACTGTCTCTGTATTCTCCTAGTTTATTCAGAGTCTTTACCTTATTACTCACCAGGTGCCATTATGGATTATGGCTGTAGTTTAAAAAGAAAAACACAAAAAACCTTAAAAGAGCTCTCTTTTCCTCAGGCAAGTAACGCACAATAGAAAAACAGACCTTTTGGAAATCCTGCTTAGTGCCATTGTTGACTGGAGCTGCAAATGAAGATGCATGAGGAGAATTTAAATCTATACTAACAGAGAGGCAGATTCTTAAAAAGTAAATGCAATACTTTTAATCAACTTGAAACAAATGTGAGAAATTATTCTTTACTCTGATAACATTTTCTACTCCTGCCTCCTTTTAATCCCACCCCTTCTTTTCAGTAAACAGAGCCTCTGTTACTGTTACCAAGATGAACCCAAAGTAATGACAAAGCAGTCATGTCTTGGGAAATGTGGCAGTGCCTACTGTGAAAACAAAACAAACAAACAAAAAAGGACTTAGACAATTTTAAAATAAATCTTTTTAAATTCAAAAGCAGTAGAAATACATGCTTATGACATAAATTCCAGATTTCAGAAACAACCATTGTGAAAATAGACTATTCATTAAAGGAGCAAGTAACAAACATATTTTGTTGGGCAACTTGCAGATCAAGTCCTTTATCAGTCTGTATGTGCATTTGTTGATGGTTGGGATTTTCCTATCATGCCACTAAGAACACTTCCCAGAGCTAACACTATTGCCACCAGAACCCCCACAGTCCCCAGTGTCCCCAGAGCTGCCGTGCCTAATGCTGCAGCCCCAAGTGCCCCTGCTCCAATAGGTGCTGCTGCCGCGGTGACCGTCTCCATGCCAATTCCTTTAATTAGGTCTGTCCCCATGAGAAGACCCCTTTGCAGATTCACCTGAGTATGAAATGGACTTTTTGGTACACCCAGAACAAACGCCCCTACTGCAACGAGTGTGACTGTTATAAGTTCTGATGTTGTCAGCAGAGTTGCTCTCAGTGCAACTCCTTCCAGGGCTACAATCACACCAACAACAACAGATCCAAAAACTGCTAAAGTTAAACCCCTAGACCCAAATGCTTGTTTGGCGGAAACACTTGCAGCACCGAGTGACACCCCTGCAGCTGTAGCTGCCCCTAATGCTGCCCCTGTGCAGCCTTTTGTCCCCAGAGAAGAGTTCTGCTGCAGAATGGCTCTCAAAGCCACTGATGTTATGAAAGCAGCTGCCACAGCAACCTTCTCAGCTGCCTCTGAGCCCAATCCGACCATGGACACTGTTCCCAGACCAGCTCCTAGTAGCACTGCAGACAGAGATGCCACCCAAAGGACTGACTGCAGCATCAAAGCCATCTCCGCTTCTGACCCCTCTCCTGTCTTACCAGCCCCTAAACCCACAAAAAACCCCAGAATTCCCACAAAAACAGAATAGAAAAATATCCTCTCCAACAGTTGGCATCCATGTTTTGGTTTTGGTCTTTGTGTCAGCCGCTCTGTCAGGGTCTTTCGAAGGGCATAAAGGGCACAGATGGTGAGTATCATACAAAATAATCCAACTGTGGCACCAATCTGTCCATAAGCAACACTGAGGTACAATGTGGTAAAGATGATTAACAAAGCTGTGGTCATGTCATTAATGTTGGAGTATGAGTAGACATAAAGGACCAGAGCTCCTTGAGCAGCAATGTAGATCCATGGTGGAAGGATGCCCACCAATGCTCCCGTGATGACAGCACCCATCACAACAGACGCACCTGTTGTGACTTCTATTAGCCATGGCAACCTCACTCCGGCGTCAGTCAACAGTTTCATCACCATGGCAGCGAGAAGGAAACCGCATCCAAGCGACAAGAGCACTGAGGTGAACACGAGGCATGCTGTAACAACTGAGACACCTGTCGAACCAGCACGGCCAGCAGCAAAGGTTGCAGTGTTTAGCAGGGTGACATCTTTAGTCAGACTCGGCTGAACTGCAAAAGACACAGCTTCTCCAAACACAAAACCCGCCGCTGCACTTCCGAGGATAATCCTTCCCATGTAGAAAGACCCTGAGAACACAAAGGCTACTCGTCACTGTTTGAAAATAAATGCAGAGATAAGAATACCACACATACAGTATATAGCCTACTGTTAAGTATAGCCTTTCGGTAAACTTTAGTTGGTAAATTATCATTTTTTTTAGCAAGTTTGAAGATACTGTAAATTTAGCTAGGTGTAGAGTTATCTCTGTATTCACCAGAACAATTTATGTATTTTACCTACTCTTTATAAGCACTTGTAAACATATACTCTTCATAGCGCTATGTGAAATCTGCTCAGTGCACCAAAATGTTGCTTTCAGTGGGATATTTTTTCCTTTATCACGTTTTTGCTGATTGCAGTTCCCTCCTTTGCACTGTGATATTTATAATCACAACAACAAATACATGTTATAACTGAATATGATGTTTGGATTTTATTAGATCCCGCAATCCTCTTTCTGGGTCATCTGGCATGTTTTACAATTTTCTGCAAGAGCTGCCGGTTTTGTTGCGACACACCTGAGCAGCAAGGAAACTTCTACCACCTGTGGAACATGGCCCTTAAAGAGCAGGAAGGAAGGAATGACCTGTTTCAGACAGTAAAACTAGGCTATATTTAAAATGCCTAAGACAACTTTTATTATTAGATTATGTTAAATTATTGCCTAATTATACCTTATAATTTACGGCTATAAAACTATTAGGCGACTTCTGTCACTTTAAGATGAAAGTGAAAACGTCCCAGCGTTTCCACGCTGAAACTTAAAACCAGGAAGCTTGTCTACAGTGCGAAAGAAAACAAGCATTTCAACAGACCATCTTAATATAATAAAAACTGAGTCGGTATAACTAATATTCTGAAAAATGACAACAAAAACATTCATTGTCATAGTTTAATGTATCAGTAGAAAGTTTACATAAAAGCTTTTATAATATTTTAAATATGTAACATGCTGATAGCTGTATGGAGAGCCGATTTGCTATTTAATAATAATAGTAATTCTACCCTGCCTTCTCTGTCTGGAAAGATCTTTTGTATCTGCATTAAGCTATCACCTTACCGAGACCTGCGTCTGCCATGTCTCCCTGCCTGTGCTCATAAGCTCCTCCTTTTCTGTAACGTCACTGCGCGTCTGCATGGAAACAACACAACACATGCACACTTTTAATGGGTTTATTTATGGTCATCATGCGACAGAAACAGGAAAATACAAGAGAAGAGGTACCAGAACTATATAAAACAAAACTAAACAAAAAAAATGTAACAACGTATGGAAAGGTGCGTGCTAAATTCTTATTACTCTGCATGTTTCAAATACCCACAATAGCAGAAATAGCCTACAGAGATGATGCGAACGGGCTTAGACAAATACATGATCATAATGATTTTAAAAATAGCCCGAACAGAAAAGCTACAAAGTAAGCCATTATTTTGTATGATTATTTATTGGGCCTAAACAACAAACAGTGTCTTTAATTTATGAAGAGTGTACAGAAAAATAGTTTACAGTCATGGATATGAATGGAAATAGGAGTTTAAACAGGACAGCTAAAATAATTAAATGCTATTGTAAACACTGGGAGTTGATGAAATTTGAGCTCTGGAAGCTTGTCATCTAAAGTAAAAAGTTTTATAGAATGAGCAAAGGACGAGAATAGATGATTACAAGAATGAGTAAATTAAATTTGTCGGAAGAAATTAAAAAATTTGACAGTTGAAGCTGAACAAAATAACCATATGAAAAAAATGTCTAAGGTGTTTATATGAGATCGGAGGAAGAGAAAGATTAACATTGCACCAAATACTCCTTTTATCAAGAGATATTCTGAACAGTCATGTCTTAGTACACTTAAAAGTAGCCTAATGATGTAATCTGTGATAATGAAAAGGAAATTTCCCAACACGTAACTCATTTTTACAAAAGCTCTGACTCATTAGACAAGATAATAATGCAGAGTTTAAGGCTTAGAACCAACTATTAAACACATTAGGAGCACGATTTTCCAGTTGTTTACTAATGTTGATCCTCTTCTCTTAACAGAATTATCTTTTTCTTCATTTATTAGAATTTTCTCTCATCCAGGTGTTTATTCAAAGAAAGACACAGTAAGTCTCGTGGACTGCAATGACAAAGACACAAAAAGTTGTTTGCAAAACTGTGAAAATGAATGTTAAAGCTCTGTAGTATTTGATCCAAAGGGATGCTGTGATAAACAGAAGAGACTATAAGTGTTAAGGTGTTGCACAAACAACACAAATTGAAGTAGTTTTACACACAAGGACACATTATACAAGAGTAAATAGTTATATTGATGAAAGTTGTCCTGTTAGGTTCAAGGTTGCAGCAGGTTGTAGCCTAACTGTTTGGTACCTGTTTGGTTAGGAGCTGCAGGGGGAGCCACTGTGGCCTCAGCCTGTGATCAGAAAATAAGATGATGTCACAGCTTTATTAATGTATAATCACATTTTTCTATATAAACTGGCTTCAAATTTAAAATGAGAAAAAGCTTTTCAAAGCTGAATTTCATTTAATCTTTTTAAAGTGATGCTGCTTTGATCAGTCGTTCATCCATCTATCTGCTATTAATGCTTCTGTCTTTGCAGGATCAAGAAAGTATAGGCTAGATTAGCTTGTTTTTTTCATTAACAAAATTTACAAATATTATTGAAATTGACAAGAATAAAGAAACTATCCATCCATCCATCCATCCATCCATCCATCCATCCATCCATCCATCCATCCATCCATCCATCTTCTGCCGCTTATCCGAGGTCGGGTTGCGGGGGCAGCAGCTCAAGGAGGGAAGCCC
>JBAMIG010000024.1:8182254-8195698 GCA_037177335.1 Kiunga ballochi | reverse complement strand
TCTTGTTCTTTCGGTCACAACCCAAAGCTCATGACCATAGGTGAGGATGGGGACATAGAGCGACCGGTAAATCGAGAAATTGACAAGAATAAAGAAACTAACAAACACTTAAAGATGTCCTATAAAAGCAGACTGAAGACTCACCTTTACTCGCTGGCATTTAACACCAAATAAGCAGTGCACCATGGCTTTTAATAGGCCTACTATATTAATGAGTTTATTTATTTGTATTTTATTACTTGTATGACTCCCCTGTACAGCACTTTGGTCAACAAATGTTGTTTTAAATGTGCTTTATAATTAAATTTGACTTGACTTTACTTGACTATAGGCTACTAAGTTTTTGGCCAGTGCTGCACCGTTATTTATTTATTTATTTATTTTTCTTACCTTCAAGTTTTTGTGCAACATTTTGTTTTTAAAAAAACTGCATTTGAAATAGCTTACAGCCGTGCATTTAACTGTTACATCAGGCCTAATGTGACTCTAATCTCACGGACCTCAGTCAGTTAAACAAGGAACAACTGGAGGATTTATTTTTCACTATCTGGTAAATTTGCATTATCATGCAATCATGAATAAAGTTATTGAGAAGATACATTTGGTAGGGTGGCAAAATTTTTTCTCTCTGGCAAAGATAAAACCGTGAAAAAGCGAAGAAATGCCACTGAGGCAGATGTTACAACAAAATCTGTGACCCATCGGAATAGGTGACCATGGGGCGCTAGTGTACATTTTGCCACATAACTTATTTTTTAAAAGATGATCGAGGGCTCGAAAACACCTATAGGCCTACTAAAACAAGAAACTTTTATTAGCCCCTCAGAGGTAAAATTACAAATTGAGACTATTATAACGAAGATACAGTAAAGTCACACGTTCTGGTGGTGATCAGAAATGGTGACTTTAGTCTTTCAAAAGAATTGTGAAACGAGTGATAAACTCAGATATCATATAATTTCTTTTAAAATGGTCCCTATTAGTGTTATATACGTGTCTTTTAAGACGTATTCGTAGAGAAATGTGTGCAAGCGACCTTGAAGTCACCAATTCTGACGGGACACAGATTTTGTTGTAACACCTGTATAAAAAGAAAACTGATAAAATTTTACTTCCTGCTGTGGTCAGGTGACAGAAAAGCTGTACCACGTGATTTCCACTTCCTTCATTCTGGGAGTCGTTCAGTCTGTTTGGTCGACACAAGAGTAAAACTACATTGAATTAAAAACGAACCGAGTGAGACTAAAACTCCTAATCTTGTCAGTCTGTGTTAAAGATTTCACTCCGCATTTCAGTAAGTAGCGTTTTCATTTCCTTACAACTATTATATAAAACCTGTTTGCGTTTTAAATTTAAAAAGGAAAACTCATTTTTGTGCTTGTATAAACAGAAAAGCTGCATTTTATTACAAGTTATGACGTGATTACGTCCACTGTTTTAATATCTGTTTTGTTGGAGTTTGATGTCAAGCACAGTTAGTCACCAGACAGCATAAAACAAGAAACAACACTTGTTTAGGCACACCCAGTCAGGTGAGAGTCAGCAGGTTAGAGGTGTTGGTTTGAAGAAGTGATTGAGTGATTTTTGTGCAGGGTTAGTATATGTATTAACTAGACATTTCCCTTAATGTATTGTTGTTATCATTACTATTACTATTATTAAATTTTTCTGTGATATTTGACCACAAAACACCTTGTTTTTTGATCTGCAGGAATGCACTTTATGGTGTTTGTCCTTATCTCTGTGCTCTCTGTGACCACTTTTGCCCTCGACAATGGACTGATGAGAACTCCTCCTATGGGCTGGTTGGCATGGGAGCGTTTTCGCTGTGACATTGACTGTGAACATGACCCTAAGAACTGCATTAGGCAAGCAAACACTATACAAATATTCCAAATTACTATAGCATTTCTTTTATGTGAGCAATCAAAATATTATATTAAGCACTAAGAGAAACTGTATCTAAGCCATACACTAAGTGCATTTCACCAAATGAAGCAATAATTCATTGAATGTTTGCTGATGATATTTATGATTGTTATGAAACACTGTTGTCTTCTTCCCAGTGAGAACCTGTTCATGGACATGGCAGACAGACTGTTTGAGGATGGCTGGAAAGAACTTGGTTATGTCTATGTAAACATAGATGATTGCTGGTCCTCTATGGAGAGAGACAAGCAGGGACGTCTGCAGCCTGACCCCAAGAGGTACATTGTGCACATACATACATACTGCAGAAGTATATTACACTAAAATGGATTTATAAAACATTTAAGTATGTTTTATGCCATTAAAAAGTAGACTGCCGTATGATGGTGTGGTTACAAAACTCATTCTTAATGCAAAATCCTTAATTACACAACTATAATCCTCACAAATATGTTTTATGGTGTTTTTTCTTCCCAGGTTTCCAGGAGGAATCCATAAACTGGCGCGCTACTTGCATGACAGGGGTCTCAAACTGGGCATCTATGGGGACATGGGCACACACACCTGTGGGGGCTACCCTGGTACCCCGCTGGACAAAATCCAAGTAGATGCTCAAACTTTTGCTGACTGGGAGGTCGACATGTTTAAATTTGATGGCTGTTACTCCAATGACGTTGAACAAGCGCAGGGTAAGAGTCCTGAAGGTATCCTGTTGGGGTTTCTTAGTTGTAGCTAATGTGAGCTTATTGGACTCTCCATCTGTGCAGGTTACCCACTCATGTCAAAGGCTTTAAATGCTACAGGCCGTCCCATTGGCTACTCCTGCAGCTGGCCTGCCTACCAGGGTGGTTTGCCACCAAAGGTATTACTGTCATGTTAATATTCATTCGTCATGTTGTTTTTGCTTATATTTAGCATCCCTATCATAGAGGAGTATGGTTTTTATTCACAGAGTTCAGTTGTCTCTGCTTAGTGGCCCGTGTGACAACAGTTGATGTTTTCAGGTAAATTACACTCAGCTGGGAGAGATCTGTAATCTCTGGCGTAACTATGGAGACATCCAGGACTCCTGGGACAGTGTGCTGAACATTGTTGACTGGTTTTTTGAAAACCAGGATGTGGTGGCACCGGCAGCGGGACCGGGAAGGTGGAACGACCCTGATATGGTTTGTTTCACTTTCGTTAAAAGCTTATGCAGTTTTTGTTCACGGTAATTTCTATACAGTACTGGTTATTTTAGGATTTTTTACATTTAATGTTTTATGGTTTCTGAGTTTAATTGTGGATACAATATTATTTTCTGAGATTTTCTACCTATTACGATCTGTATTTATATTTTACACAACGTCTCAAACCTTTAGAATTTGTGTTACGGAATATTTCTGACTTACTTTTTCCCTGTTTAGCTAAAAGTCAATCATTTATTGCATGACTCTGCCCTCCACAGTTGATTGTTGGTGACTTTGGCCTCAGCATGGACCAGTCTCGAGCTCAGATGGCTTTATGGGCGATCATGGCAGCTCCTCTGTTCATGTCCAATGACCTTCGCATCATCAGTAGTGAGGCCCGGAGCATCCTGCAGAACAAAATGGCCATCATCATTAACCAGGACGCCATGGGTATACAGGGAAGACGGATTGTAAAGGTGAAGCACTCTTGCTGCTTCACAAAAGTGGTTAAGATGGAGGGAAAAAGCAAAGCCATATTAAAAATTCTAACTTCATTTTTGTCATTTTTATGTTGGAATCACTTTTTTCAGGAGAAGAGTGGCATCGAGGTGTTCTGGCGTCCTCTCTCAAACAATGCTAGCGCTTTAGTATTCTTCAGTCGTCGTAACGACATGCCCTATCGGTACAAGACTTCCCTCAGTAAACTCAACTACACCTCAGGCAGCTACAAGGTATGTCTTTAAAGGTCTTTGTGGCAGTGTTGTACACAGATTGTGTACACTCTTCTAGCCTTCATTTATGTCTTATTAATTCAGCTTCATTACACAGTGTCATATTTGGGGAGCGATAGATATTTGCTCCACTAAAAAAGGTCAATGGAAGGACGCTGCTATGACCCCTGAAAGGTTTTCAGTCCATGAGCTGCACAAAATATTACTAATAATTAAAGAAAACTTATATTGTAAGTTTGAATATTTCCACTAAACCCCCTTTATGTTAGTTCTTAATGCTTAATTTTTTTATTTTGTTTTATTGTGTGTTAGTATCTCTGCAGGACGTTGGTGCTTTGCCACCCTTAAAAATTCCTCTGAAATGGCCTTGTTAGTAGTAATTTTAGCTTTATTTATGAAGTATTATTTGTTAAAAGCATGACTAAATGAAACATTATTACATCCCATTCTTTATTTCTATGTAACAGCATAGTAACTGATACATAAGACATTGCTATTACTCCGTATTAATCATTAACACTCCCTCCTAGATCATTGATGTCTTCACTCAGACAAGTGCTGCACTGAAAGACTCCACTGACTTTGTTGTGTCTGTGAACCCCACCGGTGTGGTCATGTGGTACGTCTCTGCACCTGGCAAGCTTAGCTTCCGCCAGTTCTCTAGCAATGGGAAACTCTATGTAAATAACCATCGAGCTGAGGAAAACGACGCTGCTCATGTCTTCCTCTGAATTTTGCCGTGTTCTCTACGAAGTAATTGCTTCTAAATCAGTGGCATGGTCTTAAATAAGGACTCGTTTCCTGCTCAGAATCAAAATGCATCTAAAAAATGTTTTTTTTTTCTTGAAATTTTCTACCAGTTATTTTTTCTAAGATTTGTCATTTTTATGATTTAGTTTTTATTTGTTTGTCCATATTATTTGCACCAGGGCACATGCACTCACTTATGTTTACACAGAAAATAATGGTTGTTGTGGTTGATCAACACAGGACGGTAAAGGTTGATTCATGCTGTTGCTTTGCATTCATACTGAAATTTTTTAAATACCTTACCTGTCAAAAATGTGGACATTGCTCAGGATTTTGTCTTTTAGATTATTTTAAATAAAGCCAAATTTTCATAGAGATGCTCTTGTGATGTTTTTATCAACACTGGAATTGATCAAGATAATTATCCCTGAACCTTGTGATGGTCGAGGGGCCTGTTTGGGGCATACCTTCCCTTTTGCCTGCTAATTGTTGGGATTGGCTTCAGCCTACAATGATGGATTAAGTGATTTAGAAAGTAAACAATTATCCACAATAGGTTGACTTCAATGTAGATATGTTTATAATTATAAGTGTTTTCAGTACAGTATAATTTCAACTATAATATTTAAATAAATTAATTTTTAGTTAGTTTGATGAGCTCAGAATGACTTAAAGACATTATAAACATTGTCAGTCCCATAAAGGTAAAATACACAATGCATAGTGCTGCCTCCTGTCCTGTAAATAATTTTGTACGTAAATCTGAGTGCAATAGTCTTGAAAATGATTTTTTTCATCTCATGACTTTAAGGATAACAAATGATATGACACTCAGTGGCTTGAAGTACAACGCTCAGTGATGTTTTGTACCACAAATGCTATTACTAAAATATTGAATTGAAAATAATGTACAATTATTACATTCATATAAAGTCTTTTAAACTTTCTAAAGACAATTTTAATTTTACGTCTTGCTTTGTTTATTACAGGATAGTATAGTAAAAAATCCCTGACTGACTCCATAAAACATAGTATGTAGATACATTTGCATTAAATAACTAAATGTGAGCTTAATCACACTGAGCTGACTGACAGAACATGTTACACTTTAATACACTACAGAATGTGCATGTAATGAATATAATAATGCAGTGTTTCTCAATCCTCAAGTACCCCTGCCCTGCATGTCTTTATTAGAATATTTTAACACACCTGAATGCAATAAATGCTCGTTAACAGGCTGCAAAGACCTTGATGAGAAAGTTAATTAATTTGGATCAGGTGTGTTAAAGTAGGGTTGCCTCTAGGACATGCAGAGCAGGGGTAAGTGATAACCTGGGCTTAGAAACACTAATAATAGACACACAGTGCCGTTCTACATTGCAGTGATTACTTGCTTATTAGAAGTAGCATAAAATATTTTACATGAGTGGCCTTAATCTGCAAACGACAAAAGAACTGCATCACACTTTTATATCGGCATCAAAGTGTTTTTACATTAGAAATCACTGTATTACCATATGGCCATTGGGGTATTTGAGTTTTACCTCTAAGCTCAAATAAGAATGTTTTCCTAAAATTATAACTGGTGGGTTTTCACTTTTTAATTGTAATTGTCATCATAATTATTTATTTGAGTAACCTGGAGGGGCATTTCTCAACACGCCTTGATCCTCGCTTCTTTATTAGAAGAATATTTATTCACAATAATTACATTAATTAATTGTTAAGTATGTATAATGGTATTATTAACTAAGGATTTTAAGTAAGTAAATAATAATAATGAATTATTAGGAATAATTACAATATTCTTTATTATTTTTGTTGCCTTAGACTTAACTTTAATAATAAACTTTTTACTTACTCGATACATTTTCTTTTCCTTTTCATTTAGAAAAGGGACTGAAAAATCCGCCTCATCCATATTAGATGTAGGAAAAGTTGAATGTGTAGTTTAATCAGTGCTTGTAGATGTTTATTTAATTTAAACATCAAAATGCCTGCTTTCAAGATATAGAGTATAAGCTGTTTTTATTTATTCACATCCTGCTGCACATCACTTAAATTTGAACGAGTATAGTTTTTGTGTACTTTTTAGACATCATTTCTGAGCCAGTAGAGGTCAGCACTGCTCTTCAGTGCTTCTGGATGACAGCTTAGGCCTTCCAGACTCATCCACTGCCAAAAAATGCACCTGCTCAAAAGCACAAGGACAATCGGTCCATTCAGCTCGGTCCTTTATCTGCATATTATGATTTTCCTTCTCTGACTTCACATATTCCATTTCGACACATGTACTACAATGTATAAACTTCTTTTTTTCACTGCGCTTTGTCCTTGAGACATCTCTTAGCTCTTCTTAGTGTTAACTTCTCTCTCTCCCTATCCTCCTCCCCTTGTTTTAGTCTGTCTAATCTTGTATGCATCACCTCTGGCCCTGGCCTTAAATTCAATTCAATTCAATTCAGCTTTATTTGTATTGTGCTACTTCATGATAATGTCATATCAGGGCACTTTACAGACATATCAATTTGAGCCACTTCATACTAAATAGCCTTGCTAAGGTAAACCAAAAGATTGCAACAAATCTTGGCTTTGATTGGCTCCACTTTTAAGATACTGGAGTGGTCACATGAACATATGCTATGTTATGCACACTGACACTAAGTGTGTGAAAATGAGTTAACGTGCTTTCAGTGACGTCCACACATGCACATCCCTTCTAGGTCATTTCAGGTCAGAGTGTCTGTGGGTGAATGCATGTGGGAAACAAGATCTTTGCCTTCTTTTCTTCCCCATTCAGTCGGCTCACATATCCTTTGGCTGGCACGACACATCTCTCCCTGTCCGGGTCCATGCCGTTTGGCAACGTGACGTGGGAGAGAAGTGAGGGAGTTATGACCAAGATAATGAGAGTACAACGCAAGAAGGATTTGGGGTAGAGGAGGGAGGGGGAGACCTCAAATGTCTGTTTGAAGGTGCAAATGAGCGAAAAAGGGGGGGGGGAATGGGAGAGACGATAGACCGCCAGGGAATGGGTAGGGGAGGGGGTGGAGAGATGAGAGGAGCGTTCCTGCCGATGCTCACGTAGGCCCACAGCTGCAGAGAGGCGCAGTTGCCACTCTCGTCTTTGTGCTGCACCAACACCCCTAATTCATTTCTGTTGAGCCCCCCTTTCTCCATTAGACATCCCACATGGTTTTGTCATGCTGCTAGTCACACTCCTTGCCTTGCGCCTCTGAAACTCAAAAAGAAGAATTTTAAGACTAATGGTTATAATGGAGTGAATGGGATGCAGATGGGACTTTGCACATAAATCAGTGTATGTGGATGGTCGTAAAAGAACCTATGTGTTTAATGTGCAGCTTTATTAAAAGTGAAGTAAAGGTGCCATAGGTGTCTTTAACTTTTAGATACATTTTTGCACACATCACAAAAAAATAATGAATTCTTTCTGAATCTTAATCCATAATTTCTTGCATGCAGACAAACAAACGCTGTGCCTGTACACCTCACTTCATCTTGATGACATCATCGTTCACTCTGATGCCTCCAGCCTGCTTGGCTGGTTGCTGACTCATGACATCACCACCCTTAGCCCAATCCAATACAGGAAAGGTGTGCTGCACTGTAATCTCATCCATTTGCATCCATCATGTTATTTTGATCCTGTATGACTCCAAAGGTTTGACATGTTCTTGTGCATGCCAAGTCTTTGATGAGAATGAAATAAAATATCTTGGCACAGTTTCTCCTTCTGCAGGCACATAAGGAATACACAGAGCCTTGAACATAGTAAAACTGAAATTAAGAAAGGCTGTCTTGCATACCATATATTACCTCCACTGGCTTTCAATCAAACCTGAAAGAATATTTGCATTACATTAAAATTAGTTTCTACAAATACTGTCATCACCCAACTAGTTAGCTCTATAATAATAATATATATCTTGCTGCAAGCGGCAACAATCAGGGGCCGAACGGTTTGCAAACATTGTTGACCTTAATGAACATGTAAAGCCATGCAACATGCATACATTTGGGTGGTGATGGTGGGGTGGGGTTCTTCCTTCCAGAAATTTTGCTTATACCTTACAAACAGATTTTTTATGAATGAATACAGCCAGTTGCTGGAAACATTATATTTTTGGCGCCCCCTAGTGGTAAAATTAAACATACTAGTTAAACAGTCGAACATGTGAACTACTACATCTTTAATGTTTAAGAAATAGAAAAAAATAAAAAAGATTAGGAAAGAATAAATTAAAAGATTACTAAAGTTTTTACCCTAGAGTGAAGTGTTTTTACAGTAGGGGAGTTTGATCATTTATTGATTCATGCCAGTATTAATGGCAGTAGTTCAGTCACCTCAAAGGACAAACAGCAGCTGCTTTAATTCTTTGGCGAGTTACGGAAAATAGAACAAATTCATCATGTAGTTGCTATGTTGCTTTAATACTTTGACCAGCTGTTCCATTAATGTAGATAAGATCAAAAGCGCAGGCCATCATGCTCTCTCATACTGCACATTACTTTGTACAGTCAAACGCAGTTAATACGTCACCTACATAAATAATTTACTTCTCATATCGTGTCTGTGAGGTACACTTCCATTGAAGAAGAGTCACCACATTTTTATTCTAAGCAAACATGGGAAGTTTACAAGGTATTACTTCACAGGAATTTCACTGTAGCAGCCTTCCCTTTCTGTCTCTGAGTGGTGCTTTGACGTCTTTTCCATTACTTGCTCATACGATGACCAATGGCCTGACACTACCTTTTCTCTCTAAACTGGTTATATTGCACACTCTTTTTCTCTTTTGTACTCTATGACCCATGAAGCACAAGACAGTGTTCTAGCTGCAGACTCATTGTTTGATCTAGCTCCTCCTCCAAACCCAAAAGACCTAGAGCATTTAATTGATATGGGTTCAGACTCTGGATGCCCAGTGGTGGTTGTTCTGTTCTGCATTAATGACTGCTAAAGCAGAAGATGTCCCACTGGTTGTTTGGAGACACTGTTATTTCAGCTGGAGTGAGACCGTGTGCATGTATCTGAAAGTGTATTAGAAAGACATGTGCAGGCCAAGGGGTCCAGGCACAGAATATCTTCATAACCTGTTATGTCTGCATTCAGGAAGTTGTGGATTCAACTAAACGTGATGCGCGACACATCTGTGGACATTATTTTTTATGAATGAATGTCTAGACTTGTCCACCAGTGGCTGCTGTTGACTCAGTAAAACAGACGCGCCTGGTAACTGTTTCCACGACGCTGCTGTGTACGAGGCAGGCAGCACGTTGCCGAGGCGTTGAGTTCGCATGGCAACTGGCCAGTATGTCAGCTGCCTGAACTGGCAGCTTGTGTGGGTCAAAGTCAGACTGTAGCCAAAGCTGCTCTCTCTCTTAGACACTCACACAGACACACACTGTGTCATGATCTCATTCTTTCCCTTTAACTCTATATCTTCCCTTTTTGACTTTGCTCACCCGGAGCGGCTCATATTCTTTCCCTTCTAGGCATTTCACCGTGGCTCTTCTGCTGTACTGACAAATCCCCCCTATCCTGGACCACACACAAGTCTAAATACATCCACTCTTCTGCAGAAAAACTGTATATCTGTAAGTGTGTGTGGTCATTTAATTTCCACACTGTATTCCCTGTCTGAGGTTTCCTTGTCAGATACTGATGCCTTTCTGGGCAACTGCACAAAACCCTCTTTTGGTTTCTCTGGCTGGAGCAGAGCCCTGCAAGTACAGCAACAGGACTTGGCCCAAGCTGGCTTCAAGGAAAAAGGGGTTGGCGAGAAATGGAAAGAGCAGGTGAAATTCTCTGCCAAGTGTATTTTGTGAGAACACATGTGTGTGTTTGTGGAGAGTGTTGGATTATAAGAGGCTTGTCAGGTCTCCAGCAGATATTTGATAAGCACTTGCACAGCAGCAAACTGTTAGGTAACATGACGCCATTAGAGCTCCTTTTGATAATGGGTTTATTTCAGGGTAGAGCTCTATAAAAAACACAGCATGATGCTGTAGAAACTTTGTCAAGATTAGTTTGCATAAAGGAAACCTGTGAGGGGGCAGCCAATAAAAATAGAGGCATGATCGGTCAACAATGCCTCCCCTAACCTTTAGTCTGACCTGTGAGTATTCATATGCATGATTTTCTGTCCTATTTTTGTTTGTATCTATCAGCATTTGGTCTTTTCCTTTTTTTATTTTCTATTGCTGGATTCTTTGGCTCATTGGCCTTTGTGATTGTCATCTCTTCCCTTTCAGCCTGTCAGGCGGTCTGTAAAAGGCCACTCTGTCACTTGTTCATACAGTAACACTGTGATTAAGTGTACATGTCTGTGTAAAAGTATCCTAAGAAGGCTGTGAGAAGGTCAAAGCTTTGAAATGATAATTTAATTTATATCTGTGTTAACACAGCATTACAAAACAAACACTTGAAACCCATCCTCGTTTCATCCCCTCATATTTTACATGGCTATTTGAACTATTTGCTTCTTTTAATTAGAGTTTTACTCAGTGTTGATGTTTTCAATTAAACTTACTCATTTTTCATTCACATTTCCAATAATATGACATTAACATATCTTTACAACACACAGCGTCATATCAGCCCACAGTCTATAATAGTCATCAAGCAACCATCTTATATTGCTCCGCATTAATTAAATATAATAATCAAACTCTACTTAACAACACATTGTAAAAACCACGTAGCAAACATTTTTAAGCTTTGTTTCTATAAGCAGAGTTATTCCAGTGAGGTCTGGAGGATATTACCCTTATTTGCTGTGGCTTGTTTTTTGGTCCAGATGCAAAAAAACTGAAGATGATTAAGAAAATGATCCCATGACTGTAGAAACCACTGTCTTTTATTTACTGCACATTGAAGACAGTGTTAGGTATTTGAGAGATTTGAAAGGTTATTATGTTAAGATCATTGTGTATCTGTTAATGTGCCACTTCAACTGGAAACAGCAGAAAAACGGTAAATATCGCCAGTACACACAGTGACAAGCTGGAAATCCTGTGGAGTCACCTGTTCTTTTCACACAGGGTTCATCCACCATAATCCAGATGTTTTTAAGGAAACTGCAGGTTTCTTTTTTTCCCTATATTTGTTTGTTTTTATTCAAAATGGTCTCTAAAATGTTATAATTTCCCTTTCAGATTAATGACACATTTTTCTTCTGATTCAATTTAAGACTCAATTCTTTTGTAAGTTCTGTCAAATATATTTAATGTGGAGTTAAAAGGGAGTTAAACAGGAACCTGGGACATGCTTAGTGGATTTCGGTTCTTTTTTTTGGTAAAATACTTGCTTAATTTTTTAGTCTATTCTTATTTCAGTCTGTTCTTTCATCATGCTGGTTGGCTTATCTCATCAATCTCACCTCATGTGCTCCCTCTGCATTTGATTCTTCTCCTCATTGACTCATCACACTTCTTTGATTTACAAAATGGTTCAAGTGGACAAAAATGATCTGATTAAAGTCAGTTTAAAGGGATAACTAAACAAGCAAAAAAAAAAGAAAAAAAACTTTTCCTGCTCTTGTAATTAAAGCTGATAATGTTAAAATCCAGCTCACAACCCTTAACCTTTAATTTTCATTTTAAACTTGTAGGTTGCTGCTTCTTACAACCTGTACAGGAGTTACTTAATGAAACACTGTATACATAAATTCTGCACAAACATGTCAAAAACTTTCTTATTTTTGCAACAGCTTAAAAGTGAACATGTATATGAATTCAATCTTTTGTCTGAATGCTGAATAGGTCAGAAATTGTGAATGAAACTCAACTCATTAAGACTCAAACTGTGTGCTACAGCCACCACCTAATGAATATGTCTACAGTGAGTCTGACTATACATCCTGTATACAACCCTTTCCCCATTGTAATGTTCATCATGCTGCAGTGCATGTATACTGGGATAAGGATGCTGACCCACTGAAATAATCATGTTGGTTTGTAAACATAGCTTAATTCAACTGTGTTTGTACCCACATTTACTGTTTCTCATTATTCTGGTTATTCTTGGCTATTAGAGAAACTCTGTGATGGACTTGACTATTGGCTTCGTGAGAAGGCCAGAACTGAGTCCAATGTTGTCACAGAGCCCTCCTTCCCACCCTTTTGCTCTACCCTGCAAAATGGCAGACAAGCATCGTCACGGCTGACATTCATGCACGTATGAGGTGAATACATTTGTTGATATATTGCCCTTACATGAACAGTTTCTGTATTTTTCATGGCAACAGTTCAAAGACACACTGGTAGTCCTCCAAATTATAATAGGTCCCTCTCTTTTCTACTGACTGAGACAGCTGATGAGCCTTTTAAAATGTGCCATTTGGATTACTGTTGGTCTGAACAGGTCACACAACATCATATCTGGGTTATCAGCCAGGTGTTAAGACTGTGACTAGTTCTTGCATCCATGCCAATTGGTTCATCCTTGACTGGAAAAGATCACATAGGACATGAGGGACCTTCTGCCCAACACCCCTGCTGCGTGTATCTCAGCAGGTGTAATGTGTCTAAACATTAACTCTGGAGCCTCAGCACAGTTCAGCCTAATGGAGCTGACATGAATGTGTTTGCAATGTGTACTTTTGTTTCTTTGTGAGTATGCAGTTTTACTCATCTGTTGTGCAAGCCTATATGAGGCAGAGTAATGGGAGAAATGTCAAATACTCTGCACGTCAGCAGGAGAAATGGAAGTGTCATCTGCAAGTGTTATTAATCAACATCCTAAATGGTGGCGAGCCTGAGACAGACAGAAGATGCTGCCTTTGTCACTGTTTGAGTTACTTAAATGCAGTGTTCAGAGTAGAGACCTGCTGTACTGTT
>JBAMIG010000024.1:8158989-8169882 GCA_037177335.1 Kiunga ballochi | reverse complement strand
CACACACACACACACACACACACACACACACACACACACACACACACACACACACACACACACACACACACAGGCTTCAGATTACTAACTATTGGGGTCATGCTAAAAATAGAGACCTGCAGCAGATATATTTGAGCATTAAGGTGAATACTGTGTAGAGTCAGACAATACTATAAACTTCTATTTGACATGTCACCATGTCCCTTTAACCTTGCATGCAGTTTGATAGTCTGGCAGGCCGTAGCAAAGCAGAAATAACCACGTGTTAATGATTTAAGTGGTCAGAAATAGGCCGATTTCACCAGAACATGCTGGAAATATCTTAAGCACACCTTTTACTGGCCCCTCAAACTGCTAATCTCTCTGAAATATCTGTTGCTCCAAGATACTGTGTTTCTTGGCTACATGTTAGTGACAGTTAGCTACGGTGAATTAACCACATTACTAATCAGCGTGTACATAAAGCAATGAGGCATGGTGCTGCATGGCTACTGTTATGGTGTTACACGTTATTTTTAAAGCAGTTGCCAGTGATGGTTATACAGAATGTTTGAAGGCAGATTGCTTATCTGAAGATAGAAATTGTTTATTTTGGTCTCATCACATTGCTTTTGTTTTGTGCAGACTTTTCGTTCACTGTAATGTGTTTTAACTGATAAATGAGTCTGTACTGCTCCATGCAATTTGAGGCATCTAAATTGAAATTTTCATAAAACCAGAAAGCGTAAAACACTTTTTGGTTATTTATTGAATTATTTGTTGGGCTTTTCAATTAGAAATCCTCATAAATTAGCTTTTTGTTCTTGTTGGTTGTGTGTGATAGTGATGGAGCTATAAAACTGTCATATGGGTCCATATACCCTTGTCCATTCTTAATATGCACTGTGTGCAGTGCATGATATTAGTATTATCATGCACTGCACACAGTGCACATATCATCCAGCATGACAATATTTGTAGTAGCTGCATTAATCTGCAGCACAACATTTAATATCAGAAGAAGAGACACATCTATGAACATTTCAGTGTATCTCTATATCTGGAAGTTGAATAGTAGTTCCTAACTATTAGTGTATAAAAAATCCATCCAAGAAAGCAAAAGATTTTGTCATTGATATAATGATCCACAGGATTTGTGGAAACTGAGGTTAATTCCCCACTGGTAACAGACTCAGGGTAAGAAATGTGTTTTATTGTCATGTAAGTGAAGAGGTTTCACTATTTTGTTTAGTTGGTTTTGAAGGCTGCAAAACTAGTTAGATTAATAGAAAGATAATGGTTTGGTTTTAAATACAGCCATTCACAATGCTAAATACATGTCAGGAAGACTCTTTCTAAAATGTTTCTAGGTTGCTAGATTTCATCTCAAGTGTACGCCCAAAAGAAATGGTACAATTGTGCAACCGCAATTTCCCTCTGGAGGCCAGTCTAGCAAATACGTATTTTAATGTGAGGTTGGGTTGTTATTTGGCTCTATAAATCATATAGAAATGCATATTTTTAACGTTCTATTTGTTCATTTTGGTCCATTCAGTTACTAACATTTTCTTTTCCCAACAAGAAATTTCTGTCACACCTCTGACAAACGCCATAATCTTTCAATTTAATGTGTCACAACATAGTTCTGGGATTTACATCCCAGTCAAATATCATCCAGTAAAAGTAATATCCAGAGAGAGGCGCAGGATTTGTGGCTCAATATGGGAAAAGTCAGGGAGCCCTTGTACGGCTTGTTTATTTTGCTGGGCAGCTGATGCCAGTAAAAAGTTCTGGTCAAAGTTTGTTGTGGTCAGTCAGGAAAGGAAAAGTATCCTGTGTCTGCCCTAAGGGAGTGAGATCAGGAGTGAGTCAGCGAAGGCAAAATAGCATAAAACAAGGGTAAGGTTGACAAAGATGAAGGATCAACTTTGAAAGATTGCTGCAGGAATAATACTGATGTGGCCATAAGACAGCGCTGTCAAACACAGCAGAATATCTGGGACATGTAACTTGTTAAAGGTAGCTGGTTGACAGGAAAATACAGAAAAGCTTTTGTCTCCTTAAAGCATGCTAAAAAGGGGTTGACACACAGGTCAAATGTTGTGTGGGGGAATGGAGGTGAGATTTACAGTGTGTGTGGGAGAAAGACCAAGATGTTTATACTGTGCAGGAGTCTGCAGTGTAGGGTTGTGGGTATATTTATATAATGCTCTTACATGTATTTTCTACTCAAAACAAGGTGAAATAAAGTGTCATTAGGATGACCAAAATAGGGTTTTGACAAAAAAAAAGTTGAAAAATAGCAATGAAATTATTAAACAAAAATATCTTAACAACTACTACAAAAACAAAACCAAATTGAATAGCAGTATCATTATATGTGTGGTTTGTGCAGTAAAAACCCAGCGATGACACATTTTAATTGACTGCAGACACATGATCCAGGGTTGATCTTGGCTTTTATTTAACGAGTATCTGATAAATGGGCTTTAAAGGGCTTTTACAATATAACAAACAAACATTAAGGAAGCCAGATAAGACCTCAAACAATAACTGGCAGGCTTGCACTTGCACAGGGATTCAGGTAAACCTCCCTTTGGACTTTGAGATTACAAGAATCAAGTTTCACTGTGAGAACATTCTTCTATCCAAGTCTAACAAAAAACCTCTCATTTGCCAGCATCACTGACCCTTTAATCACTGATTTTCTCTCGGGTGAATGAAAGAGTAAATTAGTGTTTGTTCTTAATCTAAATCTCAAAATTTCATGCTTTTTTTTTAAGTCAGCTTCCCCACCATCTCTCTGAGTGATTTGCGCTTGATCCAGAGTTGGATGATTCTGACAGTTTTAACCCTAAGCTCTTTTGGATTCCCTAACAAGGCTGTGCCTGTCTCATATGAGAACACAACACAAATCCAGCTCCTTTCTGCCTGATCTGCAGTAATTCCCTCAGCACACATCACTTCCTTACTTGTGAGTCTTAGGCGTATACTGGAAAGCAATTCCAACTCATTGGAGAAATGAGACTGGTATTGAAGGGATGTTGTGGAGGACAGTTTCAGAACAGTCACCAGAACCCCCTTTGCCCTACAAGAATGCTCTTAAGCAAGAATCAGAATGTGTTATTGTTGTCTTCTATCCTGCGCTCCATCCCCCATGAACAAGGGCAAAGTGAAACTAATTCTTTAATAAGAAAACTGATATTCTTTTGTTTTTTTCCCACTTTTATAGGTTTCTGACCAGGTGTAACATGAGATGGTTGATACCACTATCATATTTATTAAATAATACTTGTTGCCTGTCAACCTGATCAAGGTTAAAACAACCATAAATGAAGCCACAATCCTTAAACCACTACTCTGTGATTCATGGCTTGATAAGATATCTTAATGTTGTGAAAATACAGATCAGTGGATGTTTTAATCTTTGAAAATATGGACAGTATATAAGGATAGTTTATGTTCTGCAACTGAGTTAAGAGTAACACCTGGATACAAGTCGAAGAAAGAACCCGGAATAGACAGAATGGCATAGCTTATCAATGAACCATTTGCATTTATATACACTTAAGTACATGCAAACACATGCACACGAACACAAGCACACTGATGGATGTGCCTGGAGAATGGTAATGCTGTGGTAATGAGGGTAAGCTGGACTACTCCCATGAGAGGGTTGAAAGGGTGCAGTGAAGCCAGACTGGCCAAAAGCACAATTTGAGTGTGTGTAACAGAAATTTGTTGCAATATTTTATATTGCAAGATGTCTAAAATAGTAATCTTCACATTTATTGAATGATGAATCCCTGTTCCTGAGTGGGCAGTTTTGGGATTGAAGCCTGTCTGAATCAGAGCAATCCCCCTCAGCTGTCCACCTGTCTCTTTTCCTACTCCTAGTCATGACCCCCTTCATTCCATATTTATCCTCTTTTCTTTCCCCCTTTACCTCAGTTTGTCTCTTTTGCACTCTGCTTCACTGATCCGTCTTTATACTGATTTTGGTCTTATTGCTCCCCCCCCTAAACCCCCCACTGCCTCTCTCTCTCGTTGCCTGCCTCATGACTCATGGAGGTTATTTTTTACCGTCACAATCAGGCATAAAACGTGGGTAAATATAGATTGGAAGCCTTAAAGACGTAGTACGTGTGAGAGAGCACATATAACACCAAAGACACACCTTAGGGAGGGGTTTTGCCATGTCGTGATTTCTGTCCGTTTAGCCTGTGCCGGCTTTAAAAGTGCTTTACCTGCCTGTGAGCACGTTGCCTTAGCAGGACTTTAATCCCACTCAGGTTCATTAATTTACACTTCTTTGTTCTTCCTTGCAGCTACATCTTATCTCATCCAGTGTCGGTTTAAATTTCAAGAGTTTCTCACATTGTTCAGATAGAGAAACAGCGCTTTACTTGGGTATATGTCCAGATTTGAATGCCTTACGAGAAATATTACCCTTGAGATGTGCATTGTGACTTGTGTTACATAATCATTTAAGTTTGCATATAGACACAACACAATCAAGGCTAGAGGAATGAATAAAAACAGTAAGAAGACATAAAGAAATTAAACAAACAAAAGAAAAAACCAGTGATAATGGTCATGACAGAAGAGAAACACGGAAATGCAACATGAAAGTCTTTAGGATGTCAAAGATAAAACTGCCGCAGACAGAAAGCCATTAAAGATCTGTGTGTAAGTTTGATGAGAAATGCTCGTCATCTCAAGTATTGTAAATATTATAAAATGCATTATTTACCATGGGTGTAATGTTTCTATTGCCCCCTCATTTTACCACCCTGTATCAAACTGAGTGTTAATTATTCACAATGTAACTTTTATTTCATGCATTTCATATATTTTTTAATAGTTTTGATTCTTTACGTTTGCTTTTAATTCTTCTTTCGCCTTAATGTATTCATAAGTCAATCAATCCATCCATCCATCAAATTCTACTCATATAGCCCGTCACAATAACAAATAGATATTCAGTGTTTTATGGCAGGGTCATTAAAAGATACAGAGAAACATAAAAGAATAAAAATGAATATATATATGCAAAACTGCTTGTGCTGAAGTGCTGCAGGTTAGTAAACAGCATATATGCATTTATGCATACAATATGCATAAAAGTGCATGAAATAGCCAACATAAAAATAATAAAATACCCTATAAAATGGCAATCTAAAAAGGTGAGTCTTAGGTTTTGCTTTAAAAAAGTCAAATATCAGTGGTGGTGTGAATGTCTGGGGGCAATTTGGCCCACAGTTTAAGAAAGATCACCCCAATGTTTATCTGGACTTTGGGACCTCAAGCAGAAGCTGACCAAAAAAAACACAGGAACCTAGAGAATATTTGGACACACTTTCCCATTAGATTTATGAAAAAGTTCAGACTTTAGATTGGTAGTGCATATGATTAAAAATAATTAAAATCTTTGAAAGGAGAACGCCGGGCCAATAACTGCAAAACGAATACGTTTATAATTATTGTTATTAATTCTAAAACAACTGGAAGCAAGTGGAGCAATAAAGCACAGACGTGTGTTCATGTCTATCTGTGCCTATTAAGAGATTGATGGTAAGAGCATTACAGTAATCCAGTCTTGTACTAATGAAAGCATGGATGGCCTTCTCAAGATCCTTCTCAAGAGAAAAAGTTACACCTTGGCCAAGAGATAGAGATAGAAATAGAAAACAGCTCATTCTAACAGCAGAACTAATCTATTAATAAAATCTGAGTAAAAATTACACCTCAAATTTTAATCTGATTTGAATAAAAAAGGACTTGAGTATTACATCATGTGAAAACATCTGACATAGGTGATAAGCCAAACACGGATACATTCAGCTATACTTTCATTCAAGTGCAAAACATTGGCATTTAAATGTGATATCTGAGTGAGCTTTCATGCAACATGTACATTTTATGTTTCAAACTTTTAAAATATATTGGTGTTGGTTGATATTGGGCCCTGTGATGGACGGGTGACCTCTCCAGTGTGTACCCTGCGTCTCGAGATTGGCTCCAGCTCCCTCCGTGACCCCATTCAGGGAATGAGCGATAGATAATGGATGGATGGAAGGTTGATACTGGTATCAAGAAATTAAGAGTTAGGTTAAATTGATATATCAGATATTGGTAAAAAAAAAAAAAAAAAAAAAAGGCCAATATTGAACTTCTCCAGTGCAAATCCACTGCTGTTCTTCATTATACAATCCAGTAGCTTAGTAAGTGCAGCATTTTTATTTGGTCTCATTGGAAAATATTTCTGCAAACAGTCAGCGTAAAGATAAAAAGACAGATCATGTTTTTTTATGACTGATCCCAAAGGAAGTCTATACAATGAGAAGAGAGGAGGCCCGGATATGGACCCCTTTTATGTAAAGCATTTCAAATACTCCTCAAATACAAAAAAATGTCCTTTCCTCCTTCTGAACACATTCATTTATTTTCTGTACTGCTTAGTCCAATTCAGGGTTGCAGGGAATCTGGAGCCATCCATCTATTATCTGTACTGCTTTTTCCAATGAAGGGTTGTGGGTAGCTGAAGCCTGTCCCTGCAATTAGCAGGTGGGAGGCAGAGTACACCCTGAACAGCTCAGCAGTCCATCACAGGGCCAACACAGAGAGACAAAAAATCCCTCAAGCTCACGTTCACTCATAGACTATTCAGAGTGAGCAATTAATCTAACATGCCTGGCTTTTGACGGTGGAGTACCTGCAGAGAATCCATGCAAACACAAGGAAAACACACAAACTCCACACAAAAAGTCCTTCCTAAACAGTGTCCAGCTGAGTGTGTCTTGCTTTGAGGCCACAGTGCTAACCAGCATCCCACTGCAGCTCTGAATACGTTTAGTGAATGCAGATCAGATAGAGTTAACATCATTCTAGTACAAAGTAACTCATTAATGTTTGCATTATAATGCAGCAACACAAAGCTCGTAACTAACACAGAAGCTAACATAAAGCTGCCATATTACATTGAGACCTGTATTATTGTGCAGATATTGATGCTTGTTGCTAATTTTTTTTGTTTTATGTTAGAAAAGTGTTTAGTACTAGAATTTTACAATGTTCATCAGGAAGAAGCACATTTAGACTGCCATTGCTTCTACTGAGTTTGTGTGACATTGAGTTTGCATTACAACCAACAAGAGAGAAGATAATAAAAAAATACAATAAAAATTAAAGTTGTTCATAATTTTTTAATCACAACTTTGGGTCTAGTCTCTAATCTTCCGAGTGCAAGTCCAGTGTGAAGTCAGTGGAAATGAAGCTCAAAGTGAGTCTGAGTCCTCATATCTGCTGGTCTCTTTGCTGTTGAACTGTAGTATCATCATCATCTTATTTTAAGCCCCCAGAAAAAAAATAGTTTAAAATCAGCTACAATAGTAGGTCCTGATCAACAACATGTTTTAAAAACAACCTTATTGTGGAGCACGGTGGTGAAAATCTAATGGTTTGGGATTGTTTAGCTGCGTCTCAATAGGAGTACTCGAAGAAGAGAGGTAACAATTTCAGCAAGCCAGGTAAAAAGGACAAAATTACATTTATGCTGAAGAAGACAAACCAGTCATCATATCTATTATTTATGAATACATAAATCACAAATATATATATATATATATATATATATATATATATATGTGTGTGTGTGTGTGTGTGCATATTTTCAGAAATGTAAACTTAATCAAAGAAAATACAAAACTGATTTTAGACCACTTGCTTTCACAAATATATTCGGTTGTTTATAATCAAGGAAAAACAACAATATTAATAAGTGAATAAGTGTCAGTAATAAGCGACAAGCACTGAAGTAACGCTGCGGTTTTGAGCTGGTGCTAGTCATCTTGCAATGACTCAGTCATGTAATCGAGTGTTGTACTATCCGTGAATGTGTTCGACAACACATTACGACAGACTTGTTCCTCTTCCAAAAAAATCCCACTCATAGTTTTTACAACATATCTTTTTTTTTAAACAATCTCCTCCACATTCTTGTCAAGGAAGTACTTTGTATTACTGCTATTAAAATAACTTTATAAAGAAAATGTATCTTCATTAGGCAACCTACCCACTGCTAAAACAATGTGGACTTTATGTTGCTCAGAACATTTTTCACTGTGATTTTAGCAATCTCATATAAACATATTCTCCATGGACTCTGGACATACTCATATGTCTTCAGGGCAGCTCACTTCCCTTCAGTTCTCATAGTCTTGTCTTTAATCTTACCCAACAAAACCCTAATTACAAACTTTATCCTTAACCTGAAGTCATACTAATCATATTTATTTTTTATTAATGGTGAAATTCCCTAGCAGAAGTTGTCAAAATGTCTTACATCTTAACACATGTTCACACTTTGATGAATTTGAACATTAAAAATGATTAGTTCAAGAAGAAGATTATATAAAACAATTTGGATTTTCAGAAAAGGTTAAATAAATTTGCATAAATACAAGAAACCTTAATATGTTATTTATGAATTTGACACAAGGACAAAGTATACATTTTCAGTCCTTTCTTGGACTTCATTGTGTGTAGAAATTTTAAAGAAATTTTACATTTGTGCAATACTTCAATCACACATACACATGCCTGAAATTGTTCTCCAGCAGTTATTATTGACCTAAAAACTAATCCATGTTCTTCAAATGGTACAAATTATTAGCATACTTTTAACTGCTTTGTTTGGTTCAGTCGAGGATCTGTGGTATTGACACTTTTAAAGGAAAAAACTCAACAGGCCATGTTTCATTCTGGTCTGCTGGTAAATCACAGATTAGACGGTTTATGACATTCTTTGGGGTGTTTTACTGAGTGGAGAGGGCCCCACAATTATTTACAGGGATTATATGGTGTGCTTTATATTAAGGTATGCACATTAAGAGCATGAGTCAGGGAGAGCAGAGCTTTTGCATAGCCGCATTAGCACAACGCAGGAGCTAATCCGGCAGGAAGCAGCAAGCAACAGGGATAAGAGGGGACAAAATTCAAAACAAACACGGCCAAAGATCCTAAAACCTCTACTTAATCTACATTCAGTGGGGTTGGATTTGGTGTAGTCACATAGAGTTTAGCAGCAACAAGTCATTTTCTAAACTGCTCTTTGTCTCCCAAATTGCTGGACTAAAGGCAGCCGGGTGACACAGTAATCTGGTAAAGGAGAGCTGAGAAGCAGCCAGCTGTCTTTATGAAATTTCCCTTAGTTTGTTGTAGGAACCATGTATAATAGCTTTAAATGAAATTTGCAAGTTAAAATATAGTGTTAATATTTTTTTTCCATCAGAGCAGGAAATACAATACAACACCAAATATGAAAACAGTTTCCTGGAATTAAAACCAATTTGATTTACTCTTCCTGGAAAACACCCTGTGATTCAAATGGCTTGTCAAACCAGATTTTTCACTTTGTTAAACAGATTTCAACAGGCAGATATAAATGTTTGTAGTCAATACATAAAGAGTAAACTGGAAAATAATCTGCTAGTTATGAGACAGATTGTTTAATAAATAACAGTGACTTTTGAAAGGATTTGTGAGGCATTATGTTTGTTTGATGTGAAACATTGAAGTGTGTAAAGCTGAAATTCTATATTTCTTTAAATACTGCAGAGTCAATGAAATGTGACCCAGGAGGTCTGTTTTGAATCATTGATTCATAAAGGCTTTTCAGAAGAACAAAATCACACAACTTTACAGAAACTTACAAGGAAGTACATATCAGGGAGAATTCTGTAATTGTAACAACACACATACTATACAAGACGTTGGTGGTTTTGCTGAGGAGTTGGCAGAGCAGTGCATTGTAAGTCACATTACATGCAGAAAAATATTAACCAAAGGTTATTGAGCAATTAGATGCAGTTGTATATGCAGGCATGTATAGGCAGGGATGGTCCAACTCACCCACTTACCGCTGTGTAACTTCACAAGTTGAGCCCATTTATGTCCCAAATTCTTCCTATAGCTGTCGTCACTCAAGCTAAAATAAGGTGCATAGTCTATAATATTCAAAACAACATTTGGCTTAATTTCTAGACCTTACATTCACAGTTGAACATTTCCAAACGTAGCCCACAGTGCTTAAGCAAACTGCTTCCGTTGTGCGAACCCCCTTTCCTCATGACCAGTTCTTTTTCTGCTCTTGCTAAATTTGTTGAACGCATGAAATGACCATTTTTTCTCATATATGAAAGGGACTGTTTTTAAAGAAAATATGTGGTTTTGGTCTGATGATTGACTAGGTTGGATAGATGAAATTACGTCACACATCGCCAAAGTGCCTGTTTATTCATTTGACTTTGTGTCGGTCATGAAAATCGTGCAGAAATTTCTCTTAATGTCTCTGCTCTGCCTTGTTTCACATTACATTGCACAGAGATTCCAGTTAGATGTGTGAATAACAGCTTGCTGCACAAAAAAAATGGAACTGCAGCCTAGTTAGATTTCATGGATACACAGCATTCACAACACGGCAACCTTTTCCTTATTTTATATAAAAACAATATGATTTCAAATAAATATGCTGTTTTACATAGACACAGAAAACATGTTAATAGTGGAGAAGAGACAAAAGAAAACTAATAATGAAGGCACTAAGACTGATGGCAGACAGGATGGAGATTGTTATCCAAATTGAAAATGGTAGTAGAGTGTAGAGGATGCTGAGCTGCTAGCAGTAGTTTATTTGTATTTGCATTTTGCACAGTGGACAAAACACAGGTCTGTTTCTAACTTAAATACTTAAATACAATTCACTAACGCTTACACACAGATGTGCATATAGTTAATGCAGGTGAACGCACATTCATTCATACTCACATATACACAAACACACACACACACACAAGTTAAACTCTATGTGGCACCCACGCTCTTAGATGACAGGGGTTGAAATGGAGATGTCAT
>JBAMIG010000024.1:8139429-8158889 GCA_037177335.1 Kiunga ballochi | reverse complement strand
ACACACACACACACACAAGTTAAACTCTATGTGGCACCCACGCTCTTAGATGACAGGGGTTGAAATGGAGATGTCATCAGTACCAACGATCCATTTAGGGAATGTTAACAAATCGGATTTTCTTTTCTTTTTTGTTTTTTAGAAAAGCACAGGGAGCCTCCATGCTGAGATTAGCCATCAGTGACCTTACAGATACATCACACAGCATACAAAAATAGACCAAATTAAATATGTGCTGAGACCAAATACTGTATAATACTCTATATCATTATAAATGATCTACAATGAGCTATGACATAAAGGGAGATTAAAGGAGCTATACCTGATTCTGCACAGTTTTGAACCATTTGCAGCGAGAACAGCTTCTTTTGAACTGTAAGCCCCGCCCCCTCACTGAGAAACACTCCCACTCAACATGCATGTGATGATGCACGCATCTCAGACCTTTGCAGGATTCTCCAGAGGAAACTCATGTCTTTCAGTGCATTTACTGTTCTCGTTTCAGTAAATGGCTGTGTTTTAGGTAAATTACTTTTTTTTCCACTTAAATCCCAGTTTCCCCATCGCTGTGGCAGCCATGTGAATCACCTCTTGAACAGCATGGCGAACAGCAAACACGCCAGGATAGACGATGGTGTCGTTGCCACTATCACAGCACGTTTAGAAGCTAGTTAGCATTAGCAGCTTCCACCAACTAAAAAGGCCTGGGCTCATACATATGGATGATCTATGAGTAATTTTTTTAAATATAAAAAAATCACCTCTTCTACAATACATATTGCATAAAAAGCTTTTTTTCATCATAATGGCATTAAAATAAAATCAGGTATAGCCCCTTTAAAGTATGTACAAGTTTAGAGAAGATGCAAAATCAATTAATGTTGTTCTCAGTTAAACCGCAATGAAAACTACTTTGAGAAGCCCCTCCTCTGAAAAAAAGGAAATAAAAATAATTTAAAAAGCACTCGAAAGATTTCTCAGTACATTTTGTGAGGCACAGTTTTCAAATGGAATCAAACTACAGTATAGGATATTTCAGTGGTTTTCTTGTCGGACACAGCATTCCATCTGATGCTATGCAGATAACCAGTATCCCTTTAAAAGTATATGGCACCACCATTCGAGAAACTCCCCCGATCCCAGCAGGGACCTGTGTAAGTCCATGTCCGTCCCGTAATGTCCTTAAAGGGAAGGAAGTGACATCAGGCAGATAGTCTTCCATCAGTTGTCTCGTTTGTGCTGCCGTGCCAGAAGTTTACACAGACGTCGGCCAAAAAAGAGTCCATCCATCATTTTTGAAAGCAGAGCACACCAATGTCCTCTTCAGTCTCACCTTCTGTTTTAGCAGTTAAATATATTTAGAGGTGTTGCCTGTAATGACTGATACACGACCACAGTAGACTCATATCCAGTGAAGTAATTGCATACAATGAATTGACAGTAAGACTACACCTGCTTCGCAAGCCTGTTAGAAATGCAAAACAACATGGCGGCTATGTTGCTTTTAGTCAAATGATGGGTTTAGTTATTTGTTTCTGTAGCAGCATTACAATTCTGTACTCTTATTTTTCTTTTATCATGGTCGATATACACTCAGATATACAGAGAAGGATACTTTAAGTTCAGTCTTTCTTTGTTCTCTCTCAGTCCAAGGGGAATGCTTTCCACAGAAAAGAAGAGCTTACGGTTCAAAGGTCAAAGTGCTGTGCTGTGAAATATTTCTAAAATACTCCTTCATCTTGTACATCTGGTGCTGCCACCTCTCTCATCTTCTCGGGTTGTCACATCTAGACAAGAAGACAAAAGAAACAAAACAATTCATAAGAAAAGGAGATATTTCTTTTCATAAATACCACACTGAATTTGGGTGGTGACACTGTAAGAAAATGTTTTCATTTAGTATTTCATGAGTGAAATACTCATGTGGGTGGTGTTGGATTCTGTTGCACCAAAAGTTGATTTGGAGGTGTAAAAATGTCCCTATTCATAGTTGTGGTTTGTGTTGTGAAATCTTTAGGTCAGGGTATGAGTGAGGGAGGAGTGGATCTAACTTAAGAAACACAAAACGATACACATGCATTAAGGGTGTATAATAGATTGAACGCATTTATATATATTTATATATATATACTAAACCTCCAAATAAAGAAATGAGTTCAGAAGTTCTCTGAAGCAAAAGCTCTAACAGTACCATTTAGAGTGAGGTCTATCCCCCTTGTTTCCACGAGATGCAGTTACAACACGTTCTGGCTTCATAGCGTTGATCATAACTATTGGAAGCAGATGGATGTGAACTACAGCGACTGTCAGTATGCTATTTGAACAGCTCGTGACTGCATTTTCCAGTGTAAAGTGAGAAAATCGAAGAGCTATGAGTTTAATTATGCAACACCGAATGTCATATGTTTGTATGTCATGGATCTCAAACTCTGGTCCTCGAGTACTGCTATTTGGCCTGTTTTTTGTTTGTTTGCTTAAACTTGACTGAGATTAATGGATCATTGTAAAGAAGCTGACAAGAAGATGTTTGTTACAATTGATTTGATTCTGGTGTTTTGTACCTAAATGACAACCTCCATTGACAGAATTGAAGCCTATGCAGAGGTTTAAAAACTGCAGTTTCCCTCCCATCCACTAGGGGCCCCAAACAGAGCAAATCCCAATGACTCGCATGTGAAAAAGGCCAATTTCACAGCAGAAACAAACATGTTTACAGCCTGCTTCAGAAAACATTTTAGCTTTAATAATTTAAGTTAACCTTCATGACAACTGTGAAAGGGTTGACATTTTGTAATAGCTTGGATGCCTAAATGTTATTTATTTAGAAGGCAGATTATTGCGCCACAGCGGTTTTTAGCTCCCTAAAAGCGCTTTAGCACGCCCACCTCCAATTGCTGGTAGCCCTTGTTAGATCTGAGTTAGCTCTTAGCTACAGGAAGTTTAGAGTTTGATAGGTGTGAATCATCTACCCCATGTTCATAGAGCGGCTCACATGCTGCCAAGATTGCGATGGTGGGAACCTCACACTAAGCCTCAATTTAGCTCTTCAGAAACGTACAGGTGATATCATGTACTGTCTATCTTTCATTTACAGTCTGTGGTTGGACATATGAAACAACAAAAACCTAGCTGACCTTGCAAACTAAAGTTTGAGACCCCTGTACTAAGCAAAAGAGAAGTGAGATCTTTGATTTTTTTTAAAGGTAGATATGTGAATTTTGGCCGGGTTTCTACTGGAAACAACTTGACACTTTTTAGAATTAGCCCAAAAGCACCTCAAGTTTTGGTTTTCTAAGAATATGTGGACAATCTGTGTTTGACAGCATCTGCATCAACACGCACAGGCTGAAAGACACCATAGAAAATTAAATGAATTTTTCTCAAAAAAAAAAAAAAAAACACTCAATGTGGATTCTCGAATTGTTTTTGCTTTTTAAAAAAATGCTAGAAATCAACCAGTCAAATAATGGACAAGCCCAGTAGCTGAGAAACACGAGGTGTTACACGACACCCCAGATATTTTCCTGGAATCAATAATCTTTTTTTTAGAGAGGACAAGTCGTGCAAGGAAATTCCTGGTGAACGATGTGCTCCGCTTCCGTGTCATAAAGTTGCACCAAAGAGGGAATAAGCGCATATTGTATCCGAAATGCATCTCCACCACATCTGATGGAAACAAGGGCTATCTAGCAAACTACGATAGCTGCTATGGAAATAGCATCACAGCTGACTTTTTAGTTAGTTGAGCTATAGGTTTTCCATCTGGTCCAATAACATTTGAAGATCTAATTTGAATTTAGCTTCAGCAGTAACGCTTACTTGCAGGTCCTCTCGTTGAGCTCTAGCTGGCGTTCTTTACAGTATTCATCTGTGTGTTTGCAGGAGCACCGGCAGGTTGAAGGATCCTGCACAAACAAACGCTTTCTCTTCACTGAGCAGTGATCACAACATGGCTCACAGACACTGGACAGACAGAGAGACAGACAGACAGAGATGGGGAGGAAGAGGGAGAGGCAGATTATAACACTGTATGATTACCACCTAAGATAGGTCGCCCCTTAGTCAACCCTTTTATACGCTGCAGTATGCAGAGGCACTGCCAGGTTACTCTGCATGTGACACTCAGGTAGTATTGCACACAAGTTCCCACAGAGCAGGCAAAAGTTCAAGCATGAAAATGACAACCCACCTCCATCCCATCCACATTGATCAGATCACTCACAAACAACTTGGGTTAGACATGCAGTGAGGAAGCGCTGCCATGATTCGTGCAACACAAAATAATATGAAATGGCTTTGAGCTGCAGGTTAATGACAAGACACTTGTCGCTCTCACTCTGATAAAGGCTCAACTCCTGATAAAGAAGACTCAAGGATCGGTTTGATGCACCATTAAGGATATTGTCATTTTATTGAAAGAAAACTAAAGACTGTTTCCCACAAAGACATGAAATTTAAAACAGATACTGACAGTTATCTAAATTTACATTTCTCAACATTGATGAAGGCTCAGATATTCCACTGACAATCTTTTATACAAATTACAAATGCACATACATACAGGAATATGTTCACAGTAGGGCAGAAACATGAGGTCATCTTTATATTAGTTCTGAATTAGTTAATTTTATGGTTTCAAACCCAACAGTAGGCAAACAAAGAAACAAAAAATAGTACTTGCCAAACAAAGAAAAAAAGAATAGATAGGCATCATTCATATCTTCACATTACATAAAAGTACCAGCATTAGACACAAGACAGCAAAACCGGTTCTTAAAGATGAAAAGAACAAAAAGAGGCAAAGGGACAATTTCGAGACACAGCAAAGCAGCACAGACTCAACACTGAAGACAGGACCATGATTACAATCCTGGCGATTCCAGCACAGATAGCAGAACAGTAGGAGGCAGTCTGCAAAGCCATGCTGGTGGATGTGTGATCTGTTTCAGTAGAAGGTTCAGGTTACAGCTAACAGCTGATCTGAGATCTGTTTATTCCATTTTCTTTAAACGTATCAATTACACAGCTAGCTACCGGACAACTTATTAGATAGAATTGAAATCTTTGGGTTTCTGCTGTCGTATCTCATCCAAATAGTTGGTCCAGGCTCATCCATGTGGGGGTGACATTCTTGCAAACACTGCTGAGATTAGTTGGTGATTTTGAAAAGTTGAGAGAGGGTTATGTTTTCATTTCTTGTGAATTGGAATATGCTAAACTCTGTAGCATTCCCAAGTTATTGTTATTAATATTGTTTTTACCGCAAAAGCTACATTAGCAACTGTCCCTGGTAAACAGGCCAGCTTCAACAGTTCTTTTTTCAATGTGTAGAGCATGGCTGGCGAGACAAAGTTAGGACAATACACGGAAGCGACATGCTAATTGATGTGGTTGACGGTAAGGTAAATGGTACAAATTAAAAGGGGCACAAGAGCTCTTCCCAAATTAGCTTAATTATGAGAAGCGCAACACTCAGGTGCAGGTAGGTGGAGAAGGCGGAGCTGACATACGCGTCATGAATTGTTTTGTCTCTGTTTTTCTTTCGCTTTCTCTTTTGGCCTTTACCCTTGCCTTTCCGGGATTTTCTGCAAGAGAGAGAGGACAACAACGCAGAAAGATGCCTGAGAGACTGACTAGAGAAATGGACTATTGCGTTAACATCGTACACCGGTGATAGTGAACCAACATTGGGTAACAGCAATATAGTTTTTTCTGATCAATTAGGGAAATTTGTCATTCAAAAGGCTTGATCTGATTTTTTTCTGTGAAATTTTTCAGATTTTTGACTGATTGATTTGCATGAGATGACAACTTGTCAGATTATGAGGAAAGCATTAGACATATGCCAGAGGGGACAATATCCCAATGCTTCCAGTGAGGGTGGATGCGTACTCCAAAGATGTAACAAAAACATAGATACCATGAGGTGATGAGCAAAAATGACCTGATACGGCGAGGCAAGCAAGGGACACACCCAGAGTTATCCACATATCCTACCTTTTTTTAAAAATGTGATGAATATCGTATGATCTGTGAGAAAGTTGCTACATTGGCCGTGTTGGGTTCAAAGGACTGTTTTTTTTTTTTTTTTAAGTTTTATAAATCAGTACAATGACTCCGCAGAGTGAAACCAATTAGAAGTGTGAGGCTTGCCGTGGGCGGAAATTTCCCAGATGAATTGAGGACAAAAGACTTGGACTTCACCAAAACTGCATCTTTCAACATATCTAGGTCAACTCTTTAGAGCTGATTCAACTTGTTTCAGAAAAGAGCACAATGAGAACAAACAGAAGTGTGCTTATGAAGCAGACACAAGGGGCTGGATGCATAAACAATGTGTGTGCTCAGTAACCACGTATACCGCCCCCCCCCCCAACTTTTTTACCCTTCACAGAGCCTGTTATTTGTAACAGGAGGCGAGCTTTACACTGTGCACAAATGCATTTGTGGTTGGGATTTAAACTCAAAAGGAAAAAAAAGACATGTCTCCAAAATAAAAAGAGAAAATTTTAGCTCTCTTCTTCAAGGAGACACTTCTTTACTTTGTTTTCATTGCAGTAACTAATCATTTATGGTGTAAGAATGTATTTTTTTCCAAAGACAAATGATTTTTAAAGGAGTTATTTGCATTTATGCACACTATCATAAATCTTTCTGTCACACAAATACCAATACAACATTACAGTGTTATAAAACTAAATATAACTTTATGCATCTGGCCCCTGGTGTTTCACAGGTGCAGGAAGGAGACAATACAATGCTCCCATGGTAATGTGTACCTTATACTTGTATACACAATCAAACACAATTTATGTGTATATGAGGTACATTAGTTCGGATTCTTATGGAAAGACAGTTTACTACTTTTTAACATGGAAAAAAAACATCTCGTCCAATCTTTAGAACAAAAATTGATAAAATTGTGATAAAATGCGTCATACATTTAGGAGATAATACCCGAACTGTACATAGTCAAAGTCACTTTGTTATTCAATTAATAAGACATTAGGTATTTGTTAATGAATAAAGGGGGGGGAATTCTGCTGCCGGTTAGATTAAGAAACTAATGTAAATCTTTGCCCTCATTGATTTCTGCTTTCTACATGTTTTTCTTGGGATAACTTTTTTGTGCAAAATGTTGCACAAGCCGCAATACTTGATGCGCATTTATTTAAATTTGCACCTTATGTGAATTAATCTCCTTTTTAGGATTTTTTTTGTGTGTTTGCGCTTCTCCTTCCGCCCACCCACTCAATTACCACGCAGATGGGCAAAGCAGATATCAGTGTCAGGATATCTGATATGAGTGCATCTTAGGGTTTTTGCTAAAGTTATTTGCTGGCAGAAGCATGTTGATGTCTGGAAGCAATCGGTTTCAACATGTTCAGTATTCTGTGTTAGTGTGTTAACAAATGCTTTTTGGCATTTATCAGTGTTGAGCCAATGAAGTTTTTTATTTTTTTTTAAATGGAAAGTCAAATTTTGACTAAATATCCTCTGCAAACCAGGATAATTTGTTTCTAATTTCATGGCTTCTGATGACCACAACCAGTTGATAAGATTTTCATTATGAAACAAACAACAAAGGAAGACCCAGCATGCACTAAAGTCAGGATAAATCCTCTAAGGGCCATGTGTATTGAATTTAATCAAATTCAACAGCTGGGAAGATCTATGTCTTCTGACAAACTAATAACACTGCCCACAAATAGTCTGTGAACTAGCATAACAAAAGATCTGATCTTTACAAGGAAACACAATGTATTGAATAGAAGAGTAACATAAAGACTCCGGAAGACCCAGATGAAGTCCAACCAAAACACCAACTCATTCACGATACAGGATGTGTGTAAATGTAAAAACTTCCCCTAAACTGTCAGAGATCAGGCCCAGTTTTTCAGGGACATTGACAGTTAACTAGTTTCACAACCACAGCAGGATGACTCACACTGACAAGCTCGAGGACCTCTTGAGAGGTTAGCAACCAGCGATAAAACTAACATGAACATATGAACGCCTCAGAAACAGAAGTTGAATGACCTCCAGGACCATTGCTTTGTAGAAGCACGCCACCAAAGCCAGACTCGTAAACAGCTGAGACAAGGTTAAAGAGAAGGTCTCAAAGCTGAGCCTTATCTATATGACAGACAACTTGACATAAAACCAAAATACGACACACAACAACAGCCACGCAATGGAAAAATATTAACGACTTCTTTGCAGAGGGGGGCATTAAAGAGCTTCATTGACCCTTACAACACTGACTCAATGTCACATGGGAAGGGAGGATCACTTATGAAAAGACCATGAACCGAAGAGTTTAAGAGGCCTTCAAAAACACTTATCTATATCAGTGCAATTAGAAGCAAGAGAAACAGATGATTGATGGGATTAAACAGGTAAGAATAGAGGGAAGGAATGTAAAGATGAAGATAGACAAGAGAGGGTAATGACCTCATCAAGTGTCACTCATTCACCTGATGATTTAGTTGGTGTTCTCCATGTATCAACTGAACGCAGCATGCTTATCCATGCCTTAAACGAGATGATCATGTGTAACTTGACCACCAAGGTTGTAGTAAAAAAATAAAAAGTTCTTTAAGTGAATTTGTGTGTATATGTCACAGTATCATGTAAAAGAGGAAAACAAAGGGATAAATATCACCCAGATTTATTAAGAGTGGGCATAGTAGTATATTAAAGTTGCAGATGACAGAGAAGGAATTTATTTGTGAGGCAGTACCATATTTCAAGTGCCCACTGTTCCCCCTCCTCCCTTAATATCCCAAATGTCTATGCATAATGAGCTGTACTCACTTTTCTTTCGGTTCTTTCACTTCTGTCTTTGACCTGAAAGGCAGGAACAAAACAACACAACATTAGATCACAGCATGCCAGCTGTTCGCTGGTAAACAGATATATATCAGGCCCATCAGAGACCAAAGGCTAATTAGCAGCATGGGTGGGCTCACATTAATCTTATCCAATCATGTTATGTCATCATCCTTTACTAGAAACTGGGATCAAACTTGCTCTCACTTTCAAATGCCTGGCTCAGTAAATGAAGCCGAGTTGGGAAATAATGCTGCGCACACTGTTAATACACAGCTACACAAGGGGGTGTGTGTTCATCGATGGATAAACACACACATACAAACATCTACAAACGGAAACTGTCAGGTTTGTTTCACTTCTTGTACATGTGACAGCTCTTGCCAATAAGTGAGTGTGGAGCAATAAATCTGCTGGCACACTCTACAGGCGACAGTTTGCCAATAGTCTTGGGAAACAATCTTTCTTTCAAGATGGTCGTAGACTCAGAGCCAAGTTTCTATTTGACGAGAAAAGTTCACATTTTCTAAGCATACACAATAAAATGAAAACTAAATAAAATGAAAACTAAATGTGAGTGATAGATCCTGCTCCAGCCATACATCATCTGCATCTTCCACCTAGGCCTATGTCTAAATGTTCTGCATTAAGGTAACTACTCTGATTTGCACAGAAATGTAACATGTTTCTTATTTTAAGAAGGTTTGCACAACTATTGCAGTTTGCACTGTCTCCTCAAATTCAGAAGACTCAGTTTTTAAGTTAACATAATATTAAAGGTAATTGAAAGGACTGTTAGTGAAAAAAACAGTAAATGATTTAATATACAGGGAAAGTGGAATTATTTAATGTGATTTTGAATCATAATTATTGTAGGGGTTTTTATTTATAATCTTAATAAATCTGAAGCAGTGTTTTTAAAAGTAGAAAAGAGGGAATTGAACTTCTTTTGGAAGTATAGACACACCACCAGGTGGCAGTAAAGAGCATTTTGCGAGGATTTTCTCGCGATTCAGTAGAAGAAGTAGCTACTCTGTAGTGACCAAAGTTGGGACCTCTTATTGGAAAAATATTAAGCTATCAAAAAGTGCTCAAAACTGCAATTCACCCTTCATCTGCTAGGGGCTCCAAAGCAGAGCAGCTCTTCATTGACTCCCATGTTAAAAAGCCACATTCACAACAAAAATAAACATGTTTACAAAATGTAATTTAGGTTTATTAGGTTTAGTTTAGCTTCATGACAACTATGGATTTTTAAAAAGATATATATAACTCATCTATTTAGTCCTAATTTAATTTTTAAATTTGGCATAATTATTCCGCAGCAAGAAAGAGTGTAGCATAAACATGTTTTTTAGCCAGCTAAGAGTGTGCTTTCGTTTTACCACATCTACCCCCTATAGCCAGTTAGCTCCCATGAAATCCAAGTTAACTCGGTTAACTTTTAGCTAAAGGCAGCTTGGAGTTGAATAGACATCAATCATTGCCCCTCATGCGCACAGCCCCCCTTTCAACTTCAATTCTTTGCCCACTTTGTATTTCCTGGAGTGACGCCACGTGTGATGTTGCCAAGATGGCAACAGTAGGAACCGTCCAATGAGCTTTATTTTTGCACTTCAGAAACCTATTGAGGTGGTCCGT
The DNA here is from genome assembly GCA_037177335.1 of Kiunga ballochi. Taxonomy (NCBI): domain Eukaryota; kingdom Metazoa; phylum Chordata; class Actinopteri; order Atheriniformes; family Pseudomugilidae; genus Kiunga; species Kiunga ballochi. The sequence continues at coordinate 8,148,416 of JBAMIG010000024.1, read as the reverse complement.
CTAACTTTTATTTACATTGTATGGGACATACACGTTAATGAGGAAATAAGATAATTGGAATCACTGTCAAACCAATGACTTATTTGTGACACCATACGATTTGTGATTGCAATGGGAAAAACATTGATTAAAAAGTATGTATATAGTTTAGAAATGAATGAGTTTATCTTTTAAAATAAGTTAGTAGGCTTGTATAAGTCACAAATAACTGGTTATATATTGACTGACATGTCAGAAGGTTGCACAAACTAACTGGTGACGCTTCCCTGCAGAGAAAGTTTCAAGTTTAAAAAAAAAGCAACAAATTAAGAGTCATAAAGCCACAACTGAGCAAGTAAACCTAACCCTGAGCCTGCACTGCTGTTGTCCCTACAATGTTTGTTTTCCTTTTAGACTTTCCCAAAATGAGGGAGGATGATGCGCGTACCCTCTGAGCTGCTGCGTCACAGCCCAAACCTCTGCCACCATTCAGCAAAAGTCCTGCAGGATGCAACAGGACAGCTAACAGCTCGGTTAATGATTAGCTGTGCTCGGTTCATCGCTTCCTGGAGATGACGTGACTTGTTTCACTTTTGCAAATTTTACATTTTTATTGTGTTATTGTGTTATATATCAGAAAACTAAATGAACTTCAGTAAAAGCACCACCCTGCAGTGCGTTTATCAACTTAGCACAAAGAAGTGCCAAGTGTTTAAAATGAAAGATTATGTGCTCAAGTTAATAAAGCTTATGCTATTAAATCAAGTACTCTCAATACCTTTGGAGCAGCTAAACAGGGACAGCTTGCCCCGACAGGGAGTCAAACTCATGATCCACCATCCAGAAAAACAAATGAATGGTGAAGATATGGAAAACATGAAGGTATCTGTCCACGTATACTTCGAGCGCCTGTTTCTCATTCTGATCTGTGTCCTCTGAACGACAAATGAAACAGTAGATACCTCCTGTAATAAAGGAATGGGTAAAAGTCACAAGACTTCTGAGAGATCGATAACAGAAGCGACCGCACCTGAGGTATGCAGTTACAGGAAGGACCTCGAGATGCCACAGATCCTGAGCTATGTTGCGGAATGAGGACAAATTCAAAACAGAGGATGTCTGCTGTGATGTGTTAAAACACGCTCTGAAAAAAAACATCGTGAAAGAAAGTGCGATAAGACGGAAACCTTCATGATTTGCATCTGTTGAATGTGTCAGAGGGAGAACTGAAAACAATGACTTTACATGATGTGTTTGGTCAACCATTTCTCTGCGACACAATAGTGCAGTCATTTGCTTTTCATCAAGTGTGTGTGTGTGTGTGTGTGTGTGTGTGTGTGTGTGTGTGTGTGTGTGTTTGCAAGAGTGTGACGTTGGAGGTCTCTTACCTACACTCACATGCGCTGTGTTCTATAAAACTCATTAAAATGTCCTTTTGTAGCCTTTGGGGTTTTATTCTTTTAATCTGCAATGAAAAACAGAATGTTTTACAAAGAAGAAAATTCCCATTTGTCAAATCATTTAACCTTCAAAGGTTTTAAAGTCAGCATTTTGTAAATTTAGGTTGTATTCTTTCTGCACGTCTGCAAATATAAGGTGGTGCAAGAATTTACACACGTCTTCCACCCTACTCCTCGGATGATCAGATGGTTCAAGGCCATTTGACCAATCGGGAGCTGGGAGCTGCCAACTCCTGATCAGCTGATAACCTCTACTTTAGCTAATCGTGTGTGAGAAGAGGAGGAGGAAGAGGGGAGCAGAAAACAAGCAAACATGAAGATGATCATTGTGAAATGTTGTTAGTGAGATTTGCTGTCATCTTTCAGTTTGTTTAACAGGCCGTTCTAATTGAATAAAAGAGGGATTTGAAATAGTGAGTGCAAAGTTCAAGAGCTCTTTGTTCCCTAATGGACACATTTAATCTCATTCAGAGAAAATATTCCACATTTTTTACCTGTTAGTCATACAGAATTATGCAAACTGATCCTAGTAAGGGGCAACACTTACAATGTAAATGCTGACCTTTTCTGAATCCCCAAATCTTACACTTAAGATGCTCTTTAGCCAGAGTTCCACATTTGAGCCTTTTATGTGTGACATTTGGACAAAACTAAAATATTTACAGAAAGACTCCAATTAGGTAACATGTATAATTCATAGCTCATAACTCAAGTAAAAAAAAGGACTTTTGCAGAAACAAACAAATGGTAAAACTCTACTGACCTCCATTGTTACATTATAGGTGGCTGTTGGTGTGCATTGCATGGACTCGTCTAAGCAGCAGCCAGCACAGCGCTTTAACACCACACAGGACGGTATGAAAATGTGCTCCACCTCTTCTGGATACTCCTGAAGTATTTCCACCAGGAGCTCTCGAGGCTGACACAAACTCTTGTTATACACCTCCAATAATGGGATCACTGGGAGACAGCGACACAGGGAACAGTTAGAAAATGGCGGTGGAGGTCCAGTTTCAATCACTCACTGTTGAACAGACACAGCATCACACATCTAAACAGAGATCTGAATAAAATATTGGCAGGCACACAAGCGTCAAAAGAGATGGAGCGCCAATGTCAACAAACATACACTCACACTTTTATTAACTTTGTCCAGTTTAAAAGGACTTGCTTTACATAAGCAAACAAAGACTGGCCTAGTTTAACAAACACTTACATAATTTCTCATTGACATTAAGAAGACATATCTTGACCCTCATTAGCTGCTCAAAACTTGATTGTCACCTCATGTCTACAGTTGCACAATTACATCCTCGAGTCTGTTTTTCCATCTCAATTTCAGCCCCCCAACCCAAACACACTTACACATCCCATCTCTCTGTCTACGCAGGAGTTCTGCTCTTGGGAAAGATATTAGCACACAGCCTGACATTTCTGAAACTTCACAGAGGCCATGAGTGAGCCTAAAACAGATCCAGACCGACAAGCCTCTGGAAAGCCTGGCCAAACACACTGCGCCTGAGCAATATCAAGAACTTTAGCTTATGATTGTCCAAATTAGATTTGCACAACCCTAGTATTGCCCAAATTAATTTCTGGACCAAGATGGTGACATTCCATTCTGATATGGAGTCTGGTCACCAATGCATTTCTCCTAGCTTAACCTCAAGTACAACTTAATGGTACCCAGGGTGAACACATTCAGCTGATGAGATTTAAAGGTGGAAACTGTGTTCATTTAGAAAGAAAAAAAAAAGTCTGAGGGGGTACATTTTTGTTGGAGCAAGATACAAATAAGCCCACTAGGGGGCGATAATTTCCCTTTAATGTCAAGGTGAAATTCAAACCAGCTCTCTCTGTTTGGCTGTGTGCCAAGCAGTGAGCCCTGTGCAGACTGTATTCCCACGGTGCCCAGAGGGACACCTACCGTCATGTGGACCTCTTTCTGTTTCCTTCGGTATGTGGGCACTCTGTAAGGGGAAAAAAAGCATGCTGTTAGTTATAGTAGTTTGCACGAGGAGTCAGTAAAACCCAGCCTATGCCCTGTAAGCTACCTATCCAGTTGTGCAAAAGATGTTTGCATTTTGACATGTCTGTTGACCATTGCCAAAACTTGAGAACCACAATAGATATCTTATCTGGGTTGGCCCAGCACAAAACAGAAATGGCCATGAGCAGTGCATGTGCAGACTCGCTCCGTGTTAATAACAATGAATAATAATATAATAATTCTGTAAGTATACATATAAAATGTCTTATAAGTTTCAGTGCTTAGGTACCTTCTGGATGTGTGCAGCCTATAGTAGCGTTTTGTGTACAGTTTAGGAGTCCTTATTTGGCCAAGCATTAGAGCATAGGTACAATGTGCAACGGAAGCTGACTTATACTCTGCCTCACTACGTGGCAAATCTTCATAAACTTAGTAATTGCTTTGTTTCAGTTTCCAGACCTTTCATGTGTGGCTCCCCAGCCTCTAGGCAAACTGGATTAATAACCGTTGCCATTAAACCCATTAAGAATGCCAGCTTGCTCCTCACTGGGGGAAACTGTCACCGCACTAGAGGGGCCGCGGAATTTTTTTTTTTTGGGCAACTTTCCATTTTGTTCGTTACGCACAGGGCTATGTCGTCCCACCCCCCTCTCACACACGCGTACACACACACATCCTTTCTCCTTCTCCCCCTATTCACTCAGGAGCGCGCGCAACTCGCGCAATGCATTGGCAATATTGCATGAGACCTGCTCCTGTGGCACCCGGCATGCGCTGAATGAGTCGGCGTTCTGGAGGAAGACACTTAATTTAATTCCTTAATGAAAAGTTAGGGTGAAAACCAAAAAAAGGCTGAGTTGTATGTAGGCTCCACCCCTTTCTGGTGGCGTGAGAGGGTCTAATCTTGTGAGCTGAGAGACCCCAGCCCCCCAAAACACTGGGCCATATAGCGTACTGTATTGTAAATCGGGTGTCAAGCTGCGAACGCAGCCCTTTAACTGAGTGATGATATGTCGACAGATAAAAGAACAAGGGAGGCGTCATCCTGATACCCTTCAGCGCCGATAAAGTGTCTCGGATATCATTAAATTATCCAAGTATTTAAATAAACAGTTTACTCAACTCCGGAAAGGAGTTTCGCTTGGTTTGGTTAGGGATTAACCTGTGCGTGAGAGCGGAAACCGAAGGAGAAATCACAGGTTTTGCGCTGAATCGTTTGAATATTATCTGTCAAAGTCCAATCATTTCACAGGAAAACACGGAGCTTCCTGAGGTGCTGTGCTGCTGTTTTTTTTTCCACACAGAAACCTTTGCTCAACATCATACAGCTTTTGATTAATGATTATATAGTGGAAAAAGGGACTTCCACGTGGTTCCAGCCACCCATTAAACTGATTCAGCCCAGTAGTCTGTCTATGAAGTCAAGACATGCTCGTACAGAGATTAGATATTACATTTTTCTTTTAAAAAATACAGCCTCTTTCTCTTACAGGAGCTCCATGAGTCGCCACAGAGCCGGGAATGAACCTGTTCACATGTCCTGATTCAGAATGGAGCCACTGCGCCTTTAAAGCGTAATAATATCTCCAAGGTGGTTTTAGAGCAGGCCCGCAATCACCCAGCGTCAAACTTCTCAACAATATTTAAAAATCATCACTTGTCACATTTGCAGCACAAAAAACGCACCACCCACGACTAAGTGTGTTCGGTTTATACAGTGTCAGCTTTGCGTAATGTGTGTTTAAATCTTCCCAAAGCCACTAAACATTTCAGCTTGTTTAAACATGAGCGGTGACCTAGCCAGGCGAAAGACAAGGACAAGCTACACATTAATGACCAGTTTCTACTCTGGACTAATGGAGATCGATTGATTTTTTTCTCAGGAACAGACTCACCTTGACAGCTGACAGCGTCAAAAATAATAATGTCAAACTGTCAATAAAGTTCATGATGTTGGAAATCCAGTCCAGAAGGTAACGCAACGTTTCAAAACTTAAACGGCCGTATGTGGCAATTTCTTCTCAAGCATGAAGTTTACAAACACGAGGCAAAACAAGACAAGTGGAACGATTAAAACTTCTCTCAATAAGGGGGTTTCAATAGCAGATCCATGCTGGCCCCAACGTTGAAGCATACAATCCTTTTGCGCGTTTAATTGTTTTTTTTTCCTTCTCAACTGTTGCCAATAATTTTCAAGATATCCAGAAACACGAGAATCCAAGACGCACAATGTCTCACATCGTTCCTTAACAGAGCCTTATTTTCTTGAAAAATAGTAGCAATCCACATTACAAGAATAATCCCATGCTTGTTGAGCCAGCTGTCTCCAAGGTTCTGTCCATTTGAAACTTGCAAATAGCATCAATAATGTGTAACTTCAACCACAGGAGGACGTTCAAAGAGAGGGGGAGAGAGAGAGGAAGGCGGGCTGGCAGACAACCGTAAAAGTTTTGTGTAATGGCTCTGATCAGGCTGTTTTATCCTTTCTTGTGACTGCCCTTAAAGCGGTTCGACTATGCAGAGACGTGTCCTCTTCGTTCTCTGGTTACTGCGACTGTGTTGGCTACTTCAGCTAGCTGAAACGGGCGATTGGGGGGGAGGATCAAAGGAAGGCGGTCCTCCTCGCTGATGTAAAGCACGGCACACTACTAAAAACGTAGTTTCGAGACCAAGTTTATTATAATTAAACTGGTGACAGCATTAAAAACGGTGTATTTACTGTCGGTTCTTTAATGTGCACAAAACAAATGCGCACTGGCAATGTGGTTGTGGGTTTTTTCTAAAAATAAACAAACAAACAAAAACTTATTTTAAATATCCCCCTGTGCTTTTGAATAACTCCTATAAACAACGTCATTAACAGGTTGCAGATCTGAAAGTCACATTTCGGATAATATCCCATTAATACACAGGAACTTGAGGGTGATTATTGCTATTATTTACAGCGCCAGACCGGATTTCCGCAACAAATTGCGTCTCTGATTTGACTGTGGAAGATTAATTTCTAAAAGGAAATTACTGATGATGACTTTTTTTTTAATTGTTGTCCGTAGGGTTGCTCTCGCGCGTGGGGGGTGTTCACAGAATAGCCTGTAATTAATAAAGAAAAAGGTCAAACGCTCAGCCTGGGATAAAGGGCGCCACACCATCTCATTTCCTCCTCCACCCGATGCGGGGCAAATATTTTCCAGTCTTGTGGCTGCACCCCGTGTTGCGCCCCGCCTCGTCAACGCAAGAGGACTCCCAAGTTGCAGTCAGAAGTCGGGGAGCGTGTGTGCCCGGACACGTAGCTCCGGAAAGAGCATGCGTGCACCGTCTAACGTCGCCTGTCTGAGTCAGTGATCCAGAGCGCGCGCCTGTAAGTCAGGAGTTTTTCTGTTGGCGCATCTCACGCACACGTTAGTGGAAAAGCGCGTCGTGACTTCCTGCCCGTCAGTTCCCTGCAGAAAGGATTTTCTGTGTGGTGTCCTGCTCGGGAGAGAGGCCACCTGGTAAGTCGACGCTGACCGCAGGCTCTTTGTCCTTTCCGAGGAACAGCTGAGACTTCAGGGAGAGGAAAAAGGAGGGGAAGGAGAAGAAATGGGAGTCAGGGGGAGAAGGGAGCGTCTTCATCATGACAGATATTTTTTTTTCTTCACAATTATTATGATGATAATGAAAAATGATCCTCCTCTTGGCATTGGTTGATGCCAGTGATGGAGAAAGTATAGCTACAAATCACAGACTTATGTGATGTGTAAAACACAAAACAATCAAAATAACCTTATAAGCAGGGATCTACTCCGGCTAATAACCTTTGAAAATATGCAGACTACTCCCTGAAAAGTACTCAAGCAACAGAACTTTTTTTCAGAGCTTTTATCACGAGATCCTTCAGATAAGTTCAGTCTCACATCTCTTTCACAGAGCTTCCTGCACTTGTGAGCTGTACTTTGAGTGTACAGTCTTGTAACATACAAGTTTGAGCAATGAAGTAAAACACAAAGTGGCGTGAATGAGGATAAATAATTTAAAGTGAATTAAAATCAGCTAATTGTTCACTTTAATTCGCTGCCCCGTGATTAAATTGAATTATTACTTTGTTTACTGCTGAAACACAGCAATGATCCCTGAAAAAAATGTTTAAATATAAGATGTAATTCTTTTGCTCAGTTTGGCTGAAGTAATTTTACCTAAAAGCTTTGTGAAACTTATAATTTCTGTTCAAATACTTCTTAAAATTCATTCTGCATAATCTCATCTCTGAATTGGACATTTCCACACGCCCCCTACTGGACAAAAAGTTTAATTGCAGGCAAATGTTTAGTCTATCTCCAGCGCTCATTGACAAATTGTTAGACACCACAGAAGGAGAAAGAACTGATAAACACAGTAATAAGGTGGCAGCTATGTCTCTGGTATACAGGCCTTGCCTGCAGCCCGCTTTATCATGCATTCACTGGTATGAGCAAGAGAGAGGGAGAGAGAGAAACAGAGCAGACAATGAAACTTTACAGTGCCGAGAAGTGAGGCATGATGAAGCAAGAAAGCAGAGAAGCAGAGTGAGTGATAGATAAGGAGAACGACAGCTTTTATAAGACAAGAAGGTTTTGTGTAACCAGAGCAGAGGTGAGAGGAGTTCCTCAGTCTGGTCCCCAGGTAAATTGAAGAATAACACTTGGGTTCATTAGCTGTGTCACCAAGCTCCTGTTTCTGCTGACTCAGAGTGTGTTCTCAAGTGGGCAAGGTTACAATGGCTGTGATGCGTGTGTGTACATCTCAGCTTTTATGCTGACTCCATATATGTCTAAACATACGCACTTTAATGAAGGCTCTTTCCTAAGTGTACAATAAGCAGCCTCCTCTGCATTGATCTGCACATTGACACAGCTTTGTAAACACTGTTATGTGAGCAGGAACCCGTGGGGTTTCCCTGTGTGTGCTATGGGGGACAGTGAGCATGCTTTAATCCTCCAACAAACACTCCCCAAACAGTGACTTTGTAAGACAGAGGAGTGATCTGCACGGCTGTTTACAGTGTAGCCATGGTGTTTAATTTAGTCAATGTTTGGCCTTTTTCCACAATGACCAACCATGCTATAAGTGCCTGCGGTCTGATTTCATGCGATTGCACGAGTAGTTTTCCACACAAGCGTAGGACACAGTCATAAGGCTTGGTGACGGTCAGAGGGTGGATGTGTCTAGTTTGTTCCCTAACAACTAATTGCGGCTGGTGCTTTACCATTACTTCCAGTCACCTCCAAAATACACGGCCCATTTCTAGAGAAGTCAGAAAGCTGTGGTGGAAAAATTCTACATCTGTTTTTTTCATTGGCTCGTATATTTTTTTAAGTGAATCAAAGAAAAATTACATCTAGTTCTTTGTGTCAAAGTTCTTTCAAGCTACATGTAGCAAAACCACAGGCCTGCCCATTGTAGAGCTGCATCTTTCTCTATGATGCCCTGCGGAGAAAACTCATTTCGGCCGCTTGTACCCGCTTGTTGTTCTTTCGGTCACAACCCACAGCTCATGACCATAGGTGAGGATGGGGACATAGAGCGACCGGTAAATCGAGAGC
>JBAMIG010000024.1:8123542-8133629 GCA_037177335.1 Kiunga ballochi | reverse complement strand
TCTCAGTTGATTTGTACTGAATCCAGAATGTATGACATTTCATGTTTTTTAATTGCATTACAGGAAATAAAGAACTTCTTCACAATATTCTAATTTTCTGAGACAGTCCTGTATATTTGAATAATCACATTTAATATTGCTGCTGTTGTATTGGCTTAAAAAGCCAATTGTTTTTTACTCTGATAGCCACCCACAATGAAGTGATCATTTCTGAAAGCCACAAGGTTTGTTAATACTCATGGAGTCATGGTAAAAAGAACACTTAGACGTGTGAATATCTGTGTTTAATGGAGAAGCATAAATAAAAGTTGCTCATTGCATAAATACAAACAAAACTATCTAATCTGTGTGAATGTTAGCTTTGCAAAGGCCAAATATGATAAAAACAAAGCACAATAAAATTATACAAGTTTTACAGTTCTTCTCTAAAATTGCTATTTTTGACACAGTTTCAACTGTTCTCAACTCCCCCTGATTGGGGGGAACAGGTTCTAAAAGTTCACAAATGAAAAACAGCAATAAGGTTCTTAATTGCATGTGACTGATAAAAACTGCTTTGATCCTGGAAAAAATTTTTTTTAGCAATTATTTTCTTATCTAATCATTTTATTTATCTGATTGAGAAACCATGTGATGGACTGGTGCCTTGTCCAGGATGTACCCCACCTCTCGCCCGAATGGCTGCTAGGATAGGCTCCAGTTACCCTCGAACCTGAATTGGATAATCGGCAGGATGGATGGATTATTCAGAAACCGCATAGTAAATACTGTTAATTCATGCTCCTTGTGAACTCACTCTACAAGTATTTACACCCTCAACTTAAAAATGGCCTCGCCCACAATATGCAACACAGTGCACAATTGCATCATCTGCTGATTCACAAGCTGTCTGTGTAAACCTCGTTCTGTTATGGCGCCCCACCTAATGCACACTGAAACATTTCATCACTGGTGAGTCAGTTGTGAGACTAATATTTAGTCGGGACCTGTACATGTTGCAGAAACGTGTTCACGTTGCATTCAGGAAGTGGAGTGGAATTCCAATGAAGCAAAAGCATGGAAATTAACCAACAAAGACTGGAGACATGTGAAATGCATCCTCCCATTCACCGCTCCCCTCCAAGAAACATTCGCAACATTCCTCAGCACAAGAGAGTTCAAGTAAATCACAAAGAGATTTAATATGAAACCCAAACATATTTATGTGGGCACAAAACAATTCTCACAAAAGGCATGTGGATCAATCATCACCAAACCCACAGTGCAGTCTAAAAAAATCACCACATAGAGACAAAACCACTTTTTACATATGTATATATATTCAAACACACATGCAAACCTTCCTTTGTCTATAATGCAGCACACTGCAATAAAGTACAACTTCTCCTCTCAGCAAGAAGTCCAGCCCTCAATCATTATCACAGCTTGAGCACATCCTGCTGTTAGGACTGTAGAGGCCATGTTGTAAGAAAAGCAACATGCAATTAATACCAAACCTGTCGTCACATAACACACTTTCTCCCCAGTTGCATATAAATAGTCATGTGCTGCTTTGTTGGTCTTAGGAAGTGATAGTTGCTTTGACTGATGAAGGAAAGTACAAAATACAAAAACTTGTAGATCTTGGGGGGAACTCACTTATGTGCACATGTTGTAAAAGAATTATCTGCTCCTATTTATGGGTACAGTCATTATTCTTACCAAAGCACAGCAAGATTTCAAATTTTCCTTTATAAAAAGGATGCACGCATTTCTACTTCAGAAATGAGTCTGTTTTATATAACAGGCTCCTTTCATACTGATATTTACAACAAAGGCAAAATGGAACAGAGAAAAGGCTAAATTAGTTGAATCCTTTGATAAATTGTTCGCCTGACTTTTAAAAAACCTCCCAAAATGTTCCTTTTTTTGCAAAAAGGAAAATACACTTTATGTTTTATGATGATAGATAAATAATATGCTTCCTACCAAAACTACATATTGGGTAAACATAATTTCAAATAACAGCAACACACGATACAATATCAATTTGACATAAACGGAGGCAAATTGTAGAACAATGTGAGTGGAATTAAATACATGACAGAAGTGTAAATGCTGCCAATTACTGACAATGTTATAATGAAAGGTTCTGTTGTGGAACATGTCTGGTTCAAGAGGACTCCAAAATACAAATTAAAGGTCTAAAATGTATACTTTATTCCATAAAAGGAATAAAAAAAAAAACTAAAAAAAAAAAAAAAACTAAACCCATACCTTCCTTTTGGTTGAAACACCCACAACATCAGCAACATGGTCCTGCCTCCTTCCACTCTGGAATCAGACTAACCCTAACCCTGGTCACAACTATCCCATTCAAAGTTCATAATAGACCAGTTTAATTTCAAAAGAAGGTAAAATAATTATTGAAAAATAAGAAAGAAATCCTTTCAATCAGTACTCGCCCACTTCAGGTGTGATCAATTGTCTTAAATAGCTCCTAGCCAACCTCACAGGAACACACACACCCTTAATGACAACCCTAATTCACTTACTTGCTGTTCAGTCACTAAAAACTATTACAAATATATTCTGTTCATTTCTGTCACTATTTAGCATTGTTAAAAAACATTGCCTTACTTGTACAAATTGCTTTGCTTCATTTATTTGTGAACATTGACATTTCTGGAAGTTCTGCTCTTTTAGGTGCAACACCAGCTCTGACCATTACGCCTCCGCTGCATGTGTGATGCTAAGTCTGAGGTGTTTGTGCCGACAGGCATTTGTTGTGTTCTTACGAAACATGAAACATGAAATCTCCGCTTTGTTCAAAGACATTGTAGCAGAAGTCATGTTATCATGCTGCATTTGATTTGCTTCTGGGGTTGGATGTTGGTTCTGGAAATAATCTTTTGTAGGTGAGGTTGAAGCTGGTGAATCACTTACAGACTTTGATTATCTGACTTTAATGGGTCTACTTGTGGTGATTCTGACTAGAAACTCAGAAAATCCAACATCACTGTTTAAAACAGATGTACCATCAGACTTTGCAAACCTTAGCTATTACCTTAGCATTTTTACCAGCTACAAATCCAAACAGTGGTGATTTTTCAGTCTTTTTCTTTTATTTTACTGTGATAAACTTAAGTATTTACCCTGCTGCATTAAAAAAAAAAGTATCTGAGATGTGGCTTTTCTGTCTTTTCCGTTTTTCCTAACATCACATAAATAAACCTTCTGAGACATTTACTGTGGGGTAGATCAACAGCTGCCTGTGGTGTTGCCGAATTGTGAATAATTTTTTAATAGTACAATCACAGATCATAAATGATCAGAAAACTGCCTCATAATCATTTCTAGAGTGATGGACAGCAACATCTCTCTGAAATCATGGCTTATGACTTTCACCTTAAGCAAAATGCCCAAACCTTCATATTTACAGAGGTGCCCACAATTGCTTATAATGAAAAAACTTGAATCATAAAACATGAAAGCTAACCTGGATGCTCCTATCATCTTAAAACACAATGTAATGCTTCAGGAGTTTCATCCATGACAGTCATGTTTTATCATATCTTAAAACACAAGAATTGGAAATTAATTAAATCTGTCTTTGTTCACAAGCACGTGACTGTACATGTAACTGTCAACAATAATACGACTCAAATTGAATCTTGTAATTAAATCTCCTTTGCACCATATAATCTGGAAATATGAAAAATGCTTGTGAAATATCTTTTCTCTGTAGCTGTTACTTAACAGATGATCTCCGTTCAAGCGTAAAGATTGGTCTTTACACCAGAGAGGTTTGGCAGATAATTTAATTCCTGCACTTATCTTGACTAAAAGTCAAACTTTTTTTATGAACAACAGCAATTATTTGCACCATGAGGTTTTACTTTGCACTGATTACGTGTGTCACCCTCTGACGTTAGTCACAATAACAGTCATGCGAGTTGGGAGTGGGAGGAGAGATGCTGACCTTGTAAAGTGGAAGTTTGGTTTGCATCATTTTACAGCAGGAACATCTCAGCCTATAGTTTTGGTAAAAGCCCTCTGACAGGTAAAAAAAAAAATCTGGTTTGATCTATCAAATCCTTTCACATTGACTTCATTTTACTCATGCCAAAGAGAAAAGGGTGGGAAAACAGTCCCATAAGACGCATTAGTAATGCTGGGTTGTGTAATATAATTGACAAGTTCTTTCACTGACTATAATCTACTAATTTCCCTAGAGCTAAGAAAATAATAGAGAGATTTTGCCAATAATTGCTGGAAAAAACATACGTCACAAGACAGGGTGATATAAAGACTTAAGATTTACAAAGAGAATAGAGAGGAAAGCTGAGAAACGATACAAATTAAGACACTCTTTGAATGTCAAAAAGCTGAATAATGTGGTAAAATATACACTTTTAAAAATGAATGTAATTTGACTTCACCCATCATTTATAAGTAAGACCCACATTAGAACTGAGAAAGACTGAAAGACTGCCCTTAAAGGCAGTTCTTAACTGTGTGTAACAAATCTAAAGGATAAATACGAGTGTATAAATTGCTCGGCGAGTCCAGAGCATCGGATACAGCTTTCAGACAAACATGGTTCCGACTGCAGATCCTGGTCCTGTTCTGGGTTCTGATTTCATCTGGGAATCTTAGAACTTTGTTCATACCACATAAACCAGAAACCAAGTGGGCAGACTACTCTGTGGAAATAAACACAATCAGCCTGGGGATTTGGACTTTATTCTCAACGGATGGTGTGAAGTCAACACATCATGTTCGTCTGTAGAACACCCCGGTATGGAAGCAGTAGGAGACAGGTGCTTAACTGATTGCAGCTACTGCGGTGACTATACCACGTCCAGGTCCAACTGTGTCCAGGTCTTTTTATACTGGTGCAACATTCCTTCTTAACTTTGAATTTTTTGGTCTGACGTTCAGTTTTTGAAACTTTGTCGAAACATATGTTATACAACAGTGTGCCATTGGGTTGAATGCAGCTTTCATGCACACACAGTAACAAAAAAAACCAAAAAAACAGCAGCACTATTTATTTGGTGCCCATTAAAAATAGACTTTTCGGTTTGTTTCAACTGAACACTGTATTGGGAATAAATAATAAAATATGTAGGATACAAAGAAATGCTGTTACACTAACCTGTTAATACATACACTAGTGAAATACCACAAGGAACATTTTAAGGACCACAGTAATTCAGTGCAATTTGTCATCTGAACATATTGCATCAATAGCAAACAGAGGGTGGAACTCGTATGTGTTTATGTAGTATAGTAGGATTTTTTTTACAAAACACCTTTGCTGTGCATAGATATACATTTCATTAGCGTTGTAACCAAACACGTATCCATATTAGTATTTTTTTGGCGCAGAAGAAGTAGAGCAAATATGTTTCTACATATAAGATTAACTGCCGTGCACCATAACTGCAGCTTCTGGTCAGCATATGTTATGTTTAGCAGATGTTAGCAGACAATATAGTTAGAGTAGATTTGAGGAGAAAAAGACTCTCTTCTGTTGTTAAAATATTTTGTTTGGGAGCACTTCTGCTTTTTAGTGAAGTATGTGAGAGAATAATTACAAGTGTATAAAACTAAAGCAATATGGCTTTCACAGAGCCACGCTCCAGATCCATTCCCCCTATAATTAGACAAGTCAGTTTCTGTGGTAGGCATGCACATTGATGCTTATTCCACTGTACGCTGCAGTTACGTTCTGTATGTGATCTTTCTAGGTTTTACAAAAAAAAGCAGCCAAGTTATTATACAATCAGTTCGTTCTCGTTTTTCGTATTTTTTGAAGATCTAACACGATGCTTGAAGTGTTGCTTTGAATGTTTTAAGTCTATGATTTCGTTTTCTTTTCTGTCATGTAAGGATTTTGCCAGTAGTTAACATAATACACGCATTCTGGAGACCCAACCCCACTCATCTTTGGTGGCCAAATTGCAGCAAATAGTCGCATCTTTTAGCAGGAATATAATAGTTTTATGGCAGCAGCTCACTCTGACAAGCCAGCACGCACACAGGCTTACATTCTGCTCAACCAAGCATAATGGTTTTCAGTTTGTTCACCAGAGTTGAGAGAGCCCAGCGAGGGAGGATGTGCCCACATTCCGGTTTAATCCAAGAAGGATCCCAAATGTCTCAAGAAAAAGTTCAGGGAGATGTGTTTTCTACAGGTGAACATCACAGTGGAAGGACACCAGTTCAACACACAGGATGAAAAAGTATGTATATAAGTATTCTAAGGATCAAGTCAAACGGCTGTAAATATGCCGATGTGAGCTAAGAGCTAATAGGAGTCAAGCTAGTTTGTGGGATCAACAATGACAGTTTGAGAAATGTGTTGCTAAATTACAGTGACTGTTTCTGTCTGCCAGATTCAAGACATGGCTGAAGAATATGAAAACAAAACCCAAAAAACAAAACAGAAAAATGCTTGCTTCTTTTTGACATTTGGCCACAAATATTGATGCTGCCATGCCTTAAATTAACAAGACACATAGGGATGAAGAGATGGAAAATTCAGTTTGAAAAACAAAAAATTAAACACATTACCAACCATTACCGTGGGAAAATAAATGATATGGTGATCAATTAATAAATATAAATGGTAAAGCACGTCCTGTCCTTAAGGTTAGAATCACCTAAAGAAAACGGCCTCTTCTGGAGCTGGTGAGGATACAGTGTTATTCAAGGCTACTTCAATGGATCAGATACCTGCTGAGAGAGGAAACTAAAGAAACATGATCATCTCCACTCATCTCCTCAGATGCCCTGAGGGCAAGACTCAGGGGTTGAAATACTGTCATGTCTTGCCTCTGTTTTCACTGCGGAGAATCAAAAGGTGAAAGTGAAGAGAGCAATTTCCTTCCTCCTTTTTGAATGTCTTTTTTTTTAAGGGAACCAAAATATCCTTTTCTGTTAACAGTAATTAATCTTGACAATAAAGGAAACCAATGTCCCTTTGGCATGACAAAAGATGAATTTGCATGTTTGTATTTTTGTCAGTAGTGCCAAGCCCTCTGGGACAGTCTGCAAATGAACTGTACAAATGTGTGAATATCTTTGTACGCTCCTTTTTAAAGCTACAAGCTTGGTTTGTTCTCTGGGCAAAGCTCCAAAGTAATGTCTGAAATCAGCACAGGTTTACCACAAAACTTTGTTTGATCTCAAACACTGTGAAATCACACTAAAACATGTTGCAGACGTTAATCTATAGAAAACAATGCTGAGGGAGAGAATATATGCATCCACTTACATAGCGTTTCTATGATTGAAAGCAGAGGAACTTTGTAGTGTGTACGTGTCTGTATCCTCTTTCAGGTGGCTAAATTGCCTTGTCTTTGTTAGCGCTGCTTGTTTCGTTGTGAGTGAGTCCACAGACTAGTAGTGAAACCCAACACTCGCTTGGGGAGAATAGCCTTTCCCAAAACTCTGGCTTGATTTCTTTACGAGGTGCAGTGCCACACTAGGTGGGCCAACACACTGGGATGTCTGCAAAACCTGAAACTGAACACGCCAAACGAGCCTCTGCCATTTAAATTTACTCCAAGAAATTAAGACGCTGTGTTTTCTCAGAGCAGGATGCCCCAGGTTTTAATACAGTGGATGTAAATCAAAGAGAAAGAAAGAGAAAAGAGGTGAGGAAGGAAAGTAGAGTGAAAGAGACAAAGATGACCTCTGTTCATGAGGGAGGGTTATTTATGTGAACAAGGTGAAGGATCAGGCTGAGGTTAGGAGAGGCTGATTTCTGGTGTTGACAAGAGACTTTGACATTTTGTGTAAAACTCAAGTTTGCTAATGAATAAGAGATGTATTTTAGAAAACTGCAGCTTCCCATGAGTATTTTCCTCGCTGCTCTGATGATGTGCTGAAGTCAGTGTTGATGTGGGAAATGGATTTTCATTATTGCAGCAGAAGCAAGACATTAAAGTTACATGATTTGGACGTAATATCTCCCGTGACCACCTAAAGCATAACATGTCTGTTCCCATGAAAGTTTTTATACCTTCTCAGTGGAGAGAATACTTAATTTTTCCTATTAAAGTATTTTCTGACAGTTAAAGTTGCATATCCATCCATTGATCCAATATTTATGTGTATGTGTCTGTGTACACACACATACACGTAGCTTATCTCACACATAGGGAGTCTTTAATTCTTTAAATCGAGAGTGCTACTTTCTGAATTTAAGACACAAACTGTTTCCAACGACATGAATCTGGCATAAATAAATCATATAAAACATAGATTAATATTTTTGTGTGAAATATATTTTAGATATCTTGACTTAGATTTATTTATGCATCGATCTGAAGAAGATTTTTACAGGAGGAAGACTTCTGAAAATGGTATGCAACAGAGTACAAAAACAATACTACAGATTATATTCTTGATTGCTATCTATCTGTTTCAATCACCTGTTTGGCTTAAACTGGATAATGTGTCAATTTGGTACGATAGATGCTATAAATATATATAAATAAAGAGCAAACTTTTTATTGTTTTGTAGTTACAGTGAAATAATTGTCCAGATAAGTAAAATCTGAATGTAAAAAGTCTTTTCAAATGATGTGTAAATAAAGGTTCAGTCTGTCATTGAAAAGACTACACCTCTTTTACTGTTAAAACGAGAATTCAATTTCTCATCTTACCCCATTTTAGCCGTCTCTGTGTTCCAGCTGGCCTTTCATTCTCATGTATTAAATACACTCTAGAGATTACAGCTGTCAATAAAACAATAGATCTATAAACCTACCTTTTTTTCATATAATTTAGAATGACTGATTATTCTGTCTCATCTGGCTGCCAGTCATGAAACAATATATGGACCCCTGCTCCTTTTCACCTTTCATAGGCTTTCTCCCTGAGGCAGCAGCTGTAAATCTGAGCAAACCTCTAACAGTCTTATCTGCTGTATATACTGATCGCCTCTGGTTTGCACAGGCAGAGTTTTAATGAGCCTCGCAACACACACACACACACACACACACACACACACACACACACACACACACACGCAGAGCCTTACTGGCTCTGTGTGGTCTGCTTGCAGGCGTAACAATATAATATTGGGCTTCATAAAACTGGTGAAACCATATGATTATGTCTGCAGGGATAGTGGAGAAAATACTGACTGCTATTGTGAGGCTAAAAGAAAAAGAGAATCACCTATTGGCATTATGAAACTGGAGAGAGAAAGTAATTTCTCATTTTTTGGGTTCTTGTGCCAAGGTTGCTAACAGCAGTATGGGCTGTAAAGAGATCAGCTGGTATAAAACTCTTTCCTGCTACAGCTGATCACAGGCCAATGAGAATGAGCCACAGATGCTTCTTCTAGACGAGGTTAGTGGGTGGATTCATTCAAAGTGAGAGAAGTATGAATCAAACAATAGTTTTTAAGAGTGATGTATCATTATGACATCAGTCACTTATGAAAGTGAGAAACTTTGCCTAATTTTCAGTTGCTGCGTTGTGAGAGGATGTGATTGTATTTGGTATTGTCTACATCTGGTTGGCAATTTCCTCACCCTGCAGCCAGATGCATGCTATTATTGATGATGTGAAAATCTCCAGTGCCTACTGGATGTGAAAAGTACTTACTTTATTTAAACTTCTCACACTCAGGTACACAATAAAAACTTCCTCAATAAAGTTTGTATGAATTTACATAAAACTTGAGAAAAATATGTCTGGTTTGAAATAATGTGATTGACCGTCTTTTCTATAACCAAACTTAACTTACGATGTTTCCTTTTTATATTTAGATGTTTTTCCTTTCTTTTACAATACATCAGTCACCACAGCGTGGTTTTGCAGAAGAGTCCGAGTGACCTTCCTGTGTTGCAGACCTTTTACAAAAAACATTTAATATATCATGAAGTGTAAAGTCCAGCAACAACATCTCAAAGTTAAGCTGCTAGAATCCTGCAACCCAGCAAAACTGGACAACTTCTTTCCTAACATAAAGCATCTGGTTCCTAACTTCCCAGATGTTTTTTTTGTTTTTTTTTTAACTTGTCTTGTCCAGCATCCCAGCAGCCAGAATGGTGGTCTGGCTGCTATACTGTGCTGAGCAAAT
>JBAMIG010000024.1:8046949-8063837 GCA_037177335.1 Kiunga ballochi | reverse complement strand
TGTCACGTTGCAGCCCAATAAACTATAAATATATATATATATATATATAAAGGCTATATATATATATATATATATATAGCCTATATATATATATATATATATATATATACGAGGTCTAACACTCAGGTTTTGCATTGCCATCTACCAACCCCCTCCAAAATGTTGTTGCGGATCAGGCACAGCCCTCCTTCAGGGCAACGTACGTCACAGCACAGATGTCCGGCAGCAGGACAAAGCGCCTGGCCATACAGGACAAACTGAATAGGAGCAGCTCAAGGAACTTGACAAAGAACCTCAGCTCCAAAATCCACAGATCCCAATCTGATCGAGCATCTGTGGAGTTGCAAAAAAAAAACCTGATCTGTGGAGGCCCCACGCTGCAGCACACAGGACCCAATGAATGGACTGTAAACTTCACAGGTTCCAGACATCACAGAACACCCGCTTTTACCTCAGTATCCATTCCCAGACAGGTCAGAACTGTGTTGATGGAGCAAAGGAGTACTATATCAGGCAGGTGGTTTTAATGTAAAAGTTCAACGGTTCACAAAAGGAAAAATGGCTCCTTTACTCCAGTTGCTATCATTTTTCTAGATTTGTTACATTACTTATACTCTTTTCTGTTAGTTTTTTTGGTCGACCATACATTTTGGAAACCTTATCATATCGAGTCCTCTAATGAATATTAGCATTAAATAAATAGCTGTTAGGTTTGAGAAAGAAGGACGAAGGCAGGTTTTATCCACATGTACTTTGATGTGTCCTTTCAAAGTCAAACAAAATCTTATATAGTTTGTGGAATACATTTGCAATTCCTTTTATTTTTAAAGTTGTGAAGAAAACATTGGTTTTGTCGTGGCCTTAGACTCCCCTCTCTCTTACCAATAAAGCTTCTACAGAGGATTGCTTACAGTAGAAAGGAAGGGCCAAGGGCAGTTTTGTGTCTGGCAGTTTTGACCAAGTGACAGGAAGATAAAATCTGGTAAGCCCAAAAAACATCTGGCAGGATGCATATGTAGATCCCTCTGACATGGGACTATAAATGAATAGTGCTAGGAAATCAACTTAGGGTGTGTTTCCCGTGTAATAACAATCACTAGTGCATGTCTGTGTGAAATGTCACTTGTGAAATATACCCTATGGTTATGTTTTATGACTCTATGGATCCAACATCTGTTTTTTTTTTGGTACCTTAATCTTTACAGAGGGAAGGAGGTGTCATGTATCAGTGTGTGCTGTTTTTTTAAACATATTATTATATTATATTATATTATATTATATTATATTATGAAATATTTGTTGTTATTGTATCTTAGTTAAATCTACTTCTGAAAAGTGACATGGCAAAGATAATTTTGTGAGTAAAATTCCTCAGTTTGAACTTCTGTACAAATGTGACTTGTTAATATTTCATTAACTTTGGTCTAAAACTGTGACAAGTATGAGAAAACATAGACAATTTCCACATTGTTAAAATCATGCATCAAAGGGCTTATTTATCCCTATGATCCATTTTCCATACTGTGAGAAGGTACTTTTGCTATCACTAGCTTCGTTTCTTTTTGGGTTTCTATGTTTTTTTTTAATGGGGGGATTTAGAGAATCTTCTTTTTTTGGCCTGAGCTGTCTCATACTTATATTATCAGAGATCTGATTAATTTCTCATTGGCCAGTCATCACATATAAATTCAGACCCCCTTTGCACTGAAATCAATTGTTCTTCTGAACAGTTTATGGCAAAAATGTTTTTATAGACAGTAAACAAACATTGGCAGTTGGGTTTATTCTGGCTCAGGTCCTGTGACCTCAGCCAGAAGAAGCAGCATGAAGTTGGCTTTGGTTACACTCAGAAAAACGTGATTGGCCACTATCCAATGAAGGATTTTGGACAGTCTGCTTGTATTGGGCTAATCTTCTACATAATGATCCTATTATACCTTGCCTGACAGTAGAGACTTCCACTCTTTTAATTTGTGCCATATGACTTCCAGGCCCATGAAATCCAAGAATGTGAGGGTTTTTGAGTTGGTGACGTCAATAATATACAAGTAAACCAAACAGACGGCAGAAAGGGTTATTTTTTCAGTTATTGTCCTTATTTAATTTTTCATTGTCACCCATGAAACCTTTTAAGTTTATCAAGAAATAGTCATTTAATTACCTTTTTTAAAGAAAAAATAAGCATTGGTACACCATTTTGATCTATTTGACAAAAATTATTTAACCCCTAAAATTTTGTAGCCTAGGGCATGTAAACACAACAAAAGGAAATATTTCTTATGTTTCCAGACACACAGTGTAGCATGACATTATCCTACTAAGCAGTTAAACTCCAGCCAGGCAAAAGAGGCCTGTCTGCTGTTGCTAGAATACAGAAACACCATATGACAATTACAACAAACAGTCATATGGGATTACTGCTTACCACAATAATTGAATTAATTTTACCCACCTGTGTAACAGATTTTTAGCAGTCATCAAAAATTGCTGTTGCAAGATGGCACAAAAGGAAGAACAGCAAAAAACATTACAGGATTTGCATTGCAGGATTCAACCACACAATCCCATACATTGACCCTGTGTGAAACTCTCTCAACACTCTTTGATGTTAGATTCCACAGTGTTTTTCACTGATGTTGACTCCAGATCCTCATATGAGGACATTAGAGTAATTAGGCTGATAGAATGGTCTGATAACACGGCTCATGTAGACTCTGCTCTTTAGCAGTGGAAATTTGCCACTGGGAGATATTCATTTAACCCTTCATCCAGTGCATCATGCAAGATGTGATGTTCCAAGAATACATAGATGCTACTGACCTCGGCATACCTCTAATGCCAAAATGTCTTGAAATGCAGAATAGGGTCACCAGGCACTTGTTCAAAAACCTTTATGCTCCAATCTGTGCCCCATTTAAGATACATTACATCTTTGATGAAATACTATGTCATTATAGTGTGATTAGCTAAATTCACTCCTTGTGGTCTGTGTGTTGGGGGTCCTACTGAAAAGCATTGTCCTATTCAATAGTTATTTATCCAAAGTATATTTATATTTGTTCATTCAGATTTTCAATATCACCATCCTGCCCTCCAGGTATGCTTTAAAAAACTATGTTAACCCTGTCAAGTGCTCAAAATAACAATGTAACAGCTCACAATCAAGTTGCTGTTTCACTATAACTCTCTGTATTCTGTTAAAGAGTATGGCTCCAGTAGGAGAATGGCCAACCACCAGGACTTGGATCAAATGGGGTTAACCCACAAAGAATGCACTCATCCAAATTTTCATACAAAAAAACACAAAGTCATTGCTCAAAAAGTTTTCAGACTTTTTTTCAAGGTCATTTATTGGTTACAAGCTAAATCCGGGATCAAAAATAAAATTCTTTTCACGTACCAATGTTAACAGCCAAACTCCACTGTATCTCCATCATCTTCACTATAGAGGTTAAAACCTTCTTCTCTGATATAGTTTATAGTTAAAGCTGGCCCAGGTCACACTGAATTATTTCTGTACTTTCTGTACTCATCAGGTTGATAATCCATTCCTATGATCCATGAAGGGTGTCTCCTTAAATTGCTCTCTTTCCGATCTATTTATGTTATTATTTTTGCCATTATTTTATCCCTGGTCTCTCTATCATGGTGTGTTTAAAACTGTTGTTTTTCTTTTCACTCATCATCTGTTCGGATTATCTATCCATCACTCCTCTGTTTGGTTCTGCTGGTTGTCACTTGATTAACCACAACTGTTCTTTGCACTGTGATACACCTTGTGTCATCTGATTGGGGGAATTCACTTTAAATGAAGTGTCAAAGACATCACTTACTCTTGTGCTAAAGAAAACACTTGTAAATTTGCATAATATGGATACAATTATGATGAGCTGGACTGAAATGAATTATAATGACCCGACTAGGATTATGACAGGAATGAATTGGTCTATGTTTTATTGTACTTAAAGAGCCTTAAAATGATTTATGTTGTTAATTGGTGCTATCTAAATAAACTGAATTGAATCATATGAAGTTAATTTCTTTGAAAGGAAGAGCAAGCAACTGAAATGATCATTCTTAAATTGCCATTAGTATATATTACATTACTACATTATTACAAGCACTTTTACTGCACTGTGTATTTATTATACTGTGTAATATGGCAGAAAAGATTTGGACATATTTTCCTCCAACATACTCATACTGCTGCTTATTCCACAATGCATTGGCAGAAATGTACTTACTTTTTATTCTTTTCATAAAAACCGAGGTATCTATTTAATTTATCCGTACAGGTCCACATATTTCAGAGAGGCAGGAAAGATGCATTTCCTATGATTCGTGTTAAGGTTTGAAATTTGATAGTTTCACAGTTTCAACAATGTGTTACTCTAAAGCCAAATGCAAACAAATTGGCAACACATTGGAACCAATATGGTTTGAAAGATGGCTTAAAACGTCTGCAACTTTAAGACCCCAATGCAGAAGAAAAGCAGTGACAAAACAGTCATTCAGCTTTTAATTATTCCCAATGTCTATTCATCCTCATGCTTTTCTTTTCCTATGTCACGCGACATTTTCAGGGCTCTGTGTGTCGGCTGTAATTGTCTAAACAAAGGCGCCTCGGTCCAGAGTCACATGCTTCACCAGCAGCAGTGATTTCATTTGCCTGGCCTTCAGCCCTTCTGGCTAATGTAGTCCACCAAGAGAAAAAAGGAGGGAGAGTGGGGTGACTTTGCTATAGAGTACTCCACACAGAAGCGAAGGACAGCCCCTCGCCAACCCACCTACTCACCCACAGAGACAAACACACTGAGCTTGTGGCTCAGGATGGCACCTCATTAGAGTTGGCAATATGGGTGGAAGTTTTGAACTTCCAGACTGACACACAAATACACACCACTACACTTTGGCCCTGGAAGGAAGTAAGACTTGGACTGAGGCGGTCTGTTTCTGTCCTTGTCCTGCTGCTCTGGGAAACTCACCTCCCAGGCGGCCAACGTTGCCATGGCAGTAATCCTGATGGACAAAAGATAGGAGTGCCACAGAGCATGATACTACCGGAGGGCTGCTTATTGGTTGGCACAATCCCACGCGATACCGTGATTGGTCACTGCTATGTTTATATACAAATTGGAGCAGATTGGTCAGAGGTCACATCCATCGATCTTAGTGGTGACAAGGAGGAAATCTGACCCCAAAACCCAAGGACCCTAAATAGGTTTAATCCTTATTTGATACACACATGCACACAAATAGTAGTCCCCTCTTAAGTTCACTGGCCTGGGAGTGCAGCATTAAGTGAATACTGAAGGAGAAAGAGTGAGGTGACTAAATAATAGTGTCTGTGCTGTACAAAAGCACAGACAAAACAATACCATGAATGCATTTAGGGCACCGAGTTCAGTGATTGTCACCTGCACAGAGATTTTAGATTACCACAGCATACATATTTTTTCTCCAAAGAAAGGTGTATTGTGTATGCTACTAATACCTTTCTGGCTAAATCCCTGCCATTTCAATTGACCCGAGGGCCGCTAAACTGTTCGAACCTAATGATTCAGTCATCTGCAAAATGTTTTGGGGTCTTTTTTTTTGTTATATTTTCTATGTAATTATATGATGGACCTCAGCAGATGACAGGTATCCAGCCCAGATAAGCACACATTCTTACAACAAAACCCTGTTGTTTTAATATCTACATATAACATCATATAAAATTGTACTTCTTACATATTATAAAGCTTTTTCTAAAAAGCACCATATGTCACAAAGGCAGCTTACATTGCTCCAAAAGCTGTGTATCATTCACCAGTAATGATACCTTCACATATGTGCAAGTTATCCTATATCATGCACACTAAAGCACCTTCATACAGTAATACTGAAAAAGCTTGGAAGCTCTTAGACTTATTGTATATAAGAGCAGTAATTTAAGTTGAGATTAGTTCTTCTATTTCAATACTTAATATTTTAAATAACTTTCATGTTGAAATGAGTTTAATTATTGGGAAATCTTTGTGGCTATTATTTGCATTCGTTTTATTTTAATATATTGAAATAGTTCAATGAATATTTACCCCCCATAAAAATAATTAAATAAATAAAAAAAGAGATACACTTTTGAAGTTTTCTTGGAATTATATATAACATTATATAGTTACTTTTCAAGAAACTTCTTGCAGAAATAAACCTTTGTTGCTTCAAAGTAGGCTATCTTTTTTTAAAATTTTATTATCTTTTTATCTTTATACTTTTGTGTATAAATACACAATACATTAGTCTCAACTTTTCAGGGAATTATTTGTACATGAGATGCCACAAAACCCCTCCCAGTTAGCATGTCAATGGATTAAACTTTCACACACCCATAAGTTGGGGACCATGTGGGCTGAAGTTAAGTCATGAATTAGTGGTGCTTTACATTGGGTCAGAGTTTGAAGTGTGGTTTTGAAAAGACATACAGTTCATTTATCAGTTTTACACAGCTGCTTCCCGGGATCTTGCAGCTTTCACATCTATATTACTTTTACTCCACAGAGGAAGTTTCTCCCGCAGGGACCATGCATTATATGCAAAGAGCAGAGACAGTATATCAGGTGTCTGACATTAAGCTCTCATCTTTGAAACCACATGAGAATATCTGCAAGTTATTAGCAATTCTGCATCCTGGCCCTACACAGCTTTCTCATGTGACTTTGCAATGCTTGTTCAGCTCCAGTTCATGCAGCGTTTGTCTGATTATTAGATTTTAATCAAACATTGATTTTATTATTTTATTATGGAGTCTTTATTGCTTCAGCACATACACTTGATACAATTCTACTTGAATGAGTAAAGAAGTAAAAGTCTTGGATTGTGTGATCTTTGAAAGACATTGTGAGTAAAGCAAGACATTGACCTGTGTGCACTGTTACCATTACCATACATCGGATTTGTACTGAGATAAACTATTAAAATAAGTCTTTTAATCTTTTTTTTTTTACCACAAGCTAAAGATACCGTTTAATAAAAGATCACATTTGTTTTCAGATCCCCTTTTGAGCTTGTATATCACTTGTCTGTAAACAGGTAATAAAGTGTGTTTGGGAAGCTTCTATGCAGGAACATTAATGCTGCAAAGTGAATCCTTCTTGAGTTTGTAAGTACGTCTTACAGCAATGACAGACCTCTTCATCACTTACTGTTCCTGAACAGATTTTTTTGTGCATGTTTCAAGAGCTTCTCTGAGTAACACTGAGCCTTGTTCAAACTTCTTTCACCAAAGTTACAAACCTTAATGTGATAGCGTAGCACTTCATTACCCAAATGTAACAACTGTGCTAATCTTTGTAGCACCCTAAAAGCCTTTTATTTAACAACAGTAGTGTTTTCCAGCTGAGCCAGGTACCATGGTGAGAAAGGGGAAAAGGGCAGGAGAATGAGAGCAAGCAAAAGGAAAGGGAACAGAAAAGGAGACAATAGTGAAGGATCAGGTGAGGAGGTGGAGCTGCTGGAATTGTCACCCAGTAAACCGGTTCATGCCAATGTCAGAATTAGTTAAAACTCCTCAATGCAACATTGTGCATTTGACCTTTTTTGTTACAGCTTTATGAATATTTCAGATGTTACAAAACCTCACTGCAGTGCAACAGTGCCCTCTGATGTTAAGACAAGCTCATAGGTGTGAAGATATCCCTCATTTTGGCTTTTAAAACAGTGTTGGATTACTAAAATACTCTTCTTCACAATCTACACTGATTAAGCTCCTTTTAACAAAAATAACCCATTTAACTTTAAACAGTTATACTCTAATGATAAGCAAATTCTTGATTAGTTCCCATAAAAAGTACATTTTAAAAAGCTGCTAAACATAATTCAATACATAAAAAAATGCTGACCTGTTTAAAACATACATTCATAAATCATTGCTCAACTTTATAAAACAGCAACAATGTCTAAAAATAAAAAAGATAAACTGTAGTTGTTCTACCCCTGCCAGACTTGTAAATTAAATAAATACTTGCTTTTCTGTCTAATTATAAAAGCAAAAATAATATGCCTATTGTTTTTATTTTGGAATTGTAAGAAAAATATAAAAAGTACAGAAGTTAGTGGCAAATCTAATGATAACAAAAAAGGCACTGTGTGAAAGTCTGCTGGATGAAATCTACCCAAACAAATTTGATTGTCCAGCTCTTTGGTATCTGTGGTAAAGGTTTGTTTATGTGCAAATGTGCAAAAACTGAATGATTTATCAACATTTTGGCTCGATTGGAATTTGGTAAAAGTTGTCTTGGTAAATTGGTCCTTTTCAGAGAGGTCACAAACAACTGTACTTTCCATGCAACATAGGTGCAACATAGTTATTTAAAAACTAAATAAATCAAGATTAATAAATCTTTTTTTTTTTAAATTAACACTGTTTTCATTTCCTTCAACAGTAATCTCATCTTAACCTTTATCTTCTTCATGGGTTCAGACATGTGAAGGAAGCAGAGGGACAATCAGGGATCACAGCCACCTTGACTTCCAAGCACTGAAATACATTACATCAACCATCTAATATACTGTTTTCCACCGGTCCAAAGTTGTGCATTAGATTATCCTCGGTAGAGCCATAAAAGCGCTGATGTTTATAACCCTGTGAGGTACTGGCAGGAGATTTGGGGTTAAGCACTTTGGGAAGGTAAATCTATAAAAACAAAGCAAAGAGAAGAGATAGAAGATAAAAAATGCAGACATTGACCTGTGAGTTCACAACATGCATTATTTGTGCATTACAAATAAATGTTAAAGATGAAAGGATCCTGTAAAACTATATCAGACACAACCTAGCTTCCAAAAATAAACAGCTTAATCATCATCAGCAGGACTTTATTATGTTAACTTTTCTATTTTAATAGTCTGATTTCTAATTATATTTGTTGTGTCATTTTAATCCATTAATACAGCTGCCATTTATGTCTCAGTGGAGCAAACACAACCAGCCACAATGGAAGTTATTTATTGTTAATGACACGGCTAATAAACACAAAGAGGTTAACTTTCGGTCAGGCCTCATGCATGTTTGAAACATGTTGTTGGAGCTTTATTGAGGATGTGGAATTTGTTAAAGAAAAGCCGAAAATACAGTACCTTAGTGTTCTCTTCCACTCCCTCTACTGTATCCTCGTCCTCTTCTGTGACCTGAAAATAAAAGAAACAATTAGATAGTTTAGTGTGAAAGGTAACGTGGAAACAACGACACAATCATGCACAAACACTCACCGCATAGTTATGTGGACTGAGGTACTTGAAGTGGCCGAAGCAGGTGATGCTGATACAGATGAATACTGTGATACACAGGACCACCAAGGTGAACAGAGAAGTGGAAGTCCAAAACCCTGAAACATTGCATCCACATAGATTTTAGAGTGGTGTTTTTGCAGACCATGCATCTGAATTTAACTTTTATTTTACATTAAGATATATTAGACATTATAAAGACATGTCTGCATGTCAAACATAAACAGTATAAGTTGACTGGAACACATTCATAATCAATGTATTATCCAGGTTTGACCAAACCTAACAGCTTTTAAAACTGTTATTTTATAGCTGCTTAAATAAGTCTCAACCCCTTTTTTTCCCAACCTCTACAGTTTCAGAGCTTTTCATATGGCAGCAGAAATCTTTTGATCCCAAAGCAAAATTACTGCATGCATTTACACAGGTGGGAGATCAGCAGTACATTTTAAATAATTCACAGCTGATAAAGACACATTTGGCACATTTTAATGGTAAATCATCATTTTCAGGGATCAGGTTCTGCTCTTATAAAAATTAAGGCCTGTGTTCCCTCTTAAACTTACAAAAACAATTCAGCACTGTGACTTGGTGCTATGTGTCCCGAATTAGAGCAGGAGAACGGATGAATGACAATGACTGTGATTGTTCACACATGAAGAGCGAGACTGAGGGCCAGCTACAGGCAAGAAGCAATGGGACTCATTTGCATATGTATAGATGTCCCTATACTAATTGAGGAAAAAGATGTAGACTTAGAGCTCTTATCCACCAAACTAACATCAATAACCAATGGAGGCAGATGGACCCCCCCTGCTGGGTGTCTTTGTGTCACCAGGATCACCAGAGGCAGTTTTAAACAAGGGGAACCCAGAGAGGACAGATTAAGAAATTAAATAGAGAAAAGTTGGCTTATTATTTCATTATTTTCAGTCACTCACAACAGAAGTGTGTATAGTTTAGAGTGATGAAGAGAGCTGCAGCCATAAAATCTTGGCTATGAAAGATGATTTTAAAAAAGCAAATAGGATGTTAAATCACCAGTAAACCAGTAAAAGTTCAGCAAAATCAGAATAATCTTTCTGACTGACACACCAGATGCAGATTCAATAAATATATCAAAAAGGAATAAAAACGTCTGACTGCAACCAACACACAGAACTGTTGCCTAATTGATTTTGACCAATTATCTCAATGCATTAATGATTTTTTTATAAAAGCTATTCATAACTAGGTTATTTTACTTAAAAAATAAATTAACTTAAATTTTTTTTATTTAATATCATGATTTTAAATGGACTTTAAGAAAAACGAGCACTCAGTTATGAACGATCGTCCTCTCATTGCTTCAGCATACTTTCAGGGTGTACGCTTTCACTATTAATGTGATTTATGCCACATTTCCCTTTTAAAGGGTTCATTTGTAGCCCTTACAGAGTAGATAGTTCACAGACAGTAAGCAAGTTTTTTAAATTTAGTCAATATTTAACATTAAAGAATCATTAAAAAGATTCAAAACTTACTTGTCTTCCTAGAAGTTCAACTTTGCAATTTATTATCTCAATATCAGAGGACATACTGCTCAGCAACACATTGATTTAGTTGTTACAGCATTTCTAAAACCTTAACATTACATTTATATCATTTAATCAATATTTATGGATAAGAGTAAAAACTGTACATGCAAATAGGCTCAGTTGTTTCCTCATGTGTTGTGAGGCATGATGTAATAAGAGCAAAACCAGGCTGCATTGTTATGACTATATTGAAGCCTGAAGAGTGACAACTACTTGTACTTGAAGTCTAAAAGGTGACATCAGATGGTCTCAATTTGCCATGTACTATATGGATAGTATCATCCCGTCCCGGCTACTTGAAGTCAGATATTTAATTAGCATATAATATAAGCTCATAGTCAAAGTAAGCTGGTGGCTACAGAGGATAAGCAGCTGCACCCCGTGTTGAGTGAGAAGATAACTGGTGTTAGGATTCTGCTTGGCAGAGCAAAGGACACTAGCCACCAACTGCTGGCACACAGCCAAGTCAAGTAAAAACAAGAAAAGAGAGCAAACCACAGATGCTAGTCTCTATTGCCTACAATATCAGGTAGATGAAGGCTTACTTGAACTTCTCTAACTTCCACACACTTCTTTTCATTTCATGGTGGAAATATTAGGGGACATCTGATAATTACATTCACTGATTCCCATTAAGTTATACCCAAGTCATTTTAAACACATTTTTCACAGTAAATACCTCAAAATGAACCAACACAAGCTTCACTTTTTTCCAATTCCAACACATTTATTTCTAACCTGCTCTGAGGACAGAGAAGAAGTAAAGCCATATCAAGCAGATGATTGGTGCAGCCAAGGCTTGATTGACAGCTCCCAGGTGAACCTGGTGGTCAAGACGAGTAGGCAGGTAGGCAAAGTAGAGGTTGTGTCTGTCTACCAGGTGCTTGAGTAACATGTATAGGAGACCTGATGGAGTCAAAACACAAAGCAAAAACAAAATCCCACTGTGGAAGTGACTGATAATATATTAAGACACAAGTCACAAAGAACGGAGCGGGGATTCAGAGAATAAAATGGAGAATAAAATGTTGAATATGTAAATAAACTACTCACCAAAAGGCACAATTATAGGACAAATGATGCTGTACGCCATAATGACAGTAAACACACAGAGAGTCCATCCATACATCGCTCCATATTCAAACTCATAGGCCTGATTCTGTGAACAGAAATCCACCGGTTTTTCATTTAAAGGAAATGTGGATTAATCAAATAAATTTAACCTGAATAATTTTCCTGCTTCTTTTATAATTATTATATATGTTGAAGGAAGGGACTTTATACAAATCAGGTCTTTTGATACATATTTTTTAATTAACTGTTTAAAACACATGATTACACATCTCCCTAACTTAACTTTTACCATAAACATCACCCTGCATGCCTTCACAGAGGCTTTAAAACTGCACTTTGTGATCATTAAAACAAACAAATCAATGCAAAAACTTAAAAACTGTATTTTTAACAAATTGACATTAGTAAGTAAGACGTGCATTGGCATCACAAACCTGTTTGACATATTTTCTTTCAGCAGCAGAGCGAGCAAGCATCATACGTGTGGTGTAAAGCAGTAACCCTGGCAACCGCAACAACTCCATCCCAGAGCCCACAAGGGCAGCTGTGATCACATAGTTGACAAAAAATGCCCCTTGATCAGGCAAAAACACACACCTGACAGGAAAGTAAAGGAAAATGAAATTACTTGACACAGGTAAAATCTCTTTGTTATGTTAATAAAACTGTTGCAAATAAAATGACAGCAGAGACATGGACAGCTGTAGCATGCAAAAGAACATGTGTTAAACATGTTATTATGAGTGTGTTATAATAACATTTAGCATCTAATTTTGGAATCTATATTTGTTTGAATAAATCTGTAATGTGTTTTTTTCTTACAAATTGAAGAGCCATGTGTTGAATGTGTATATACAGGGGGAAAAAACTTTACAGGAACTACTTACTCAAATCTTAGTTTCCCACCAGTGAGAAACTCCTTATCGAACAGCCAACGGAAAAACACTGCGAGGCTAATGCGGAAAAGCAAACACAAGAAAACATTACTTCAGGTGTCTCGTGAATTGAGCAATGTGTATGGGTCCATTATGTTTTTTCATTTTCATTCTTGCTTTTACGCTGAAAACCGCATAAAAAGTACTGCTTTTGCTTCCATTATAATAATATTTTTGAAGTGTTTGCTTGATACAACAATACTACCTTGCTTTTTTCAGCAGCTGAAGAGAACAAGCAAAATATCGAAGACGGGAGGCAGAAGACTGCGAGTGTGCGTCATAACGGCGGGAAAAGGTAACGAACATGTGCAGAACAACTTTGAGCGGAATAACACATTACTTTATAGACTTTATTCGCATTAAGTTTAATTCTGTATTATCATTTTAGGTGTTTACATGTTGATTCTTCAGAGTAGTTTTTGAAAAATTGAAAAAATGATTTATGCTTCTTCACTTTTTCCTGCGCAACTGATAATGTCCCGTGACAGAACACTGATAATCCTATTAAAGTTCTCATGTAAACTCAAAGGTCTTGTTTCAGTCTGAGTAAGTGGCTGCCACTTCAAAGTAAAGGTCATAAAAATTTACCTGGTGAGTCCAAGAGAGGGAAGAATGAGTACCATGAAGAGAAGGAAGAAGTACAATTTGCGCATCATGCTTAGCTGCTCACTGGACCTGAAGCAGGGAGATAAAGAAACTGTTTAGCTTTATAAGTGACAAAAACACTAAGACTTGTGATCACTTTATGTCATACCTGCTCCAGTGTGCTTCTCCCAGTGTAGAATAGTACACTATCATTGGTAGCAAGGCAGAGAAGGACCACAGCAGAAGTGTTGGGAAGAACTGACTAATGATGGGGCTCTTGGGACGGGAAAGAAACAAATAAAGACATCTATTACAATTTGAAACTTTTACAACTAACCTTTATATATATATATATATATATATATATACATATATATATATATATATGTATGTGTGTGTGTGTGTGTGTAGTTATGTATCAGACTCACATTAAGATAGTAGATGGGTTTAGTCACGTTGAATTTGTCCATGGTGTTAATAATGATGGTTGGGGTTGTCATGAAGGTGAGCAGAAAGAAAAGGAAGACGTTTATCATCACACAGCGAAAGACCCAGCAAAACCCTTTCACAGAGAGGTTTTCCCTATTGAATGAAGAGAAAAAAGGAAATGTCATACACAAAGAGATGATAATAAGATTGTCGTCTTTCATGCTTATATTTAAAGCATTTAAATGTAGAAACGTTGTTAATTAATCCTGTATTACAAAATTCTCTTGTATCTAAAGTGGGGTTAAAATGTGTGTTTCTAGTCCTCTAGATGAAAATGGTGACAGCAATATTCACATGATTTCATTATAGAAATATAGTTACTACAATGAAAGCTTATGCAACATTGCAGTCTGTTGCATAAGCTATGATATTGTGCACAATTAGGTATTCCCCAGTGTTATGATTTAATTTAAATAATTTTCATTAAATGTTATTAAATTCACTTTAATTGGAATCATTCATTTTACCGAAGTATTCTGTTAAACAGCAAGGACAAGATTCCACTAAAAATCACTCAATATGGATATTAAATTACTGCCCATCCTGGCATTATTGAAAGTCATATGATGTGCAAGGAGCAGAAGAGAAAAACCCCATTAAGGTTGTTATATCTGAGCTTACCAGTACACACTTTTGGGATGTGGAGCAAAGCTGACCCGCCATTTGTTCACTTTCAGAGTTTTGCTATTGGATGAGGTTTGGGGTTCCCTCCCACAACCACAGCTTCTTCTGCCACACTCAAGTGCATTAAAATCTTTCAGAATGCTGCAGTGAGACAACAGCAGTGGTTAGTGATACACATTAACCAGCTGTGGACACAGTCACACTCTTTACTGACAATAAAAATAGAGTTCTACAGGACGTGCCAAAGGGTATTCTCTCCACATGATACTTCTGTGCTAGCTCAGCAATAATAAAGACAAACTATCATAGGAATTACTATAGATTTAGTTTGGTAGGTTTTGGTAAAGGCAGTAGGTCTACACATTGTATATTGATAAAGACACTTGTGGAGAGACTCACTACTTGGCCATAGCCTCAGTCTGTAAGGTGACAAAAGCAATCCCCAGAGGGTGCTGTGGCACTTCCTCAGCCTGCTGTCTCACTTCCTCCAGCAAGTGTTTTTCTTTTGCACTGTAATACTCTATGGCGTCAACCTGCAAGAACACCAGCAGAGAATAATCAGAAGCAGGTGAATGGCTTGTTATCCGCAGTGCCACAGATAAAGCCTTTTTTCCATCTTAGAGACATATTTACAGCTTTACTAAATGTACATGTGTCTTTAATTATTTCAAATTTACAACCTAAAGCAAGAAACTAACTATAAATTGTCCAATTAATCTCACCTTCTCACAGTTGGGGCAACAACAGATGTAGCCACAAAAACGAGGATTGAACAGCTCACGTTTGCCTGATTTTTCTAGTACTCGCTCGTAGTAGCGCAGGTTTTTCCCAGCGCGCATCCTTGGATTAAAAAAAAGAATAAACAGAAGCACTTTTTTTAAAGAAACACTTCCTGAAATCAAACTATGTTCTGCACATTTTTACATTTATAATGCAATCATAGGAGTGTAATGGGTTTACAAGGAGACATTTCATTTAATATTTTATGGCGTAAAAGTGAAAATGTGCCTCATTGTAAACTCATTGGCCATATTATAAAAACTGCTTTATCTTTAATTTGTTTTTAATGACACATATACATTACTTTTTGCCACAGATAACAACAAAGCATGTAGAAATGGTGGCTTCATCAGCCACAAATTAGTTACCATACCTTGTTACCGTGCTTTCTTCTTAATGCTAGCATGTTAACACAGAGAAAAAAACATCACATGATGTTTGGAAGAGTTACTTCTGTTTACTCACCTTTCTTTGTCAAGGTGCATAAGTTTGGCTACATCATATCCCAATGTCACGGCACACACCTGACAGGTAGGATACGCCTCTCTGTGGACAAACAGAACTGCCAGTGAGATGAGAAACAGGTTGGAGCTGCTGTATTTAAGCTAATAGATCTAGACAAAATGTCTATTAAGTCAATTCTGATCAAACTAATGGTTATTCATTTAATTTGCTTACG
The DNA here is from genome assembly GCA_037177335.1 of Kiunga ballochi. Lineage (NCBI taxonomy): Eukaryota > Metazoa > Chordata > Actinopteri > Atheriniformes > Pseudomugilidae > Kiunga > Kiunga ballochi. The sequence goes on along the minus strand of JBAMIG010000024.1, from coordinate 8,047,827 downwards.
TGAAGTGGGTTGTCACTTCTTCCTCTGTTGCTGTTTTAGGGACTGAATCCACAAATAAAGAGTTTCGAGCCTGTAAGACAATAGAAGAGCCTTGTCAAGCACCAGTTTACTTAAGTAACATTCAACAGGTAGTTAAGTAACTTTACTATTGAGCCTACACAGAAAAATGATAACAAGTTGATATTTGATTCATTTGGACCAAACTGTCAGTTTGGTCTCCTGCACTATAAGGACAGAGAAACCCCCTGACAGAGATCATAATTTATTGTGCTCAAAAACAAAGGCAGGGAATCAATATTCCCAACTAGATTGGATTAAATCTTAGTTTAAATGATTAAACATTAAATTTTAAAGTCTGAAGAAATGTAGACTCACTGTTTCTCTGGGTGTGCCTTTCATTTGTGATGTATGACGTCTCAGCAGGACAACCGTGAGCGTCAGGTAGATTACTGCAAACACTGTGTGCAGCCATAACAGATTGTTCCTAGCAGCAAAAAAAAAAGCAGAAACTGTGAAATACTGTAATTTGTGACAAATCTGCTATATTAACTTTTGTTTTAATAAACAGGCAACAGTAGTTACTCAGTTTTAAGATTTCCAATAGTCGTCCTTCCGAAACTCTGAGGATCACTTCCTGAAAGAAACAAATCTTAGATCAGTGTGTTGTTTTGTACCTGAAACACTGGCTTGACAGAAATATGCTTTTTGTTCTGTTATCTTTGTGCCTGTTCTTTGTTGTTGTTGTTGTGCTCTACATTTCAATGTTACTATGCTTTGACAAATCCGATCCTCGGGGGGGCAGCAGTCCGGCAAATGTTTCCCTGCTGCAACACACCTGACTCAAATCAATGGGTAATTAGCAGACTTGTGCAGAGTTT
>JBAMIG010000024.1:8024902-8040359 GCA_037177335.1 Kiunga ballochi | reverse complement strand
CATAGACACACGAATTGTACCAGTATAAAACAGGTGGTTTTTGTAGAAAGGGCGGGTCTTCTTGGCTGAGCTGAGAGGCTCCACACTTCTCTGTATTAGGAGTAGAAAAGCTACAGCTAAGGCGGACCAACTCTCGAGAGTTATGTATTTTCTGCTTTTCCCTAAACAAAGAATTATCGATTGAAATAGTATAATTCTGGTGTTTGTCTCTTTTCTTAAGAATGCTGAATTAAACCAACATGTCTCCTTCTGATATTTAAAAGGTATCCAGAGCAAATTAATAACTTCAATATATATATATAAACCCTTAAAGGAAAGCAACCATGATTCATATTATTGTGGTTTGTTTTTTGGGAATGCAACTACAGACTTTGATCGGCTTCCCCCGCCTGTACTGGCTGTGATTGGTGATTATTACTCAGAGATATCCATCGCAGTTACAAGGCAGCTTAACCTGGAGAACATTCCTCATTTTGTTTATTTCTGTAAAGCATTTTAAGTTCTTTGAACAAATAATTATTAAATAAGCAATATAAGGAGACAGTGTAAGACTAGATATTTTCTTGGTAAGCAAGCCTAATTGCTGACTGTGTCATCATATTTACTGTAATTGTTCACTATAAACAAATATGATAGTGCTCTAACGTTTCCAAACATTATATCTAGTATTTCTTAAAAGTTACGTGTATAAAGCAAGAATTTTTTTATTTTGCTCCTAAAGATATCTCTTGACTAATGGCTGTTTTCTAACATTTACACAGATAAGCTATGGTTCATCTTCTGGTATCTTGAGTGATTCCCAAGCTTTATGAGAACCGTACCAGAAGACGATCACCAAGCGCAAGCCATCATTGAGATTCTGAAATATTACAAATGGACATGGGTTGGTGTTGTGACAACTGATGGTGATCATGGTCGCTATGCAGTCGAACATCTTCGCTACCACGCAACTAAGAACAACATCTGAGTCAGAGTCGCTGAAAACATTGACCTTACAGTTAAGAGCATTACTGAAAGTCAAAATGTTAAAGTGATTGTGTCGTTTGCTAAAGCCCACCACATGATGTACATTTTTGATAAGCTTCTCATGGATGATAGAGGCAAAGGAAAAGTTTGGGTGGCCAGTGATAACTGGTCACAAGAGGCTATTGTACTCAATACAACAAGGTGGAGTATGGCAGACGTTGGAACTGTGTTTGGGACGCAGCTCAAATCTGGGAACACATCCAAGTTTGTACAGTTCCTTCACAATCTTGATGCAAATTCGGCTCACTTTAAGAATAACTCATTCTTGAAGGAATTCTTTAAGAAAGAAAAGAATGACAAGTCTCAGAACAAAGCCATCAAGAATTTGATAAACACAGCATATCCATATGCTGTGTTCAGCATTGATTTGGCAGTTAAAGCAATTGCTCAGGCTGTTAAAGACCTCTGCATCAACAAGAAGTGCAACTTATCCACACTGAAAACCTTGGACATGAGTATACACAAGCACATCCATTTCAACAATATAGCACTGAGTAAAACAATTAATTATCATGAACACATACCGTTATCTGCTGACACAACATTCACTGCTTTATGTTTACTTTTCTTGCTTCATTTGGGGAGATGTGAATGAGCAAACAACAATGCAAGTCTCAGTCCAGCTCAGGTAAAGGGAATATAGGAAGTGGACTACATTGCAAATGGCACCCAGGGTTTAATGCAAGGCATTGTGGTTTAACACAACAAAAACATAAGAACATGAGGAAGGATAGATGGAAGGAATGTTGCAAACCTGAACTGACCCACCAACTGAGTCCCCGATTATAATGAGTCTGGTGGACTACCCTGGTGGGATTACATCCCTAAATTAGAAAAAAAGGCTGAATCAGTAATTTTGTACTCCTAAAATGATAGGTTGATACTTTTTTGAGAGAGATATTCATAAAAGAGCTACTGGACATGTAAATGAGCAGCTATTAGTCATTACAAGTGTAATTACAACTTTTTTTTTTAATTTCAGTTCCGATTTGCTTACGAAACTCAACGTTCTTCATGAATGGAAATAAATACTCATTTGATAAAAGGGGTGACATAGACGTTAGTTATGACATCCTGCTTTGGACGCAGCCCTCTCCATCTTTTCTGGACACAAATAACATTGTTGGCACCTTTGACATCAAAAGCAAGAGACTAAGTTTCAACAAAGCACAAGACTTAAACAATCTCACTGTGAGTATTTCTCAATCAGTGGACTGTTTCTGTTGACTTTCAAACACTACACAAACCAAAAAAAATTTGAGCTGCTCTAAATTGTATTGCTCAAGTTGTTCTTGTTCTTTAAATAGTAAATGAATAAATTGAATGATCCAAAAAACGTGTGGCTCTGAACTAAAACTGCAGTAATTTCTATCTTGTGCTGCTGTACTTTGTGCTAAATGGAAATTGTTGGCATGAAGTCCAACTTTATATTTTGACCGTGTGTTAAAACAGTGCAGTTTATAACAATGAGTGACTTTACTTGAATGATGAGGATTATATCTCTTCACAGGAAGTGACTTCCATTTGCTCAAGAGCCTGTGAACCAGGTGAAAGTAAGGTGTCGGCTGAAGGCCAACCCATTTGCTGCTACGACTGTAAAAAATGTCCAAAGAACCAATTTTCCTCCAACATTGGTATGTATTACAGCAAAGAACAGTAAGACTGCTTAAATACAATTAAAAGACAAACAATTACAGTAAAATGCTATTTAAATTTTATATATTTATAGTTTTGGTTGGGAGGGGAGAGGGTAGGGGTCTGCTGTTAACTCTTACTTGAATTTGATTGTGTATTATCTCTCCACAGATTCCCTTGTGTGTGATAAATGCAATACTTCCAGCCATTACTCTGATGAGGGTAGCTCCAATTGAACAGAGAAAGAAGTTGTCTACATGAAGTGGGACAATAAGTATCATATGGTAGCGCTGTCATTTGCAGCTCTGGGAGCTTTGCTTTGCCTTGTCGTTGGCATCATCTTCATCTCAAGCTGGAAAACGTCTGCTGTGCGCTCGTCCGTAGACCCCATCTCCATCCTCCTTCTTTTATCTCTTTTTTTCACATTTGGTAGAGTAATGGTGTTTGGTGGAAGACCCTTGCAGTGGCAGAGCAAGGCACGTGATGTGCTGTTTGCTTTGTGTTTCACAATGTGCATCTCCTGCATCTTGGTTAGATCATTCAAGATCATCATGGTCTTTGAGTTTGACCCTAAAACGAAGCATGCCCTTATAAAGCTCTACAAGCCTCACTTAATTATAGTAGCATGCATGGTAGGTCAAGTGATCATCTGTGCCATGTGGCTTATATTCAGGTCTCCAAAATGTGAATGGGATGACAAAATCATAGAAAACAAACGTTTGATGTTTTGTTCTGAGACTGAGCCGTATTTCTTTGGCGCCATGCTAGGCTACATTGCCATCTTAGCTCTCGTTTGCTTGGGTGTGGCTTACAAGGGAAGAAAACTGCCTCAAAATTATAATGAAGGTTCATCATCTTTGCTGTGTCAATTTATTTTACTGTCTGGATCATCTTTGGCCCTGTTTATGTTAATGCCACAGGAAAGTACCTTCCAGCAGTTGAAATGGTTGTAAAACTCCTCTCAGCATATGGCATCCTGTTTTGTATGTTCTTCACAAAATGCTACATTATTCTGTTTAAGCGGGAAGCAAACACAGTGACAGCATTTAGCCAAGAAATAAGAAAATATAGTAAGGGTAAAGACACAGACGAGAGCTCTTTTGGTATGAAAAACTCTGCTTTTACCAACGATGAACTGCCAAACTTAGTGCCACCTGATCCATTGGCTGATTAAGAAGTCCTCTTATTACTTTCCTGTCTTAAATCCATTCTCCACCATGTTTCAGGTCAACCTCAATCCAGACTACCAGCAGAAGCAATTACAGAGGTATTTTATTTTTACCATCATCAGCCGTAAATTATTCACAATAGTTTAAAATGTTGATAATTACAGCATAAAATAACTACCACACTACCTGATATTTCGTCAAATGGTTTTCTTGATGAGTATTGCTTCTCAATAGTTTCCTGTTAAATGATTGGCTGACTGCTTTAGCATGAGTTTAAATCTACTGTCTTTCAACAGTTGCAACATTTTCATCACTGGATTATTTTATTTCACTCTTTGTTATTTTAAACCACACATTACTGTGTGCATCTGCATGCAGTAGTTTAAGAGGAAATCTAAAGCTAAAGAATAGAATAAATAAGAAATAGAATAAATAGAAATGTTGCATCTAAATAAAAGTAAAATTTTTTAACATTTTTTTTAGTTAGTAATTAGTTTGGTTGTTGGGTGATCCAAACGTAATTTTTACATATTTAATATAGATAATTTTTTTAAATTTTCCATCCTGCAGATTACGATATTAATTAATACTGATTAAACTATTTATTATGGTTTGGCATCTCTCAAGGGATACAGTCAGTGTGAAACACATTGATATTTGACACATAGGTCAGTAACGTGGTTACGTGTTAGTAACTATTAGTGGTTGAGTACATTGCTTGAAAATTAGTTAAATTGTCATTTTCTTAACACATATTTATTTTATTGATTGATCACTTTATTTATGTGTTGGTTCATCTTTAAATGCCAAAAATGTAAAAAGGAGAAAATATGCATAATAAAATATTAAATAATTTCAAACTAATTATTACTGACATAAATTACATACTTAGCGTAGAAACAGATTATCGGGTTTATTGAACACATTCTTTTCCTTTGTTAGATGCTGTTATTGTCCAAAGGAGTGAAGGAAAGATTTGACTGATGATGTGTTTGCTACTGAAGCCACATTGCTGAAAAGTATCACACTATAACGATGAGTCAATGCCAACCTACCAAATCATGTACTGTTTTTTGATTAACTCATCTGTGTTATTGCAATTGTATTTATATCTTTATAAATGCCGGTGTGGGATACAGAGGAAAAACAAAGAGCATTTATATGTGTGTGTCTATTTTTTAATGTGTGTGGGATCAAGATCAAATTTAAGGGCAAACTTGTTTTTTTTATTTTTCTTCAAGGTAGAGACAAGTAGTATTTAAAAAGAAAAAGGCTAACAGTGTAATTTCTTCAGTAGCTCTGAGGACATTCCCCCATGTCACCAGCAACACATCCCTCATACCCAGACAACAGAGCAAATCAGTGTTTCTAATCTGCTTTGAACCCACCGATGAAGATCGATACATAGTAAGATCTTTGTGACTTGTCCAGTTTCATCCATTCCGATTGGTCAGTGTTCCACTTTGCTGGTATCTGAACAGTAATTTGCATATCATCAGACATAGCAGAGCAAATCTGGATTGTTCCACATTTGAGACATCACATGAGATGCATTGATGTGGTTTGCAGGACAGAGCGTTCCAAACCAATGTCACGGGCCACAGCCAGATGTACCAGTGGTGAAAACAACAAATCGCCTGTAATTAGGCTGTCAGGTTTGGCAGTTCCTCTCTCTTTCTCACTCTTTCACCAATTTACCATTAAGGCATTTACTGTTTATCTCTTTTGCTGTTTGTTGTCCATTTCTACTTCCCGAGTCTTTTTGTGTGTTTCATGCCTTCTGTCTGAGTGAGTGTGTCCATACAGAGAGGTAAGGGTTGTCAGTGTATGCACACAAACATCAGCCTGCTGCTGTGAGTGAGCCTGTGTGGTGACTGTTCATGCCTCACTGTGGGACGCGTTGATTAGCGCTCACTGCCGCTCAGCTCCCAGCTGTCCTTGCGGCTGGCCGCTGATTGAAACCAATCAGGCTTGCGATGGCCCCATCGCAGTGACCCCTCACCCCTCCCACCCCAGGCCTAATCACCTGCTGATTGGCCCACGCAGGGCCCCCTCCCGTTGGCACGGAAGGTTAATTTGACCGGCGGATGAAGGCTCCGGGAGGGAATAGGAACGTGCGCTGGGTGATATTGCATGGATATAGTCCAGCTGTCAATCACAGCCACTTAAAAAAGAGCAGTTCGGGAAATAGCGACAACAGAGAGGAAGCGAGAAATAGAGAAAAAAGAAAGAAGGGGGTTGATAAAATACATTGCAGCCTACCTACTGTCTGATGAGGATTAGATTTTATTATTTTGAATGTATATATATAGGTTTCCCAGCAGCTAACAGATGGAAAAGATGCTCTAAAAAGTTTTATTCAAAACAAATTTTCGGTGCAGAAGAAAATAAAATGCGTCCATTGCGACTTTATTAATGGAACTATCTGAAAACTATGCATTAAAATATACTATTTTCTATGGATACCTAAGAGTAGATCAGTATTGCACAAAAGTGGGTCAGAGTAACAGATTTTAGATGTGATCTGAAATCAATAAGTGTGTTTCTGGTGACCACTTAGTGTAAGCGCAAACTGCAGTGTTGTCGTTTCGCCAGAAGATGGCAATGTTGAATGCATTGTGGAAAGTTTCCTTCTGTGTCGAAAAAGAAATCAATTAATGCTTCATTTGTTCATTTCTTGTCTTTAATTCAACAATTTCATTATGTGCACAGAGCTCTTATTTGTTCACCATAAAGGGTTTATTTCCAAAGTTGTATCTTGAAAACAAAAAAGAAAAAAAAAGAAAAGTAAACCCAGTCAGCTTGCTTGTTATTTTTCCAATGTAAAAAAAAAAGGTAAAAGTCTAAACCAAATACAAAGCTTAAGATAATTATGACTGGTGCAACTTCAGCCAGTATTATTTATTTATTTATTTATCATACTAATGTGAAAAATGTTTTTAAAAAGGAAGACATACGTTACTATTTATAGCTTAATACATAATTTAGTTTATCAACAAAGTTTAGGCCAATAATTAAAGTAATGTCTTATCACTTCCTTTCAGCTGAAACATCACACCTTTTCCCATACTGGTCTAACTCCTATAGCCTAACCAGTCACTGGATTTCTCCCTATGTGTGAGTGTGTGCTGTGTGTTGCAGGTTCTCCTCCCTGGTCTCTGGTGGGCAGAATAATGTTGCCAGATTACCATATCATTACCATATCATTTCCATGTCATTATCATTCTGCTGGCTTATACCTCTCTGTATGTATGTTTGTGTGTGTAAATGTGTGTGTGTAGGTGGGTGTGCATGAGTCTGAACTTTGCATCAGATCTTTAACACAAACTCCCATAGGAATACAAACATCTTCCTGACACGTTCATTCTGGTTTTCACTGTCACCGGTTCTATCTTTCAATCCCTCCATGCATGAAAGCACATCATAATTCTTAATAATCGTTCATAATCCACTTCTGTGTTTGTATTAATCTAAATGCACGGACAAGTTCACCAGTACTCTTTTAGCACTTTATTATTTCAAATAAAACATTTAAAAATAAAATATTTAACTAATTAGTTCAGTGAAAAAAGAATTAAGGCATGGTGTTTTGACATTTCTTTTTTGTATGTTTTAAATGGGCATTGCTTTGGAAGCTCTCATTAGTGGAAAGACACCAACCAAAGACAAATCCATGCAAGTGATGCTTTTGCACGGATCTACATTTTTCCCGCACCATCTCAGGCTCTCGTACTATTTCTAGGTACTAGATAACATTTTTTATTACTCATTCAAATATACAAGAGGAACAAACTGTTGTGACATTCATCATGACTGGTAAAGTCATACATAAGGTTTTTATTTTGCTTAGCCTCTGTTATACATGGTTTTAATGGGATAAAAGATGTGTGAAAAGAATAAGTAGACATGTTTTCCTGACCAACCAGATTTTTAAACAGAGTTGAACTTGAATCCCTTCAATGTCATTCCCAGTTTTTAGCCCACTGTAGAGTCATACTGTATCCAAATAAGGACAATATTGTTTTTTGGTGTTATTGTGCAATTTAAATACAGAAAAAGACCAAGATCAACATTGAACTCTTCATATGTGTTTGTGAGCTTCTCATGGCTGTTAGGACAATGAAAGCAGCCTCTGGGCATACTGACGGGTAAGTCAGAACAACTTCAGCATGTAGTGTAATAACAGACTGATCAAAGAAACCTGATACAGCCACAATTGTAATGTTTTTCCACTGTCGTGTAGACTGTTCTTAATGTTCCCGTCAGCAGGTATACAGCATGTACCCTTACCCACTCATACAATGTATAAACAATTTCTAGAATTCTTGTTTATTCATTTAATAATTTAGAAGAGTTAAAAAGCAACATAAGGTACTTGATGTCTGTATTCAATGTTTTGATATTTACAATTTCAAATATGGGATCATTTGTTATAATGATCTCTGATGATCAACACTTCTTTATGCTCTTCTTCATAGAAGCTTCAGCTAACATTAACCATTAAGAAGCATTAGGTTTTTAATCTAACAGGTTAAAAAAAAAGTCAGACGATCCATAACATTATAGTCAACACTAGTTTGCTATGAACTAATGAAAGTATAAAGATCATCTGCGAGTCACCAATGGAAGTCAGCCTTGTGAGTGTGGAAGCACAGAAAACAGCATTATTACCGTAATACTTTTGGATCATTTACAATTTAACATGTTTTGCTCTTGCTCAGAAAAACTGGAATGATAAAGAGAAAAACATCCTTTTCTCTGGCATCAATTTTCGCCCCCACAAAGTCAGCCATTTTTGGGACCTGCAGATGCCAGAACAAGCCCATTTAGTGAGGGCAGCATGTTTGGGGTCACGCCCTTGTTTACATGGGGAGCCGGAGCTGATGGTTTTAAAATGGCGTCCAGATGGTGACAGAGGCTTGATTGCAGCAGAGGGGGCTTCTGCCTTCCACCTACTCCTGCTGTCCAGCTACTTTAGCTAAAACTGAATCTCTATCTGCTCCCTCTTCCTCTTATCATCAAGCTACAGTATCTGTTCTGTTTAATCGCTGCCTCCTCTGTCCAAAATTGCTTGCAGCCATTATTGCAAGTTTCCTGTGACTTCACGTGTCTCTGTGCTATCTCTGCTGCTCTTTCATTTAATTTGCCATCCATTTCTCAAGCACACTACTGCCATGAACACACACACCCACTTGATGGTGATGTGAGGCAGCTGAGTGTGTACCTTATGTGTGTGATGAATTACATGACCCACTGTTAAATTACAGTGTCACTGCCTCCCTTTAGACCCCCCAGAGGTGTAGAGAGCTTTGCAGAGACTGAAAAGGACAAGGATAAAGAAGCATAGAGTTGATGGGGTGCTTGTATCAAGATCTGTTTGATCACTGTAGAAAGAAAGAGGAAAGACAGCAGATGAAAAGGATGTTAAAAAAGAAAGTGGAAGTGGAAACTGAGGAACAGAGACCTAAGGAAGAGAGAGTATCTGGGGTGGCAACAGTAGTTATAGATACTGTGATTGTGCTGATGTGAAATATGATTAGCGTTCTCTCTCATTAGGAAGCTGATCATCCTCACGTCTCCCCATTCAACACTACAAAGCAGTAGTGGTCAAGCAAGCGACTAAACCGGCCCACATCAGCGTGTTTTGTCTACAGCTCGTGTTTGCAAGCTGCTATTTTGCACATTTTCAGTTGTTAAATGGGTTTGTCTGCATCCTGGCATGAGCACAGTGTGATTTCTTGCACTTTTTTGCACACATATGCTGACAATACCTTCTCTCCCATGTTGTGGTGACTGGTAAGTGATTCCACAGGCTGTTGGCTGAGATCCAGCTCAGCTCAGAGACAGAGAAATGAGTAAAAGGTTAGCAGAGGAGAAGTGAGGAAAGGAGGGATGAGCAAACAGAAGCAAAAGGGAGAAGAAGAGAAGGGAAGCAGCGACTGTGTAATTAGTGGCAGGTTTTTGCAGCCCTCTGCCTCTGTTTAATTAAAAAGTCAGAGAAAAAACAAGGAAGGAGACGGAGTCTGTGAACGAATAAGTTTTGCATAGTTATTCTGTTTTTGCCGGGAGCAGGTGCAAGACTGGCACTGGGACAGATGCCCAACAGCTCCGGGCTTTTCCTACAATGTGCTTAGGGAAGAATAGTTAAAGGAAAGAACTCTGTCAACAGGAAAGTGAATTAAAAACTACTTTTCCCCCCCTCCTTTTAGTCCACTGTCATATCAAAACATGCACAATGTAGCTTTTATAGGACACATGATAATGAAATGGCTGATGTATAACTGTGAAGGTGGGAGAGGATTTTTCTTTAATCCTGCAGTTGTGTATCAGGTTGACGATGAGTCAGCAATATTGGCAGCAGTCGAGGTGCTGATGAAGAGCTCTCTGCCTAACCCAGGGCTATGGATCCATATTGCTGAGCAGGCTTTTTCTCTTCCACAACAAACTCGTTTCTTTGTCTCTTTTTTTTTCCATCCTCAACATTTAAGCAAGTTTACTGCTGTCATTTGTCTTAGCTTGTTGAGATTAGCCTCGCTGTTTTTCTCTGTTCTTTTAGCTTTCACGTCTGGTCCACCTCTCATGTACCATCCACTGCTGAGATTGTAATGCCGCACACTGTTTGCCTTCTTCTTCTTTTTTTTGTTTAATATTTTAAAAATAGCATTAGTTGAGTTTCTTTTTCCACTTTGGGGTTGCATAAAAGACTGTAAACTTGTATTCATGAAACTTTTTTTTTATTGAACATGGCTGGAAAGCTCAAGGTAGTCATCTTGAGAAAGCACCTGCAAATAGATAACACACAAGCAACATAGTAGTGTACACAGCAAATACACACGGCGGATGCAAACACTTCAGAGCGCTCACAACACTTCACATAATGAAGTTTAAAACAGTAACTTTTGGCGCCGTGTGGTATGACCTGTCACTATCACAGGCATTAGTTTTTAACCACTTTAACTGGGTTTTGCTGAGTGAGTTTCCATTTGGTAAAATTGATCTGAACAAGCTCAGGTGAGAGAATATCATTATAGTCTTATTTAGTAGGAAGATTAGTCACCAGTCAAATTCTCCCTGTAGCTGTTTCCACATAACATAAGGATAATTTAAAAAAAGTGAATAAAAAATAAATAAACCTTTGTAAATAAGTTTGGGGTAACAACTATAAATTTCAATTTGAGATGTAAGTTTTTTTTTTTTATATTTCGTTCAACTTATATTTAACAATAACCCCATGTTTTTATTTAGTTCACTGCTAGACTGAGTTTTGAGGTTGCTCTGTTTTTCACCCTGGCATCACATTTTAGTTTTGAATGTTTGCTAATTCTGCTTTGGCAGTACTATAGATTCTGGTTTGTTTATTTAATTTTGTTTGTTTGTTTTTTCTAATTATTGAAGTGAGTTTCAGTTTAATTCCCTCCCTCCCACTTCAAAACTTAAGTCCTGCTTCATCCATGCATTGCTCTCATGAAAATTTAGTACATAATACAGATTTTCTCATGGACTGCCTCGACTAAAAAAAAAAAAATCAAAAGATTGAAAAATATGAGAATAAGATGCAAAATATTTTCAGACTTAATTCAGTATTTATTGACCTTACTTATTAGCAATTTCTTCTTTGAACATGTAACAACAGTAGAATATATATATATATTTTAAAAAGCTTTAAGGAAATTATACTTTGGCAACAGCACAGAGATGTTACTATAGGGATGTGGTTGGCATTATTTGATATACAAAAATATTGAAAGCACTGAATTCTAACATTCAGATATGCCCATTGTGATCAATCTACTAAGATATATATAACACTTACCAGAAAATTTATAGTTAGTCTTGATCACAGGTGTTAATCTATTCATCTGGGTGTTATAGTGTGGTGGTTGCAGAAATAAAAACATAGGGAGTGGAGTTCAACTAACATTGATTTTCATCCAATGGACTTTTACTGTATAGCAGATTTCTGTAGACGTAGCCAGGACAAAAACAGAAGCAATGTTTAATGGTATCTTCACTGTCTTTATACTGTATGTATGTATATGTCTTTTGCTTTTCTGCTTTTCTTTCCACCTATTCTAGTGTTTTTTCTCAAACACAATACTGTTCTTTTTTTCTTTTTGCAAATTGCCTTTTCTGCTTTCTGTTTCTGCTTGATGCTCTCACTCCTAAATCTTTTGCTAACTCTTCCTGTTTTGGGAAGCAAATGAGAGGGAGATGAACTAACATTTGGTCAGAAAGAAAAATAAAGAAAAGAGGAAAATAAAAACAAGGGGAGAGGAATAAGGTGAATAAAATAGAGGAAAGGGGAGGGCAGTCAGAAGTGAGGGGCAGCTGCCAAAGCCAGTCAGTTGGAGGAGAGTGAGTAGTAGGGAGATAAGAAGCCAGCCAGAGAGTGGGAGCTAGAAGGCACCAAAAAAAAAAAAGATACTGATACCCTCTCTCTCCTTCTTTCTTATCCCACCATCACCTCCTCCCCTTCATCCCTTCCTTTCCACACTCTCAGCCTTCTCTTCTTCTTTGTGCAGCGTCTCAGTGGAGCTACATTTGAGTGGCAGGCCGTCACAGATCAGCTAGCAGCTAAAGCAGAAGGCTCGGTATGTGTGTGTGTGTGTGTGGTGTGTGTGTCAGCCAAGGCAGGGGGCTGCCAGCCCAGAGTGAACAAATCAGGGAAGAGTCTAAGTGGGTTTATCAGTGGTGCTGAGAGCCAACACACTCCCGCACACACACACACACACACACACACCCCACACACACACACACACACGCACACACACACACACACACACACACACACACAGACACACATATAAACATCAACAAAAATTGTCGTGCACCAACAGAAGTTAAAAAACAAAGAAGCAGGTTGTATGTGGCATACATCCTGTCAGATTAAGGCATTTGCTCACATGCACAAAAACACACATATCCACTCAAACACACACACACACACAGAGAGAGAGAGAGGCAGTGAGAAAGGGATATTAGACCCAACCAAAGCAAACCTGTGAGCGTGAAAGCGCCTTACTGCCTGCCTGCCAGCAAGAGATGTGACTGGATTCTTAAGCAGCCAGCTAGAGAGTGAGGGCTGCTAAATACACTCCTTCTCACACTTTTCTCTCTCTCTCTCTCACACACACACACACACACACACATCACATTGCAAACACACATAGAACTGTGCTTATATATCTCACAGTTCAGACAGAGGCGGGTGCTTATTTCTCTTGTAGCTCAGTGCTGCGAAGCCCCAACATGCTTGTAGTAATAATCAAGTGCAGTTGTGACAGTGATTTTCCCAGAGTGTTATCTGTATTAACTTCCATTTTCCATTTACCTAATTTAAGGGAACAGCATTTCTTGTGGCAATATTTTTGTTAGAAGACTTTAAAGGAAGACATTTTCAAAGGAAGAGTCAGAAGTTTAAATGAGCGGATAAAACCGTGTAACCTGACCTTTGATCAATATTTCTAGATTAACAATAAGTTACATTTTTTTACGATGTGAGTAACAATGATGCCAAAACAGAAAAGATTTATCAGGATAATCTGCAGGTTTTCTTTTGCAAGATATTTGTATATTTCATTAAAAAGTAGTCTCCTTTGCCTTTTCCTTGTAATAAATGCTCTTGTTAGAATCATCAATGTTCTCCTGCTGGTTGCCAGTACAAGAAGAGTAATGACTGAATGATAATCAAAATGGATTAGATTTAGATAGCACTTTTGGAGGCACTGAAAGTGCCTTACATTTAATCCATTATTCATTTACTCTTCATTCATACTTGGTGATGGTAAGCTATATGTGGGGACACAGCTGCCCTGGGGCACAGTGATGGAAACGTCGTGGCCAGTGCACGCCAGCACCCTCTCCAACCACTGAAATGTTAATTCACATTCACCAGCGATGCTGACAATGGAGGCAGGGAGGGTTAAGTATTTAGCCCAGGGACACAACAGATTGAGCAGGAGCAGGATTCAAACTATCCGATGAGTGGGTGACCTGCTCCTCCTGCTGTTGGTAAATACACACAGTAATTACAAAATACTTGTATTTATGTTTCATAAAAACTGAGTGAATACATGATGAATCCCCACTCTCATTCTTTCCAAATCACCTTTGATAGCCATGTGAAGGTTCTGTTTTTGGTGTTTTTGCAAGTTAATAAGAGTGAAGAGTTCAGCTCAGCCATTTTTTCTTCCTTAAACTCAGTTTTTTGTTGTTGTTCTTCTTTGTCTAAGCCTAATTAGAAGAACTAAAAGGAGAAACCTGTTTTGGGGATAGAGCTCTCAAGCACTTAATTGTGAATGTCTGGAAAAAGCTAACAGCATTAAGTCACACTGTGTTGTTACTCTGGACTCTGATTATTCAGAAGTGTAAAATCTTTAGATTTGGACGAGCAACTTATCTGAAATCCTCAGTGGTTTTAGTGAATGTTTTCACTGTGACATTTGCACCTGATTTACTAACTACTATTTTATGTACCAAAGAGAATTTGTGTTTCTGCATCTTGCCGCTGATGGTGATGATCAATTCTTGAGTCCTCGTTATAATATTCCAACTAGAAATTATAAACAGTGGGGAAAAGTGGTGCCCTGAAGTCACATAACACCTGATAGATTCCCGGCAGCATCTATCGACTGGCATACCACAACGACACGTAGTAACGCTGATGTTCAAATGCAGGAAAGCAGCTGGCTGAAGCCTATCCCAGCAGCTGGCGCGCAAAAAAGCAGGATACACCCTGGACTGGTTGACAGTCTATCACAGAGCCAACATAGGGTAACACATAAGAACTCAAGCTCAAAGCCAATATAGGGTAAATTTAACATCACTTTACATAGCATGCATCTCTTCTGTAAGAGGAAGTCAGAGTATTTGATGAAACTCCACATGTGAATGAAAAAAACAAGCAAAGTCCAGACAGCAAGACCTGGTTGAAATATCAATTAACTTGGCTTTCTTTCAGTTCCTTTGCTGATTCTCAATTCTAGGGGTGCTTTGACAGCTTTCAAATGCAGGTGACACATTGACTGCTCATAAATATACAACCCATCCCAAGTAAAAAGATTAAAATAAAAAAACTCTCTAAATGGGAAAATGGTTGGAAAGTGTAATCTAAAATCTTACTTAGTTTGTTGTCATCAATTGTATATTGCAAATTATTTCTTTAAGCAGAAATGCAGAAAACAATTAGTTTTTAAATGTGAAATTTTCTCCCACATCTATGATCAGAAAACAGAAATAATATCTGATAAAATGCCCAACGTGTAACGAGACTTCAGAAACAATAGGATTTATATGCTCTTTGAGGGACAGATAATTAACCTTAATCTGTTGTTAAACAGCTGTGTATTTAAGCTAAATTAATGGAAACGAATGGAGTTGATTTTGTACTCATTTGATTTACATGTTACTCATTTGACCACCAGGACTAAAAATACATCCATAAAGGTCTCATTAGGAAACAGAAACCTCCTGCGGGACTTGGATCCCCAGACGCCCCTTCCCCCCCTTCCCCACTCGTCAATACATACACTGATAGGGACGTGGGAGGCGGGGACACGTGCCGGGTGGTGTGGGGGGCCGCCAAGGTGGTCCAGTCCACTCCACCTGGTGTCTGGTCGCCACCCAGT
>JBAMIG010000024.1:8001537-8011653 GCA_037177335.1 Kiunga ballochi | reverse complement strand
AGAGTATACTTTATTATTTTTAGTTTAAAATAAGTATACTTGAAGCACACTTGTATGTACTTCTTTTTGGTAAGGGTAAATGAAACGAGAATGATCAGAAAACAGGATCTACTGTTTCATTAAGCTACAAATGCTAAAGGAAACATTAGGTCAGATGCAAAAAACTGAATGTATGATTACAACTGAGCTGAAAAAAGCTTGATGTATATTTACTTTCTTTAGGTCAGATTTGCTTTTACACATTCCTGAAACTACACGTGCAATAAGGTGAATTATTGCACTCCCATTTCACAAAGGGAAATGAAAGCAAAGCCACAGAAGAAGCTCCTAGTATTCCAGATTTTAAATTAAGAAATACATCTGTGTGCCAGAAGAGCTGAATTGAATGTTTTCTTTCTGAAGTAAAGAGCAGAACAAAAACTGCAGAAAGGACAAATGACACAGCAAAGATCAAGACTGAGTTCAGAGAAAAGGACCTGCAGGTGCAATAAAACAAATGGCTGGATTAGAAACGTTTAAACATCAGTTATCGCAGTTAAATATGTATCAATTTGTATATCAGAGACACACATTTTTAAAAAATGATGTATACACCTAGTCTGGAGAAGGTTAAAACCACATCTCTCTCTGCATCAAAATCAGTTTGTACATAAAAAAGTGCAGAACTTCTTTAGGTATGAATATTACATGCGACTGACCTCTTGTGCTTTTACCAGGGATGCCTTTTACACCTTGAGTAAGAAAACAGGTGAAGCAATCGCATTTAAATACATGCATCTTTACAATGCTTGCTTACATTGCAGATGATCCCCCACCGAGAACCCTGAAGTTTTATTACAAATTTTACTACTCATCATTCCACATCAAGTAAGAACCTCTGCCTTCAACAAAGAGTATTTTCTTCTTTTTCTACAGACAAAGCTATTTTGAGCTACTCCAATCCCACATTTCCTTAATTTTATCTTTGAAAATGTTTGGGACAATATTGGTTTAATTTACAATATTTCCTTTTGATGATCCATAAAGCCAACTAAAACAGGTTACAGGACGCATATGCATGTTGCTTCTCCCACTATAAGCCCACAGCAACATTACATGAATCTTACAGCTGATTTTATTCAATTTAAAAGACAGATTCAGAAATTAGGATACATGATTAATTGCTAAATCTTTCATCCTGTGACAGTAATGATTAAATTTTCTGGTGTTTTATCTAATAAATGAGGTTTAGAAATAGGAAGTTTGTGCTGGATGATAAAGTTGTGCATAATCTTGTCATGGTATTATTGATTGAGCTGCGGGTTGTCTTGGTCTGGGCTCTCTAACAAATATTAATAGTAATGGAAACATTGGGTTCAAATGGTTTTGATCATACCTTTAATCATAAAAATGAAATAAAAATAAACATACTGGCTGTGCCCAGAGGATTTGTTCCTGTTTGCTTACATAAAATGACAATTTTTTGTCTTAATGTGTGTGAATTTTCCTGTGGGATCAGGCTGACAGGGGGCACTCGTACTGTAAACATGAACTGAGCAACCAAACATACAGAAGGAAACACGCCGGGAGAACAGATTAAATCCTTGAAACTTTTTACCACATGCTGCAGACACACAAGCTAAAATCTCATAAAGCAAAAGCATGCTGGGACTGTTTGGGAATGAAATTCCCACTTGACTAAAATCTCTCTTTTCCTTTCTGTGTTTTTTTATATGAATTTGGAGTAATTTATCCCTCAGAGAGAGAGACAGAAAGAAAGAGAGAGAGTCCCACATTTGGCACTTTGATTCAGTGAAGCAAATTAAATTTTGTTTGCTTTATACACACTCACAAAAAAAAAAAAACGCCATTGACTATGACTTCTGTTGATTTCCACTGGAGGCAGAAACATCGCTAATGGGAACCAGCGCTGCACTCACCACAGCTACAAGCCTGCAACACTAACTGAATTAGCCTCATGCATATATTTAATACAGACCTGCTACACAAATTAGCCCAGTGGTATGTAGCCTTGCACCTCTCCAGTGAGGCTTTGAGATTTGAGCTGCAAATTAATTGGCGAGGTTGCCTCCAAGAGTAGCTCCTCTGTTTTTCCTCCACCCTGAATTATGCTTTTCAATTGCCGAAGCATATTTGATATGCATGGCGGAGAAAACCGTGCAAACCAGTGTTCCTTCACAAAAGCAACACTTGCTCTCATTTCTTTAGTTATGTGTATCTGTCACTCATATAATGGGATTTATGGAAGACTAATTGTCTCCTCATATGAGCAAGAAAGAAGCTGAAGTAAGCTTTATTACTTAAATGAAAACATGTATTTTTGCCACATATTGCTCTACCCTGACGTTTAAGTTGAAGGTGAAATTGTCATGTTCATGAAGAGTCACACACACATGCTGAGAGATACTGTTATGACATAGATTACATCTGTAACCCACGGTAACTGGTAACTAGAAATAGTGGAGGCAGATGGGGTCAAATATCAAACCTTTATTTGGATTCTTGATCAGCATAAAAGTTGGTATAAAAAAAGCCAGGGCAAACATCCAAGGAGAGATTATTGTCTCTCGTGTGTTACAGACAGAAAACAAGTGAGAGAACAAGGTAGAGATTAGTTTGATTACCACACAGAGAACAAGCAGTATGGCTCCCAGAGGTCACTCGGCCATCCATCCTGGTTCGATTCTTGGATTCACACTTTGGCTGAGACACAAGACAAGCCCTTTAAACTTAATCTCAGTTTGAGCTTTTATTATGGTGTTTATTAAATCTTAAATTATTTTTACAACGTAAAAAGGCTTGCAACCGTTTTCACAATGCTTTATTATTTTCAGCAAAGGAAGCCATGGTGCTGTTAATGAAATTAGTCTTGTAAAAGTGTTTTATTCTCATTAATTCAGGCAGCACACTGCCTAATCCAAACTCACAACCTTTGCTTTTGGAACTGGCATAGATTTAGCAGAGGAGGAGGTTTGTGAGTCTGAAGTGAGTGTGGGGGGGATGTATGATCTCGGTGACACAAAAGTAAGGAGTCTGCTGAATAGGCTTCCTTCTGCCCTGCCCCCCTAGAACACAGCAGTATGGGGAGGATGTGGGGGGTGCAACAGAGATGCGTGAACAGCTGCAGTTTTGGTAAAAAGATGAAGACGTACGCTGAGATAAAATGACTGAGAGCAAACAAATGAAATTTGAAGCAGTTTTAGAAGAGACATTTTTAATCTGATGATTTAGCTGCTAAATTCACAAATAAGGGTCGAAAGTTTAAATGTGTTTTGTAGATGATTTACTAGTTTCACATGTAATAAGTGAAGAACCACACTAAAAACATAAATAATGCAGCTTTCAGATGTGTTTGAAGAAGATGTAAACTTAGCACTAAAATATGGAACTTAGTGTTTGGTCTGTTATTTCTCCCTTGCAATTATACCAATCAATATTGCATTGTACATCATTGATTAGCCAGCTGTGGTAGAACCTGTAAGGACTGTGCATTTGTGGGTCGAGCAACACAGCTTAATGTATGGGTGGTAGACTAAAAATATGCCAAAATTCCCAAGAACATTCTCTCTTTCACTCTTATGAGATTCATTTAATGGGAAATGTGTTCCAGTTACAGATGTATAACTGGCATCTGACTGGCACCTAATGGTTTTTCTTTTAAAAAAAGACATTGGAGTGAGATATTGGAGTCAGTGGCAATCCCACAGCACCAGAATCTGAGAGGCAGCTTCATCCTGGCAACGCTCTCCTCAGCAGAGTCAGGATCATCACAGAGAATCTTCAAAATTTGGGAGAGGAGAGGATCAAATGACTGACCATGACTCCAAACCTAAAGCCAATTAAACACTTACAGGCTGGGCTTGGGTGTCCTGTTCATGCTATAGCAGGAGTGGCAATACAAGAACCAAACTGAAAATGTACCAGTGAGTCATGAGAAAAGTACAACTATTTTAAGGGTTAAACATAAATAAATGTAATTTATAGTTATGGATGAACATTGTGCTACAGGAGAGATGGGCACATCAATGTAGCCACTGTGGAAAGATATCTTAAAAAAAAATCCCTGTCTTGGTAATTAGAGCCGAAATTTTTTGGCTGGCCTATGTCACGTTGTCCTGAATAGCTGACGACCATGTCATGTCGTCAAAGTTTAGCTAGAAACTTGCTGGACTCCCTTCTCACCTAATTGTTACTCAGACCACACCGCAGGTTTTGTGTCATAATGGCATTATACATTAAATATCTTCCTTTTGTACAGCCACAGACTGATTAGAGATGACACAGACTGCCTTCAGAATAAATATCTATGAAAGAAAATTTCTTCCTAAAACAGCTCATTTCTGAATGCCACTGCTGAGGGTGATCCATGTTGATCAGCTGAGCCTGTGAGCCTAACGCTGCATGTGTAATGAGCCATGAGGAAGCTTCCCAAAATATTCAGATTTATATAAAGGGGAAAAGATATCTGCAAAATAAAAATAGAAACATACCAACATACCTACCAACATACCTACCAAAATACCTACATAGCTACATACATACATTCATACATACATACATACATACATACATACATAGATAGCCCAGACAGACTTAGACTGGGATTTAACTTTAATAATCCCTTTGGGATAACTCCAATTGGAGAAATGAGATTTTCAGCAGCTTATAAAAGGACTACTCAATTTGAAGAAAACAACAATAAAATAAATAGAATAGAATAACATATGAGACACAATAAAAAGAAAAAATAGAGACCTTATATACAGTGTTAAATTAATAACTGACTCATATGTTTTCTTATTCTTTTTCTTGTGCAATCAGTCAATCCACCAAGTAAGTCAAAACAAGGGTGACTAAAATCCAGAGAATATTGCACTAGATTGTGGCTCGTGTTTGGAGGGGACAGCCACATGTTTAGCTGTGTTCTCCAAAACAACACAGTCCTTGCAAGTTATACCTTGATGTACACATTATGCATCAGGGTTTTCAGTTAAATATAATACAACAACCGGTGTTAAAGGGGAAAAGAAAATACCTGACTGTACATAAATTTCAGTTTTTCCTTTTTTATGCTACGTTTTTTTAAATTGCTGAGATGTACAATGTGTGCAGCCCAGCTTTAAGGTATGATTAATAAACAATACAATGTTTAAAACAGCTAATTAATTTAAATCCACATATTTTTACTTGCAGTTTATCCAAAACAATTACCTCTACCAAAATACAACTGTCTTTTATTCTTTTATGCACTTTCCTCCTCTTTCCATAACTTGCATATCTCTCAAAACATCCTCATCCCTTCTTTTTCCAAAAAAAAGGAGAACTAACATCTGCCTCGCCACTCTGGTGTGTAATTGACCAATTTAGTAACTACAGCAGTGTTCGCACCTGTGAGTTGTCAGCAGCCAACTGATCACTTTAGCATTTTCAAAGTCAATGTTGTCCACTTATAAAATCTGAGCCAAATGTGGTCGGTTTGTGTGGTGGGTTAAAAATAGTTGATAGTTTCAACAACAATCCAGTGAGATGTGGGGGAAAAAAAAAGGTGACAGAGCTGTCAGGATTGTGTTTGTTTGTGTCAGATTCAGGTGGAAGCTTGCAAACAATGTGGGAAAACCTGTGTGAGCAACATATACTAAATTATCTAATTAAATTTGTAATATTTAAAGGATATCTATATTTGATATCTGTCTGTAGGGGCACTGATCAGTATTGGTAACTGATAAGCAGACACGTGCTCGTAAGATCAATCTGAGTAGTGATGTCTACCTTCCATTAGCTGCTGAAACAGTCAATCATGGATGTGAGCTGTTTGTCTATAAGTCATTCTCACCTCTATTACAGCTTTGTTATTGTGCATATGCAAACATGGCAAAAACAAAATGACAGTTTATCTTTTACTCTTTGCACATATTCTGCACCTCGAACATGTTTATGAGGGCTTTACTCAATCTGCCCAACTGCATCGACAAATCTAAATTTACGGCTGCAGCCTTCTGACCGGCTGGCGTGTGAATCCACACAGATACGACCAGATGTGTGGCTGCTGAAGGCCTGTACACCACTCATTCATATCGACTGCACTTGCACAGTAACCCATTGTGTGTCCATTTGCATGGATAGTTGTGGATTTATCTATACAATAGGCCACAGTACAGACCTGTGTATGGGCATGTATGGAGATTTACTCCTGTTTTAACCCCAGGGTTAGCCATCAGTATTGATTGGAACTGACTTAGCCTGATTTTAATCCCTGCTTGGCCCGAGACTATCGATCAGGGTGCTGAGCTTTCAAGAGGGTTTTACAATCAATACCTGCCCCCTTCTCTCGTCTCTCACCCCCCCACCCCCCACCCCCATGTGCTTTTTTTCCTGCTTAAGAGCAAAAGAGTGAGGTTCATTATCACCCCCAACAGCAAATAGGATGCGAGGCGTTAAATTTGTATCCATATACACACTAAAAAAATGTTTAAAAAATTAAAAATAGCGGATCCAATTAAAGTAAATTGCTTTCATTTGTAACAACTAATATAATTAAGTTCATCTAATTTAATAATCTAAGTTAGAAAAGCTTAAATCAATTGTAAATTGAAGTATTGTGTATAAGTTGGACCAACTATTTTCTTTTCCTTGCACCAAAACCTTCCAACACCAAACCATTACAGGAGCATGTGACAATGAGCTGCCAGTAAAATATGACTGCACTCATGCTTCTCCTATATCTGGAGTTAGTGTAGGACATTATAAAGCAGGGGGCGAGATGAATCTGTGCACCTCGACAGCAATGTCATGATAAAAATACCTGCTGCTGAATTATGACCACTCAGCTCGAGGTAGGAGCGTCCCTTTATGTCTTTATGGGTTCTCTGAAGACAGTTATATGGGACAACATGGGAAGTCTTATAGGAGCTCTGGTGCCTTTGGGAGTGGGGGAAATTTATAGTTGTATAGAGTGGTCTTATTGGTCCAGAACCGTAACATTGGACATGTCCAACATTCCAACATTTTAGAGATTTTTGAGCTTTTGTGTGCGTTTGCTTTGTTTAGGAGTTTACGGTAAGTTCATTTCTGTTGTGGACACTATTTCTATGGCTGCACACTTTTGTGTGAGAGATAGTTATTGGGCTTGGTGTTTCTCCTCCATTTGTCCTCCCGGAAGCAGATCGGGCAAAGGGGAAATAAATTGGAGAAAGAGAGTAAATCAATGCTAAACTGAGACCTCATAACCCTCACGCTGTCAGTCACAGAAACACAACCACACAAAATGTAAAATGTGTGACGAGAAACTGAAATAAATACCCATAACATCTATACAAACCCCTTAAGAAGTGAGAGTCACCAGCTACATAAATGGGTTTAGACCTGCAGCAGGTCATCTTAAACTTACCCAAACTAAGCAGTACAGTTTTTATTCCTTTGCACTTCAGTTTTTTACAGCGTTCTCATCCTGCATGTGGCAGGAGTTTCAGTCACTTCCTATAGTAATACTTCATCTGTTACTATTCTATCAGTCTTCACACACAAATTAACAAAAACAATCAGCTCTCACTAGGAGGAGCAGTTTTAGAGACAAGGCTTAGAGCAGGGAATCTCCTTCCTGGTCCTTCATGGTAGTGTCCTGCAGGTTTCAGGAGTTTCCCTGCTGCAATGTAACTGGCTCAAAACAATGGGTCATTAACAGACAGAGATGCATAGTGCAGAGCTTGACATCATGAGGATATTTCAATGATAACTGCATCATAATTACTCTTGGTTAGTCATACAGTTTGTATTTTGTAAATAGTTGAATTGATAAAAATAACATATCTTTCTTTGAAGACGTGTCTTTTGTACAAATAGTCTTAAAAAGTTACATTCTTCATCTGCAGGCGGTTGCAGACCTTCGTGGTTAATTTTGATCTCAATTTAAGTAACTTGTGTTAATACTAGCCTGCAAACATTTCTGAGAAGTTACCCTTCCCTGAATGAGTTGTTTGAGATGAGCTCTGATCATCACACTTGCACTCTTTTGTTTATTTTCATCCAGAAAAAGCCATAAATAGGATTTATTTAAGCCAAGTTATTCCAAATGACTGAGTTTAATTGCCAAAAATAAACCCATTTTAGTCTGTGACTTTCCTCATGCCCTTTCTCTAAAATTAGCCCTAAATGTGCAGGGCTACTCTTAAATAGGCATTTTATGCTTCTCATATTAATTCGTTTCATCATCTTTTGACATGTACAAGCATAATGTCACTGAGATTAGTTTGGAATCAGCAACTCTCTGTGTTAAAACCATATAGAGCTGCACATTTTCCTGATTGTTCTTTGCTAAACAACTGATAATAAATCTGTGACTTCCAATGTGAAAGCTTGCATCCACCAGATCCTCTCCTGGATGACCTGGATGGGTCATCCCAGTACTATTAGGTTTTTTTATTTTTTTTTTTTTTTACTAGTTTTACATCTTTATAAATAGAGATTTACATCCAAATAGAGATTATGACTCACTACGTGATGAAAATGATTGTGTGAAATCCAGTTTCTTTCAGTTTAGACAATTGTCCAAAATCAAGTTGTTCTTTCTCATCATGATTTTGACATTTTAATTGATGCTTTTATTAAAAATCACCTGGATTACTGCAATGCACTTAACGTTGGGTAAAACTGGTCAAGTTTTGCTGACTGCAACTTGTTCAGAACGCTGCAGCTCAGCTTTTAAAGAATGGAGCAAATCCTTCTGGTTTTAAAGGTTTTACTCTGACTATCTGTTTCCTTTTGTATAGAACTTAAAATTATTTTATTTGTCTTGAAATGTAAACATGCCCCACAGTATTTGTGCGATTTGCTCCAGTCCTAAAACCCTGCACGCTCTCTCAGGTTTCCAGAGAACTCCTTGTTATTTGTCCCTTTCAGTTGTTGGCCCCAAACTGTGGATGTCACTGCCTCTGCACCAGACAGGCTGGATCTCTTCCCGATTTTAAATCCTGTCTTCATCTGTTCGTAACAAGGTTGGCTCTTGGTGGCATGATAGAAAATTTCATATTTGTATTTACAATGTTTTTACCACACAAAGTAAGAGAGGTTGTTAGGAGGACTGGGACCTGCGGCACAACAGTTTCTACAGGATTAATATGGATGCTTACATTGAATTGTAATATTTTTACCTTTTTACATATTATTCCTCAAAGTTCATAAAGAAATGGGCTTAGAGGTTGTGTAGACCTTCATGCTGTAGTTTTGGTAAAGCAGCAACTTTCTTATTAACTTCTTATTTACTTCAGAAAGCCAGTTTTAATCCAATTAAAAGCTGGATTTTGCTTGTTTTCACCATTCTCCTCATTACATCCCAGCAGTTGCCTTTTAATATTTTGTTAGCACTCCCAAATTTAAAGTACATCTCAATGAAGCTGAGTTTCACTATCATCCGGACACAATTTTCATTTTACTGTATTTTGTGCCCTTGTCCTTTTCACCCATGAAATTCAAAATAATGCAAACATTTTGCAACATAACAGCTACCCCTTACTGTCCACTTTCTGGTGCAAATTGATACTTTCACCATTTAGCTACCATACAAGATTAGGGAAAATTGAGCAGTGATAAGGAAGAAGATTAGTCTATTTTTCATAAATGTTACACACTTAGAAAAAAATCAGTGAATAATCAAGTAGCTGAATATCAAAATGAATGTGTAACGGTGTACTTATTATAACAGAGTCACGTGTTACCTTTAAAACTGAATATCACTGAGGAGTTTCTGCAAACATGATGTGAAGCTCAAGCTGTGTAGTTCAGGCCACAGATGGAGTCGAGCACTGGAAGTTGTGGGCCAGAGGGAGAGTGTAGATTGGGATCATGGGGGTGCGTCAGTGGAAGGCTCTTCACTGTGTTCTCCATTCAAGCTAATTCCTCTAAGACCTCCTCATCTCTTCTGAGAGCAGCAAACTGAGATCTGATCTAATGCCGAGTGCCACATGTGAGTGTGTGCAAGTGAGCCACAACACTTTGATGAGAGCCTGCTGGGGATGGGAATGTGTACGAGTAATGAACAAGTTCAGTGTGTGTGTGTGTGTGTGTGTGTGTGCACATTTGTGTGTCATCATTTAAGGGTAATGAATTAGTGTAGGGTTTATA
>JBAMIG010000024.1:7975596-7986740 GCA_037177335.1 Kiunga ballochi | reverse complement strand
AAAGCTGGTAATCAGGATGAATATCTTTAAATAAAAGGCAAACCTTCAAGTGAATTTGTTTTATATTTGCTGCAATGGAAACTGAATTAACATAAAAACAACAAATAATATTTTCAACATACCTGGTAGGGGAGGTCAACCATACGGAGATAAGTCTCCAGCTTAAGGCAGAAAGGAGACAGGGATGGTGCACCAGAGTTAGGCCGGGAAAACTGATGGAGTATGATGGCGTCTTTAGAGTCCAGCTCCTCCTCCTTCCTGTGGAGCCAAAAGAAACATATTACAGAGAAACCGAGTCAGACCATGAAGCCTCAGTGTTCATTCATTCATTCATTTTCTAATCTGCTTCACCAAGTCCAGCTTTGTGGGGCAGCTGCAGCCTATCCCAGTAATCAGCAAATGAAACAGACACTTTGGACAGGTCACCAGTCCACCATAAATAACAAATGACCCCTACAGAACAATTTAGCAGCCACTCAACTAGCATGCATGACTTTGGACAGTGGAAGAAAGCCAGAGTACCCAAATATGCCAAGTCCACAGAAAGAACACTACTCTGACAACCAGTGACCTTCCTGCTGTGAGGCCACAGTGCTAACCACTGCTCCACCGTGCAGCATAAGTCTGTACTGTGGGGTTAAATCTTGAGGTTTTTAAGGTTGGATGTATCTAATCATGCTCCCTACAATTTAGAGGGATAAATTAACCTAACATGCATGTCTTTAGATAGTGAGAGTACACAACCCAAACTAACACACAGAAAACATGCAAACTCTGCTCATAAAGGCCACTGTTCAATCCTCCCCCAACTCTAACTAGTCTAATAAAAGTCATCTGCAGTGATGGAAAGACACCAGTGTATCTGCTGTGTGTGGGTAATGTGTGGTTTCACCTACTGTATGGTTTCAGATATACCACGTGAGGACATTTTGAGAAGATGCACACGTTTATCCATCATCACAGAATGTTATATATGTCTAAACTTAAATTAAGCAAGCTGTGGCCATGGTTAGGGTAAGTGACTTGACTTGACATGTGAGTAAGACCCTTGTAGGTTGGAAAATGCTTATCATCTGACTAACTGAATAAACTGACCAATGATGTTTAACTGGTTGTGAGTGAGTGTCAGCCCAGGGCCATTTACAGTAGCGATGAGAACCAGTGTAATGAAGCATCTCTTTGTGGGAGAGATTATCTACGGATTATTCTGGGGATATGGACAACCTATTGCACAATCACCTGCCTACAAATGGAAACAAATCCCATTGTGTGCTGCAGCCAGCTGTCCATAGGGTGAAGCGCTGAAACCCAAAGGAAGACATTGAGGAGCTGTTCACTTCAGTGTGGTTCTGAAATGCCTTTTATGTCTTTATTTTTACCACTGAACATAATCAACATCAGAGGGCATCCTTATTTGATACATGAACCGATGTGGAAGCAAAATGAAGCCAAGCACCCAGAGAGAGGAAGCTGCAATATGTAACGTCACAGCATAACGTCCAGCGTGTGTTTACTCACAACCTGCAGAAATCAATTCAAGTGATAACGCCTCTATATATCTCATATGCATCTTTCTGGGATTGGCGCATTCGCTTTTGTGCCCATTTAAAATGTGTTATAACACAGACTGGGCCTGGACTACACATACCAGACTGGTAAGGACACCCGGTCAGCCAGTGACGGATGCAGTAACGTTTGAGGACTTCCGAGTTTTACATAATAAGCTGCAAAACTTGCATTATTTCAGACAGATGCCAAACTACACAGTGAGAGTGAGAGCAATATAAAAACACTATTAAACCGCATTGGCCTTGAAATGCAAACATATCAAAGTGAAATATTGTCCATTATGTCAATTCGCGTGGCAGTGTTTGACAACCTGCAGGCACAGCAACTTAGACAAACAACACTGGGAATGAACCATCACCATGATTTTGTAACCGAATAGCAACGACATAATCATGGTTTATATAGCCTATATTAAAATAACACGCTCCTCATTGTGGGCCATTCATGCTAATAATCCATGAAATAAACCAGTGATGGAAATGTTAATGTGTGTTTTGATCGGGATGGAGTAGAAGGGGTGGGGGATCCGTTACATCACAACCCACCACTCACGATTTCTTATTCTCCCTCTGTCTCTGTTCTCACACCGCCCAATCAAACGAGATTAAGTAATAACAGAGAAAATGCAGCGAATCTGAGAGATGGATATAGATTATAATCCGCAGTGGTTTCACTGTCTGGCCCCAGAGGCCTGTCTGACTGAGAAGTACTGAGCTCTGCAGCCTCTGACAGCTTTTGTGTTGTTGGTACCTGATAGCCAGCAGTTCATGAAGCAGATAAGCAGCTGCAGCGAGGAGCGCTCCTCCAGTCAAATACAGCGTTTTCCGCCACCACGAGTCCGAGCCCAAAGCTGACATTATCCCACTGTAGTCCTGCAGAGGGTAGGCGATGATGTACCCATAAAACGAGAGCTGCTCATCGGAGCCAAGCAGGCCCGAGGAGAAGCTCTGGTTCTGGCCAAGATCAACCACACACGACCCTGTCCAGGCGAACCCGACGCGCCAGTACATGTTCAATGTCCCCGGCCACTTTCCGCCTCACTTTGGCAGCTCGGGCCTTCATCAGCGGGGGCTTCATGGGTCCGGACGGATGCAACCAAAGGGGAAGTGGATCAGGAAGAGCGGGGAGGCACAGGCATCCCGCCCGAGCCTTCTCCCCGAAGCGGGGGGGACATCATCTGAAGCCCGTTCGGAGATCACTGATTTGACCCCCTCTTCTCTGCTTACAAAGCAAGACAACAAGGTAGCACTCACATTTCCGGTTCTGCCTTCAAAAATAAAAGTCGAGTTTCGCAACACTTTTTTTTTTCCATAGGATTCCTTTATGAGAAAACAGAAATGAACAAAGCTGATTCGACAAAGTTTATAATTACCCATTTTCTAATCTTGGCCTACTTACACATCTAAATAAGTTATTTTCTAGTTTAACTGTTATAAAATCATTTAGATCTGAATAGGCTATATAACCTGAGGTCTGTTGTCCACTTAATGTCAGAGCACATAATGCAAACTACTGTTGTTCAGAGTAATTAAGTAATACTTAATCATTTACATGTTTACTTTACTTATTTAAAGAAAGAAGGAATGGAACCAAATTAAGCCCTGATCCAGAGGGCAGGCTGCTTGCAGGGATGACTTCTAATATCTGCCCCATAGGTCTCTGACTAACTACATTGTTTTTTCTTGTTTATTTTTTCACGGTAATGTAAAATGCCCATTATGTTAAACCTTTTTAGATAAAATAACACCTAGTAATGTCACAAGCAAATCCAAAGATACTTTTGTTGCCATATACTGATGAATAAATAAGATAAAATGAACTAAAATCAGTGTAGCTAACATTTAACTTACCGTTATGATATTTTTATAAGAAAGTATTTTTCCCCGTAATTTAACTAAACAAATGTCCCTTTATAACATAAGTTGAAAGCTATTTTAGCAGTTTTTTCTGCACTGCTTCCGGTGCCCCCTGCAAGCGTCACACAGTCAGTGACGTCACATGAACTGATAACAAGGTCTCAAATTACACATGAAAACATAAAAAAAATGCAAAATAACAGTTTACACTTCATTCCTTTAGCTTGCTTATCAAACATCCAGTTATTTTTTTTCTTTTGTGCACATTCTGGTGGCATCTCCAAACTGTGATGAATCTTTTGTAATAACCACTAGGGGTCCTACCAGACTATATGAGCTGACATTGAAGTTAGGACAACAGTGGCTTTTCGGTCTATTCAATTAGCATGACCTGTCAAATAATTACCAGTAGGGACGCATTTTATTCACAAATCATATACATTCTTAGCCAGCCTAAAGTTTAGATGCTGCCCTATTAAACACTGGGGAATATTGTTGTCCAAAGTAGAGTTTTGATTTGTAAGAAAGCTTTGTACCTTCATGTTTGTTAATATGAAGCGAGACAACATGCAACATATGGAGCCTGCTGAGGGGGAGGAGAAAGTGCCAGAAGGCAAATCATAACAAGTAACATCATATTTGCTTTGAAGGATTTATGGTCATGTCTGTTTATTGCATTCAGTTAACAAAATTAATACAAGGTCTGCCTTATATAAGATTGCAGTACCTTTTTAAGCTAAAGGTTATCACATTGGGGAAGGAAAAAAAAAAACATTAACGCAACCAAGTAATTTCCCACTCAAAGATTTTACATTTCACCTGAATGTGTGGTTAAGAGTATTTTGTGAGATGTTAAAGCACTTGGTTTTAAAAACACATGAAAATAGACATTACAGATTTAAACACAAACATAAAGCTACAATTTGGTGATTTATTAGCTGACAAAGGTAAGAGAAACACTGTAGACAAAATTCATTTTTACTAAAAAAAAAAAAAAAAGAAGCTTTTTAAAGGATTAAAAGTAAACATTTTACATTAAAGAATGCTTTTAATTGTGCTTTTTTCTAAAAACTAAAGTAGATAAATGCCAAAATATTTTACATGATTAAAATGAGTTAGTTCTGCAGCAGGAGGGAAAAAAAGAAGAAAAAACCTGGACACTTTTTAAATCAAATTCAAAGCCGCACCATGGATTTACATTGGTTAAATCAAAAACAAACAAAAATGAAACCAAATAAATGCTATTAATAAAATAATAAGGATATTTACAAAAGAGAAGGGAATGGGAGGGAAAATAGAGTTATGATTCAAACAGTGAACTCTTTCAGGGTTTTTACCTTATTGAGGAGCCAAAGTGCTTTAATCAAACAGCACGGAGCCTCTAGAGGGCGAGTGTCTCTCGTCTTGTTACAACAGACACAAAAATATCCCATCACATCCATTCATGTCATTTTACAGAGAACACTTTGCCAAATCCTGAGGAATCAAAGGCCAGCCAGACATCCACCTGACGTATCATCCTCATACATGCAGGTGCACACAGTACTTGTGATCAAGTTTTCTCAAACCCATGGAGCTTTGCATGAAAAGACTTGCTCCTTTAGGCTATTCAAGGGTGTCAGGATCATTAAAACTATTATTTTTTAATTAATCCATCTGTTTTTGCATCCATTTCCTCCTCTTTTTCATCTTCCCAGATGTTCCTCAGTTTTAGTTTACTTCAAGTTTAAGCGGAGAGCTTCATCAAGACAATACCATTATCCTGTCACAGACAGGCTTTCCATGGTTGCATATTCTTTCCATGGACCCATAACAATCAGAAAGGAAAGCTGAACACATTTAGCCTTCAGTTTGTTGGAATGTCCATTATTGGTGAACAGATGTCTCAATCAGTTTTTCTCCTTCCCTCAAGTTTGAGCTGCGTGCCACCAGAATTTAAGTCCCGCTTTCAAAGTTCCTATTATGGATTCCTGTGGACACTATGCTACGACTGGCTATAGGAGTTGCTTTGGTTCCCATTGGAGCTCTGATCACTCTCACTGCAGACAGACAATAGTTACAAATCATTGAGATGACATGCACCTTGTCAACTTTCCCAATGTGCACCTTATTCCAGGCTGCAATATATAAACATCAAAACTGTTCTAGCAAATGGCACAAGGTCATGTACAAGGTCATTCTTTATGCATAGATTTACATTCCATCTCATAAGTAAAAAAACACACTACAGTTTTCAGCTATCAGCTGTGACTAAAATCCTTGTTGTGACACTGATGAATAGTTTTGTAATCAATATATATAAATAATATATAAATATATAAATATAATTAATTATATAAATATATTCCATCAGACATACCTGTTAGGAGGTGGTTTTGGTTTTGGCATCTTGTTAAGGACACCAGCTATCTCTTTTCTATCATCAAAGTTCTTCCACTGGTCATAGAGCTTCAGAATGACACGGATGATCTCCAGGATCTTAAAAACACAAAAACAAAAGGAGTTAACTTATCAGTCCATCTATTTATCTGCTTATCAGAGACTGGTTTCAGAGCTCTCGCATTCAGGAGGAAAACCAAGAGATTTTTCTCTGTAGTGACTTGCTATATCCTATGAGTATGATCCTGTGACGCACCAAGACCAGGAGGAATACATCATACCTCTAACATGTTCTGTGTCTTCCTCTGGGTCTTGTTATAAATATGCAAACTAAAATAAAAAAAACCTCAGAGTCAGATGTCCACACCCTGGACTGTCTGCGGTAAAAGTGGGGGAACAGTGTCTCCACTGCAATCTCAAAACAGAAATTTGGGTTATTACTCTCAATCTCAATGTTTTAGTTTAATCGTTCTCATGTGAAATTCCAAGATTTTTACTCACAAGATTAACAGATAGTTATAAATCTATAACTGCACATCTGCTGAAACTCTAACTTAAGCTCAAAAATTACATATTTGCTGCTAACTCATCAAAACAGCAGTTAGTTCCTCACACAAGATTTATTTCTTGCATTTTTTAAATCTTTTTTAAATGATCTTTTAATATACTTTATATTGCACCTCTGCTGAAATGCTCTTAATGTTTATGCAGAACATTTTGTATCAGTTTTCACATTAAATGTACAATGCACACACAAACTTAGCCATCTGTTTTATTCTTATAGTGATGTTTTCCCAATTATTTTTTCATCCCAGGGCCTACATGATTAAGCTCAGTAGTGGCTAAAAAATGCAGTAGTATCCATAAAAGATATGACAAAACGTCACCCAAGCAAAAGACAAATTAAATACAAACAGCAGTTTAAGGTGTAACAGATTAAACGGCACATTACTTTGCATCCTTAAAAGCTGCATTTAGTCATTTTTCACTACCGTTTCTAGATGCAATACAAGAACATCCGGATGTTTTAATTCCCTAAAGCCAACCAATTCAGAATTTATTCTAATGGTCTAAAGCAACAATAATCTTACTTTATCCATATCCACAGAGAGCTCTGCAAACCACTGCCTTGCATCTTTTTGTTGAACCACGCAGGCGACATGTAGACAAGCTGCAGGGCAACCGAATAACAGAATAAGTCACATTAATTAATTTAATCAGCTATAAATGTATTAAACAGCATTAATTAGAAAAGCAAGGACACAACTCTTACCTAGGGCGATCATGAAGGGAGGGTAGAGCAGACACAGATCTGTTCTGTATGTGTCATTAACTATTCGCCTGGTAAAGATAGAGGAATAATGACACCCATAAGAGCAAAACAAATGTGTTTTGGGATGTACAGTGCAGAGGATCATACCAGGCCAGAGGCAGGAGCATGTCCTCCTGTCCCATGTCCTGCACATACTGCAGCAGTGGTCTGTAGGGGTGGTACACAATCAGGCAGCAGTCCTGAAACATGAAATCCACCAATGACAAGTTAATCAGAAAACCACTCAACATCAAGAGTGGAAAAAGATGCATTTTGTTCTCTGCTCACCATCAACTCCAAAAGGTAAAATTCACATTCTAATATCTGAAAAAGCACAAATTAGATGCAAGGTCAGAGATAGATAAAGCAAATTGTAACTATTTTTAAAGACATTTATGTTATCTTTCATAGGGAAGCACCATTTATCATTTTTTGCTCTTCTATTTCCTAAATACTATTATTTTTGTTACTTAGTTGCAATAGACCTCACAGACAAGGGTTTTTGTTATGACTCTCATCTGTCCCCACACCATCATCATCATCACTCTCTTTTACCATGTCTGCAATGTGCACAAGAAAAATTATGTTTATGAGTCACATCCCATTGCTAACTCATTCTCTGCTGTGTGAACCCCTCCCTCCTTTGGTCGCTTCACGGTGGCCCTTTGTAATTAATAGTTTTGCATAGCAGCATGTCAGAGCAGACCTGTTGATGTTTTGGCAGCTCTGTGGTGAAGAGTAAATACTGGAGAGACAGGTATATTAAATACTGAGAGGCAGAAGAGGTCAGTGGCTCTTTGCCCATTGCAAAAAGTCATCTCCCACACCAACAAAGTTTTTGTCACCAGAGTGCAAACATTAGCCGAGGAATCTTACATACTGATAGAGAGTAATGTGGCAACACAGTGTAAAGGCTTCTAGGTAGGTAGTAATTCACCACAGCAGTACATAAATAACTCTGCAGAGGAAGCAGTGTCATGCTTAGCTTACCTCATCTTATGGTATGCGGTTTCTTGTGAGGTTTAAAGGAATTAATTCTGTTTATCATATGCTTTAGCAAAATTTACCCTATTCTGAAATTAGAGTCAATATGAAGGCTCCTGTTTAGTTACTGAACTTAAACATTTATGTGTAAATTATATGCAGATAAGAGGCTTGACAATCCTTTCAACATAAACAAATATTCAGATCACCCTTTTGTATGTGACAACACATAAAAAAATATTAATTAGAATAAAAAGATGTACTTACATGATTCATTCTGTAGGGGAACTCTTTTGGAAAAGCATAGGAAAATCTTGTTTTCACTGAGTAAAAAACAGGACATCAGCATTCACCCTCTTCTACTAGGAAGTCTCAATAACTTCAGTTTAGGAAATTAAATGTGTTACTGAGTGAGACCACTTACACACAGATGTTGCTGCAGAAATCAGCCTAGTGTTGGACACGACACCAAATTCCTGGAAAAACAAATCATTGGCTTAGTTCACACAAATTGCAACTACAATAGTAATAAAAATAAAACAAAAAGAAGAAACAGGAAATCTAAAAGTTTAATTTTAAAACAGTGCAAAAATACAAGGTTTTGCTCACCATTTTAAAAAAGGAAAGCTAAAATTGGCTATATTACAAATCATGAACAAAATGTCTTACTTCAACTTTTGAAGCTAGGAAAACACAAGTAGGAGCCATGAGAACTGGATCTATACTCTTCAGAGAATATCTGTAAACCAGAAATCAATACAAGTCAAATGCAAGTGACATGTACAATGCAGCTCAGCTAAGTCAGGTAAACAGGAAGGTACAATGATGTAAAGGTGTGACCCTGTCCATGTTTAGATTTAATTCACTGAGAATCTGCAGTTTTTTTATTTCTGTCCTAAAACTATGAGATAAGATGCTGCCCATTAGTGCAGGATAAAAAAAAGCTTTTAATGCTTGCAGTGAAAATAAGGGATATGGTGAAAAAAGAAAAGGGTAACCATGATCAACATGGATTAAATACTTTTAAAGAAACCCAAACAGGCAAGTTTAAGGCTGATACACCTTTTCCATTTTAAAATTGCATGAATACCCAATCTTTTATTTTTGGTCACATTTTAAATCTGATTGCTTTAGTGTCTTTTACATATTAAAAGCACTGCTGTAAAAAAAGAATCTATCCCACTCTTAAACACAGCTTTCCCACAGAGAGGAATTGGCTGCCTGTTGAAACCGTCATAAGTAAACACAAACTGTACATAAACAATAGATTTTGCTTTAAAATTGGGAAAGTAAAGCCATTGTGAATGCATGCTATGATACATTTTCTTGAATAACACCAAAGGACAAAATTTCCAGCTGTAATAACTGAGACCTACTTGAGGTTTCATGTCTCACACAAACACACTTTAACCTGGATAGACTGTGGACTGGATTGAAGACCAGAAGCCTTTCTTTTATTGTCCAAACAGTCGTGTTTTTATTATTATATACACACACATTATATTGGGGAGTTGTTATAAACATGCATACTGGTTAGATGCCTTTACTTTGACCATAATAATTTGCTAAGGCAATAACTGAATCAATGCTCCTACATTACTGTCAGTTCATCCTGCACTAAACTGATGGATCTTACCTGGCATAAAAGCGTTTAAAGTACACAGTTGCAGTAGCAATGACTTGCTGCCGCAGCTTCAGGTGTTCACCCAAAGATTGGATCACTGAAAGACATTTAAATACTGACTTTAACCAAAATTATACTCAGTGAAGTTATGAACACTTTGAATAAACAGAACAAAAACTTTAACTAGCCTACATAATTTATTAGCAACAGACACCGTTATTAAATTGATCAAATATTATTCAAAACAAACCATTCGCGAAAAATATCTGCAGCTTCCAGTACTCCTCCTCTGTGAGGAATTTCAGGTCCTTCTGGCGCTCTTTCATGAGGTCTTGTTTATCCAGGACCCACTGCAGACTTTAACAAAAAAAATTAGATGTTTAAACGCAGATGCTGAACTTGTCAAACTGGAATCAACAGAGTTCGTAGACACAGCTACAGCGCTTTAGGTAGCTTTATTACTTCCACTAGAAACATAATGTGAAGCTTGTTACTTTTGTAGCAGCTGTTATTTCTCTCTCTTTTTTTTCTTTATCTAATCAACTATGTTTTAATGTAGCAATAGTTGTGGGGGAATTCTAACACAGCCGCCGCAACTGATTGCAAAACCAGGCCCAACAACATACAATAAACATAAAGACATAGTATGTAAAAACAAACTTAAATAAACTTACTAATGAGAACTCTGCCAGAAATTCCCTGCCATGCTGTAGCAGTTGAGGTAGCTAAGTAAAATATAAATGTGTAATATTTTCCAACAAAGAAACGGGTAGCACAGGGCTATGCTAGCTAAACTTAGAGTAACATCAAAACCCTTCCGGAATACTTGAAATAACCGTTCCGGAATCCATGTACCGCCCTAAAGAAAAAGAAAGAAAAAGAAAAGTAGCGAAGCAACATAATTATATAAATAATAAAATAAGGTGCTAAAATTACAACATCGCAATATGACATAAAAAGACATATTCTTTTTGGGTGGATTAAGAATGGCTAGACTGATTTGTAACTGGATCTGTGTGACGGTATTTAAAAAAGGACCAAATTTATAACCCAAACAAATAGGTAATTATTAGACAAAATGTTAATATAATAACTACAGTGCCCCAGGAAATATTCATCGATGTATTTTGTGTTTTTACTCACTCAAAAAGTAAAAGGTTACACAGTAAAAGGGATAGTTTTTTTTATATTAAAAACGATGTATCTAGCATAGCCTACTTTCTTTCCTTTGTTATATTATAATATGCAAGATTTCTGACAACTTTTTTGTCTTTTTTCACTTAAAATGTGCTCCACTTGAATCAAGAAAACATTTTCATTACTCTCACTGTGCAGATGTCCAATGTTTTATTTTTACTGGAAATGAATGAATGAATGAATGAATGAATGAATGAATGAATGAATGAATGAATGAATGAAT
>JBAMIG010000024.1:7951905-7964389 GCA_037177335.1 Kiunga ballochi | reverse complement strand
GAGATTTGTTTTTCAAATGTAAAGTGCAGTATAAATAAAATTCATTATTATTATTATTATTATTATTATTATTATTACCTCAACTATGTGGCTGATACAAATCCAGTGAAGTTATCCTGATGCAAAAATCACAAGGTGAACTGAATCTGATAAATGAGGTCCACAGATGCTGAACGTGTTATACCAGGCTAATCATTACTGACACAGTACACAAACCCTGATCTTTCTCATCTCTCTCTTTCCACGAGCACAAGTCTCCTCCCATTAAATAGATGCCCATCTAATGTGCAGCCAGTTTATCAATCACACTAAGCCAGAAAAACAGTTAACCCCACCAACTCTGCATTTAGGATCTTCCTACAAGTTACAAAACATAAAGCTCAAAACTTGCTTACAGTGTCAAAACGCAAAATAAAATGTGTTTCAAACAAAGCGACAACTGTTGAATCATTTTATCTCCTTAAATCACTTACTGATCTATTGTTTCTGGAGCTTTAGGGTGGATAGGAAGCTTCCTACTTCTTGTTCCGTATGACAGCGTGGCTTCTGTCAACTGACACGAGCCACGCCCCCATTTTCTTCTTCTGTGGTATTTTACATCCGCTTGCTAATAAAACGATGCTTTGCTGCCACCTTCTGCCAGCTGAGCAGACCAGCAGTTTCAAAGGTTGGTTGTGCTTTTTATGTCAGACATAACTTTTAAATACTCACATATTTGCGTGAACTGACTTCAGTTAACATTTGTGTAGCTTATTTTAGCTTTTGTGAGTTCCTCAAAAGTAGAGGACATCCATACACCTTTAGTTTTCTTTCCGCTTTTTGCATATTTTTTGGCTTTTTAGCTCATGACTTGGGCAGAATTTCATATTTTGTCAAGAAAGCTCTTTTTCAAATATAACATTTTATCAGAACGACCTTTATTCTGATTTGAACAGAAAGAAAAAGCTATTTATCCCAAAAAATGTTATGAACCATTGAGTTGAACACATTGAGATGTAACACGTGGGATTGCTGGGAGAACCTCCACCTTCCCCATAACCTGAATTGGATGAAGCAGTATAGAAAATGATTGAATGAATGAATGAATGAATGAATGAATGAATGAATCAATCAATCAATCAATGGATCAATCAATCAATTAATTAATTAATGCATGCATGCATCAGGTGTTCTGTAGCAAGAAAAACCCCAAACCTGCAGGAGTTGCCTGGTGACTAAATTTGAACCCCCTTGCTGTAACTCCAAGAGAAATAGAAGAAGAAGAAAAAAACTTCTAACAGAAGAAGAAGAGTTACTGGAAAATAGTACTTAGTACTTTAATCTATCCACTGAATGACCAAAAAGCACCTGTGTTTGCACCTGCATGTCATTTTATATTTCTCTCAATGGGCCAAATACACAGTGAAATATCAGCAGCCATGTAAAAGAACTGAGGATGTTCATCTTTACACACTATTGTGGGCTATTCAAAAATGTCAAAATTCAAATAAAAGATTAATAAATTGATTCTATTGTTATTTCAAAATGAAACAATATGTTCGCGGGGGGGGGGGGCTCAGCGAAACTTATTATAATTACTCAAATATTTTATCAATTATACCCAGTTTATTCATTTACTCTATCCTTCCTCTATTTTGGATGCTTACTGGATGATGACACTGCTGAGTTGCCTACCACAGCTACAGTGACATCACGTGACTCTATATGCTGAACGTGTCAGAGCACTGTTCTCCTGCTTCTATTACTCTGCAGGGATGAGCGACAGCATCGCGCCAAACAGGCCTAGAGCTATATACATATATTTTCCCACTTTACATAATCTTTAATTAAATTAATGAAGAAAAGCTAATTAGGATTCTCATTTTCCTAATCAAATAAACTAAAAAAGAAAAAAAGAAAAAAACGCACACAACAATAGGATACCTATAGGTATTGTAGATACCTATAGGTATCTACATTATAGGCTAAGGATGGGCTATTTTTATTTGCAACATTCAAACTGATCAATAAAACTTCGAGCAAGTCTTTATGAATAGTCTTTTTTATCTTCCTGAAAATATGTCACCTTCATCATCTGTCATTCTGCATGCAGATCCACTTCATGCATTGACTTCATGCAGCAGCTACAAATCAGTCACGCTCGTATTTTAACCCTTTGGTGCATAATAATAACATTTCACACAGTGACTCCTCCATAGATGCAGCATAGTAATTTGTGATTCTAACTGTGTGATTATGTCGTTTAAGTATCCAAAGGGCCTGCATGGGAGGAAAATATAGATAGGGTTAATAAATAAACAAACCAGAGGCAAAGAGAGAAGGAAATTTCTGTCTGTCTTTTCCTGCTCCAGTGCGTCGTGCGCAGCGCAGTGTCAGTGTCGCCACCGGGAGCTGCGCATATTTTCCGTCGGTTTGAGGAGAAGACCACAACACCCGAGGCAGCGGGCACAAAGTGTCTAAAAACCAAGGAAAAAAAAATACACTGCGGGTTTTCCGCTCGTTTTTAAAGCTCGTTTGTATTCCACAGCATTGAGGCGGGAGGAAACACGGTCAAACCCGATGTTCCGTTTCATGGAGTGCTGATTTGCATTTAATTTTTTTCACGACCAAACGCGCTTTTTTTTTAAATCGTGTAGCATTTTTCATCGACCTTTCTGTATTTTTATAGTTTAATAATTGCGGTGAGGCGAGGAAATAGCTTGTATTTCTCGCCGAGTGTTACGTAACCGAGTGGCTTTAGCTGTCCAAGGTGCTGAAACCTATAACGGGACGAGCTGTGGGGAATTCTCAGCCTTGCGTAAGTCTACTCATGTCAAAGCGCACGTTATCAACGTGACCCCATGAAAATGAACGTGCATATGTTGCTTTGAAAGGGTTTTATTTGTTTTTTTCCGCCCACACAGGTCACGGGCCTTTCAACCGGGAGGAGAACAGCACTGGGTTTCATCTCCCTGAACCGACGGGAAGCAGCTGGGTTATAGGCCTACTCAAATACATAGCCTATTTTTTTTTCCTTGACGTCGAACGGGGGTGAAGTAAAATCCTGAAGTTGTCGATTAAAAGGAGAGAAAATGTCGGGGCAGACGCTCACGGATCGCATCGCCGCTGCGCAGTAC
Organism: Kiunga ballochi; assembly: GCA_037177335.1. Lineage (NCBI taxonomy): Eukaryota > Metazoa > Chordata > Actinopteri > Atheriniformes > Pseudomugilidae > Kiunga > Kiunga ballochi. The sequence continues at coordinate 7,961,273 of JBAMIG010000024.1, read as the reverse complement.
CAGCTAACGGGATCAGATATGGCCCGAGCTGTTTGCAAAGCCACCACTCATGAAGTGATGGCGCCCAAGAAAAAGCACCTCGAATGTAAGTGTAGTCATTTTCCCCTTTTACTAATGCATATAGTAGCTTACCTTGGAAGGACCTTGGCTATAGCATGATCATAGCCACATGGCTAAACGTCTTCACCATCACTATGAGCAATTATTTCTTCATTCCTTGATCTTAATTGGGTGTGGTACCACAAGAAAGGATCAAACTGTGATGATGACCACTTTGAGGACCTTTTGTGTAGATTATTTCAACCTGGTAGTACAAAAGGAGAGCAAGAGAGAGCAACAGAGTGGAAGAAGAGGTCACAAATTAATGCAGACTGATGATTAGGATGAATCTTTTTTTTTCCTTTTCCAGGAAAATACTCTTAATAAAACTTCACAACGAAACAGGCCCCAACACTGTCAATGAAGGTTTCAGTATGTATATGTTTGAAGCAAGGATAGTCATGCGTTGTTTCACAGAAAGTTTGGGTCAGTATAGGACTGTAAAGTTACAGCGGAATGGAACCACTATAGCTTTATTGGCACACATTGATATAACATCAGATGCCACTTTATTTCATATCATGATTAGTTACTGTGATCCATCACTGTAAGCCATGTACTGTAAACCAAAGCAGTAGTGTGGCACTGAATACAGATGGATGGAGGTGTGGTAGACTGCATTGCTGCTCCCTTCCTATATGTGCTTTCATGACTGGACATGTCTGGCACTGTGTCTTGTACCTGGACCTTATATCTTGTGATCTACTCCTCTGCTGAATAATTTAATAATAAGCCAATGACTGCCTTGCATTATTTACACAGCCAAAGGTGACAAGGCTAAAGCTAGAATGCACAAACCATTGCTTCCTCATTTTTTGTCTGCCTTTGTTTCTTGACAGTCTTTATCTTTCATACTTAGCAAAATAGGAGTTGCATTGTCATTTAGTCATAACCTACAACTTTTTCCATCACTGCAGATTTTTTTAGATGGCTACAAACCATCTTATTTGATTTTTAAACAGCATAAACCTAAACATATGACGTTTTTATTCAGATTTTTAATTGATGAGGTTGTGCTGTCTCTTTTTCTAGGGCAATTCAGAGGCATCTTGTATGTAGGGCACTGTGCTTCTTTTCCAGTCTAGCTGAGACAAATTTCTCACCTCAAAACATACAAAAAAGTCCCTTTTGAATAATTGGGACAAACCAAAAGTTAAAAATATGTCTGGATTAAAATAACAACTAATAATTTAAGTAAAATCTTGTAAGCAATGAAATAATTCAGAACTAGAAAATTTAGACTTAAAGCTGGTGCTATAATGAGTGATATGTACTGCAGCATAAAAGCAGGGAGCTGTATTATTGCTTTCTGATATATATGCACTGACCCTTGGGGTGAACATGTTGTTCAGTGTGTTCATGCAGTGTCGTTGAATGCCACTGTAATGACAGTGGAAGACTTTGAGGAGGAAGCGGGCAAATTATATACTTGCCATTTTTTTTCAAGACACAATAACAATGGTGCTCACTGGTGGCTCAGTTTTACAATCAAAATGCAGCATGAGTGCAAATGGTAGCGAATCTGTATGGTTTATGGTTTAGTGCAGGAAAGCACAGAGACACCACATGAAAGTGTTTTATGTTTTAATGTGTTTTTTTTTCACTATCTTTACAACACAGTATTAGCTGTAGATCCACAATTCAACTGCAAAATAAAAAAGACAAAGGTTACACATGTTTTCTATATGGTGCCAAATCATCTGTTTTGGCTCCATATACATCCTCTCAGCCTTAAACAGCTGTTTGATTGATCACAAAACAAAGCTTTTGGTTCAGGAATGAAACTAATTGTGTCTCCTTTACTTAGACGAGACATGGTAAACACAGTAAAAGATTAAAAATCTCCAGGGAACATGTTAAATTAATTCAATGTGGCTGATTAAACTAAACAGGATTGTGCTGCAAACACACTAGGTGTAGAAATGTCTGTATTAATAAGTCATTTTATATGCATGCACACAACAAGAACAGCATTTTTAAATACACTATATGCAACTTTTTTAATCATAATCTAGAATTATTTTAAACATCTGCCATGTTTATGTTAAATGATAGTTTATTTTGTAAGTATAACATTTTATAAACAGATTTTTGCAAAGAAATATGCTTAGGAACAAGACTTTGTTTCCAGGCTGAAAATAGTGTTTAAGACATTAAACATGAGCTGAAAGTGATTCTCAGATAAAGTAACAATCACTTGAAGAGGCTTTGTTATATTTTATTCATCTGTTTTCAACAAACTGACTAATCCTTAAACAGACTTTGTGTCCATTACACCGTTAACATCATGTCTGCAGGCTCTTGTCAGATATCCAGAAATATTTAGAACTACTTCCAGAAGCGACGAGAGAAACTGTTGCTAATGGGTTTCCAGATTGTTTAGATCATGGTTTGCTTTATATGTTGAGTAACATAATTTATGAACAAGTTACACTTCATTGGCTTACATGTAAAAATAATAAATGGCGGTTGTGTTGTGTTGTGTTGTGATTACTAGTCAGTAATCTAGCAGTGGGGTACTAACCAGCTAAGGTTTTTTAAATGTCCATAAAGGAAACCATAATGATCATTAAAAGAACCAAATGCAGGTTTTTATCTTCTCCTGTACTTTTTTTTTCCTCTTTGGGTGACATGGGTGCAATGTTTAAGACACCAACAGTGTCCTAAAATTCATAAAATGAGACTGTAAATATTTCCTGGGAGTGTCAGACGTTTGGAGGTGGAACAACAAACACAATTTGTGGCATCAGATTCTCAGTCTTGGTCCAATTTTCAAATATAAATAACAGTCAAGTGTGCCGTAAATCCCTTATCTGGGCCTTTCTGGTTCTCGCCAGAGTGGTTTGTTGTGTAACTACACAACTGTGCTGGTCAAACTCTGTTACAAGGTAGACTAGACAGACACACAGTTGCACAGCATGAGGTTCCACAGGTTACTCTTATTCCCTCCTCTAGGCTGTGGATTACACTAAGAGTCTTTATTTAGCTCTGTCAATCCTCATTACACTCACGAGTTGTATGTCAGTGTATGTCTGTTATAGATGATGATACCACAACTGAAAGCATTGATTATAAGCCATGATATGGCCCATCCGGCTGTGCTTTAAACACTTGTGAAAAGATAAAACTACAGAGCTGCACGCAGATTTGTTTAAAATGAATGTCTGTGGAGAAAATAAAAAGCTGTGGATGGAATATTTGCTTTAAATGTTGCCAGTGTCATCATAATGTTATATAATCACATTTCAGCACGTCTGTGTGTGTGTGTGTGCCATTTGAAAACACTGCGGGGGATTTTTAGGAAAAGGAAATATAACAATGGGGAAAAGGATGATGGATCGAAAGGATAAAAAATACCTTGAAAATGCTAAAGTCTAATGTGGAAGTAAGAGTTGTTACAGAGAACCAGACAGACAGTAGGAAAATGAGACAAATGTCACTGCAGCTAATTAAAGATAAAAAAAAACATTGGGTTTCAGTTATGTGTGGCTGCTACCATCTGGTCAAACTTCACAGACTGAAGTCTAATTACCTTCAAAAACATCTGAGGAAGATCTGAGATTATACCATCCTCACAGCCAGATAAAATATTCACGTCACATTAAATCAATAAATGCTTTTTCTTCGTTAGTCATTTTAATTGGTACGCTTCTGTGGAGTTTGTACCGGGGGAACTCATTACTGCCTAAAGTTCTATAGACTCTGCAACAAAAAGCTGTGTTTGAACAGGTTGCGAGGTGTGAATGTGTGCTGTGATGGGGGTGGGCAGAGAGACATCCACCACAGATAGACAAGGATCAGTGATTAGTATTAATCTGTTTACATGCCCTAACTGTAGAAACCCTCAACCCCCTCTTCCAACCTGCTGCCATGTTGCGACCTCCAATAGCTTCACTAATCTAACTCGTGTCCTTTCATTTCCGGCACACTCATCTGAATCCCTACTTTTCTCTCGGCTCCTTCTCTTCATCCTTTGCCCATCACCTTGCTGTGTTTTTGCTTTCGTTGAAAATACACCAGATCAGCTATTTGAGGCGATCCAAGGTCTATTGAGTGTAATGGCTTTTCTATTTCTTCTACCAGCACTGATGTCTGCCAATAGTTGCTGCACTATCTGTCCGCAGACAGGACACAGTGTACACACTGTGTCCTGACTTTCTTTAATTGATAGTTCATGTAGAATTTTATGTTCAGAAACCTTCTGAAATTTCTTTAATTCAGAAAGTAAAAGTTTTTTTATGGTTTTATTTCTGTCTCTAAATGGAATTATCCAAAAATGAATTTCATGAGGCAAATAATAGGTATAATCACAGATGATCGCTATTTAATGAAAAATAAAATAACATTCAGATTCAGAGTGATTAAAGAACACGCATGAGGTGGTGGGAAATCTCACTGCTGCTTTATTAAGCAGAAGTCATCTGAGCAAATTAAATTATACTTATGTGGCAACTTGTGAGACCTTTAACATTTGTATTTGTTTATCTGGGCTTCCAAGACATAAAACAAGCTGTTTTTGTTTGACAGTTGTGTCATTTTTACAATTTACCAACCAAAGTTTATGTTTCTAATAACACTGGACCAAAATATCCAATTTCCAACCCACAGTATTACATATTGATTGCATGGTTTTAAAAGGTTGTACCTTCAGAGAGCATAAAACTGTTGCCACTTTTTCCTGCAAGGTGACAGACACGTGAGTCTTCAACTGACTGGGGGGAGAGGGTGGGCGAGGTGAGGGAGGGATCTATTCAAAGTTTATGATAAGGTGCATTTGAAACAGATTACACAGAGGTGATGAGGAGTTGTTGCAGGGTTGATTAAAGAGAATGAGCGTATTGCAGTTGTTCATGAAATTCTTTCTAAGGAATTAGCCATCTCTGCTTATGGAGGGGTGGTTGTGGTGGTGGGGGTGTTAAGGTTAATAACTAGTCATCAAGCAGAAGTACAATGCTTTTGTTGGAAATTACGGTGCATCTGTACGCTTTGTATTTCATTTTGAAGAGTCTGAAAACTTTAATGTTAAAGAAGTCTCTGCCAGTCACAGCCTCAACCAGAGGTGGGATCAACCAGAAGTGGAGATGACAAAGCATTTTTCTCTCTATCTCTGCATTGCCAGTGTGTGTGTGTGTGTGTGTGTGTGTGCACCTGCATATTTGTGTGAATATGTGTGGGTTTTAGCATTAATTCATAAGTGCATTAGATCTTCCCTGAGACCTGATATTCTCATGTGTGTCTGGAGTGTCAAACATGTAGCTTTCTCACTTCATCAAAGTTTAATCAGAGCCATTAAATTAAGAGAGCAGAGATCTCTTTTTGGATAATATGAGAAAAAAAATCCCTTTTCATGTTATGCTGTTTGACCAGGTGTTACATGAAAAGAAGTGAAAACAGATTAAAACATTTTAGTATGTTTGTGGCCGTGTTGCAGATCTAGTGTCAGCCACCAATACCACCAATGTGAACATCCCTCAAATGGCTGACACACTGTTTGAGCGAGCCACCAATGCCAGCTGGGTGGTCGTCTTCAAGGCCCTCGTAACCACTCATCATATGTGTGTCCATGGCAATGAGGTAAGTGAGCACCACACAGTTACAGATAGAGCAAAAAATCTGTTACGCTGACATTTCTCATTATTTAGACTTCTTCATCATCATTAATGCTCGCTCTGCTGTAATGAATGCTGTATGATTAACCACATGTTAGAGCGGAAATTGGTCTTTTGAGTATCACTTTCATAAGGCTAATGTTTCACAGATAAAGAGAGGTTTTGACCATATTTGCCAAAGTGCAGCATACAGACTGTGTGACATGTAAATACTACTTTGGTGAAAGCTGGAAAGTGTAAATATTGTGAAAAGTGTGTGGTTGTAAGGGTGAACTGAGAGAACTGTTAATATTCTTTTTTCTTTTTTCAGAGGTTCATTCAGTATCTGGCTTCCAGGACCTCCTTGTTCAATCTCAGCAATTTCATTGATAAAACTGGCTCTCATGGTATGAATGAATGAGGATCCCATATTATAAATGCACTACGTGTTACATAATAAATAAAACAGGTTGAGATATGCAAGAAGAGAGACATCATGCAGTGTAAAACACCAATTCAGACCAAACAATAAACACACTTACACACATGTATATTTTTTATGTAGAATTTAAGCATTTAATATAAAATGAGCTTTTTTTCTGTCAATATGTTATTGTTCTCCTTAAAGATTATATTAATACATTTCATGTTGAGTTATGGATACATTTATATGTGAGGCCTAAACTTAGTAATACAACCCTTAAAAAACAAAATAAACAACAACAAAAAGGATCAGAAGTTTTTAAGTGTCTTTGGTTGCTATCATTAGACTATAAATTCCTGGCATCACTATGTTTACTTAGAAAAGAAGATTGTCACAGCTGCCAGAATAACTTTAAAGGCAAGGTGAGGTAAGATGAGTACATTCTCCCTTGACTTTCTCCTTCAGGCAAATGGTGAAAAGGCACCTAAAATACAACTATAGGTATTTATTTTACAGCAATTTTTATATTTAAAGCAAAATTACTAACATAAAATCGGACATTTAACCCAATTTTTTTTAGAAAAGCTTTAGGTGTAGCTTGTGAAACATTCCCAGCATAAACACAGCTCTAATAATAAGCAATTATGTTCATGTATAAACAAAAAAGAAACCACAATAAATTTGAGAGGATTTATTTCTAAAGATTAAAAGGAAAATAATGAATTCTGTTGAATTTTCATTAGGTACTTCCTGATTTTAATCCCGCTCTTTTTCGCTCTCCTTTCAGGCTATGATATGTCTACATTTATCAGGCGGTATGGACGGTACCTTAATGAGAAAGCCTTCGCCTACCGCCAGATGGCTTTTGACTTCACCAGAGTGAAAAAAGGGTATGAAACTGTCAGATGTCAGAGAGTTCTCCTTTCATTCCAGATAGTTTCTCCTTTAAGCTTATGTCACCCAACATATTTAGGATCAAGTGCACTCTGGATATCTTTTTTCATGCTGTATATAAATACTAATAAAATGCTATCTGTGTTGCGTCCTGCAGGGCTGAGGGAGTGATGAGAACCATGACCACTGAGAAGCTGCTGAAAGGAATGCCAGTTCTGCAGACTCAGATTGAAACACTCCTGGAGTTTGATGTGTGCCTTTGATTTATTTGCAGTTGACTTTTCTTTTATCTTTCATATATGATCCTTATTTTACCTTCCTGTGTCCTCTCAGGTTCATCCTAAGGAACTGAACAATGGGATCATTAATGCTGCATTCATGCTTCTCTTCAAGGACTTGGTCAAACTGTTTGCTTCCTACAACGATGGAATCATCAACCTATTAGGTCAGTGGTCTTCAAACAGACAAAGTAGCAGCAATTATAGGTGTCAAAATGTACATCAGCATATTTAGGGGTTTTCAAACCTATTTTTATACACAGAGAAGTTCTTCAAGATGAAAAAAAGTGAATGTAAGGACGCCTTGGAGATTTATAAAAGGTTCCTGACCAGGGTGACAAAAATTGGGGAATTCATGAAGCTGGCCGAGGTATGCATAACCGTTCCACTTCAGCATCATCATTAGGTGTGTGGAAATAATATTAGTCTTTAATTTGTTTTTACCTCAACAGACAGTTGGAGTGGACAAAAACGACATCCCTGATATCAACTATGTAAGTTGTATTTTGTGCCAGATCTTAGGTCATTGTTTTTATTTTTAATTTCATCGATCACAGGAACATTGAGGCACGTGAATGCCATCAATCCCTCCTAAGCACACACACGCATGGGCACACACACTGACATGCATACACAGAAACTCATGTCTCACCCGCCACCGTCTCCTTACTCAGTGTCTCCACCCTGGGGTTGTGGTGGATCTAGCTGACTCAGATGATGAAGACTGCCCCTTTAAACCAATCGAGGACCCGGTAACCACAGAAACAAAGGGTGCCCTGGCTGAGTGCCTGTTTAACTACAGGATGAAGTGTTGGCATGTTGAGCCTATAATTTAATCTGATAAAACCAGTGAGCATGGTTGTGTATTCTCAGTGTGGAGTGAGATTTCCAGACAGGATAAAAAAAAATGAATACAAAGGGACTCAGTTTTGACTTTTTTATTCTTGCGTTAGGCTCCCAGCAGTATCCTGGAATCTCTGGAAACACATATGAATGGTCTAGAGGATGTCAAAGGTGGAAAGAAGGGGTAAGTAAATGAGAGAGTTATTTTAGTTTCAGACAGTTTGGGATTGGCTAAAAATAAAAAGCAAACATAACAGAGATCCGAGAAGCTCCCCCTTCTCCTGCTTATATTTTATTAGTTATCCCCCTGCATTGATATTTAAAACCAAAATAATATTCATAGACATGTGCCAAGAATAGAAAATTCAAGCTTCACCTCAAATGACCCAGTCTCTCTGAAAAAGTGCAGCAATATTATTTATCCACTTCAAATGTATAAACTGTTGTAAATTGGGAATTTATAAAGTATCCCATAAAGTGTGTGAATTTAAACAATTAATGTGTGTCTTAAATCAAATCCTAACCATGCATTTTAAGGCAGATTTAAAATACGTGGTAATTTAATCAATTTAGAGTGGAAAGAAGGTAATAAACTATGTGACTGTGGACAACGATGTGCAGGACGAGCATCAGAGGCTATATGTTTTTCCATGTTAGTCTATCAAGTGATAAGTTCCTGAATCAGGTCCTCCTTAAGTATTTACAGCTAATTTAACTGTACTGACCCATATAAAGATTGTCAAGAAGTTGATATATTAAAATTAAAGCTCAAGATGTATCTCTTAGAAAGCAGGTATTTCTGAATAATAGGCTATATCTAAGATCCAAGGTCTTTTGGTGTGTACCAACGTCAGTAATGTAGGCTCGTGAGATTGGGCTTCCTAAAATTATAATAAATACATTCTTCTTAAAATAAAATAAAATAAAATAAATTAAATTAAATATGGTTTTCTAGCATGTCAATATTAACAAAACAGAAGTAACACCATTTCTGTTATTTTCTTCACCCCTTCTTCCTTCTATTCCTCATTTGTTGATTTGGAAACAACAGTGAAGGGTGAGCATGTATTTTGTTTTGATTTTACTTTTGAATCTGATGTCTATTGCAATGTCTGATGTATTACATCCATGTTTCTAGAAGTGAAAGTAAACTTTGCACTAAAACCTGAAATTAACATTAAAATACTTTAAAATTAAATTAAATTAAATTAAATTAAATTAAATTAAATTAAATTAAATTAA
>JBAMIG010000024.1:7871982-7887610 GCA_037177335.1 Kiunga ballochi | reverse complement strand
AATAAACACTCTGATTTTTGCCAACTCCTTTTTGAATGTTGTCTGCATTTGGGGTCCACCCGTTTAGATCCTGACACTTTTTGTCTTTCATGCGCCAATGAATGACAGCACGGTAACTTGCTTTTTATTTCTTTAATTTAATCTATGATTTTGTTTTTGCTGATTTTATTTATCTTTACATCTCTAATGCTTTTGCTGTTTTTAATGTAAAGCACTGTGAACATTCCTGTACATGAAAGGTGGTATAAAAAATAATAATAAACTTGCCTTGCTCAAGAGGGAATTTACATTTCTTATTTTAGTTTGACCAAAACTTTCATTTCAAACATCCATAAATTCATGGAAGAGACATTTTATGTAAGTTCTCGAAGCATAATCACAGTAATTTTAGTTTGATTTCTTAAAAACTGTAATGATTTTCAGTGTTCTGCATTTTGATTGATGGTTGCTATACTATCCAGCAGCTTGGAAAGAGTCAGCACTTCAGTTTTGCATTGACTTGTCAATGAAGTAAATCCAGGAATCAATGCAAATTCTTATTACCACAAATCCGGGCATCCACATTTTAACAGGACTCGCTTTCCAGATGGAGATGTCACGTAAACCTCTCCACTTCTGATAGCTTCTGTTTGTGTGCCAAATATTACTCGTAATACTCAGGGCTATTTTAGTAGCTCTTCTTGTGCCATTCGCAATCTGCAGCTCCCACACTGCTTTGATGTGGCTGATGGCTCAGGACTTCTCGAATCAAAAGATGGTCATCATTCCTCCCTCTGATTCATCTGCCACATCAGGAGACGGGAGGTCCAGGCTGGTACCTATAAACTCATGTCTCTCATTAAGTGATACGTTATGAGCTTTAGAAAGAAATTTTGTTTTGGTCACTGGCAAAGCAGTAAATTTGCTCCACTGAAAGGCCAGTGAAAATTCTCTTGATAACAAATACTGAAACGACTCCAGCTGCACAAAAATCAAACCCAAATCTCAAATTAAGCAGCACTGACAAAACGTTTGTGCTTTTTCTCCCTTCTCTGATGGCAGGAATACTGTTTTAGGAAGGGTCATTTGTAGGAATGAGAGGTTTTTTGTTGCCTGAACAAATAATTTAAAGTACCATAATTACAGTGAAATTGCAGACATGAAATTAACCATTTAGACAAATGTGTAGTAAATTTTACCTGAAAAATCCTGTTTATTGCACATCTGTATACAGAGAGGAAATCTCCATTTAATTAATATATTCTGTGTTACCTTTAAAGCCAAAATAAAGTAAATTAAACATGACTCCTATATGCTGCATGGTATACTCCTATTTTCCTTTTTTATGCTATTTTTTAGAACGATGTTACCCCTGCCACACATGTAAGTGCTTAAACTTAACTCTATCCTCCTTTATCGCTTTGGATAGTAGCAGTGTCTTAGTCCTTGTTCCATGTAGCCTACGTTTATTCAGCTGGATCTGTCCCATTTCTTAAGGGAAAGTAGTGGCGCAAATCCATAAAATAACAGTGGGAAATTATTAAATACATCAGACTTTTTAAAAAAAATTTAAAACCTGGAACCTTTGAGACAAAAGAAGTTGGCTCTGTTCGTTCCCCTGCTAGTCACAATCTTTGTTTAGTAGACATTATGTCAGGGGCTTTCCAGTGTAGTGGTTAATGTTCTCAGTGGCAAGAAAGTTATGGTTCAAATCTTGTTTGGGGGCTACAGTGCCTTTGCATGTGAGGGCTTTGTAGCTACTTTCAGTGCAGAAAAAGCCTCCTATAGGCCTACTAATAGGAAATTGAACAACTTCAATGATAAGTGGACATGTATAGCTGTTTATCTCTGTGATGTGTTTAATCAAAGAACATAAGCTGCTTACTCAGTTATTATAGGTTCCTGTTGATCTGAACTCGTACAAAAAACGGATAGATGCTATTTGAAGCAATTCTGTAGCCCCTTTGAGATCTTGTAAACGAGAGTTAAACAATCCAATTTATTATTATTTAATTTAAAATATATTATAAAAAATATTATTTGAAAGCCCAAGTTATATCTTTTGATTGTACATTTTAACTGACTGAATCTACTCATTGGACACAGTAAACCAACTATTTAACCTGCATCAAAGTAAGCCAGCGTTTTTATCTACTGGATGTGAAGTGACGTTGATTATGGCTTGACGCTACCATCTAGTGGTACAACTTCAGCAAGAGCTTTTTTATTGAGTCATTAAAGCCAGAGGTTCACAAACTGAACATACCTTTTCACTTTCCAACCCACTTACAAACACTCAGCTGGTTGAAATATGTAGGCTACACATTATGACTAAGTCAGGTTAAACATAGAGATATAACAGTCCCTGCAATATACAACATTTTGCACCAAATTCGTATATATGTTTTTCCTTTTGAAACATCCATCCATCCATTATCTACCGCTTTGTCCCTAACGGGGTCGCGGGGGGCTGGAGCCCATCCCAGCAGCCAACGGGGGAGAGGCGGGGTACTCCCTGGATGGGTCGCCAGTCCATCGCAGCCTTTTGAAACAGTTAGGCTATATAAAAAATTCTATCATAAATTATTTTCAAGTTGGATTTTTCAGAAGCTCATTTAGTTTCTCATGACCAAGGGAACGCAAACCCCACTCTAAATAGGCTACCAGTCATGTCTTTCTTGAAGAGTCAGAGTATGGGCTAAATGAAGCAAACAACCTCACATGAGATCCTAAATAAACGGCAGGTAATCTGATTTTATCACAGAAGTAAAATGTATAGGGCCTACCTCCAAAACAGAGACATAAAACGATCGCTTCCTGTAAGGTATAAAATGATACATTGAAGGGATATTGCTTAAAAAAATTCAAAGCTAACCTAGAAAAAAACCACAAAGCGATTTAAGTAGGCTAATCTAAATTTATAACAAATAGATTTATAATGAACAATGTGAAATCAAACTTAGAGAAAACAACAACGGGATGCCTATCAGCTTGGAGGGACCTGTAGCCTATTATTTCATCACGAATTCATTCAGAATGATAAAATCCCGCATAAAGCAGAAAAACTGTACACCTGCTCGTTGTCATCTCTGTGAGACAAGTCGTTTCACGTCATTAGATATTTGAACAGTTAAGTTGCTTTGAGGGACTCCATAAATAACTGATTAACACACCACACCAGCAAAAGGCTAATTATCCACACTGTGAAGAGCAACCAGCCAACACCTGTCCCGGGCGCGCGTACACGCGACCCACGTCAGACAAGTTCCGCATGCGCAAAGCCATCTGGCTCCTCGGTGTCCAGGAGATTGTGGGAAGATGATGCGGCTGAGCGGCCGGCGAGGACCTCATGCGTAGCTGGCCCATCTTAGCTATAGATTTCCACTTGCCTTCTCTAGTTTCTTGCCAAATTTGCTGTTCAATGTCGAACTGTAACCGAACCAATCAGCTTTAACTGCAGACGAAGAAGAAAAAGAGGAAGAAGAGCGAACCAATTACCGGACAGTTGAGCATCAAATTGCACCGGATGTCATTACACGCTTTTAAATATCAAGGGTGTAAGTATGTTTGAATTTAGATCTGTTTATGTGTGTTTTACAACTTGTTTTTTGGTGAGTACTAAGTGCTTTTTCGGTTTTTATTCCTGAAATATAGAAAATCTAAGTTTGACGGTCGTGTTGTGCGTTAGACAGCCGTGCAGTAAAACAGACCAGCCCTTTATCCACAAGGAGTCACTTATCTCTGCCTCATATGTAATAAAAATTGTTTACTTTTTATTTGTCTATTTTTTATTCCACCTCAGTCTATTTATGTTGTCTACTAAACCACGTCACTTTTAATTTCAGCTGTAATAAAAAAAACAGTGTATGTAACAGGTGTATAGTGATTAATTGTCAGCTGCACCTCATTTTAATACAGTAGTGCCTTTTGATTATTTTTAGTGGTGGTGATTCTTCTTTCCATCTTTTTGGGAGGGTTGTGGGGAGATATCCATCAAACTGGTTTGCGGATCGTTGGGCATTTGCACTTCGGCCTACATGTAAGCTCGTTGATCAATTGTGTTTAAGCCTCTTGAGCGGTCCGAGCAAAACCTGCTGACACATACGCTCCAGTCTTTTTGTTAGTGCACAAACCCAGTTAACCCTCTCTTATCAGGCTTCCCTGTGCAGCCAAACAGAAATCCTGACTGGATGTGTTATCATATGAAATCCTGCAAAGATTGTCCATTCTGCAGATTATTTAATCCCAGTGCCCATCAGTAGCATTGACAGCTTTGCACTTTTTTGCAGCTGACATTGTTAGACAGTAGTTACTGTATACTGAGCAATTAAGTATTTAAAGGACAGCTGATCTGACGCATCGGATTAATAATAGATTAATATAAAGACAAAGCTCTCAGCTCTGTGACGATAAGAGCTGTTTGTTATATAACCACACAGAATTAGTGTCATGTATAGTTGTACAGCTCTAATGGGGTTGAGTTGAAGTGAAGTGAAACCTTTAGGGTGAAAGGTAGATTTGCAAAACTTTATCTGTTCATTTTGTTAAATTGTGAGTTCCAATTCAATATATTGTGACTAAGTAAGCACATGTGCATAACTTGTTTTCTCCTTACATTAACATCTTTTATTTTGTTCTTATAAGGGACCAGAATATTCTGGGGTTTTTTTTACATCAAGATGAGCAAAGCAATTGATCATTTTATTTAACTAGATCCTGTACCATACAGATATTTTTTCTGAATTCTGAGAATTTTACACATTTATATCCCTCACGCCAAACATTACAAACTGTATGCAACTTTATGCAAGTATGAACAGCATGCACAATAAAGGATATGCATGCACAATGACTTATCTTGCTGTACTCTACTTGTCTACCTCTCCATACAGTATAATCAAGACCAAAGCTAGAGCCATGGAGGCTGTGACACATTTTGTGAATGACACTATAGAGTTTTACAAATGGAGCCTTACTATAGCAGGTAAGCTGTTTTTACTTGTTACTCATAAGATCAGTGCATCCATTTATCCATTTATTTAAAAACTAATAAATATTTCACGTAGAGACTCAACACAGAAAAAACAAACATCACAAGCATACAAAAAAGTAGAAGGCCTGCAAGAATTGCACTTAAAAGAATAAAGAAAAGGGTGATCATTGATATAAAATAGTTTTTTCCTACACTACATTAATGATTGCTGATGAATTACTGAACAAATTACCGTAGTTTTCACTGATATGCAAAAAGATCAAACAGAGATTTAATCTTACAGATTTTGACTGATTTTATGGTGTATCTTCGAAGCTTCTTGATAGTTTATCTTCTTTTTAGAAGTATAAACCAGACATGCATGTATGTAAGAATCTATATCAATATAAAGTGCATGTATTTGCCATGGTTTGTTTAAAGTGCAAAGTGTGTATCTAAAGTTGGCTGTTTTAGTTTGTGGATCAGCTGAAGACACAGTGACTGAATAATAACTGTTTATATTTTCCACTCACCTCCTTCTGACTTTAACATCAACTCACTTTTCCTCCAGACAAGAGAGTGGAGAACTGGCCGATGATGTCTTCTCCCTCTCCCACCCTGGCCATCAGCTGCCTGTACTTGGTCTTTCTTTGGGCAGGGCCTAGATACATGCAGGATCGCCAGCCCTACACTCTCAGGAAGACGCTCATAGTCTACAACTTCAGCATGGTGGTCCTCAACTTTTACATCGCCAAAGAGGTCAGTACTGCTCCGTGGTTAGGCTAAGACGTGTCGCTGATAGAAGAAGTGTCTTCTTGAAAAGATTTTAGCACATTTTCCTCTATTGGTAGATTTTCAAATGATAGCTCCTTAGGCTACGTTGGATGTAATGTTTGATAAGAGTATATTTAAAGCATTACAAACTATAATATTCAGATGTTATAGCTTGTTAATGTATCTAAACAAAGTTATGTGTTGGTAACAGACTCTGCCGGTCTGATAATGAGATCAAAGTCTGGTTTTACAGATTGTAGGTGCACCAAAAGGATTTATGTTATAACACTTTTCACTATGTTGCTTTATGGTCAAAGTCTGTCACAGCATCTGCCCCAAAAGTCAGAGGATATTTCTCAATCCTTCCCTGTTATAAGATTTAGATTAATTAAATACATGTAAGTAGAAAAACTATGAATTTTACAACATTTATGTCGACTTATTGTTAACATCTTTTGTTGATTTTATCCCGCTTGTTGTGGCTGAGTCACCAGAAATTACTTGTGTTCACTACTTAACTATTGCTCTGTCTGAATCCATTTAAAATATTGTGCTCCTCTCAGCTTTGGTCTGACTTTGATGTTTGCAACCTCTCTTTAGCTCCTGATAGCATCGAGAGCAGCCGGGTATAGCTACCTCTGTCAGCCTGTCAACTACTCAAATGATGTCAATGAAGTCAGGGTAAGTAAGCTTACACACACATCACCAGATTCAATCTACCACTTCACAAATTACCAAACACTCTTACTAACTGAAGATTGAAAAAACAAGTTAATTAAGCTGGTGGGAAAACGTTGCACTAATCATATATAGCGGCGAGATGAAGAGAGAGGATGAGAAAGGACACTTTGTATTGGCTGCTTTAAGTACAAAGAGGGTGTGGCTATTGGTCTCACCACCTTGAAGCTCCTCCCACACCTTCACCTTTGGTGCCTTTGCTCTGTTACAGTGGCCTTAGGGATAAGAGATGAAACAGTGCCATGGATTAAAGAGCAGCTTTGTTGGATACTGGAGACAGGAAGATTATTGCAAAGCGAGAAAGGACAATGTTGAGAAAATTGTAACGTATTGATATGATGGGATTAATTCATGGGAAGACACGTAGAATATTTTTTCAGGAAAGTGATCTGGCTCATTTGTGCATTTAGAAAGAGTGCAAAATGAATATGACGTGAGTGTCAACATGTGTCATCTCCAAAAGCTTTCTGTGATCTGATTGTTACCGTGTGCCATCATGATGAAACTCTCTAACGTAAAGTCATTAATAAGAGTAATACTACTGGAATAAGACACAGAATGGAAGGTTAAACAAAACTTTTGTAGTACAGCTAACTTAACCCATGTGCTAAAGTTTCTCCTGCAGCGCCCTAACACTGTTTTCATGAAACAATGGTGTAGAAAAGCCTCTTCCTTAAGATGCAGCAATTCACCCTGAAATGTTTGTGTTTTTAGATAGCCTCTGCTCTTTGGTGGTACTACATCTCCAAAGGAGTTGAGTTTCTGGATACGGTTTTTTTCATACTGAGAAAGAAGTTCAACCAGATCAGCTTCCTCCACGTCTACCATCACTGCACCATGTTCATTCTGTGGTGGATCGGCATCAAGTGGGTGCCCGGTGGCCAGTGTGAGTAACAGGAGAATGTTTTTTAATTACCATTTAACCACTGATATCTACGAAGGAGGATTAGGGCCACACTGGGAAAAAAAATTGTGGAGGACTATTTTTTTTCCTTCCCTCTTCACTTTGAGTATAAAGTCGAAATGTCAAGATTAAAGTCAAAGAACCGTTTTGAGAATGAAGTAAAATACATCCAATTGAAAATGATTGGTGTATTTAGCTAACAGTACCAGATCGAGTGAATAAGTACACTGTTACCACAGTTATCTATTCACTCACAACATTAATAGTGTAAATGATTTATTGTTCAGTAAGTTTTTTCTACTGTTTTATTTTGACATGACCCGAAGTTGGATATTTTTGGGGTTGTGGGGAAAATGGGCTTCTGACGGAGTCTGACAAATACAAACATCAGTTATGTTCTGCTAAACTTCTCCATGTTCTTATTTATATGTAATATAATCAATAGTAACAATAAGGAGATAAAAATGACAGAATTTAATAAAACTGCATCATGAACTTATTTTCACATTAAGAAGCTTACACATGTGGACCTAGGCTATTTAGTAGCCTATGTGATCGCCCTGTTTTTTACTTTATCATTTCGACTTTTTTCTCAACATTTCAAGTTTATTCTCAAAGTGAAGAAGAGAGAAAAAAAATCTTCAGCAAATATTTTTTTTCAGTGTGGGGGTAATACTCTGTCGTAGATATCTGACTTTTCTATGTACTTGTTAATTACCTGGAAATAACTCCAAACTTATATCTCTCCAGCATATTTTGGTGCGACCATCAACTCCTCCATCCATGTCCTCATGTACGGTTACTATGGCCTAGCAGCATTGGGACCTCATATGCAGAAGTACCTTTGGTGGAAGAAATACCTCACCATTATTCAGATGGTGCGTTTTACACGGCATGGATCTAAAATATTTTATGGTGGTTATTGTCAGGGTAATGTAACTTTGTTATTAGTTTTATTCTCCTACTGAAAAGAACAAATGAACACAGCTGACCTGTCTGAAGTGCCGCTTAGACACAAAGGCATAGATAGATTCTTAAGCCAGTAGAGAATAGCTGCAAACATGCCAAACATTTGCTTTCAGTTGCCGAAGCTGATTAGATATATATCTGATAATCAGCTGAGACAGAGAGCAACCAGCTCCTCTCGCTCTTTACTATTTGAGTCTCTTTGCATCTGGGCAGGATACAGAAAGAGAGGATGATGCCACAAAGTCGGTTTAATGACTCAAAGTGTGTTTAGAAGTGTAGATAGTTAATGTAACTATCAGCCTCAAGTTAGATAAATTAGTATTATAATGTGCTCTTTTTAATATGTCACTATTTTTTAGAAAAGAATCACAGAAAAATTAAATAGAAAGTTTCATTCATGTGAACATTTTGATTGGATAATATGTCACTTAGTTTCATCTTGCTGAGTTTAAACTGGTATTATGGGTATTTTTTTTAACAGATCCAGTTCCACGTAACCATCGGCCACGCCGGCCACTCGCTTTACACTGGCTGTCCGTTCCCCTGCTGGATGCAGTGGGCTCTGATTGGCTATGCCGTCACATTCATCATCCTATTCGCCAACTTCTACTACCACGCTTACAGGCGCAAACCTTCATCGCACAAAGCAGGAAAGCCCATGGTGAACGGCACCTCTGCTGTGACTAACGGTCACAGTAATGTGGAAGAAGTGGAGGAAAATGGAAAGAAGCAAAAGAAGGGAAGAGCAAAACGAGAGTGAAGACAGAAAAGGAGCTCGTCTGGCATAAAGCAGAAAGAGGACATGGGAGGGGAGGAGGGGCACGGCCAGGATTTCAATCCAGATGACCATTCCTACAAAGTAACGTAGATGGATGTGACTTGGGACCAACTTGAGGCAGTAGCAGTGTGTATTTGTGGGTGTGTCTGTGAAGCAATCTGGTTTTGAGGGGAAGATGGTGGTGCTGGTTGTGTCCAAAACATTTTTTTAATCATGAAAAGCAAAATGCTGATAATGTAGGCTCCATGCTGTTCTGTCCTTCTGTGTTTTGGACCCTAACAGGACCAAACTATTACTGGACCTGCAACCTGCTCAGCATCCACAACCAATATTGAAAAAACCAAAATCTACCTTTTGTACTCTGGATTCCAGTATTGTTTTATCTGAGAGTTTGAATAGTCTTTAATATGCTAACTTATTTACTAGTGCTTTTTAAAAATGTTGATATTTACCTGTTATCAGACAACATTGCAGAGGGGTGTTTTTTATTTTTATTTTTTGTTTACAACACTAAGTTCAACATAATTAGCAAACAAATTAAAAAAATTCTCACATTTGCCATCAGCTGTATTTAACTTCTTTTCGGTCACCTGCAGCATCCCAACACAGCTTCTCATGGACTTTGCATTTCTTTGCTGTATTTACAGAATAACGCTGTTCTTCTCTCTGTTCGTTGTGAACCGAAAGCCTGATTTTAAAACACTTGGGATTAAACTGTAGTTGTTTTTTTGAATTATGCAAATTTGTGATTGTATCTGTGAAAAATCATATTTTTGTGCGTCATCACAGTTCATTTCTTTTTTTGTTTTTCTTTTGCTGTGCAATGTAGCCGAGGTGCAAAAGTAACAGTTTGAAGTTCAGCTCAGTATTGTCTCTACCACTTAGGACTGAAGGGAAATGTATCCAGAGGAGAGCTTTTTTTTTTAAAGAAAACCAAACGGTCATTTCAATGTCTCATAAAAAATTTATACAGCTTCTTGGCTGCACATATAACTGAAATAAAGATGATGTCAACACTTACTGAAGTGTGTGTGTATCTTTGTGATGTGTAGGCTTGTGTGTATAGGTCACTGCGGTCGCAAAAATCGATTTAAAGGAAATTGTTTTGCTACTTTAATCTATGCAGCAT
Source organism: Kiunga ballochi (assembly GCA_037177335.1). Lineage (NCBI taxonomy): Eukaryota > Metazoa > Chordata > Actinopteri > Atheriniformes > Pseudomugilidae > Kiunga > Kiunga ballochi. The sequence continues at coordinate 7,877,367 of JBAMIG010000024.1, read as the reverse complement.
CACAGTGAGGCCTTTCCATCTGATTCCTCCTCTTTTTCTGTTATCCCTGCTTCTTTAATCTATCTTCTCTCCACTTCAGGATCTGCTGCAAGGAAAGATCTCTTAGAAGAGGCAAAGAAAGACTCTTCTGCCTGTTCAGACAGATCTGCCCTAATCTTTGAGTGCAAATTGGCTTTAGCTCCAAAAGAGCTTATTTCCACGTCACTCCATGAGTTACTCAAGAAAGAAGGTCACTTAAAGAGAAGCTTCAACTAATCTAAACTAAACAGTTTGAGACAGTAACTGTCAAACTACATGAATTGTAATGAGAACAGCAGGATTGTTGCCATCATTTAATGCAATCAGTTTGAGGAATCTATTATTTTGTTCATACATTTTTTGATACACTTAAGCTCCCTGTGGACTAATTACATCTAGTACATCTAAACACAAGATGCCATTTCCCAGCATCTCGCGATGGTCAAACTGAATTTTTAAAAAGATTTTGAGGGTTTTTGTCTTGTTTAGCTTTTGTATTTCCACTGTTATTAACACACACACACACACACACACCTTTTCCACATGCTCATCCCTCTATGGTACTCCACTACTTTCCAGTTTACTTTCATCCTGATGAACCACCACCTAATTTTCTCTCTCTCTCTCTTTCTCTCTCTCTCTCTGTCTTTCAATCTCGCTCTTTTTACCCATCATCCAAGTGGAGGCAGGAGGAGGCCTGAGGGCGTAGCTGTGAATGATAGACTGGATGAGTGAGAGAAGCTGCATTTGTCCTCCTCAGGGACACAGAGGGATCTAAACCAGGGACTAAGAGGATTGCCGAAGGGCCGAGGCTTTTAGCACAGGTCACAATAACTCGCATCCCCCTCTGCTCCTGCGGGAATGTAGAAACGTTTCCGCATGCACTAAATGGATCTTTGTCTTTGATTTGTACAGCAAACTTAGCAATTGCACGATAATGGATCATTAATAGGATGGCAATTGCAATGCTTTCACAAACAATCAAATCTTTTATAAGAATCTGTTGTTGTACCACACATACATAAAGTCCTAGTTTTATGAAATTGCTGACGGTCTACAGACCCCAATAGGCATACGGGTGAAGGGTCAGTTTACTGGTTAATTCCTTGCAAACCTGACCCATCATCTCATTACCAATTAAATGACTAAGAGAGACTAACAGTGGAAACAGTCAGCGTTTTATTGGCTCTCAGTCTGTGCACCAGATTACCTTTAGTGGGTGTGCAGTATTAGTTTTGTGCATGAAGAGCACCATCTGCTGGAACAGGGTTGTACTCATTGATTAGATCCAAATGAGAAGACACAACAGCTTTCATTAGCGATGTCACTAAAATACAGAAAGATTCAAGAGGAGTGAAATGTTTCTGATCAGTTTATTTGTTTAAAAAAGGATCATTAAAATGAATTTTTGCTCCATATTATTTTATAAAGAAATTTGGTACCAATAACATTAGAAACAAAATGATGTAATCTAAAAGAAAAAAATGCTGTTTAGTTAAAATTATTTAACTAAACAGTTAAATAGGGGAGTAGATGGAGAGTAAAGCCTTATAAACAGTTAGACATAGCGATGGTACTATTAGGTTTACTGTTGTTGGTTTCTAACTGTTTTCTCTTGTGTGTTGAGATGTTAATTTTTTTCTTAGACTTAACTTTAATGATCCACTTTAATTGATCTATTAATATTTTGTCAGGGTCAGCCATAATGCCTTGTTTAATGTCATTATTTATTTTGAGAAGAGTTCCATCACTTTGACTTGGGATCAGGGCCAATTTTATTAGTTATTTCCTGTTTATATTTGAGTTTAACCTTTTTTTAAGGTCACTATAAAAACATATGAGTTTAACCACTGTTTTACCCTTTTATGCAAGACTGTCAGGGGTCCACTGGAATAACAGTGCATTAATGGACATGAAATGGGTCCTTTCCACTCCCCACTCCAACAAAAAAAAAAAAAAAAGGAATACATGAAAATGTTAAATCTGTCTGTACACATTACAACAGCTTGGCAAACCAAAGCCTATCTCCTATTTGGATAAATATAACCCTTATTAATTAAAAACCTTTCTCAAAGTATTGACTTTCTGACTTTAGACCAGTGAGTTTTAATGAAGTCTGGTCAGGATATGTTTGAGTAAAGCACAGCCAATAAGAAATAATTTGGTGGTATTGTTTAGTTATTGAGTGTCACCATATATAAATTTCTATCCAACTGCTTTAACGTATGCCCGCTTCAAACATTTCTGCTATTTTTCAGCTTTGCTGTGATTTTTTAGACTGGAAAGCTAGGCCTATAGCCTACATCACAGCAACAAGTTGTTTAGTTTTCATATACATTACAGACTACAATCCCAGTTGAATGCTACAATGATTATTTGTATTTAGGAATTCAAATGAGCTCCACTTTGATTGTCAGCTATGAGTTATTTATTTATTTTTATCATTATCAGCTGGATTTGATTCAGCAACATAAATCCATCAACAAAAACAATCCAGCAAGTTTCTGCTAAAATTGGATCCATATAGCCTATAAAGTTCTGCGCAATGACTTATTCATTTAAATAAAGTATGTTGTGCAGGAAATCCTACTGGGTTGTGACATTTGTTGAACCCAGTTGAATGGCAATCCTAGATTTTTTTCTGTGACAACCATAGACTGTATCAACCCAGGTTCTGGGTGTGCGCGTGGATGCATGACTTCCTGGTTTGATGTCCCCTATTACGTCACACCCTCTTCCCTTGCAGTGCCTGGTGGTGCCTTGTGTTCATGTCTGTCCCACGGAGCATTTGGTAAGTCCAAATAACAAAATACTTATATTTGATCCTCTTTTATAATTTATGTGGTAGCGTTTTGTTGTGTGGTTGTGAGTCTCTGCAGGTTCGGGGAAAGGCTTTGTGTAAAGTTAGTCTGTGCGTGTGAATGAGAGGAGCGCACCCTGCAACTGGGGAAAAGGCGCCATCTAGTGGCGGATGTTCTGAAACGACCGACTGCACGTTGAAACATCAAAACTTAGGTAGCAAGCTAAGATTTCATACAATAAACTCGGCTAGTGTGGTTAGCTTAACTGTCTTGCTTAATTTCTGCTGACGATAATGAAGTAGTGTGGGCTTAATTTACTTCAGCAAGGAGGACAATGAAGCCAGCCGCCAGCGGCGCTGCAGATCCTTCATCAACATTAATATCCACAACAGACAAAACCTCTGGGAAGAGGAGGAGAGAGCGCAGGGCTACTTCACCGGTAAGAGCCCAGAAAACTGCCCGACGCCCAAGAAGCTCAACGTCTCAACGAGGCAGAAACATTGCGTTAAAGGAGGCGCTGACGTTGCCTGACGGAAGAGAGAGGGAGCCCGAGAGCCACGGCGGAGCAGCTGTTCGCCCTGATGGTGCTGAAGCTGATCCAGTAGGAGCAAACAGGGCGGATGCTGTCGGAGAAGATCCGGCACATTCAGCAGCACCGGCCCGTTGCTCCACTTTACGCATACCCTGCTTCAAAAGCGATACTAGCAAGCGTTTGTTGCCAGGTAGATCTTCCTCTTTGAAGGAAAAACAGTGGAAATCTGCCGAAGAGGAGGAGGAGGAGGACCACCGACAGGGGAGAAGCGGTGCTCCTGTGGGCTGCGGAGCGGGCCTCGGGTTGAGTTTGTGGAGAGGAAGATGCTTACAGACTGAGCTGATTGAATTTCATCTGCAGAAAAGATTGAAGAGGAGCGGTGCGAAGATGCAAACCAAAACAGATCGCGAGGCCGAACAGGGCGAGCAGGAGCCGGCTGCAGAGGCGGGGTCCATGACACAGCAGGATCAGGCCCTCGAAGAAGAGATGGAGAGGCTGCTGGAGGAAAACGAAGATCTCAAGGTCTGATAATGAGCAAATGTTAAATCAATCATTGCTTAGAAATAATGCATAATACACCGTGAAAAAATCAATGCGTCATCGGCCAATAGTAAACAAGGATGGCAGGATATTTTTTCTAAGTTGTAAATCCATTTATTCTTGTGTCATTATTAACAGATCAATAGATAAACCATAAATCAGGTGATCCGTCTGATAACATCCTGCATTAGCCAGCCTGAAATGAAAACACATTATAGCTAAAAATGCTAAATTTGTTATGTTTACAGTGATTGAATCAATAAAAGTAAAATCAGAACAGGGATTTACATACCATGTAGGCTAATAATTTAAATTCAATGATTAATTTCTATGATGTGTGTATTTCTTTAAAGAAGGCTGTTTTGTTGATTACTCAAGTAGCCCTGCAGTCAAGCATGTCTGTTTAAAACTAAGACACGCACATTTGCTATGATTGATCTAGTGTGAAATAGAAGAGATGAGGAATGAGATGGAGGAGATGCGGGACACTTTCTATGAGGAAGACACTTGCCAGCTGCAAGAGATGAGGCGAGAGTTGGAGAGAGCCAATAAAAACTGTCGGATCCTGCAATATCGACTGCGCAAGGCTGAGAGGAAGAGGCTGCGTTACGCCCAAACAGGAGAAATCGATGAAGAGCTGCTCAGGAGTCTTGAACAGGACCTGAAGGTATGGAGACTGAGAAGCTGCAGAAGTGGTTCTGCAATATTGAAATTATGCTGACTTGGTATAAATTAAGATTGTAGACTCGCCCCTAATAGTATACTTGCTTATTACAAATGTGTCTTTGGAAAGGTTTAAAACATATAAAACACAAACAATTAAATAACTTAAATTTGTGTGAAGATTTTCCATTCTGCTAATGATGGAGGTTCTTTATTTTCTTGTTAATAAGACATTTCATACTTGTTACAGGTGGCTAAGGACGTGTCAGTAAGGCTGCATCATGAGCTGGAAAAAGTGGAGGAAAAGCGCACAAAGACAGAAGATGAGAATGAAAAGCTGAGGCAGAAACTCATTGAAGTGGAAGTGACCAAACAAGCTCTGCAGAATGAACTTGATAAAACCAAAGAGGTAAGCATCAGACAAAGTCAGATTAAATAAAATCTTTCACAAAATATTATATATGTGCATTTTAATAAGTTGTGTGGAAATATAAAGCTCAATAAATGGCCTGGATTCTTTATAAAATAGACAGAATAATCAATTAACCAAGTTTTTGCTTAAAAAGCAACACACTTACACACTCAATGCTTATCCAAATGTACCACTTAAATGAATTATATGAAAAACAAACAAAGACCGCGTACATGTTCCTCCTTAATTAGGCTCAAAAGAGAAGAGGAAGCAAAGATGTCCAGAAGGTTGACAAGAAATCTGCACAGACTCCAACTGAGGTAAGACATGATCGCAAATATCATAATTAGATAGATAGATAGATAGATAGATAGATAGATAGATAGATAGATAGATAGATAGATAGATAGATAGATAGA
>JBAMIG010000024.1:7848059-7868342 GCA_037177335.1 Kiunga ballochi | reverse complement strand
CACACACACACACACACACACACACACACACAACACTCGCTGGCTTGCAGTGAATGCTCCTAAAAAGTAGGCGATACTTGCTGTCATACTTGTTGATAATTCCCTGCAGGAACATTATTGTTCCCACATCCCAGCCCTCTGGAACACAGAGCATAGCAATGCAGCATTTGCATGTGTGAAAACAGCTCATGATTCATTTGCATAATGCTTTCTTCTGCTGGCTGGACTGGCACATCTGAAAGCCTGAGCAACTACCTTAAACTCTTCTCACAGATAAGATTAGACCTGGCTTTTAACAGACAAGAGGTTTAACAGCAAATACGTCTTTAAAAGTATTATATTTCAATGAACGTTTTAATACTCTGCTTCATGTTGTGCTTGAATTTTTGCAGCTATTAATATTTCCCTTCATAGCAGAGTCTGAACTCAGCCTTCTCTGTTTTCCAGAACACTTGCTGTGCCATGCTGCTGTTGTTGCGTGGAGGTAAAGTAAGGACAAAGGTTTGTTTTGGCTGTATCCCTCCCTTCAACTCACTAAGGGGTTTGTGATTTAATGGGGAAAACAACAGGTGGAAGAATGATGATCATGGGATCCTTTAAGCTCAGGCGGTATTTTGATCATGCCAAGTGCCAAACCTTTGATATTGTTGTCTGGAGACATCATAATGATCAGCAAGCATTAGTAATTGATGGTGTGGCAGATGAGTATTAGCCATGGGATTAGTCAAGACCCCAAGTTTAAGTTGCCTCCTTGTACATTTGCAAGCAAAATCTAAAGCTATATATATATATATATATATATATTTCTATTATAAAAAGCAGAATCCAGGGATCCTGGGCACAATATATTTATGAATATATTGTATTAATGAAAGTATTACACATATGCTCGGTGCCCCCTTTTCGTGACTATCTTCAATAAAAATGTTATTGACTGTGACACATTGTTAGTCACTGTGTCACCCGCACCCATTTGGCATCCTTTGGAAAAGAAATCATTTGGTCACAAGACAAAATCTGCCCAAGCATCCCAAAGTAGAGTAGCAACAGACAAGCCTATTGGCCGAGAGACGGCAGCAGCTGAAATAGCTATGTAAACACTTTCCCTCGCCTCGCGCGGCCCAGTAATTATAGCCAGGATGCTGGTGACGACAGTCGTCCCATCGAGACTGGAATAAATTTGACATTATGCAATTGGATGCCGACTCCGAAGGCGTGCCCACGTAAACACCAGAGTGGGTGGTATAAAGTCCCCAGCTGGAGCAGAAGATGTTTATTCTTTTTGCTTAAACGCCGCGGACCTGTCCAGGTTAACGTCAGGAGGAAGGAGGGAGCTTTAAACCGTGGCGCTTTACGCAACACGGCGGGGAGGACACAAGTGACGGGAAGCGCTGCAGAGAGGCGACTTTACAGTTTGACATCTTGGGGGGTGAATGTCGACCGGAGGGGACTAGATTTGGTTGAGGATTTTTACTGGATTATCTCTCTATTGAGCCAGGTAAGAACAGTGGATTTAATGATGACGTAATTTCATTTTGTGGGTGTAACGTAGCTATATGTATCATTTAAAGTCTCCAGATACTATAAAACTTCTTTCATATTTGTCATGTTTTTCTTGTCTATGCTTCTCGTATAGAATTACTCCTCCCTCCCTTGTCCACAGGACATTCAGTCACTTTACTATGCATAGTTACAAGATTATTAATATCTGTGCTCTTGCATCACAAGTGGGTTGGGGGGCCTGGTGCATTTAGGCACCTTTGACAAGGATACTTGTCATTCTCAGTGATGGAAGCAAAAAAAAAAAAAGCAAATGGGTTTATTTGACCTTAGCTGAAGTAATATTCTGGTTGTTGGGGTTTCTGCCGGAGCCCAGTTTCACCAGTTTGTAGAGGATTGTATTGGCAGACCTGAATGCAGCATCAGAGATGTGTGCTGTTGAATCTTAGTGTTAAACTCTGAAGACAGATGAAGAGGAAATTTTGGATTTACAAGTCTTTTTAAGGTTTGTGCAGCTGTACAAGCAAGGGACGTTTTATAACCTTTAAGACATCCTGTTGCATCAGTGGTTCTTGTACCTTTGGTTTGAAACTGTTTTAAAAGTGACTACATGCTTACACAACCGACACCATGCACTCACAGCTGGGTCAAGTTCTGAGCCAAAGACCCCCCTCCCTGGATGCTTGAGATATCTTTTTTCTTCAAGTGTACCAAGGTGTCAGAGAGGTAAGCTGGAGGTCAAAGTGACCAAGAGTCTAAATGCCTCTTCCAGGGCTGTCATGTAATACTCGTCCATATGTGCTGCAGAGTTACTGAAGGCTCACATGCCTGTGAATTTTAGAGAAGAATGCCAAAGCAGAGGGCGGTAAATATGACCTTTGTGAATGGAAAGCACAACAACGTAAAAGTGATTTAAGCAGCGAAGACAAGTAAAGATAAACTCAGATGCAAATGGACAATACATACAAAACAAAGCTTCATCCACAGATAAACCTTTATTAGACTTTATCAGTGCAAATGAATCAATATGATAAACATATTTGGGGTAAAATTACATACAAACACATGGAAAAGAAGAAAAAAAAGCTAGATTTTCATTTATCTTTACTTAGAATGTGATCAATTAATGGATTGTTTTTCTATGTATTTCATCTTTGTAGGATTCCCAGGCCATCAATTGTTCCTGTCCCTTGCCGGCAACCCGACATTGACCTCTGACAGAAAAGTGTAACAAGAGAAAGGGGAATCTGCCATTTGAAAAGGCCTTTGGGTATTGAACTGCCTGCGTCATGGCAGCCATCGATCTGGAGGTTGGGCTTGAGTGCAATGGCCGGGGGTGGGGGCAAGAAAGGCCAGACGTGACGGACAACTTTGACTCAGAGATGCAGGAGTGGGAGGATCAGCTGCAGGATATCCAGAGGAAAATTGAAGAGGTGAGACTTCGTATATGAAAACTGCAATGTGCCAAGTCATTCTTACTCACACTTTGCCCACTTATCTTAATCACATCAATGTTTGCTATGTAATGTACAAAATACAATAGGTTATATAGAAAAAGCCCTTTCAATTTCACAATAAAAGCCTTCACCTTGCATCCCATTTAGCAAATATTACAATAAAATTTCCCTGTTTAAATTTTTTCTAAGAAAAGGTAAACACACGAGTTCAGGAGCTTGTATTTGTGGCAAATGAAGGGTTAAAATGAGGCTGTTTTGTGCTTTTCTAATCTGGGTTAACTGCTGTAAAGTGTGTGCGTGATCATTAATAAACTGCTGGCAGCACACAAACTGACTCAACCTCTGCCATGTTGGAGCAACAGCACAGACAAATGTTAACAAGCTAATTAAACCGCAACGTGCTGACAGACTAGCTGGACACACACGGTGTCACTCGCTTACACACACACACACACACTCACACACACACACACATTCACACATGCTCACACAGTCTGAAAGTAGATACTAAAAGAGGTACCAAAGGTTTGCAATGGGAAATGGATACTTGTGCAAGATGGAACATGTATAAATCACATTTACAGGTTAGTTAGAGCATTGCCTTTGTGTTGCCATGACTTCGTGGTGTTAACATCACATAGGACAGAAGTATTACATTTTCAAATGAGGGGATGGAGAGATGTGCTTGATTTTTTTCTGCTCGTTTTTGTTTCGCAGCTTTACAATGAAGTTCAGGCCCGCAGAGGAACAAGCGACATTTCCACTGACAACCAGAAAAACGACAGCTCACCAGATTGTGGGCTTGGGCGCCATGGCAACGGCCTTTTTATGCCCAGCCACTGCAGTGAGAATCACCCCGGAGATATAAACGAGCCTCGTAACTATAGTAACAGCTGTAACTACAGCGCTGATGGACATGGCTGCGCCGTGAGTCATCAAGATGGCTACAGCTACTGCCGCTCCAACGGGGTTTCGGAGATTGGAGATTTATTGCAGGATTATTTGGGGAAAGGGAAGAAAATGAGCCGGAAGAACAACAGCGCTCGTCACGTGGTAAGTAGAGGTGCTTCCCTCATTCTATTGGCATTTGCACATCTGAAGAAACAAGATAGGTGGACGCGATATGAGTCAAAGCTGTTCTGGCAGGAAGATATTGATTACTGTTCCCTTCCAATCTGCTCACACATACAAGTTACCAGATACGAGCTAGTTTCACACTGTAGCCCAAGACTTGCACATTTCTGACACCTGACAGAAGAGTTGAGAAGATGTTTCACGGGTCACATGTGAGACAACAACATGAGCAGATCAGAACAGATTCAACAAGTTTTGTCTGTTTTGTAAGTTTCAAGGAACACATTCTCATCATTCTTCCTAAAATATAGATTTATTTATCTTTTTCAGCACTTTAGTGACACAATCAAGGTGAACCAAGACCACCCTGCATACCAGGATGAGGGCAGAAGACAGCTGGGAAATCAAAGGTAAAGTATTTCTTTTTATCTTTTATGGAATGTGGAATAAAAAAAATGTCTTCATTGATTTTTTTTTCTGTTTAATGTCAAACCAGGCTGGGGAGAGAGCCGTTTTTGGGCGGTTCTGAGGAAACTGAAAACAGGAAGAATCAATTATCTAACATGAGGAGCTTCATGTGCAGAAATCGTTCCCCTAACAAGGAAAGCACAGGTTCAAAACCACCTCTGGGACAAAGGGATGCTCCTGCTGCTCAAGCACGCGCACAGCTCCCTGTTGCATCCGCCGAGTCTCCTTCTCAGGACAGGAAGTCCTTCTGTCCAGGTGTCCTGGGAGACAAGAAATGCAGCAGCCCTTCTGTTCTGAGGAAGTTTGGAGCCATGCTTCAGGAGAATGAGGGCAAAATGCTTACCGAGTCAGGGGTGGTGACCCATCAGGGCTCTGCCCCTGAGGCAAAGTGTCCCACTCCTAGCTGTCAGCGCAGAGCTTTGGGAGCTGCTGGAGTTGCCAGCAGGGTGCCTGTGCGCGTGCCGAATCAAAAAAGTCAAGCAGATTCTGATGCGCTGACAGCAGAGATAGCGCCCAGCCAAGAAAAGGGTTTAGTATTAGACTCCAGTCGGCTAAACTACAAGGATCAGAGGGGATGTTACAGCAGTTCGAAAGGGTCACAGCCTAGTTCCCAGCAGGCCCAAAGGAGATCACAGGTGCCAGGGAGCCCAAAGATGAGACCCAGGGCTAATAGTGGGTCAGACAGAGATGGAGGGCTGGTTCAAGGGGAGAAAACAAGGAAGCCTGCACTCCAACATGTGGACTGCAAAATGGACTACAGGTCTTCCAGTGCTTCCTCTGGAACTCAGAGGATCCAGAGGGGACAGGAGTCGCCAAGTTGTGGTCATTTAAGGGACGACGGACTTATTGAGCTGCTGGATATGCTTGAGATTCAACATGAGTACAGCTCCAGTTCCAGAACAGGATACACAGCTTACAGACAGGAGCCACAGCAGGTAAGTTGTATTCTGCTGCTTTATTTGCCATCAGCTTTATAATTGGCTGATCTTTGATGCACTCTGACATGCCAAATGGGATTTTCTCTCTCAGGTAAATCCAGCCGAGTTGTCCCCAGCCAGGTCCAAGAAGAGCTTCTCTCGGCCTGCACGACCTGCCAACCAGCGACCTCCTTCCAGATGGGCCAGTCGCACTCCTACTGCCAAAATCAGTGCCCCATCAGGCCCAATTTACCGTCCACCAAGCCCCCTGACTCGTACCCCAAGCCCAATGACCAGAACCCCAAGTCCTGCACCGAGGCACCGGCCTCTCATCACCTATTCTCTTCAGCCTGAGACTGTCATTATGTGATTGGTTTCCATGTAAATTCAAGCATGCTCCCCTCCTGTCGGGCAAGCTTTGTCTGTGTAAATAGGACTTCTTTAAGAGTGCCGCAGATAGATGCAGAAACGTTATAATGTTTTATTAAATAAAACACAACCACAACATTCTCCAGTGTTGCTGTAGCTTCAAAGTTCCTCTGTGCCTGATCTCTGCCAACACATCCGCTTTCCTGCCTTATCCATATTCCTTTTTTTTTCTTTTTCATTGAATTGCGGCGTTTCTCTTCGTTATCTAATTCAGCATGCAGCCCCGGTTTCAGGGTGCACGCTCGTGATTTTAATCAGCGTTGAATTAAATTCAGCCTGGTCACCAGTGGGAGATCAAGTCGGACCTGTACTTGCAGAAATTTGCTACGTGTGTTTGATTGTATCTTATTAATGTCCAAATATATTTGAGATGTTCAAATAACAGCAGTGACAGATAATTCTAATACACTTTTAATGTATTTTCATTGTAATAAATATGACGGTTCTTTGATGTAAAGACTCTGAGTCTGTTTGGCAATGTTGAATTGTCTCGTATTTCAGGATGATGATGATGCTGTGGTGACTATCTCAGAAGCAGACATTTGTATGCTACAGCAGAGGCTCGGGTACTGCAATCTCAGTTGCCGCTACAAACTCAACCAAACTTCATCTAGTTGGACAGCATAAATACACCTTTTACATAAAAAAGTCATTTTTTGGACTTTTGACATGCTTTGATTTGCTGTCTTTACATTAACACTGCAGTGTCATTCAAGAGCAGCCGTGTTACCCATCATTATCAGGATATCCGATGTGCTGCACAGACAAAGATCACCTTTCACACTCTGTGTTTCGCGCCTCATAAGACTGCATCGACAACCTCTGGCCTTGCCGACACCTCTGGCTCTGTGAAGGGGGAAGGAACGCACTTTCACACGCTCTCAAGTTCACACGCATGCAACACAAGTTGGAATAAAAAGGCCTGTTGTTTGCAAGTACACTCGCAGACAAAGCATTTTAGGACACGTAGGCACACATGGTCAGCGTGTCACATAATCACATCCCGGCAGAGGTGGCAAAAGTGTGAAATGTCGTGTAAAGACTAGATAGGTGGATCCATGGAAGTCCTTTGGCCCCATGATGCCTCAGCCCTGTCACCCAACCTCTTGGTGCTATGTGGCACCTCCAACTGAAATAGCAAGCGTGACATGTGTTTTGGTGCCAGAAATCTTAGCCTGCTGTCTTTAGGGGTATAAATAAAGAGCAGGAGGGGTGTGGTATAAGTTCTCTTCTGTCTCCTTTACAATTTTTCTTTTATTTGGTCTGTCCACATTTACACCTATCGATGATACAGTTTTATATTTTAAATATATATTTAAACTAAGGATTTAATTTCCTCATAAAGATATCCCTATCCCTCCGTTTCTTATGGACTAAATTCCTGTAATCCCTTCTATCACTGCTATCTGGATATTACTTTCCCTATGCCTGCTTCCTAGCTTTAGCTTTTCCTAACTCTATTTCCAGATTCTGTGTGGAAATGAAAACTGATATGAAGATTCCCACCTCCTCAAGCTGAGGAATTTTAACGAGGCATCCTGTTGGCCATTACTCTGCTATCCTCATCAGGCCCCCTGCTAACTCGACCCCCTGCCTGTATAAACTAACTGTGAAACGGAAGATCCATGGTATAAAATCTGATCAAGGTCTGTGCTTTCTTCTCCTTCACTCCTCATTCTGCTTTCATTCCACTCCTATTGTTCCTGCCAGCAATACTCCCCCGTTAGACTGACACTGCATGGCAGAGTTTGGCACAGTATGTCCTCCACAGTGCGGGCTATTCATGAGAGCAGAGACAGCCAGATGACAGAGGGAGAAAATGGGATCATACAGGGTACAGCTGAACAGCAGCCATAGATTCTTTGACGTCAGCATGTCAGCTTAACACAGCCATTCTGGCCCTCAGAGGAGGCTTGGTAAAAGAAAAATCACACTAATAAAGACTCATCTGAGTTACTGGCATTTTACACAACTGGTTTTATATATCTAACTACCGCTAACCTCTCAAACACATGTATGATCCAGCCACACAAGCATGCATCAGTGCACCGTCAGCATTTGGTGACAAGGCTTTGATCATAGAAAAGGTGCTGCTCAACCTTTTGAATGAGTTATTATAGTCCGTGTGTATGCATTAACGTGTTGATAGCTACGTGGCATTTGTTCAGTAAAAACCTGAACCAATGAGGTTATAGGTTTGCCTTTAAATCTAACTCCACCTCTGTGAGAATAAAAAGTATTTATAAGTCAAAGTAACCTAAACTAACCAAAATATCCTAATGAAAATGAAGGGATGAATTAAAGACTGGGAATTCTAGGGGATAAACAAACCTAATTCCTAAGAGATACATATGTCATTAACAACAAAAAAAAACAAGTGGACATTGTCACACCCTTGTTTTAGATAAAATCATGTTTGTTGTTCATCTTATAGCTTTAGCTTTTGCTCGTTTTGGAAAGATGCTGATCAAATCCTCACTGAGATTCAACCGCTTCTATTGAGAAGTGAGTCATTTGGATCACATAGAACATGGGTTCTCGCTAAGTTTACTGTGAAACAACTGATCATGATATTTATTGTTTTTAGTTGATGATTCTGGGATTTCAGCTGACAAAGTCTAAAACTGACAGGTGAAAAGGACCTACTTACCATGATAAAATCAGGGTAAAATCAGATATTGTGACAGTCCTTTGTTCTCTTGCAGACAGAATAAATATGAGAAGAGGTATATTATGTGTTTGGACTGGCAAACAGAGCTGCATGGTGATGTGGTGATCAGCATCATTGTTTCACAGCTCTGCTGAGGCCTGTATGTGTGGAGTTGTGTATCATTCCTGTGCATGTGCAAAGGTTTTCTCTGGTACTCTGTAATCCTCTCACTGTCCAAAGACATGAGGAGTTTAAATTCCCTATAGGAGTAAGTGGGACACAGGGTAGTTGTTTGTTTCTGTGTAAGAAGTGGTTACAAGATAAATGGAACATGTTCCAAATCTATATTTTAGTTAAGAGTGAGGTTTTTCAAGAGACAAAGTTTTAAATTTGGTCAGGGTTTTTTATTTACAGGGACAAAAAATGTATAAAACAGTGAGTGGAGAGTCTGAGGAAAGAGCAGATCATAGTTAAGTTTCACTGAGAATATATTTAATATGAATCCTCACTCAGCACCATAAAAGCAGAGTTAAAGATATAATTTAAAGACCAAGATTTGACAAATAAAAGAGAATAGAAAAGACCAAAAAAAGCTAAGTTAAGCTTGATTTATTAAATTTAGCCTCCTTTTTGTCCTTTGTCTTTTGTCACAAAAGATCGTCCAATGTTTTGTATACCAAAGAAGAAAATCCTTTGCATTTAGTTTATTTACATATAAAGGGACAGCAAAGCTTAATGTTTTAAATAGAGAGGGGTGAGACAAGCTGCAGTGCACCTTTATATTTATATAGTTTTGTACTTTTCAAAAACATGTATATCTTTTGTAGCATTCTTACTAAACGACCAACACGCATAATACTGTCTGTGCTCTTTCTGTGCAAATAAAGATAATTGTAATAATTAGATACGTCATAATTTATTGTCATTTAGTGTGTCTTGATGCTCATTTATTTTTTTTGGATGTGTGGGACATGGAGGAATCACCTTCTTTCTTGTCTCTTGTTGCCCACATCCTCTTGTTCTCTGTCTGGCACTCTTTGTCCCTGTCTTGGATCACTGTCCTGACATTAACCGTCATTCACCTGAGATGGACTGCAGATCTGCTATAAAATCCTTAGCATGTGTCAGTTGCTATTGCAGCAAACTTAAAATAGACAGGGAAGCGCCTCCTCCGTGCATGTGTGTGTGTCTCACAGTGTTTGTGAATGCATGACAAAAATGCGAATAGAGCTGTGACGGGACCACCCTGCTGCACAGGCTGAACATGTAACAGGCCAGATAGCCTAAAACTGAGCTGTTTAACAGGCACCTTTTACAAGTCTCTCTTTACACTGTATAATAAGTTTCCCCCTGTTAAAACTTAACATAGAAGAGATGTTTGCATGACTCAAACAGCACATATATTAGCTAACTTTCATGTTCTACAGTGTTTGCATTTCTGTGCCTCTGCATTGGCATCCACCTGCACTGAACATGTGAGTGCATGGTTTCATACATGGGCTGACAGTGGACAGCTGCTTTGCAGTCTTATCATGATTATTGTTCCTGAATGCCTCTTTATGAGCTTTCAAGACAGCTGTGATGCACACAACTTTATTTCCAACAAGCATCATTAAAGGATCTCTTCTTTTTGTCTTTCGAGGATATTTAATGCCTTTGTATATTTCCAGGAAGTAAAAGAAATACTTTGTTAATATTTGCATCCCTCTTCATTACTTGCATGCACAACATGAATTGTTAAGCTGTTGTTCATCTCCTGCTAAATGGATGAATTGAAGAGTAAAACCCGTTAGACTGTGGATGTGCTTTAAATCCCATCACTCTACACAGCCATCTTTCACCCGCTTGTTCTGGTACAAAACGTCTCATTAGATAGACTGGCTTTGGTGTCACAATCTGGCTTGTTCCATCTTCGTCCACCTGTCGAAGCTGTCAGTATGTCTGCAGCCGTCCATTGAAACTGCCATCTCAAATGCCCCATGATGAGTGTACCAGTGCAAGAGATGGAACCATTAAGGACAACCAGGAGGAGTTAAAGCACAGAGAATTCCAGACCTTTCTATTAAAATAGAGCAAGACTTAAATATCCCCTCTTTGAAAGGCGACCCACAAGGCTCGCCTTTCAAAACAAGGACTGCATGCTCTCGTGGGATTAACTGGTGTTGCTCGGCAGAGGTGACTATAGTCGTCTATTAATCGTGTGACAAATGGCACATTTTAATTTGGCTTCAGCAGAGTGGTCAGCTGGGAATGACTACATGGTCCTTAGCTGGCTTTCAGCCCATTGCTTCAAACAAATACAGAAGCACACATACAGCTAGGCATGTAAAGGGGTGGTAGTTCCCACAGTGTTTCTCCACAGGAAAAAGACAAATAACATCCTATTTTTGATAATATTAAATTCTACATGGGGTAATAAAAAAATTATATTACTAATTTTAAGTCATAGATGTCAGAAAATACTGACTTAAAAGAAGGAAAGTGATGGAGAAACAGGAAATATGAAAGAAGATGGAAATTCAATGTATGGAGAAATTACTCACATCCCTCAATGCAAGACTTACAAGTTATTCAAATAAAGAGATTATCATAATACGCTGAGAGGTTAGTTTATTTTATGGTCATATGTGTATATTTATGAGTCATTTTATGATAAATGTACTTTAATATTGAAAGTCTTTATTTTGTTAACATAAAGTTAGAATGCAGGGTCTGTGCAAAGATGGGAGGATATGATGGATTTAGCTTTCTGTGTTCTGTTGGGATCATGTCCCCGGCTTCCTTCCTGGCCTTAGCATTAATTCTCCTCTCTATTTCAGCCCTTTCACTCTGCCTTTAGTGTGTTTGTCATTTTATGCTTATCCATAATTTTCTTCTTCACATTCTAAACATTTCTAAAGTGTGGATTTTGACTTTCTCCACCACAGCTTGCAGACTTGGTGAATGTCTTGCCTCCTTGCAAGAGATTTACAAGATTTAATAATAAGTAACCAACAGAAATATTCCCTCTCAGTGGAAGAAATGTTGCAGCAGTATTAATTTGTTGCATTTCACTGCTTTATATGTTTAATGCTGATCCAGTTTGAACATGCACAGATGTGACTGCGATACTGAATTACAATTTTGGCAATACAAACTTTTAACTTTCTTATAATTTGGCATTTTAAACATTTTTATATGTAAAGTTTCTAAACCAAACAGGCTGTCTATGAGACGGGTTATTAAAGTTTTCTTTCAGATTGTTATAATGGGCCATATTTTTTTGTTTAGTGATGTTTTTACGTATTGAAAATTGAATGAGGTTTTATTAGAATACAGACTAAAACACCCTCCAGGAACTAAATTCTCTTGGATTTTAAACACCACTGGTATACTTGTAATAAAATATTGTAGTCCCAAAGACATTAATCATTTAACCACCCTATTTTTTATATCTGCTTTATCCTATTTGGCTTTGCTGGACCCTTTTCTATTGCAACTGTTACTAGGTGAAAGAGAGAGGGGGTGGGGTAGATCATCAGTCACTAGAGTCACACAGACAATAGAAAACAACCATGCTCAGTCATTGTTGAGAGCAACCTAACATGCATTTTTACAAGCTGTGCGGAGGAAACCTGAGTAAATCCACACAAATGTGTTGGAGAACAAATTCACACAGTGAGATGAGATCAAAACCAGAAACCAAAACCAAAAGCCATGCAGCATGCAGAACATGTTTTTAAATGAAGACACAATTTAATGACACTGAAAAAGCTCCGAGCACAACATAAAACTGCAGCTAACAAGAATGTGTTAAGAATGAGTGAAGGGTTATGCTATTAAATATTAGATTTGAGCTTGAAATGCTTTTTTGTTAAATTTGTCATTACTGATGTTCGACAATATCCTGTGTTTTCCATTTTATAAACAGCTCGAGTTAATACATTTGGAAGTTGGTATTAAACACAAAACCATGACAAAAAGAAGCATCATGATTATTTTCTATCCACTATAGTGGTAAAAGTCCTCTGATCTAATTTAATACAATATTACAGAGGATATCAGTAGCAGCAGAGCTCGTCTTTATGGTGGCAGAAGGAATGCTTCTTGGCCGTCTCCATGGCACCAGCAAGCTCCCATAGAAATAGTTCTCATTTAGCTGAAAGCAAATTGGATATATGATTCGTTGATACAAAATTAGTCTTACATCAGTGCTGTCTGACAAAACAAATAGTTAATTTTTGCATTGATTTTAAGACTTAAATAGCACAATTGCTTAAAATTGAATAATATGAAATATTATACACATCTAATTTTCTGCATCTATGAAAGATTCCATTTCAGAGCACAAAGAAACCAAAAATAAACCCTATGATCATCAGACTGTATTAGAAATGGAGCATACCCTGTACATTATGATTTAAGGCATCATAGTAATAACTTGATATGTTGCTGATATAAATGGTTCAGTAGCACCAGGCTTAGGGAGGCATGTCATACGATAGGCTCTAATGGTGTTAGGTTGATGAGGGTTACAGTAGGAGTGAAGTCATCCCTGGCTCCAGCAACAGTGAGGTACCATGTCTGGATATCTCTGCGATATGCTAAGAAATACAGAGGACATACTGTACATAAATGAATAAGCTAAATATGTACAGTTGCAATAAAGTGGTCACATAAAAAGTACTTGTTCGCCGCTATGTGACTATGCAGACAAATCAGAGACTCCGATTATCAAAGAATCTTTTGAACATAAATGATTTCACAGAATCATTTTTAAAGAAAAACACATCGATGGGAACAATCAGTCCAATCTGCTCATCAAAAATGAGGCAGTAAACAAAGCACACATTAACAATGCTTAGCTATGAGCCTCTGGGTGGTCAAAGATGCAAGTATGACAGAACTATTTGTGGGAGCGCAGGAGACAGGGTGTGTTTTTTATGTGCCATGAAGTAGGCTACAGGAGGCATTCAACCAGAATAAGCTGCACATATTTAAAGCCATGTGTCTGAAAACATATAGTAGTGTTGTCTCCTGTCTGTCTGAGAAACTGGACATATCATATACAGCATTCCCAGACAAGAGGGAGTTACACCCATCATTATGCATGCATGCATGAGACACCAAGTCGGGTGGTCTGCATCTTTAACTCCCCATGTTTCTTTGTCAGCATCTCTACTTGGATATGTTATAAGTCCCCTCACACACTAAATGCTTTTTTATACATGCCCTTTTTTTTATTATTTAATTTCAGTGTCTGTTTTCATGCCACATGCAATCTTTTACAGTAGTTGCAGGATAAAGATGCCCCACATTTTATGCAACAGAATATCTATGCATCAATGTATTGTTACCACATTATGTTGTGTTGCTGACATGATAGGAAAAGATATTTTTCATGACCGCAGCACTAGACTGCAGAAAAAAAGTTGTCACAATTAATAATGAAGAAATAAAACAGGTGAGCTATTTTATATCCCAATTAGATCTTTTAATATAATGAGTTAAGGTTTCAGCTTTCATTTCCAAATCAATACCAAACAGTATGTTAGTGGGCTTATGTATGGGTCAAAGTAGGATCCTTTTCAGCCTGAATGCTACTGGAGAGCAAAACTGGGCCGACAATATTGGTTTGTGCTACACACACATTCAAAGAGATCCTCAGGCATTGCTGTGTATGTAAAAATAGGTTACCATATTCACCCATTTAATTAAAACAGCTGTAATCAATATTTTACATAACCATTGAATCATGAATGGAATTGTGTGTATGTGGTCAGAAACAGATAATATCTCCACTGTGTGTAGCTGAAGAAGCTTGTCTAAGAGTAGTGCCAGCTATAGGGGGTAAACATAATTTAAGCCATAGAAGAAGAGTCAATGATTCAGGTAAACAATACCCGTTTTTATCAAAGAAACCTTTTTTTTTAATTTACTGTTTTGCAAAAGATCTTTCATAGCTGGTATGAGTGAAGGGTGCAATCATCTTTGCTGCCATCTGTTGGGACATTGTCACACTGAGAAAGGAGGACACTTTGTTTTATTGTTTTTTTATTGTATTTATATGTCTTATGGTCAATAGATGCTTCATTAATAGTGAACTAATAAAATGTATTTTAATGAATCATAAACTATTATTCTGTGGTGATTAAAGCTGTCTTTTACTAAGCAAAGATATCTTAATTTTGGTGGCTTCCTACAGTTTTGGGGTATGAAATAACAGTCATCCATGAAATTAATCTGACGTAATTGCAGTGTATACTTATTCAAAAAAGTATTGATTTAACAATGGTAAAACACTGTTGTTGATTCACAAACATATTTGGCTGCTTAGCTCACTGTTAAATCCCACTTACTCTGTATTTTTGCTACATGTTTTAAAGACAAACTTCACAATGTCTTAACCTGATTGTGCAAACTGTCATTTTTTCAAGAACCTTCTGTTTTTGATTGTATTTGTCTTTTTTGCCGCTGTCTCTTGTTAATCTGCCTGGCTGAGCATCTTTATGCCATGATTGTTATACCAACATACATCCTCGTGCATGTGATTTTACAACTAAATGTTTGACTACTTTTATGCATAATGACAGAGATATTTAAAAGTATTCAAATGCTTCTAAGAAATTAGCAAATTTGGATTAAATTTAATAATTCATCCATTAAAAATGTATGTTTGGGTTAGTTTATTATGCATTTATATGGATTTAAAGCCATAAAATATTGAACATGAACATTTGAAGACACTACACGCTGCTGTTTCCTCCCATAAAATAAAAACATGGGGGTAATAAAAGTTGTGATATTTAATAATCAAACTATATTTTTACTAGAAATCTTAATGCCTACATTTTATGTAAAACAAAATAAACAGACAAACAAGTACAAAACAAGTCCCACTCTTTTAAATCAACTCCACTGTATGTAACTGCATCAATCCAAAATGTTATTAATTCAAGTGTTTAACAGGCTGCTGGTGTGAATGACGGCAACATTTGGCCATCATGATCAGTGAGTGTGTAGCACAAACTGTTCTGTGGAAAGTCTCCAAAGAAACTGGTTCAAGTTTGGCCCATTAAACCATGATTTGTATTCAAGTCACAGACCGACAGCACTCCGAACGTGTGCTTTTTCTTAACTCAACACATGCAACAGCTCAATAACTCCAGGAGAGCTGCTTTATTGCTATTTCATTGCCCGGCACACAGGAGCTTGTTATTTAGGTTTTGCTCACCGAATCACAAATTTGACTGGAAATTTGGAGGAAAAACGGGGATTTCAAATCACTACCAACAAGTTTAAACACAGTATAATGGATGGAGAAGCTGAACACTCCAGTTAAAGATGCAGAGACAATCATTTGGCAGCAAGTTTGTGAACAAAAACAAATCTAGGACCAAAACAGCTGGTTTGTGTCTGGCTATTAGAGGGTAAAGACAGGTTTTCTACCAAATAAGCAGGTGTTTAAATCTTTAAAGTTTATATTTTGGAGGTGGTTTTACAAGTTCTTAATAAATGCAACAGCTACACCATGTGGGCTATTAACACACACACCCCATTTGGTTAAATTTGCGAGACTACAATCATCCCTTTCCTCCCATAAAGATAAATAATCTTTTTTCTTTGTCTAAATAAAAGTACATAATGCAATTAAACACAAAGAAATCAGATTTTCAAATCATAAAAACACTTTTAATAATTTCACAAAACACCACAAGAGAATCACCACACGGACAAAAGTGAGTGTGAGAAGTAAAGCAGCCGGGTGAAAAGAGGAAGAAACAGCATGTGAAAACAGTCCGAGATCATCCAAACACATGTTGTTGCCCAGTTGAGAATAGCATGACAAGAAATAGAAATCCTAATGTGTCTCTCTCTACATATTTACAGTAAACTAATACTTTCCAGTGGATCTACCAGTAGCTTGTCAGCATTCAGCGCTACTCGCAACACAAACACGTTATTAAACAAAACTTGGACAATAAAACTGGAGGGATACAGCGTCCCTCTGCCTTCATAAATGCACACACAAAGCACAAATTAAATAGTCACTGGTTACATCCTGATTAACTTTGACTTAAATATAAAAAACATGATTAGAAAAGAGAAACAAATGTAACTGTGTGAAATTTGCTACATTTAAGCTCAATTTTTCCCCGAATTTACTTAAAGAAGAAAAAGTAGCGTTCAAAATCAATAAAACTCAAGGGATCAGCGATCTAAGCATCTATTAATAGAATGAGGCGGTTTTATGCCGACACAGCTGATTGGAAGGAGTGACACGAGGTGTTTTCGGGCAACGCTTACGATGCAGATGTTTTTACCACATTGATGCAAGACACAGAAACAGAGCAAGTTTGGGGTCGTGAGTAGATGTGGAAATGGCGTCACCCCCGGCTTGTGGTGTGTGTGATCGTGCATTACTCAGCAAAAATGAATGAGTAAAGACGAGCAAGCCCTAAAGAGATGTAAAACCAGAGCGTACATAAAACCAGACCTGCAAGGGAACCAAAAGCACCAAAACCGATTCATAAACCAAGCTGAAAATGTAAGTTGTGTGTTCAGCATTTTCACAGCTTTATATTGCATATAGACAGATAACTCCCCAGATTGCACGGATATGAAAAATTTACCTTGCCCGCTCTAAAATATGGCGGGTCTACGGCCGCCTTGTTCTACACATATCGTTGTGTTACTATTGACTCAAAACTGAGGAACCAACTTTCTGACTAAATTCAATCCACACACTGATGTTCCAACATCTATAAATGTCTTTGTGGGGAACCTTTTCTTACTACTTTGTTTACTTAAAAAAAACAATAATAAAGAAATATCATAGCTGCTGAGGGATACTTAGCCTCCCCACAGTACCAATTATTTCTGTATGAAACCAGTTTTGGAACAGAGAAGGTCTTGAAGAAAAGCCTTTTAAACTTGTTAAAAGTCCCTTGAAATGTCTTCAGTGCTGGAAAAACAAAATTGGGTGGACAGCAAATAATAATTTGCCAGCCTCGAATACCATTAGTATTGAGCAACAATGTTGGCAAAGTGGAAAGCACTTATAAAATAAACAGCTGTGGCCATTTTACTGCTGATGTTCTTTGAAGTTGAGCAATTCAAATCGATATTTTAGTCGCCTGAGAACCGAGCAGAGATCTTAATTTACCCACCAATTTGGCACAATTAGAAATAATATTAACACAAGAGGTATTTTTAGCTAAGATGCAAATTGGTTTTGAACATTTACAGAATAGTTTTTGCACTTCAGAGTTTGAGAACCATCATTTCTACGGTCCGGTCACACTTCTGTCACAGTACACTGTCCATCAGGACTGCGAGAGCGGTGGGTCAAACCAGAGCTTGCGGGCCTGCCTCTTGGAGGGATTCTGGTTGGCTGGCTCTCTCTTTGCCTTGTTCTTCTTTGTTCCGATTCTTCTCTCCCTCGCTCACAGTCTCTCTCCTCTTCGCTTTCGCTGCTTCCGGACACAAAATCATATGTTTGCAGCTCGCCGTCTCCCTCCACCTCTTCACCCTCTGGCTGGCTAATTGCTAGTTGGGAGAAAGATTGTTCCAAGGGGGAAAGGGACTGAGACAGAGGACTGGTCAGATGGCGACCCAGAAGAGTTTGGGGTCTAACGGGGGGAAGAGAAACCATAATCCCAAAAGATGAAGATTGTGACTGGCCTGCAGAGTCTGATCCATCAGCTGAACTGACTCGCTCTGTTGTTGATGAATTAACAGCTTGTAAAGCAGGGAAGGTGACAGGTTCAGGGTCTAACCTCAGTCCTGCCACCCCCTTCTTGGGGATATCTACAACATCCCTCTTTATTTTGCGCCGGCGGCCATGCTCATTCCTGCGATACTGCACCATATTTTCCAGATCAGCCACATAAAGAAACCCAGCAATCAGCATCTCTGTGCTCTTCCTGTCCTTCACAAACGCCTCTTGTAACTCTCTACTGGTCCGCTCTTCATACTGCCACCAGCCGTTGCGCCCCTCATAGTACCACGCATATTCTCCACGGGAGTCGCTCCCACTTCGACTCAGCCCGGCCGCTGCTGCTTTCAGTTCTTCAGGAGAGAGGAGGACAGGCCGCTCCAGGAAGTCCTCAGGGATTTCCTGTCGGCACAGAGCACACCGCTTGCTGTGCCACGAGGCACCTTTCACACACAGGAAACAGAAGACGTGGCAGCATGGGAGACGGACAGGATGAATGCAGCTCTGCAGGCAGATGGCACACTCTGGGGTGGTGGAGCTGGTGGAGTCCTCTCCTCCTTCTTTGACCAGTTTGGAGGGAGCAGAGGCATTCACTGAAAAGTCTACTTCTCCACAGCCAGCCATTCTGCACATGCACACATACACACACACACACACACGCACAGAGTTTCAGAAAAGGTGCAGTGACAATAATATGGGAATGCAATTCAGTGCAACTAAATGATGGAAGTCACAAGTGCGTTGTTTCGGGTATTTTCCTAATGTGAACTTCCATGACCTTTTACAACACTTGAATAAAAATGAAGTAATTCAGTTCTCCTCATTTTGCAAGATGCATCCACAACCCCTAACTTTTACTTACTTCCACCATACTTGTTCCAGTGACCAAGACAAAAATGCAACAGAGTTGAGTTTGATGATTACGTTGCTAACATTAGGGAATAAGCAGGCAACATATGCAATAAATACAACAGAGATAAAGAAAAAGACAGTGAATGTGACCTGAGACAATATGCTGAATATGATCCGATGCCAATGCTGATAAAACATAGGTGAAACATAAATGTTTACTGACTTGTTTGCATTTTAAATATATATAAAATAAAAAATAGCCTCTAACTAATGACGTTAGTTTTTTATGTAAATAATGTAGAGGAATCAATTTAGACACCTAATGATTATCATGCTTAGCTTATACAAAAAGTAATGTTAAGATATGAACATTGGATTTACGTCAGTGCCGGACTAAATGTGTGAGTAAATTCAGTTTCTATATATAAACCTGGTAGCTTGATATTGTCACGAGATCTGGCAACACATGCGTTCGTTTGTTGCCATTACAGGGCACGCCCTCTTTCAAAAGAAATATTACCTCTAAATTTTACCATAAGCAATTGATAGAATATAAACATGGTTTATCCGACACATATGTCAACTACCGAGTCATGCCTGGTAATATTAATTATTTTCCCCACATAACTGTTCTTATTAATGAAATAACAAAGGCCCTTCTCGGTTTGACAGGACCCACCTCAATTAGCTTGCTAAGCTAACTTCAGCTAACTATCAAATTGAATTAACTGTTGTTCTACATTGAGCAACTATGTTGAATATGTGTCTGTTCATTCTAAATAACCTTTAAGGTTAACTAGCGATAAATAAAAGACATACATTTCCTTCAGTCAATAATTACTTGACAAACCCCGTGGCATATTGTTAGCCTGTTAGCTAGTATTGCGCTACTTAGTGTTTTAGTTTATCTGAATAAACTCACCTGCACGCAGAAGGGCTCTGAAAGCGTCGCCAGCTGAAGAGGGGATAGTTATATTTATACAGTCGCTTTCATATTTAGCTGTTAACAAACAGACCCGCAATAACTACGTTGCTGCGTTATTTGAGTCCTGAACGGAGTGGCAGTCCAGCCCAGAGCTGACTTCAGAGCGCCTGGATAGAACACAGGCTGGCATGCCAGCATGCTGTGCAGATCTATTGCAGCTGCGCACTGTAGCCTTTATTCTACCCGTTTGTCTCCTTTATTTTCATAAGTCATGGCAAAAGTAAAGCTATTTAACACACACACACACACACACA
>JBAMIG010000024.1:7813607-7831560 GCA_037177335.1 Kiunga ballochi | reverse complement strand
GTTTCACATTCTGAAATGACTGATGAAGAATATTAAACTTTTTCATAATATTCTAATTTCCTGAGATGTACCTGTATGTGGCACAATGGCTTTGGGTCGCTTTTATGACTTTTTTTTGTCTGAGCTTGAAGCTTTTTTAGGAGATGAGCAGAAAATCTGCCACATGCCAAAGAGCAACAGAATTCAGTGGCAGCTTTACCTGCAAGGTTTGCATGTTATATTGCAAGAACAACAGAGTACTGTTGCTAAGATTGCTGGTTGCATTTGGTTGCTAGGTGAGACCAGGGATATTCAGTGCGTTTTCACTTAACATAAATAAAACAAGATAAAAACTTATATATCCTGTGATTGATTCACCACAAATTCCACCAGGTTATTGATAAGATGCCACACGATGATCTGCTAAATTGTGTGCCGTTTCCAGTGGATGCGCAGAGTAAAAATAAAACACAATAATCAGTTATTTGACAATAAAAAGACACCCTAAAGGCGGACATCTCTGCAAAGTTTGTAAACGCGCATCTATATTTTAATGATGAGTTAAAATCCCAAAGTATTTCCTTACTGTTAAACCTGATCTGAAAGTATTTGATGAGTGAATCCACTGCCAGACACACACTTCATCCAGCCATATAAAACAAATCCCCATTAGAATCTAATCCCATTCAGTAAAAACCATGAAGGATGTTCTTGTGGAAATGTACAAGTCTACACACCTTTTTAAAGCATGACATCATTGCTTACCTCATATCTCCAAACTTCCTAGTAATGGCGTTGCCGAGGTTACTGAAGGCTGCTGAGGTTCTCTGTCCTGCTGTGGACAGTGTCTCTGATGTCTTCTTGTAGCTGACACACACACCAACACATGTAATCAAAATGAGGCCTTATGTTTTAGCTGCGACACATTTAGGTGTGTAAATGTGGAGTAGTCATAGAAACACGTGCACACGCACACTTTTAGATCAAAAACATGAATCCTTCTAGGATGATACTAAATTCTACCTGAACTTCCTAATTTGATGTCCTGTGTTTTCCGTTAGCATTGATGTGTAGGACTTTGTTAGCATTGTCATCACACACAGCAGCTTTAAGCACTCGCATAGTGAAGCTGCATTACCTAGTTTCTCCAGGACCTGACTCCTGTGGTCACACTGGTTCATTATAGATGAGGATGAAGGCTGAGTGTAAAGCGATCTTCAGGAAAAAGTGTAACTGGATAAGAAAAGCAGCCTTTAGAGAATATCCACTTGCTCTTCTCTGTCTATTGGTGTCTGGATAAAAGCTCAGCTCGGACCATCTGATCAAGAACTTTGATTATTAATTTTAAAAAAGGTGAATGAAACAGATGAACATATTGAAGAATATGTTTGTTCTGTTTTAAAATGGGGGTCAGATGACAGAACTCGTGCATGTTACTATTGCTGACTAATTAACTCGCCAAACTATCTAAAATATTCAGGTTTCAGGATGATTAAAAAGCATCTTATCCAATCAAGAGCTGGGACATTTAAATTCAGTTATCTTACTAAATCGATAAGCAGAAAAAGAACAGTGGCTCATTTTCACTACTTGAACAGTGAGAGTTCATTTGACAGTGAACATTAACTCCAAACTAATAATTTCCAGTGAATTAGGAGAACATCTGCTGCTCATCGTGGTCAACAACAGCCTCAAGCAATGTTTTAATCAGGTTTGTTGTGTCTGTTTCAGTAAGGACAATGCGATAATAACTCACACACATGCTCTGCAGCAACTTGCAGGGGATTTATGCTTTCTTTCTGTCCTAAACACACTCATGTTATACTGTGAGTTCACACTGTCTGTGATGAAATCCTACTAGTTGTGTGTGTTTAGTTTAAATGTGTGTGTCCTGTGAAGGACGTGCATATTGACATGGAACAGAAAAGCCATTTTGCATTATGCTGCAGCAACACACAAATGGAAAACATCTTCCTTTAGGTTTTCAATATGTCTGTCTCACTTGCACACATGAACTTACGCCGTGGAGCTCTGCATGTCATGCCAGCCTCTGCTGAAGTTGTTTTTGAGCTCACTGAGAGGAGTGATGCCCAGCTTCTGTCTGAGATCTGAATACTGCTTCTCTTTGGATGACAAAACCTGCTTCAATGTACTGATCTCCTCTTCCAGCTGAACACACACACACACACACACACAGATCAGGGGGACTCTTTACCAGACGAGATACAACACAGCCAATGTTACCGCACTGCTGAGGAACACTTTGCTAGTGTGTGTGTAGGTGTGTGTGCTTACTTTAGCCAGTTCTTGCTGAATCTCTTCTCTCTCCTCGTCTGTCATGATAGAGTTGTTCAGATTCACTTCTGATACCAACTCTTCATCAGCCTCTCTCAGAGGTTCAGAATCAAGAAATCCTGTTTAAGAAACACACACATACACACACACACACACACACATCTCCATAAACACTTGTGCATTGTAAAAAGGCTTTGGTGCACCAAACAAAGTTAAGAATTTATTGTAAAAACAAGCAAACAAACATTAATTTTAGTGTTTCTAGAGGAACACATGAATGACTTCCATTACTTTAATCAAATATGTATAATTATTTAATTCATTTTCAAAGAAACGATGACAGGAAGGAAATATTCCCCTTTTTTATATTGTTTTGCATATACTGTATTTATATGCTGCAGTCTGCTTTACTGACACCGTGTCTCTGTCCTCATAGACGTCTGAGTGTTTATATCCACGTCTGACTTTGATTGTTATGCAATATGTGGCTGCGCCCTGTAGCGCGCTAATCTGGCTTAACTAACATGGGATTATCTTGCTTTACCTCTGCTCACCAACACTACAGTGAGCACTAACACAGTGCAATGTTTTCAGTTTGAGCTCATACAAAACTTCATAAATTATTTGATTCAAATTGATATAAAACACAAATCATAGACACATTCCTTTTCAGTCTGATTCACCAAACAGGTTTATGACAGAAACACTTTGTCATTGCTTAAAATTCTGCGTAAGAAACCAAAATCCACCCAGCCCTTTCCAGCCACCTCATCAGTGATGTGGTCACATTAGGGGCGTTGTCTCATGGGACAATAAGGTGTTCAAAAACAGTGAGCTTTATAATCACTCCAATGAGTCCCTTGAGGACACCTAACTGTGGAAACACCTCTCCTACAGCATCCCCAAACCACTTCCTCTGACTCCTCTTCATTCAGCAGTAAAGCAACCATTATTGTGGTCTCTTATCATCAGATGACAGATCTTCTCATATCCTTAAGTCTGGAAACTCTTCGGATGGAACTAACTGGGATTTATGCTTAGATTTACATAAAGTAACTGCACATCTATTAATGGCATGAAATAATTAAAAGCTAGAGAGTAAAGACAGATGAGATCAATGGTTGGTGTGAGTCTTGTTTTGATGATGGATTCTAGAAAATATGTTTTTATGACAAAACAACAGAAAAACAACTTTGTACAAAAACAGCACAAGGAAAGCAAGCTCATGCACACAAGCAGTGGTCCCTTAAGACGTGGGTATATTATTATCACATTTCTGCCTTTTATAAAACAACAATAACATCCATAACATGTGAGACTCAAAATCCACCAGAAGTGCTGTTTTTGCTCATCTTCACATAATTTCTGCTCTTTGATCTCAAAAAGGAAGAGTTATAAAATTACTAAACTACTAACATCCCATGTACTGGTGAGAGACAACTTAGTACTGATGGATGCTACTGATGCTAACCTGTTTAGCATCAGTAGCATTAGCAGAAATTCCTCACTTCATCGCGGATATTAAATGTGAGACAACGTCTGTATATTTGTTAGCTAGCAATGCTTTCCTTGGTAGCTCTGTCTCTAGCTGACTTATCAGACTTCATATCGAGTTTAAAGTTAACCAGTTTAATCAGTGAAAACTATACATTTAGAGGTAGGGTGGAGTTGCTCATGGCCTCGCCATTTAGGCTTGCAGGTACAATTAAATGACAGAATCACAGGGTTCCTAAACGTAGGTGTGCTCAATGCTAACTGAAAAATAATGCTCCATATACCCATGTATACTACATACTACATCACTGTACACCTGTAATCTGTAGAGCTCTGGGAGTTTTTCCAACTGAGTTTAAATAATTAATGATAAAAAAGAGACTGTACCTGCAGTCAGGTGTCCTCTCTCTTGATGGTGCCGCATATGAGACATATAAGGAGACAGTAGGGTCAGCAAAGAATGATGTACAGCAAGATATTCTGTCTGTATAAGCCTAGATGTTACTGCATTACTAACATTAAAGGAAGCTAAGCAGCACCTGAAGGAGCTAACACATGCACACGCACATATATTTCTTATATAAACACAGTGCAAACCACTGAAATAACACCACAGCTTGCAGCGGTACACTCAGTAGGCTTTTCTATGGCAGAAGCTGTTTTTACCAGCATTGCACAGCAGGAGGACAATAAGACTTCTAAGCACATGTAGCTGAAATGGAAGCTTTCATGTGTGAGTGTATGCCGTATTTGTTCCTGTTTACGCAGCCATGACAAGACGTTAAGTGCTGGAGGGGAGTCCTGGGTTGTTTATCCCTTTTATTTCAAATAAACAAACTTATAACCCAACAACAAACAATTTTCAAACCAGTTTTTTCAGATACTTTTAAATTATTTTTGTTCTTATTGGCTTTATTAGGATAAAGGTTTTTTTTATATTTGGCCGACACAATGTTAAATGGGTTTTAATTATTTTTAACATTATGTTATAATGTTAAAAATTCATTTATGTCTGTTGATTAATGTTATTTCCTCCTTTATAAGCCCAAACATTTTCTTCCATATCTTCATGTTACATATATGATCATTTACACAAGTTGTAATAATCTAGAGGACCCAACCTTTTCTTTTATTTTAGTTTGCATTAGCTTCCTAAAGCCAAAGTTAAAATAAATACTGGTAATAAACGTTGCCAGTGAGATTACAGCTTGTAACATGATTTCTTTATTTGCTCTGATTCTGATATTCTATTCAAAATCATAACTACATAGAAAATGTGTTTTTCAAAGCTTCCTTTTGTCATCAGCCTCTGCTGTGTTGCTTTGGCTCTGCTCATTTGTTCGTATGTAAAGATTTCTCAGACTGACTTAGCGTTAACTGACTATTTTGAGGCTAACAGAAGGAAATCAGCTTAAAAAAACTCAAAGCAGGATTCTAAGAGTGTCCTGAGAAAACCTCCTCTGAAAGTATCACTTTCTTTGCCACTAGGTTGTAACATTGTACTAAACGTGAGAAGTGTGCGAATGGAAATATTCAGGTCATATTATACAGACTGGATACTAGGGATATTTCTATGATGCTTTTGTTTATCTGTAAACACATGTACAATCTCCACTACATTTAAAACATGCTCACATATCCATTTCCTAGAGAGCAAGACATTTAACTTTGGTTGAGAATCTAATGTGATGTAATCATGATGTATGCATGTAAATAGAATGTACCCTGTACAACAAGTATGGATTTGAGTGTATTAAGCTTATATTTATTTGGTTAACTGTGTTTTATTTTTGCATCCAGGAGAATGTGGCCTATTTAGTGAAAAAACAAAGTACAATACAAATATGTGGATGAGTTTCACTGGAAAAAAAGATCTGTCTAAAATGTTATTCATTTACATTATTTATAATGTTATAACAATAAGTTTTTTTTTTTATGAATAAAACAGCTAATTATAATAAAATGATAATAAAGGTTTAGATGATCAACCAAAGTAAAAGAGTTGTCTACATCCCTTTTCACCTGTGCTGGACAGTTGCATATCCCAAGTGGTGGACATATCCCAGTTGTCATGGTGGGAAACTGATGTGTGACACCACTGATCCTGCCCCAGCGGGGAGGTTTTACCCCAATCTTCCAGGTTTTCCCCATTTTGGACCAACGGAGCCAAGTCTTCCCCATAAGAGCTTCTCCGAATGGCTTCCTCTCCAGAGGAATAAAACATCCCCTGATTCAAACCTGAGCAAAGTCACAGCGGAGTACATTTAACAGGTCTTGGACAAATCCAAACAACAGTAATCTCCATTTGTCTGAGTGTCCACGAAGCAAAACTCAATCAACAAAAATATTATTTCACACAACTAAGAGCCGAGGATCACAATGCTGCCTCGTTTTGCACAAATGTAACCATAGTTATCAGTTTCTTTCTCACCTGCTTCATCAGCCAAGACCTCTACTCAGTCAAATCTGCCGTTGAAGTAAACTACACAATTTAACAACTCTGATAACTTAAAGTAAAATAAAACAAAATTATAAAATGTTCGCATTGTGCATTTGCGATTATGCATCAAGGACAGCTTTTCTCAAAGCGTGGTCCCCGGACCACTGGTGGTCCACAAGGTGTACAACACGGCAATCCTAAATTTATTTGAATTAACTAGTAACGTTGTCACAAACCCGTTTTATATCCTAATAACTATAGAGCAGTTGCTCAGGACAGGGTCTCTTAAAAGAAGAAAAAATAAAATAACATATTTTACAATAAAAACATTGTAAAAGCTGCGTTCTATGTTGTAAACCTGTGAATAGTTTATATGGCCATAATGTTCTTGGGCTGTTTAGAGTCAGGTGGTCCGTGGGTTTGTGTTGTTAAGGTTAAATAGTCCTTGGACTGAAAAAAGTTTGAGAAACACTGATCTAGAACAAACTCGGTTTTGATGGTTTTAAAAGTACTGTTCGTTTTAACTGTTCATAAATCTGTCATGTCAGGTTTTTTGGGGGGGTTTTCTGGAATGTGGGGGGAGAGCGCTGTTCATGTTTTGTGATTTTAAAAGCCTCATTTTCATCTGTGGTTTTAATCATGGTTGTTTGACTGGTTTATACAACATTTCCCCGAGCTACCAAATCTGACTCTGGTTTAATGAAAATACTCATACAAACTGCAGAAATGGCAGATGAAGTAAAACTGGCACTTCTATCATTTACTCATTTAGCTCACACACACACTCTCCAGATTATTTGTTAAATCAACACTGAATCACTTATTGTGCAACTTTTATTGATCAGCAACTTTTCACACCAATTTCTCTTTCTTTTTTTCCCTCAGTTTCTGATTCACTGTGGATTTAACTGCAGTTTGACTTGGAGAGTTGCATCTTACCCTGCTCTCCCTCATGTGAGGCTGAATTAACCCATTCCTCTCCGGGGCCCATGTCGCCCCAGTCCACAACTGCATCACTCAGAACACTAGAGTATAATTCTTCAGTGAGGCAATGCAGCAGAGAGGAAACAAGAAAGCTGGTTATATGCACACAAACACAGGGATTTGATGCGTCCTGTGTCCATTCTTCACCCGCTGAGCACAGAGAGGCCCGGGCCTCTGCAGGTTATCTGACCATGCATTTGCAAGGAACAGAAAATCAGGTTTCTCAGCTTTTGTGAAACAGATTTGACCTTCTGGAGATCTTCAAACAGGCTATACCTGATTCCTGCTCTTTATAATCTTTAAAAAGCTCTTTTGCAACTTTAAAAAAATCTGACGTTAAGCAAGGGAAGTTCAGATGAAATCTCATTACGCCATACTCCAGGGCAACAGGAAGAAACAGGCCAGCATAAAGTCAGTTTCACTGACAATCGTTTCCTTCTGGTTCCACATTTTGGCCAAAACAGCACTAAAAGAACTGATCCCAATGAAAAAAGTCAGACTCATGTGACATACTTTCATGCATGATGTCGAGGTATCATTTGAGCAGAGCAAAGCAGTTGATGAAAATGCGTTGCATCAACAAACTGGCCCCATGCATTAGATGGGTTCTCATCTTTATACAGGGAGGGATATTGCTGCCCTTCTCCACTCTTCAAAGCCCCTACCCCCGCTCCCTGCTGTGTCTGAGGATGAAATACCTTTGGTCACAAGATTACCATTTGGTCCAGTGGTCATGAGGCTGGGCTAAATCAGAGGCCCGGGGATGGTCATATGGCTGGTAAAATCAATTAAAGCAAAGCTGGAGGTCAAGTTGACAGAAAGTGACACGATTGTACATACTGTGGTGTGCACCTTTGTAACTTTGTAAACCCGAAATTAAACTTTATGTCATTGCAGCTGAATCCACACAAGACTATCTCTTTTCACAGATTTCATTTACTACCTTATAACAACACATGAGAAGATTAAACACTGCAGACTTGGAAAGTTTTGGAGAATTTATTTATGTTTATGTACCAAAAACAACACATTCTAAACAATAACACCCCCCACCTCCCACACACACCATCCTACTGCTCCAACCTTGGACTCAGTCTCTCTGACTCCCTGTTAGCTTTAACAAGTACCTTTTAAGTCCTGGAATGCAATTACTTACCTAGGTAAACACATCTTTTCCCCTCTAAATGCACTATGCAGAGCTATAGTTTTATTGTATACATTAAAATCAATTTAACAATTAACATGCTAACTTTTTTCTTTACTGAGCAGCTCCAATAACAAGATCAAAGTAACTCTACCAGCATTAAAAACAAAGACAATACATGTCCTTCAAAGCCAGATATCATCTGCAAGACTGCAACAGTGAATTTCCCTCAAGATAACAGAGGAAAGAAGGTGAACAAGCTGAAAACCATGCAAAGATAACAGGGTGGATACACTGATTTTAGGGTGGAGTGCTAAACTGTCGGGTATTTATTTAAAAATAGCTGAAAAATGAAAAACAGTTTCCAGCCCAAGAGTTTGTGTGCAGCACACACAAAGACCCAGTGTGTATCTGTAGAAGTCTGAAGCGTCATGACTGTTTTATCACTTCTTAATCCAGTCAAAAACAACTAGACCTTCTTCATAAGACAGTTTCACTTCAAAGGGCATGCAAAAGACGACTGTTAACAGAAACCACATATTATTTTCTTTATTGTATCGTAATTATTTTAATTTTACTCAAGTAGCGCATGCTGTTAGTGAATAAGTAAAAACATTAAGTTCAGCTCTTTAACGGCGAACAGAGGTAACTCCATGATAGCTGCAGCGCCGCCACTTCAAAAGAGATTTAAAAATATAAACCAACAACAAAACTAAATGAAAGTAACTCACCCTGTTGTCTGGTTTCCATTTGTGTGACACAGATGAACTTCTCAATTACTCTTCAGGGACGGACGAGGGTTCGCAGCACGCGCAGCACCACTAATTTAGATCAATTCCAACCTCAGGTTGGATGTCATGCGCAGGGCAAGTTCGTAGGCGGGGCTTGGAGTAGCAGCCAATAGGATCCCTCGGATGTAATCCACTGTTCACACGACGTTTTTCAGTGCAGTGAGCTGTATGAATACAATAAACTACAATGTGGAGGAAAAGACATATTTTATTTAATAAAGCGGATAAATAATAGATACTTAAATTGATATTTAAAAAAATTAAATTAAGTTATTTTATACTATATATATATATAATTAAAAGTAGCCTAAAAGTAGCCTGGAAAATGTCAAAACAGTCCATTTAAATGCAATATTTTTTAATGACTGCTGGTTAAAAACATGCATTATTCTTATATATATTATACAGTGGCTTTGTTTGTTTCTTTTTGCAGTTTATATTGTTTTTAATTATACCCCAGTTGTGTGTTTGTAACTATGCAAGTTACTTTATTCAATTCTGTTATTGATAATAACTACCTGTAACAGTACTTACACTGTTAAAACTAAAGGTTATCCAGTTTTTCTTCTAATGGTGCACTTATGACCCCTACTGACACAACTGTGCATGTAGAAAACAGAATATTCATGTTCAAACAGCAAGTGTTGTCCTGCATGCTGACACATACAAGCTCACACAGAACCCAGTCAAAGAAAAACACATTTTTGGGGGGTTAGTTGAGTTTATTTTTCATTAAATTGTCAAAAAAAAACTGCTCCTGGCTACATGGACAGTAATAAAAATATCAGCAGGTGTTTCTGACAGTGGCAGCAGGTGAAAGAAAATAATTTTGGTGCAAACAACATCAAGTATTTTTTTTTACATGTCTTTGTAAGGGGATACTTGGAAACAAAGTGGTGTGTACACATCAACTTGTTACTGTTGGCCCAACAAGTCTAGACCTACTTCTATGGAGAGGAGAAACAAAATCCTAAAATGACTGACAATAACCTCTGAACTACAATACCAATACCATGTCAATGTAATGTTAAGAACAATTGTTTCCTCTATTTAATGCAAGACATTGAGTAACATAACCCAAAATAAAGTGACACTTCCACATGTGCAAAAATTCAAGCATAAATGCAGCAAAGACATGTCAAACTCAGCGTAAGGACACCTGAAATGACTGCACATATTGCTATGTAGTCAATAGATTCTCAGGTTATTTAACACTAGTTTTATACAATTTTGTCCCACATTTAGGGTGCCATTATTATCATTTATGCAATTTAATGCATATAAATGGAAGCCAAGACTAAGACAGATTTATCCTCTGCCTTCTGTAATAATGCAGGAGCCTTGAATCAAAAGGCTTTGAAGGCACCATTTTATATTTATACCAGTACAACTTGGACTATATTTTAAAAGAAGGCCAAGGAGAATTAGGAGCCAACTAAAAATATAAAAAAGAAATAAAATCTTTGCTCTGACAAATCAGGATGAACGCTCTCCTGTACCAAAGCCTGATTAATTTGTACTTACAAATACAAAACCAAGCTAAACCTGTTCACAAATTGCAATCTGTGCTGGAGTGTAAAACATGACCCAAAGAAGCCGTTTTTCTTTTTTCTCAAATAAAGATTTCAACTTCATATGATACATCAAGTTATCAAGATTGCCATTTGTTTTTACACTTACTGTCTCGTTGAAAAGCAAGTAATTGATAATAAAAGTTCACAAACAGGGAAACTGTTTTGGCAAAGCTTCATGGAAAAAAGCTGCAAAAAAAGACCCTGATAAATCAGAGCATTATTACCAGTTACGCAAACACGTTTCCATCATATGCTCTGTCAATAAAAAGCAGCAGTTAAACATTTCAGCATAGTTGCAGCTGAGCAGATAAAATGTTTGCATGTGATACATGTGAGTA
This sequence comes from Kiunga ballochi, assembly GCA_037177335.1. Lineage (NCBI taxonomy): Eukaryota > Metazoa > Chordata > Actinopteri > Atheriniformes > Pseudomugilidae > Kiunga > Kiunga ballochi. The sequence continues at coordinate 7,820,521 of JBAMIG010000024.1, read as the reverse complement.
ACAGTTAAGCAGACATTTACGTCTTTATTTGACCCATAACTTATACATTCAGTTACCCAGTGCTGACTTTCCAACATAATCCCTGACTTTTACACAGCGCTCACAGTCCAGCTGAGTCAGACAGGGAAACACGTACAGCGTTAGCAACACTAAGACAGTTTGATCTCTCTTGACATTACACTGCTCGTGCTTCCTGGAATTCAAAACAGTTGCTAGGCAGCTGCAGGCAAACGTATGAGGAAGCATGATAGATCTGTGGAGCTGTTCAGCTATTTCTTTGGCACAAACCGAGGGCTTTGGGTACAGTGAACAGAAAATAAACTCCCTGAGAATAGATTGAATCCAGAGACAGTACCTCTTGTAACCAGTGAAATCAGGGTGTAGCCATATATCTTTAGTCTACTTTACAAAGCTTACACATATAGTGGCACTGGCTAACTCTTAAATTAGGAAAATATCAGAATTCATGAAAAAAAGTGGAGCTAATGCCTTCACACTGCCGGTTCACTGACACAAACATCAGTTTTGCTTTTCCTTCATGTTGATAAACAGTGATGTAACATTCATCCTACTGGTGGCATCTACGCACTTACAGATACACTGGCACCATCTTTTCCGTCGTTTAAGTCTACCGATTCATAAGGGAGTGCTAAGCAAAAACCAGGATCACATCAAGAGCTGAAGAGCTTTTAGTTTTGAGTGTCTTTTTAAGCTCGAGTAGATGCAAGACCACTTTTTTTCTGTGTAATCGTCCATCTGTTCACCTCCTCTCAAAGCTGAGGTCAGATTCTGCTTCCACATCAGCAAGCAGGACAGACAAAAGGTGTGAAAAGACAAGCAAAGGTACAGCAAAAATAAAGAATACATGCAGAGAGGAGAGAGACGATGATAGAAAGAGACTCTGCTGACAACTGCCATGTGGCGATCTTTAAAGCTCTTGAAAATCCCAGCAGTGCCATTTTTTTTATGTGCTGAACGGGCATCTGTGCGTTAAAAGCATCGTCCACACTCTCAAAGAAACCCAACTCTCTGGATCAGTACTGAACCCCAACACCTAACCTGACCTCATTGTAATTTACATCTCAATATAATCAAGCATGTGTTTGATGTAAAGCAAACAGTAAGAAAAAAAAGAAGACATTTACAAAACACCCTGTTTAACTCTTTAGTGAATCACTGCCCAGACTGCACAGCAATTAAAATGAACAATTTTAGGGTTTTGGGGGATAAGGGGGGGTAACTTTCTCCCTTTATGGTAATTTCACCAACACTCTTCTTCTTAAAGTCTAAGGAGCAGACTTTACTACACAGACAAACCAAACGTCTCCAAAAGTCAACCCTGAAGCACAATGAGTCCACTGCCAGTCAAACTGCATGCCTGTTGTTTCTCATGGTGATTCAGACACAGCATACAGTATGTGGGCCGTGCACATGCAGTAAACCAGGAAGGGTGTGGGGAGCTACCTGGAACTTCAGTCAGAGAAAATGAAAAAGAAGATAGTGAAGAAGACAGATAGATAAAAAGAAAGCCGATGAAGAACCACAACATAAAACAAATGAAAATACACTCTGGGCTTCATTCAAAGTTGGAGTTTGTTGAGGCGGCAGGAGGCTGAAACTGTGTGCGCTCTTTAAAACTGAGTGTCAGGTACACACCCAGTTTTCAGACCTTCTAGCTAGAATTTGAGATCCATGTTAGCGGCCAATTGTGAAGAATCACTGTTCCTTTGACTCAAGTTGCAATGAAAATTTCCATAACTGGGAAAAATGTGGAATCTCCACCAGGAACAGATTAACAGCATGACCAGTTTGTTTTGTTTGTTTGTTTTTCTGTACTGGTTTCCTTAGCTCACTTTCCCAGCAAAAACAAAAGCGCAGATATATTTTCAACCTCCTGGGATATTCATCTTTAAAATCCTCCAGCAGCCAGGGATTCCTCAGAAACTCGATTATCAAACACTCTTAAAGCTTCCCACAGCATCTCACTAATGCTAAGCAATGCTAGTGATTTCTCACAAGTAAACAAAATTTGCTTCTTTTTTGGTATAAATATTTTGTCATGTTGTTTATTGTTGGATGAAGAAGTGAAAAGCCGCCAGGGGCCAAGGCCAGCAGGTTTCCCAGCCAAATAAAGTGAAATTTGAGGGATTTATAAATGGACTTTTTACTGTGTAATGACTTGTGGTTGCTTCAGAGGGAAACATTTGGGATTGGATTCCTTTTTATCCTTTAATTTCCAGGCTCCCCATGAAGCATACCCTTTTCTAGAGCAGTCTCATGCGATATAAATAATCTAGATTTGATGATGTGCAATTTATCATCCCTCACTTTATTTTTACATACTTCCATCCTCCAGAAAGGTCCTCTCTTAACAGTGTTCATTTTGTGAAGTGGATATTGAACCTTTCCGCGTCTCACGATGGCACATCTGTCCCTGAGGAGATGTTTTTGTCGTCTTTTGAGCTGAGTCCACGTCGTCCAAGTATAAGACAGCGAAAGTCAGATCCATCGTTCTGAGCCCCGGGTGCGCTGCTTATTTCTACTTATGCATACATAGATGACCGGGAAAAAGATTATACCTGCGAGAAACAAAAGTCACAAGTAAGAATGATTACATACATACTTTTTCAGTGTTTATTATTATTATTATTATTATTATATATTTGTTTTCTATATTTTAATTTGAAGCACACAGGTTTGGAAAAGGGGAAAACTACACAGACTGTAGCTGATTCTGTTAACTTATAAATCTTCCAGTGCAATATATTAGCAAGCAGCTGATCACCTGTAAGAGTTATGAGCACATAAAGTAAATAATTAATTATTCAAATTTAGCTGGAGCATCAATTGGTCACAATGACTCAAACAAATGACTCGGAGTGCAAATCTGTAGCTGGATAAAAACACAACTCCAGGCAATAAAGGTTTTATTTAGTGTGTATTTTACACAAAAAAGATAACCGTAAGTGTCCAATCAGCTGCTTTGCTTTGTGACAGAAAAGATATTCAGTATCTGTCCAAGAATTTAGCTGTTATGTGTTAATGTTCTATAAATATCATGAATGCGTTAATACATCACCTATGACTAGTGCCAGAGCTCCAAGCACTATAACCAGAAAAAGGACCAGTGGAACTATTAACACCTTAGTGGCTGCAGAAAGACACAAAGAGAGAAAGAGATGAAGCTGCACTGCAGACATTACTGTAGGGACAAATGATCCATTCTAACTACAGGAAAATGTGAAATCTTTGCTGGTAACAATGATAAAATGAGCAAAGTAGCGAGTGGTTTAATGGAAAAAACGGTCTTGTTAAGGGACAAATTGGCCTTTAGTTCAGAGGCACTCTGCCAGTAGAGATAACTGCAAGCTGCCACAGTGAGCCTGAAGAAACAGATCTTTCAGAGGTTCAGCTGCCTGGAGGCCTGTTAGCTCATAGATCTGATAACTGTTTGCAAGTAGAAGTAAATTTCCGTAGGTTTCTTATTCGCATCTAATAATGATTCCTTCAAATTATTTTATTAATGTAGCACCTAAAATGAACATGAGGGAAAATCAGGGCTACGATTTAGACTGTAAACCAAGACCTGTACTTGAACTGAAACATGGCGGCGGGAAAACAGTGTCTGAACCAGGGTGGCTCAAATGGAACATGTTTTAATAATTATACCTATAAATATGAAGCAAGAAAATATCCCAAAGCATACATTAGTTCTAGTAAGTAATAGTTAAAGAGGCCAAATCAAGGGTCAGACCTTATTCTAATAAAAAAATATTGTGGTAGAACCTGCAGGGAGCAGTTCGTACGACAAAAATCCCAGAATGTAAATAGTTCTGTAAAAAGTGCTACATTATTCCAACACTCAAAAATGTTTAGTTGCAGTTACTCTTGCAGAAGCAGGTAACAGCAGATACTCACAAGGAAAATTCACTTATTCAATAACATTTGTCATGAGAGGTTACAAAATGTACAAATATTTAAAATCATTGACAAAACAATAAAAAGGGACATTTAAGGCCCCTCTTATTCAAATAAGGAAGGAGATTAACAGCTGGAAAGAGCAAGAAGGTAGTCAAAAGTAACCCGCATCAACTTACCACAGACAGATCCTCTAACTAGCCTTCTGAGGTGAGGTTTTTCAGGGAGATAGCGATACTTGCAGCCAAACACACTGAGGTTGGATGTATGGTCCCCAAAAAATCTGATGAGATATAGAGACAGAAGAAATGAGAATTGCGACAACAACAACAAAAAAAAGCCAGACAAGACAAGAGAACAGCAGAAAGCTCTAACCTCAGGTGTCTGTAGCGCTCTCCACAGCGGTAACAGAAGTTAGTGTTACACTGTGTACAGGTCATGTGATCGCAGCCTTCTGTGCGCTGAATATGGATCTGAAGACAGAGACGAAGAGACAAAATAAGGATCCAAATTTACATTTAGGAGTTTTCTGCCTTCACGTGTTACATAATATGTACTGGACTGAACAAAAACTGTGGAAGTCAATGACAGTTTGCTGCAACACTGTTGGAGGTTTCCCTCATGTTCACAGTGCAAACGATGAAAATCTGCTCCAGCAAGCTTCACTTCTGTTGCAGCAGTACGTCTGATAGATCTTTACTACTAGTTTTAGTGAGTATTCATCCTAAACATGTGCATTACATTAGCTGCTTTTTTTCCAGCAGTGTGACATTAATTTATCTGCCTCACAACCAACGTGATATATCTCCATGCTACAAAAGGGCAGAAATCCTGACATGTGGAGCGACATTGTGACAAATACAGATGGTGAATCATAAATTGCTTGGGAAAAACACTTCCCATATACCGGTAATTGGTTTAATTAATGTCCTTCCTTAAGCCATCTGCCAGTCAATCGCTTCTGGTGTAATGAGACTATGAGATACAGCCAGACTGGTTTTATGGGGATCAGAGGGATGCCAGGGAGTCTACCAGCTGTGGTTTAGTGCAGCAAAAACATGGTTAGCATTTTTTCAATACACTCGCTGTCTATGCATCACTGCTCTACTGTATCACAAGCTGTACTCCTTCTTCACAGCTCTTCATCCATCAACCATCCCAGCTTTCATGGTTTTTAACCTTAAAATGATTTACTTATCTACACTCATCCCTTCCATCAATCAACCCGCTCTCCTTTTACAGAAAAGTAACTACTGATGTGGGCACCGTAACCAGCTTTCCTCTGCCCTAATCCTGTACAGCTAGACACATCACAAAGCTTCTTACCTTGCATTGTGGACATTTCTGAGCATTTCTTTGCCCGTGCTCAATGAAACTTGCCCAGGTTCGCAACAGCTTGTCTCCTTTCCTGTAGTCCCGACATTTGAGCCCGTTGTGCCAGGGTGCATGGCATTTAAAGCACCACAAAAACTGACAGTTGCTACACTTGATCTATAACAGGAACAAAGTCATATGAGCATGACTACCAGTAGATTTGATAGCATCCGTGTATAAAACATAGTTTCATGAAGCAATCCCAGCTAAAAGTTGACATTTTAGCTTTTAATAATAAGTAGATTGTCAACTCACTCATGGACTCGATGGATAAGGTCTAGAGATTAATATTAAGTAGATGGAAATTTTCTCTTTTTTCTGTTTATTATTTATTTCTATCAAATGAGCAACATTATATCAGCAATGGGGACCCTAATATTAGTACAAAAGTGCAATTTAGACACACACACACACAACCCTCGACAGTATTAACTACAGACACTTTTTAGACAGTGTGGAGAAATTGCCAGACAAGTTTCTAAATGTCACACATTGGCTTTGGCTTTTCATCGGTTTGTACTTTGTGAACAACTACTGTGTCATTGCAATTATACTGGCCGTTCCGGTTTTTAGAAAGTATTGATTGCTAAGTCGAACGTGACAGATGGATATTGCAATGACTGTATAAAACAAATTAGGGAAAAAATTTATAAGCCTGCATTTGTATGTTTTTGTAAGATCTATACTGTTGATATTAACTTTATGGTTTATGGGATTTTGCTGACACATCAATTACATTTAAACAAACGTGTCTGCATGGGCCGATCCAATGGGGGAGCCCGGAGGCCACCAGCCCCTGCTGAAATAACATTTGTCCATCAAGTGTTTCTCTTGTACTCTAAACTTTTTAAAACTATAATTATGTTTTCTATGTTAACTAAAGTCAGGGAAAACACCAATCCATCTATTCATTTTCTGTATAGTTCAGTTTAATTCAGACTGAAGCTGGAGTCTATCAACTAGCAAGAAAAAGGAAGGGTACACCCCGAATGATTCACCAGTTCATCAAAACTAGGAAAATAAATGCTATTGTTTGCACGTGTTCAAAATGCCTTGTTTTTTTTTTTAATACTGTAAAATTCAAGCCTGTTCTCTCACCTTGTACTTGTGCTCAGAGCGTTTTTGGTTGTGCTTCTTCAGAGAGGTAAACTGGTTGCACTGGGGACACGGTTTGGTGCTCGAGTCCAGCTGACTCAGCTCCAAAAAGTAATGGTACTTTGCCACCTCTTCATTGGTTAGATGGGATATGATCGATCCCTCCTCCAGGGTGCCACTACACTCCGGGATCGGACAGCTAATGAGAGCTTTGCCCATCCTCACCTGGTAAACATCACAAAAATGGTTTTAGCATTGCATAAAATCCATCAAGCAGCTTTCTTTTGGACAAAAATGTTGCCATACACAACAATAAATAATAATCTTTAGTCAACATCAGCTGTCCCTAGGAACACATAAGAGCATGCTGTTTCTCTCAAAGAATTGACTATCAGCACAAAATGTTCAAATGAAATGCATTCACACCACTGATAGGACCTGGTGAATAATTGTATCATTGACCACTGAAAGCAGATGGGAAGAAAAGGCAGAGAAACAGTGGAAAAAGAACATTAATGTGTGTCAAA
>JBAMIG010000024.1:7801376-7813175 GCA_037177335.1 Kiunga ballochi | reverse complement strand
GCCTGGAGGCCACCAGCCTCTGCTGAAATACAGTATTATTTGTCCATAAAGTGTTTCAGGGTAATTTTCTTTTAAATTCTAGTAGATGGATTAAGGATCCAAACTCTTGCACACTTCTTTAAACTAAAAGAATACTTTTTATTTTAACTGAAGTCAGAAAAATACCCATCAATCAATCCATCACTGGATAGTCCAGTTTAATTCGGGGTGAAGCTGAAGTCTATCCTAACAACTATCAAGCAAAAGGAAAGGCACATCCTGGACAGATCACCAGTTCATCACAGTTAGTAAAATCAATGTATTCATTATATTCAGCAACACTCTGCAAATTATATGCAAATGAGACCCCCCCCCACACACACACACACACACACACACACACACACACACACAAACATATCAAATTTCAGCCAATATAAAACAGGCAATAGTAAGAATGGTGGGATGTTTTTTCACTTTGCACATGGAAACTGAACTTATACTTAAGCCTTCTTTTTTAAATATAATGCTGATATCAACCCCTATTCATAGCTCTGGTTATGAATATTCAATTCAGCTGTATTTGTATGGCACTGCTTCACAACATCATGTCAGAGCACCTAACAAAAACATCAGTCTGAGTCAACTCATAATCAATAGCCCAGCTAAGGAATACCAAGCATACATGAGATGACAGATGAAGAAAAGAAATAAAAGAAACATCTTATATTTACAATATATATTTATAACATAGAAAAATGCAATTAGGCTCACTATCTAGTTGGATGAGATTATAGTTGATTTAAGTTTGATTTACATTCATTATTTTCTATAATTGTCTGTTAATAGATTGTGTGTAGGAAAGTTTATATTATATAATGTGAAAAAATAAAAAGATGATTAAAAAAATTCAGTTTGGCTAGAAGTAGAAGAAACATGTAGAAATCATGCTCAGAAGTTTGTTGGAAGACTTATTACCCTCCTTTTTTTTTACCTAGAATGAAATAAACTAGAGATAGCTCCATTGATTTTTTAGATGAGCTCTGGTACACTGCTCTGATTTAAAGAAACTGCTAACAAGTTACTAGCTTAATCCTTCCTACAGCATAGTTAGAGCTAAACCAGTAAAATCCAGTCTGCTAAGACCCATTAGAGACCACATACTGTCTGACATAACACTTACTGGACATACGGACACAAATTCTCTGTGATAAAAATCATCTGCAGAGCATTAATAGGGGATACGTGCTATCGTTTACATGACTCCTCACTTTCACTGTGCTCAGTCAGCTTCTCTCTGTATTATTGAAAATGCCTTGTTATCAAAACACAACTGCAGACACAAAGTTATCTGAATATTAGTTTTATCTAAAGAGATTAGAGCAGTTTATTGCAGAAATATTACTTCTACCTAATCAATGTCATTTGAGAATGCTAGTAAAACTAGTAATACTGTTGGCAAACAGGATTTAATGAATAAGACTTAAAGATGGAAAGAAAATCTGAAACATTTCAACTTCCCCCCAGAAGTTGCTTCCAGGTAAACAAATTTGCTCAGAAGTCACTGCATCTCATTTTTTTCCAAACAGTATTTTTTTTCCCCGTTATGCATTTTTAAAAGCACACCGCTGAAGTGCTTTGGCACATTTTCTGGCATCAACAAGCGGCTTCTTGGGAAACTCAACCATAGACGATCAAAATGAGGACGACTAACTTTTAATCTCTCAGGTTAGAGCCATAATTGATGATGTACCTAAGAATGCAAGTGCTCCGGTAAAAGGTTGCATCTGAATGAGAACAACAGCTCACAAAGTCGGCTATTGTATTAACCATTGGTACCAGATCCCCCATCTAAGTACTGTGACCCAGAAAAATACTAATCATATGATTGAAGAAACCTGCGGATGCTGGCCTGTAACATCTTAGTTAATATTTCATAAAACGTTGCTTTTGCTTGTTAATTATCATATGAGGGCCTGTGCATCCCCATAATCTAGATAGGGTTCACAACATGTGAAGTCAGTTACTGGTGAATTTCCAGAAACAGACCCAAATATAGCACATGAGAAGTGTGGTGGAGAAGACTGTGCTGTTAGAGTCTCCTGAGACTGCGATGGCTGTTTGTGGGACCCCTGCTGCCACTTCACAGTGTTGTGTTAAATACTAACCACCTAACATCCCCCACCCCTGCTCGTCCATCCACCCTCCCACTAACCTGGGAGCTGACGTAGAGTTCCAGACACTCATCACATACAGCCTTTCCGCAGCAGGGCAGGGATGCGATGGTTTTCTCCTCCAGGCACACCCGGCAATTCTGCATCTTTCTCTCTGCCCGGGCCTGCTCTCTGACCAGACAGTAGAAGATGTCCTCGAATGGATCCATCAGGTCGTCCAAAGAGTACAGCGCCGGTCCGGGGCTCGTGCTCACCACCTGTCCCGTCTCTATATCAATTTCCGTAGAGTCATTTGTGATCGTGTCATCGTGGCTGACAGTGATTTCAGAGTCTGTTCGATGACGGTCATTGGCGATGCAGTAGACAGTGCAGTAGACGTGATCTTTGGCTCTGAAGGATTCGTTTAAAGTTGATGTGCTGCCGTCACTGTCACACTTATGATGGCATCGATCTGTATTCTTCGCTCTTCCTCCGCTGTTGCAGTTGTTGTTGTTGTTGCCCTCTGCATCTCTCGCCTCCGTGTCGCTCCTCTCCTCCGAGTTCCCGTCGCCTTCGTCTAGTGATAACCGGGAGTTTGTCGGGGTGACCCCTCGATTCAAATCCCCCACTTGCCGCTCAACTTTACCTTCCGCGAGGGAAGTTTCTGTCGGCAGGTTGTGGGACAGTTTCGCCCTTCCTTCTTCGAAACTGCTGATAAAACTCGACATCTTACAGGCGTCAGTTATCGGTCCGTCATCTTCCATTCCCGATTTAGCTTTCCCCATTTAACGGGCGAGTTTGCCCCAGTCGGACCACTGCCTGCTTGGTCCGTCTCTTCTCTCCAACTCCCACCACCAAAACAAAACAAAGCAGGCAGCTTGCAGCTTCCGGGTTTTGTCGTAAGCATGAGGGAGAGCGGTGATAGGCCGACGTGAAACCCAGTGGCGGAGCACAACCAGAAATCCTCTCACTGCAATGGTTTGGGCATATTGCTCCCAAAACCTGCAATTGGTGATAAACAAGCAGAAAATCATTTGATAGAAAATCCGAGGATACATTAGAATTATACAAATTTCAGCATGTAGGCCTACCTGTATATAATAAAAACGGACACCCCAAAATTAAATAAAAGAGGACCCCAGATAAATAATTCTAACATTGTTGGTCCTTTGTTTTGTGTCATTGTGTTTTTGCTCAAAGCTGATGCCTTGTTTTATTAAAAGATCAGGAGTGTATCAAAGTCTGATTTCCACACAACATCTAAAGGAAGATCAGCACATGCAATCTCAGTCCAGTCCTTAAAGCTCTCCTCATCTCCCAGTGGGTTTGTAGATACACAAGTCAGTGTGTTGCACATTCTTAGTGAATCTATGCGGAGGGAGTGTACAGTGTTTACACTTGTGACTTGAGATATTGGAGCCTCTGTGGACTCTGGCTGTTCAAGGCCGATGATAAAGCGTCACCCCTCACAATGACTTTTTGCCTGCTTCCTCTCTTTATCCTACTAAATAACTAACATTGTGAAGATGTGACTGGGTTCATTCTTTGCAAGCTGATGCTCTGAAAGTGTTACTCTACAAGAGCACTGCAATGACTCTGAGATGGAGGACCTGTTCAGGACCTTCAGAATTAGCTGCTTCCCAGCTTCCTTTACTCTTTGCCAGCTCATTGTTTGTCACCACAGTTAGTTGTCATTGTTTGCTATGCTATTCCATTCTTTTAATCTAGTTTTCACCAGAGTTTTGTTTTTGTTAGCTCCAAATGTGGTTGCAGACACCATGCTTTAGTACTTCCTTTGTTCTCTTGCTCATCTTCTGCTTTTGAGTCTCACTCTTTAAAACTTAGTGACACTAGATCTACTTCTGGAATTGGAGTATGATAATATTTTAGACCCTATTTATGTTAAAATATAGATAATTCTGAAGCCCCTCTGACTATTTAATGCTCCCTGCATCAAAGCCTCTGCTTTTCTTATTAGTCTATTTCTTTTTTGATACCCAATGAGGAGATCCAACAAATATCCTGCATTTAATGGATCGTCATAGCCCTAGTGTTTACTAATTTACTACTGCAAATCATTTAGGAGGTTTTTAACCTAATCAAGTCCTTAGGGTGGTCATTCTGGCCTTGATCAAGGCTATATTTGTCTTGACTCTATGTGCACTGTTCACAATAAAGCAAAATGTTGTTTGCAGTTATCAAGGTGTTCATCATGACTTCCCCCACAACAATGTGACTCTGTCATCACATTCTTCTTTTATTATTACTATTGGTAGAAAGCTATCCGCACCAGAATAAGATACACATTAGCTGCAGACCAATTTCATTCAATTGCATCATGCTCACTGTTTTTATCTTTTTACAATCTATCCTTAACCCAAGAAGCATTTATCTCCATTATAAGATGCAATGAGAAGTTTGGACATATGTTTTTAGACAAGCACTGATGGCACAGCTTAAGCAGACTCAACCAGGCTGCCAGTAATGGATTTGATGGATTAATTGTGATAGGCCTACAGTTCTTGGTGTCATTTAGGTTGCAGCCCACAGTGTAAAAAGCGTCTTGCCCTGGCTGTCCCCAGCTGGCAACAACAGAGACAGCTCACAATGTTAAAACATTTTTACTTGTGCAAAAGCCAGGCTGTTACGTACCCATCAAACTCTATTTTGCGATATCCAAACAATGTTAAAATAACAGCCTGCCTTCCCTCGTGTAGGCTACTGTAGGCCTGTTGTAACTATAAATATCGCTGGCAATTCCCCCAGTTATTTATTTGGCCATATAATCAAATATGGTTTAGTTGATTTATTTTGAAGTGTTTTATTGTCATACTATCTTAATATTATTGTTAATATAATGTAAATAACCCAAAATAACTGCAGAGACAATCGTGTAATATTTTGACACGTTTGTCTTCCTTTGCAGTCAGCTATGTTTAGTTTCCTGTTGATGCTTTTATTTTGAAAGCGCTTCCGAGATTATTTATTATAAAGAACGTTAAATGTTAAGTGAAAAATGTGTTTCATCCTTTTAATAGCTGCCCCCTTGTTAGAGGAACAAGGTATATTGATCATACAAAGAAAATGACTGTTTTAAAGGTTGTTTCTGCAAAATCCGTGTTTTTTTAGTTTAACATATTTAACATATTTAAATGTATGCTAAATGTAAGAGTTTAAATGTTTTGCTTAAACGCTTTATTTCTGTGTATTATTTTAGCTCTTACAGTGAGTTTTGCGGGGGGAGGGGGGAAGGGGGGTTCCGCTACAATTATTATTGAATAGGCTATATGTTTATGTGTATGTGTAGACCTGTGTTATATATAGCCTATTGCTGACAAATACAAAAAAATCCTGCAAAACAACAGAAATAACTAAATATAAAAACAATATAGCTATTGATAGAAAATGTAAAAGCAGGCGGGACATGTTCTAGTTCACTCAACCTGGCCATGTTTTCAGTTATGTTTCCAGTCTCATGGACATATTGCACGTCTTTTTACACGCCCTTTTAATAAAATGGGCCCAAAATTTCCCCCTCATAATAAGCTCAACTGCAGCAGGGAATTTGTATGTAGGTTACTTTTGCCACATGAGAAGCATGACTCATGAATGATGCATGTTTCACAGGCTAGAAGTTAGGTGCTAATTTACCCTGTAGGTGGCACCCTTTAATTGATATGGGAAGGAACGGGGTGACAGGTGACAGGTGTTGCTGCACTTAGGCAGCAAACAAGTTTTTGACCTCTTTGCCATAGTTGTTCATCTATCTGTAATTTGTTCATTTTATATGGAGATATCATGAAGATAGATTATTACATATCATGGATTATTGTAAAGGATAGCAGGACAAATGAACAATAAATATATCAAATATATCAAGTAAAGTATGGAGAACGGACAGATTCATTATCCACCTGATATAAAAGATATTGATGTGGCATGCGTGTCAGGCCGGTGCAAGCAATACCTCAGTGGCTTTTAAGGAGGATTTAGCCGCTACACAAACAATTTTACATGGAGTGATCTACAACTGTCAAGATGCAGTAATGCTAACAGTTTTGCTTGCAATCCCTCAAGAAAATAATAATGTGACCAAACATTGTAACTAGTTCTAACCCCCAACCTCTCTCTTATAAAAGAAAAAGCAACATTAGTTCCCTTTAAGTTTCGTATGAGTAATTGCCTCATCTACAGAATAATGCTGTCTGTTCACATCTAAATTAGGTCATTAGCTTAAAATTAATCCAGCCACTTGGCTGCCTTTCCTGCATGGGAATAAAAAAAATGGCTGGGCTGTGGGACTTCTAGTGATAAAGGAGGTAGATATTTCATGTTTTCATTTCAATCGGTTATTCTTTAATCACTGAAGTGACCTTTGAGCTTTAGACGAGGATGAAAAAAACACACCAGTGACCTTGCTCTTTTCACAAAGCAGCAGCTGCAGAACCTTCTGGCTCTGACTGAAAAGAGGAAGCTGATGAGGTTGGTTAAACTAACTCCATGATTTAACAGGATGTTTTAACTCAATAAACGCTTGATGACCTGAGCTCCACAAGAACAGCCCTTTAAGTGATCGAGAGGGATTTGAAGAAAAAACTAATGTTTCAGAGGTGTTACTGATGACACAGCAGACCTTCCTTCTCCATGTTCTACTTTAATCCCATGTCTAGTTTATATACAGTCAGTAACCTGGAAAACCATCATAAAAAGAGAAGGCTTTAACATACATGGCTGTAGACGGTAGCGAACTGTGACAAATCAACCCAGAACCACAGAAATCTGGGACATGTTGCTTTCACACTAACTAAACTAAATGGACATTTATAGGAACATATGCTAAACATGTCACAATTATTGCACTCTGTCTTTAGATGACGTTTAAGTTTGCCTGTATCAAGGTGCATATGCACAAATGCTGCATTGCCTTTCCCAAAATCTAATTGGGATCATTCAATTTTGGAGATAAATCCTATGGTATAGAGTTTTATAACTTTCTAAAATATTATCACTGTTGTTATTGCTGTTTGTTTGCGGCGAGCTGCTGCTATGATAATGAGCTTCAATGCAGATCCTGGGTTTAAAGGGGTCTGGGTTAAGTATTGTACAGTTCACCATGACACAGAAAACAATGTGCTGCAGTACAAAGTCCCACGTTTAAGCACACACACACACACACACACACACACACACACACACACACACACACACACACACACACTCACACAATGTTATGGATTGCTTTATATTTTTGATTTGTGGAAAGTTTACTGCGTGTTAAACCTGTCATATCAGGTGATTGATAATAGCTACACAGTGTAAGTTAGTGTTAAATTGATGACGTTCAGCAAAGGCAAATTAACAAATTCACTTTCAGTTCAAACTTAAAAAAAAAAAGATAATTTAGGCTTTATATGAACATACGTGTGACGAGTAATCATCATCTTTCAATGGAGCTTTAAAAAGAAAAATCAGTCAGTTTATGTGGTATATACTGGCCATGATATCAGTGATACTTAAGGAATGAAGCTGATAATATCGTGCCAATAATATTGCGCCAAAATCATGCTGACAACTTTGAAAATGCTGAGGTGGCTGATATTATCTCAGCCAAAAGAATCAACGTATTGTTGCATGAAAATGTTTTTCTTTAGCTTTTTTCTTTAATCTAATCTTTGTCTCTTGCAAATAAAAAAAAACCAGAGCTTGAATAACTAGATAGCAATATATTTCTGTGTTTTCAAGTTTTCTGTTGCTAACATAATATTGTTATTTAAATGGTTTTGATTACCTCTGTAATCGGTCTCACAAAAATCCGATATCACTGCTGGGCTAACTGTCACCGCAATGTCGTGCTGAAGTGAAAGTGAATTTCCAGCCAAGATGAAGAACTAATGATAGAATTACAGACTATAGTGCAACTAAATTCTTCCCCTCCAATTGTACTCATATCTTTCATTTCCAATACACTGTACAGTTAGAAGAAATAAAACATAGTAGTCCCACTTATACACAACATCATACATTATTAGTCAACTAGAAAAAACAGTAAACACGGCCACGTGAATAAAAAACGTCTAGAAGATCAAAGTTACATTTTATCATTTTACACTTTAGTAGCTATTTTTCTCCTAAACTCTGCACACTTCTGATTCTTATTTATAGAAAAAAAAGCACAAAGTTCACATTTAGGACTCTTTTAAAGAGAGTTGAGGAGCATTCAGCAAATCAAACAGTTCCCATTTTTACAAAGCTAGTTAGTCATACGCAGCATGAGATTAAATATGCAACAGTTTGGAAACACCTCATGCAAACACAAAATGTGATCTCTGTCCTGTAGAGGGATCATTGCTGCGCCACTCCGAATGTATCCCACAGACTTTTGTTACAAAACAGAAAAACTGCTAAAGATACAGAGCGGAGAGGAGGTGGTCTTGGGAAATCAGTCTGGAAGTCCATATTTATGTCAACAGAAGCCCCCTAAAGTGTCCCTTGGTAGAAGGAGAAGGCCTCAAACTTTTGGTCCGGTGATTGCAAAACACAAAAACATGAAGTCCCATTTAGAAATCAGTTCATTTCATCACAGCAGAATGAAATGAAAAAACCTGCTGCCTGATGGGACTTTAGTCTAAACTTGTAGTTTCTCCATCTTTCACTAAATAAACCCTGCCCAGTAAACAAGAGGACCCTTTGTGCCTAAAAGGCTCCGTGTCTTGGCACTTTTCAACAGTAACATTTGCGTTGGAAGAGGAGAAAGAGGGAAGTTGTTGAGCCCCATGCCTCTCTCAGGGGTCATTTTGGTCTATCAGCCAAGGCGGTCGCGTTCAATGTTGTTTCTGTTCTTTACCTGTTATCCGTCCCCCCGGTAAGCTGGAAAAGAGTTTCTGTAATCAAAACAATAAAAGATGAATTGAATAATTTAGTTTATACATCTTTCTTTTTCTGAGAACCAGATTTGTTTTGTTTTTTTTGCCCCCCAAAGAAACAATTCATGCCAGCACCCAGACCACTGTGACTGTGATTGTCATTTCTGTAAAGGGAGTCTCTGTAAGCAACGCCTGCAGCAGATTGAGGCTGCTTTTGAAAAATTTTCTGCTTTTTTTAAGAGCGGTATACTAGAGACAACAAAGCTGACTGGACACTGTCTCTGCCCTGCTTTACTGTTATAAGAAAACAATTAAAAATAAACACTCGTTTGCTGAAAGATGTGATGAAGGATGGGAAACACCTGCCTGACCTCCCTCTTTTTTATCTTATTTTCTCCCTTGTTCTGCCTTTATCCAACACCTTTATGTGTCTGCCTCGAGTGGAAGACAAAAAACGTAGACAGAAAAAGACACATCTGGAGCGACTGCTTGTGTTTATGGCAGGAAACAACCCCTGTCCTCAGGGATGCTGCTGTCTGCTTGTGTCCAGGCTTTCTGTTAGCTACTCAGAATTTCTTTTGTAAACATCAAGATTCACATTAGCAGTAGAAAAGAATGACTGGTATGTCTGTTATCGGCTTGTGGATGTGTTTGTGCATGCATGTGTGAGTTCACATGTCTGCTTCTTGTCCACATGCATGTACGGGGATGAGAGCACGCAAGTTGACACATCACACTATTAGTTAACATTCATTAAACAACAGCAGAGGGCGTGCTCGTGCTCGAGTCCACCCGACCACTTGGACCGATAGGTCACTGTGAGATCCCGGGTGGATTATAAAAGTTAGTTTTAGAAAATAGATGGTTAACATTCCTTCATCGGTAGTGTTGTACGCAGGTTCCTGGTGTAAAGTCGGGTGTGTTTTTTCAGTCACCACAAGCAAAACGTTCCAGAAAAGGTGAAATAAACTCTGCTGTGTACACAGGCCTCGAGTTCTGGGTAGATCTCCTTCCAACTCTTTGGTCAGACGTGGCTTTGAAACTGCTTCCAGTCGCTTTAAGGATCAGACTCACTGTTAACCGATTTATTTTTCTTCTGTTTTTTGGACACCAGGAATGTAGATTCTCATTGGAAACTAAAGGAAACACATCACCAATAAGCTGCTGCCTCTTTGCTTTTCTTCACTGTGTAGATATTCATCAGCACAACAGAGGGAGCAAGTCATTGGCTCCTAATTGCCTCTCACAAAACGTTCCTCGGAGTGGCGATCACGTCCTGCAGTTACCGCAGTCAGACACACGATGCCAGTGTTTCATCAGGAACCGCGTTGACAGACAGGCAGAGCCGCAAAACGCCATCTGATCGAGCATTTGGAGGGATTTGTAATTTGGAAAAGCAGAGAGTCATCTGTTCGCTGTCTACTTTGTCTGTCTCTGTTTGTTAAAAGAAAGCTGGAGTGGTATAAGCAGGGTTTTAAGCGGTGATCGTTGTCAAGGCAGCTCTTCAGGGGAAACTTCCAGGGTTTATTTTGACCTGTATAAAAAAAGAGGAGAGGCTCATAAATTCAGCATCTTAAACAGCAATTATTTAAGCAATAAAATGTCCCTAATGAAATGAATCATGTTTTGTTTTTTTAATTTCAGACAATTTTTGTGACCTGAAAGCACATTTAGCCTGCATGTGTTCTCATTCACTGATAACGTTAAAGCTTTTGGTACAATTTAATAGCGTGCCTTCAATCTTCATAGTAAATGCTGTGTTGTGCAATTTGTTCAGTGTCCTAAACAAAATCTTCCCTCTGATGAATAACCTGAACTACGTCACGCTGCTTTAAAAGCAGCAGAAGCCCTTCTCTTGTGTGTTTTAAGAGCGCTAATAACACATCGTGTTACTCTTGAGGGCACACCGAATGCTGTAAAATGATAACTTGAAGCTAAGAAATGTATGTATATCAAATGTATGGGCGTGTGGTATTTCAGCTTCGTATATTTGAACTTGTGTGGGCGCATGCCGGTTTATATTTATGTGAATCAATGAAAGAGAGGTATTTCAGTTGGATGGCATAGTAGAGGCTATTTTATTAGTCCTTCTAGCCTGCACCTATAAACACCAAACTGTGGGGAAAACGGCTGGGGAATAATGGGAGCATATTGATGGTGTTTGTTTAAATATGTGAAACTCTATATGTTTGTGCATCTATAAGAATGTGCTTGTGAATTCATTTGTATATGAGTGAAAACTGTCTATAAGCACAAATATTGCTTTTGCGTGCAGAACGCTGAGCATGTATGTGCATAGCTGTGAGCTGTTATATATGTGTGTTTGTAGGCATTATCTAGAGTTCAATGATTTATGATCTGTGTTATTGCTTCCACAAGGGACGAATAAAACTACAGAATGGTCCTTTATTGCCTTTCTTCTTTGTTCAGACCAATGTGTCATCCATCACATGGTTTCTGTCTTTCTCCACCTTCTCTCCATCAGCCATATTGATTCCATATCTTTCTCCGTGCATCTCCCTCTAATTTGCTCCGGCTCTTTTCTAATACAAACCAGAATTGATAATCTGTCTGCTGCCCATCAGTGGAATTCCCATTATTTCATTTTGTTGTTAGTTACATCACCGTAGCTTTTTCTATATTGCTCGGCACTTTCCGCAAAAACAAAGTTAGACAGTGAGATTGATGCGAGGGTATCTATGCCTGGACTCAGTCTCATTTTTGTGACATCTTATTGGCTCTTCATCCTAAGAATAGCCAACTATTGTCAATTTGAAGAAAATTGAATCGATGGTTTGAGTTTC
>JBAMIG010000024.1:7762249-7775618 GCA_037177335.1 Kiunga ballochi | reverse complement strand
GTAGCTCACGTTTAAGGTATGTTGAGATGGGGGCGATGAGATATATCTTATGTATATATATATAGATATGTATATATATATATATATATATATATATATATATAAGAAAAATAGGAAAATCCTGCAGTTAAGAAATAAGATATGCAAGGTAAATATGTAAGTTTTGACAATAAATTCGTAAGGATGTCACATCCAGATCCAGCAATAATTACACTGGGGGGTCAAAATTCAAGGCGGACAAATTACCTTCGTTCTCTCAAAAATCAGATTTTGACTCCATATGACTAAACCTTTGTCTATTTCTGTGGCTTCGTCTTCTTTTCGATCACTTTCACTCTCTTTGCTGTCTCTCTCCATGTATCTGTGTGTGTTATTTCAAACCAACACAATCAGTCACGGTGCATCTCACTACATTGTTTTTCAGTGATTTCCCATGGGTGTTAGATGAGGCCTTAACCCATAATGCTTGAAGCACTTCTCCTCCATCAGATTGGTTGGGGGTGTTTGGGAATTGTTTGTGGGTCTATGTGTGCAAATGTGCTGGAGGGTAAAGAGAGATGAGGTCTGTTCCAGATCTTAACCCTGACCTGACCGTTCCAAACCCATTACAGTTTCTAATAAAAGTCCTCAGCTTGACATCTGTCTCTTCACTTTTTGGGATGATTAAAACACTCCAAAAGAAATCCACATTTTCATGAAAGAAAGAAGTTGCAGATTAAGGCTTTTAATGGGTTAATCCCTAAATTTGTAAACTAACCATTCACACAGAGCCCACTAAAACCTGACCTGCCTGCTGGGTATCAGCAGGGATTCTCATTGCACCAGATCTTAATGGGTTAAGCAATAAATCAGAATTCTTAAAGCGACAGCACCCTTGTATTGGTACCATGTGTGAGGAGAAATTGCATTAACCCTGCAAAATGTTATAAAGGAAGTACTTCATCAAAAGGCCCAAGCAAGCCATCAATGCATGAACCCAGATACTCAACAAAACTTCAACATTCCCATTTGTATGATTCAAGCTCAGAGGCTCCCCATTTCAAAGAAAATGGACATTATTGCAAGCTTATCACAGCTGTCAACATCCATGTTAGTCACGCTCCACTGGGCTTTTGCCCCATCATGCTTTTATGTTAGCCAACAATAACTATAGTTGTGTTTTGATGTCACTCAGCAATGAGCTGGAGGTAAAGTCAGCAACAAATTTGGATGCTAAAAGCAAGTTGGCAAAACTCCTCTTAATATGTAGAAAAAGAGGCAAAAGCGGTAAAAGAGGGCAATCCTACGCCAATTGTAAGATAGCCGAGTTGTGGAAAATATCTATATTTATAGATTGGACGATTGAACCAGCAACAAAGAGTTGAAACAAAATTGCAACACATGACCCTGTTGGTGGTTATGCCATTGCATCACTTTCAAACTGCCATAAAACACCCAAGTGGAAGAGGTAGAAAGGAGAGTTTCAATGTATTTCTATATTTTGGGGAACAGATTGTATCACACGGGAATGCATGAACCAGGTAGCAAGCACAGTGTGTAAAATCTGCCACACAACAATTAGACAATTTGATATTTCAACTTCTATGAGGAACAATAGAAGCTGTTTACATTTCTGCAACAAAGAGGAACACGATCCGCTTTACAAATCAACATTAACATTATTAACATTATTAAAGAATTTAAAATTAGAAGAGAAACACAAAATCTGTTGAAAACCTTCAAATCAAGCAATGTTATTTGGTTGTTGAAAAATCAGCTCATCTCTGAGAGACCATGGAATTGACTATTTTTGACCAGAAAAGGAGTTTTACAGTAATAAGCGCTGTGCTCTGCAGGGCCAGTTTGCAGCATCTGCAAACTAAATGAACATCTTTTACACATGAACCTGCCACTGTAAGTAACTATACCTAATATTGAAATGATTCAGACTATGGTAATATGATGCTGCTTATTATATTAAAGTCAATTTTCTCATTTGAAAAATGGTTACTGTATAAACATAAATGGTTTCAACAATCATATATTATATAAGTGAAAACAATGTTATTACAGCAACTAGAAACGCATTAGGTTTGCCATTCTTTTGCATATAAGGAAGACTTTTTAATCAAATTTCAAGAAATTTAAGCCTGGTTTATATCAAGCACCTTGTTCTGCAAACAAGAAAGAAAAACAAATACAGTCTTCCTATATGAAACTTTACTGTAACAATAAATGATCCAATTGAATCACTGGTAATAATAGTTCAGTGCTTGAATGATAAAGAAATTAGCTGATGGAAAGGTCCCACTAGTGGAATGCAGATGAAAAAAGGCAATTTCATGCAATGATTTCAACACATGCATCCATTGATCAAACCCAGTCAGGGTTGATGGATTAACTCAGTGAATCAGGGTGGATGTTTCAACTACAACGCCTGTGATTAAATGTGTGGGACCCCCTCATTCATCGTCCCAATCGGCTCAGCAGAATGTATACTGCAGGGAGTAAAATTAGGCAGCTATTAGCATTCAAACTGGTCCTGGTGATCTGTTTTTACTTTCTTCAGAGATGAATCGGTTGGTTTGTAGCTTGATTTAGAGCTGTATTTCTTCGGCAATTCATCTTGCAGTAAAATGCTTGTCTCTGTACTGACAACACAGACTATTGAGGTTGATGTGAAATTGATTTGAAAGGCATGTTTGATCTTTTCTGTTCTGTGTTAGATAAGCAATCCTATCTCCCCAAGTGGTTTTCTTCAACTAACTTTCTCTGTTTCCACTTTCTTCTTGCCCCCACTTTTCTTTTTTCCCCTCTTTTATTTTCTTTTGGAAGCAACAGATTCACATATGGCTTCATCTCCAAAACACATCATCTTCAATAACTCTTATCAAACTTCTGGCTGTCTAAGCCTTTTCGTCTCTTTCTGCCCCTGATGCCTTACTTCTCCACCTGAATCTTAAAGCTTTCCCCAGTTTTTCTTATTTCCATTTTTCTTCTTTTTTTCCATCTGCCTCTTTCCATATGGCCACTGCCCACTTTTCTGTCTGAAATTAGACACCACCAGGATATGGAAATCAGAATGACACAGGTTGGATTTGGAACGTGCATGAATGCACTGCAGTGCCTCTGATTGATAAAATGAATGACAGCTTCTTCACCTACTGGTAGAGCAAACTTACACCAACACATGCATGCACACACTTCACAAACACTCAATTTCACTCTTATAGCATGCAAAAAAAAATGCAAATGGGACAACCCACCCACACAGCACCCCACCCCCTCAGTAAATGACTGACAGCTGGGCTGGTGTATGTGTGTATCTGTATCACTGTGCCATCTGATGCCCAGAGGGCGGCTACATCTTTTATTTGACACAGTGGACTACTGACAGTTAGCTGTCTGAGACTGTGCCTGTATGTAGCTAGCTGCTGCGAGTGTGTAAGTGTGTGTATGTGTTTGCAAATCAGTGGCAGTAGTTCTCTCCTCTTCAAATCTGCCAAGGATGCCACATCAGAAATCTTTTTAAAGATTAATTCTATGGCATTGCTGCTATATTAGATAGCGCAGCAGCGAGTGACAGGAAGGATGGGTGTGTGACAGTCTGATATGTGGTATAAATCTCAGGCCTAAACTCAAATTACTGTCAAGACTAGATGTACACCTTATCTTGCCTCTGGGGCTCGACGGGAGCTTTCTGGAAGGGAAATACACACTTTACATAGAAAGTCCCATCAAGCACAAATAGTTCAAAAAGCTAGGAATGATCTGACTCTGCAGCTCCAATCACTCAAAGTAAATGACCAAATTACCATAGAAAAGTCACACCCCGTGGGATTTACATTATTATTCTTTGGGAAATTTGACTGATGTTTTGTAGACTTGGATGCTGGTTTATAAAAGCAGATATAATGTATTGCAAAGATGCCCTTGAAATGTATTTCTAACCTCTTAGTAACATGTAAATGCCATGTGTAACACATATTTACACAAGAAAATTCTAATAAATGTTTATATGATCATAGTTTAACAAGGGTTCCATGAGGAATAGGTCTGGCTTGTGGTTTTATGGATCTTGCATGTGGAATTTACATAGACTTATATGGGAAACCTGGCTACTGTGAAAAAAATCCTTGTTTGGTCCCAGTTAATGGCTGTAGAAACCTAATAAGTGGGACCAGCTGGTGACACATATCATTTGGAAATTGAACAGCACATCTGAAAATTGGGATTTGGGAATCCCAGCTGTGACAGCTGAAGTACACTGGAATGATCAGATGCAAAATAATGCACACATACACAGCGTTGTGTTATTGCACCTATTGCGTGACTCCTCCACTGAGTTCCTCCAACAGCTCCAAAATCGCAATGCAGAATCAGCGTTATTATAACTGTGTCTTTGTTCATCCCAAAAATATTCAGACAAATATAAAAATGCTTTTTCTGTGTCACCTTGTTTCACTTTAATACCACATGTTTGCAGTTACACACCCAGACTGTTTGCACCTCCTTTTAAAAAATGTTAAACCTGAGCACAGACTTGCATGCTAGTAACACTTCTTAATGGATTTGCTCACAATTATGCATTAATAATGAAGATAGATAAATAAAATCTCTGCACAGAAAGTGCAAAGTGCATCATGGCCTAAAAACATTTACCTGTAAATTCAAATGTCAGTTGACAAATGAGGCCCAATCTAGCAATGAGCTGCCTGTGCTACAGGGCATATTTAGCTATTATTGCTACATTAAAAAATAAATTAAAAATACAAAAAAATGCTTATTTTAATAATGTTCCATGTTGAAAAGCACTGGAATACTTATTAGTGATTTAATGCATAGTGTGTTAAATAATAGGAAGGAAGAGGAACATATATAGAACAATGAACAGGAAAAAGAAATCTAAGCAGCACCTGACAAAGTTGAAGTGTGTGCTGATAGGAAGCTCAACATCTTTCTTTCTTTGTTCAACTGATTTGTAAAAGTTTTGTCACAATAAAAGATAGAAAAAGGTTAAATTATTTATTTTAGTCACATAAGCCGAATGACCTGGAGTCAAGACTTTTCAGCTGTTATACAGTAAAACAGCTGAAAAGTGGTGCGCTGCTGTTCATTTTAGTAATATTTTGGGTCAGGCCATCCCATTAACATGAACACAGTGACAGATGAAAACTGTAAAGAATTGTTACAATCTCTGGAAGCACTGAGTAAACAAATATTCAGACTTTTTCATCATTCTAGTTTCAAAAAGAGTTGCAATAATCTTTGATTCATAGAATTATTGCATGTGTGCAACCAAACCAGAAATAGTTTTTCAAACCAGGCCATTGTGCATCCATTTAGCTCTTTAATTGCATATTATTTTCTTTTGAAACATGTATACTGGAGCTGCAAAGTGCAGTTTGGATAATATGCCTATTCGTAGATGGAACAGTGTGTTTGCACCAAAAATATTACATCAAAGTCCCAGTGCTAATCCAAGAGTCCCTGATAACATGGCATAAATCAAAGCAGCCTCACCCGCTTTCATACATAAATGAAAAATTTCTATAATGAAGAAAAATGGAGCATGTCACACTCATTTTCATGCTGTGACCCCCAAAAGTTAAGACCTGACTGAAAAAAGTATCAAATTGATGCTCTTTGCTGTCCGGCACAAAAAGTCCCACATTATGGACTGCCATAGATCATAAATTAAGACGCTTTCTTGACAGGAATGCATTTCCTGTTGTCAAGTCCTGACAAAGGACATATGGCTAAAGAGAGGGAATAAAAAAGGAGGTGGGGGATGAAGATGAGTGAGATGGGATGAGGAGTATGGGACAGATCACATGGCACTTTGCAGAACAACATGAAAAAGACTCGATTATAGGGTGAGCAGAGGGAGAGGAGGAATGAATTACATGTAGATGAAGAGAGAGAGGCACCGAAGGAGGGAGAGACAGAAACCAAAAAAGAAAAAAGAGGCTACCTCAGAAAGCAGTGTAGTGGAAGGCTTATACAGATTTCATTTGCATCATAGGAGCACAGAGCATCATTACCCATATCAGACTGACGAGAGCATGCAATATACATGAAAAGACAAGAGTAGAAAAAAAACCTGTCACGGTGGTGTATAATCATCTCATCATGTGATTACTTAATTAATAAAATCAATACATAATGTGTGCCTAATTTTAATGAATGGGGTTGTGGGGCAAAATATCCCAACATGTTTTTGTGGTGGTCTGCCATTTTATTCAGGACAGACATTGTTGTCCCTTCACTTTCCAAATGGAGCCATCGTCCAATCAAAAGTGTTCTTTCAGTGTGGTTTTTGTGTATATTCAGCACATACTTTTACCTGAATTTAACTCATACACATTATTTCTGCTGGGGATCATTTTGTGATATAGCCTTATTAAAAGACCAAATTTATGTGAGTTCAATAACTAAAAGCATAAATTCTCACATTGATTTTTTTTAAATAACCACACATGTAGTAGCCACAATCTAACAAATTTACATTATTTCTCAGTTTCAAGTACTTTACAGCAAACATTTATGGAACATAGTGGGAATTGGTTGTCTTTTGTCATCCTGTCAGCAGGATATCTAACATTAATCTGCAATACAGGAGGAAACAAATTCATCTAAACGTTAATCAGCTGGTGAAGCTACTTGCTGTTGAAATTCTAATGGTAAATAAATCCTTCACTCTTTTTCATTGATCAAATATGTGATTTTCCAGTTATGTTGACAACCTAAAGTGCTTTATACTGCATATTACATTCACCCTACCTCAATAGACACATCAGGTGGTAACACAGAGTTCATTGTCCAAGGACAGTAAGGCATTTAGTCAGTGGAAGTCTGAAATAAATCCACCGACCTTCTGGTTGGAAAACGATCGCTCTTCGTCCTGAGACACAGCCACTCCTAAAGTGCCGTACCAGGCAAAAACGGCACACACTTTTACGTGTCACTTTTAAGACTTAACAAAAGGTGATGCAACACAATGGTGCGCATGCCTTACCGCACGCATCTTTTAAGCATCAAATTTAAAATAAGAATATATAACAATAACATTTCTAACTTTAAAGCTATTCATGACATATATTAAGCTAAAGGGAGCAAGGCCATTTTTTCCACACAGAAACTACAAATATTCAGTTTTTATTGTATAAAAACAGGCATAAATATAATCAAACATGTTTCATATGCAAAGGTAATTATTTTAGCAAAAAAAAAAAATCTGAAAATTGGGTGTGATGGATGTGTGTTGTGCTGTACAACAGCTGGCGGATTCAGGGGGGAACCAGGACTTTGCAGCTCCCCTTTCTATCACCATCTGGGTCAAGGTTGATGAGCCCTTGAGCGACGAGCATTGAAACTGTTCTGGCCATAAAAACAAGCTGTTCAGCGTCTGGTTTGTGGTTGCCTGTCTCTGATTGGTCAGAAGGTAATTGATAAAGGTGGCGCTAATTAACCGGCTGCTTTACCCTCATTACAAGCCAGATGTGTGGATTTTGGTCAGGGGAGACAAAGCCTTTTGAATGACTTTTTATATTATAATGAGAGAAATATTACACTCATGTAGTTTTACAACAAAAAGGTAAATTATACATGTAGTAATATGACAGTACAGTTTTACCAGATGCTTTATTCTGTTATGCTGTTATTATGTCCTCAGATATAAGGAGGGTTTAATATTTGTTGGACTAAAGGGCAAAGAAGGTTGTAAAGGTTGTTAAAATTGAAATGAATCACAGACATAAAAGTCTGGGGTTTAATCTGGATGATAATAAAACTAAACAAAGCTCACAGCCTATGTTTCAGTGAAAAATTAAAGAGGACATGAATGTATTAGGAAACCACAAACAGCAGGAGCTGAGTAATATAATATGTGTCGTTTACTTGAGTCCAGACTGATGAAAATTGTCATTGGAAAGATGGGAAATCCAATAAGACGAGGACTGCTATTATGTGGGGTGTTTTAACAGCAATTTCATAAACTAAATCTCTATATGTTATATAACTGATCAACAGAACGAGCAAATTACAGACAACTGTTGCGGGAAACAGATTTTTTTCAACCTCACAGCACAGTATAATCAGCCATAATCAACACTCCCATCAAGTGATTTCTGCTGTTTACACTGGCGCTGATTGGCCTTAATCATTTGTCAGAGTTGATAGTCAGTGTTTAAAATTGACAAATTTTCAACGTTGGAAGGCAAAGCATTTCAATTAAGTTTAACATTGATATGCAAAGACAACTAACACCCATCCATACAATGTAATACAAAAGTTAAGTAATACATAGTCTGAACTGAACTGTGGGTAGTCAAGTCTATATTTTGTTTTCATTTTGTAACGGTTAAGAAAATAGATTGGATGGTTCTCTCTTCATGCTAAGCATTTGGTGCTTTTTCTCTAAATACACCTCCGGTCTCTTCACTTATAAACTCATATCTGAAATTCAATTGTGAACAAGTCTCTTCAAAAGTTGCCAACTTGTTAAATCAAGACTACTTATGTCTCGGACCATAAAACTCTCACTTTGACTCATTTTGATGATAAGGTTGCATTGCTTGTGCACATTCCTAAAGCCACCAATGATCTGCAGCATCCTGCACCTCTTAACTTTAGGTTCCCACATGTTGCATCATGTGACACCAGTATTTTGCTTCACATCACAGTGAGAAACATTACATATCAACACACTATTTGTCTTAAAACGGAGCAATGGCTGTTTTAGCAAAGAAGC
Source organism: Kiunga ballochi (assembly GCA_037177335.1). Classification (NCBI taxonomy): domain Eukaryota; kingdom Metazoa; phylum Chordata; class Actinopteri; order Atheriniformes; family Pseudomugilidae; genus Kiunga; species Kiunga ballochi. The sequence goes on along the minus strand of JBAMIG010000024.1, from coordinate 7,766,887 downwards.
CCAAAAGCACATTATCTGAAGAAGCAAGGGGGAAAAAACAACAGGAAGTGACACAAAAAGACAGAAGTCGACATCAGCCTGACATTTGCTGGCTGGAGAGTTCTCACATATAGTACAGGATGCAAGATAGATGCTGAATCAGCCTTTGTTGGGGGTGCAGAAAAATATGCCAAAGTTTAGAAGTGCTTCTTTAAGAAATGAATTTCATCTGATGAGAAACTTTGTAAGAGTGATGTCTTCATATGAGACTTTCCTGAAGACCTTGCAGCATCTATTTGTGTCAGTGCACCCTAAGGCTCCTTACAGTCAAATGTACTTTCTCTCTTGCTTTTATACTCTGAACATTTTCTTGGTCTTTAAAGACTTCAACTTCTCACCCCAGTTCCTGTTAACCACCGCTTCTTTATTCAGAAAGAAACAGCTTTTTTATATAACTGTTCAATTATTTTAATCTTCTTTGTGTCTGGTTCCAGCATCCCATGTTCACAGTTTAGTAGGACATCATACAGATCTTCCTCTGCTATGTGAGCATCCTTCACTTTATTGTTCAGAGTCCTTAGCAGCTTTGAAGAGTCCATGTCGTGAACAAGCAGTAGCCCTGAGAAGCTAATTAAAGTCTGTGGTAAAAGTTATGTGAAAGCTCAAATCTTTCATGGTGCCCAAATTTTTGCACACTGATCCTTCTCTTTTAGCTCTGCACTGAGATCTTTTAAAACTAAAGCAATAATAATCACATTACTTTCACATAAAACCATCCTACATGGCCTTAGTAAATCACTTAGATAATAAAAGTATCCAGTCAAAACTGGGGAAAAAATCATTCAAATGCTACTTCATACAGTTAATAAAACCAGTTTGATTTCTGTGCTGATGTGAATGAGAAGTGTAAAACATCAAACTGTCTGAACTGCATGAATAATATCAACCTGTCTGAAAAGCAAATGGACGTGTCTCCTGACAAGCTACTCCCCCGCTGTGATTACAGCAGCTAAAGTTGTGATAAATTTACTATGAAATTATATGACCTTTCCTGTTATAGGAGACAGGGGGAAGGACCATATCAGCAATTTCAGGACTCGCAGTCAGAGCAGGGTCATCTTTACCAGCCTTTTATCATGCAGGACTTATTTCACAAAACAGCTACTGTTTCATTACCATTAAATCATGGGAAGAACTTTACACAGGTCTGGTGGATATAAATCCGATCATAAAGCTGCAGAGAACAGGGAAGATTTTAGCAGAAATCTCATTCAATTCCATGATCATTATGGTATTAAACTCATTGATCTACAGCTGGCAGTGTAGGTATGTGCTCGTGGTAATCAGATCTGCCTGCCGATGACGTAAAACTACATTGTATTCATAATAATGGAATAAGATGCTCAGGGTCGATTATTTATCAATAAATAGTTTCTACTTTTTTACATTACCAAATCTGAATATATATAGATTAGACTGGTTAAAGTGGGAACAAAATGTTGCAAATATGAATTAAGTGGGGGTCACTAATGTTAACGTTTAGTCACACAAAATCATTTTTCAATTCAATTCTAAATTGTCCCAAATTGTGAGTGTGATAGTGAGTGTGTGTTGGCCATGCGATGGACTGGCCTTGCCTGCTGATTGCCGGGATAGTCTCCAGCTTTCCTGCGTCCATGAATTGGATCAAGCGGTGTAGAAAATGAATGAATCACTGTTCAGCGCCTTCCAAACAAAGACCTTTCTGCTCTCAGGATGTTTAGAGGTGATGTCAGGCAGTGCTAAGTCATTTTCAATTGGTAATGACGTATTACTTTGTAAAAGGTCCTTTGTGTTTCCTATAAACTACAATTGCATTGAGTAACCTGGCCAGTATTAATGGTGGCATGTTCTGCAGGTACAAGCAATGCGCCTCAAGAAACTATTTAAAATTGTTTGGACAACAAGTGGGGTCTGTTGCATGACGGAGCAAGATACTATCAAGCTGGCAGGCAACACTTGTTAGCAGGATCAATGCACTTCTAGCTTTGGCCTTTTCCTGGGATTTATTGAATACTCCCAGCTTTAGTCTTGCATGTGAAACTCTTGAAATGCAAGTGTAAATGAGGCTTTAGAGAAACTCCAGTAATCCCACATGCAACAATGCTGTAATATTGTAGTGTTAGCACAGCGAAAGCAGCTGCTATTCCAGGCACGTATATTTAGAAGACTTGGCAAGGATGCAAAAATGATGTTTCCTTACCCTAGACAGATCTCCCACCTCCAGGTAAAAACAAATGATGAAAACATTCCAGGTCATCCACACGACGAGCCAAGCTGCGTACTGCAGAGGAACACACAGCGAGAGGAAAATCAGATAAGGATGAGATTTTACAAGCCTTCATTGAAGAATTAGAAAATGAAAACTTGTTCATGTCTTTTGGAGTGAGTGAGATGGGAAGAAAAGACAGAGGGAGGATTCACTTCTGAGGATGTTAAAATGCAGAGAGACACAAACAACAGCTAAAGGTGCTACAATCTCCTAAATCAAATCAGACAGGGAGAAGCAATGGATGGTGCCGCTTTGTGTGTGTCTGCAGGTTTGTGTAAAAACAAGTGATGGGTAGGAATGAATAAATGACAGAGTTTACTGAGCTTTTATTGTCTGTGCCATCTCAATAAAGAAAACATTTGTGCATTTGCATGTTGTTTCATAAGCAGTGGATGCGACACCCTCTCAAAGTCTATGAAAGTTTAATCCTCTATTTTTTATCGACAACATTTGGAGCGGGACACTTGTCCTGCTACACAATTATGATGATACAGCTAGAAAACTCCTAACTTATGAAAACACTGCTTCTCTCAGTTGCACTGACAAAATTATAATAAAAATGCTCAATTGAACTGTTACTCCAATAGTATTCAGCCCTTGTTGTTAAAAGTAGAAACCAGAGTATCACTAAATAAGAGGTTGCTGCTGCTTTCATGGCAGATGGAAAGTGGCTGCTTCCAATTCCAGTGACTATCTGCATGCGTGGGTAAGTGCTTAAAACTCACTCCAGTGATGTATCTCGGCCTGAACTGAATCGTGCCAAACAGGCCCAGGATGACGATGATAATGTGGAGGAAGTTGGTCAGGATGGGAGCCCACTGGTAGCCCAGGAAATCTATCACCTGACGCTCCAACACGCTGACCTGGGGGAGGAAAGATAAGATGATGTTAGAGGAATTAGAAAAAAAATTTAATTAATTTGAACATCGTGGGTTGTCACGGCAAGAAGATCACTAATGCTTGGCAGGATGTGGGTGTCATGTCAAGCTTCAACTACATGACTGCAACCAAAGCAGGATTGCTGTGAAATCTGAAACAATGAGTCGACTTGCAGAGAATAAATCATGAATCATGACTAACTTCAATTTGTAATGATTTCTCATTTCTTTCTTTCTTTGCTCTTCATGAACATCTAAAACAAATATAATTATATTTTCATTTTACGGGAAAAAATATTGACACATAACGGAGAAAGTTGTCTCCATTACTATAAAGAAGAATCAATAAGAGAACTGCAGTCAAAACTTTATTAGAAAAGTAGAGCTACATAATATTTATATATAACCAGCTGTCATATTAGTTACCCCACTATTACAGTGCAATTTAATGTACCACTAAAATATTTATCTAAAGCTGAAGGATGTAACCTGTAAAACACATATTTTCTCAACCATACAGAGCATAAAGAAAACAGCAGCATAGAGACAGATCAAATAAAGACATTTTCCAACCTATATGAGACTTTACGTGCAACAAAATACTGCCAGACAAACATTCTTGTCTAAAACATAATAATGCCTTTAAATGAATAAAATATTCTTGTTAGCAGTTAACAATAATAAGCATGCAGAGTATTGTGGTTAAAGTTAGCAAAGCAAATGATTAAAATGCTGATTATTCTCTTTGGGGGTAACAAGAATAGACAGGATGAAGAAAGAGCAGAAGAGCATGTCAGAAGATTTGGAAACAGAGTCAGAGGCCAGACTATGATTGTGCATGTGGTGGGAGAAGGAATATATTGTAGTGTAGAAGGGTACTGGTGTTGGGACCAATGAGGGCCAAAGAGAAAATTCAGGAGGATATGAAAATAGGTAGTGTACAAGAAGAGGATGCAGATGATAGGATTATATCGCTGCTTTTCCATCCAGATCCTCAGGGACCCTTGTGTGTTTTAGATGCAAACATCTGCAACATTTTTTTATGTTTCCAACTCCAACACATCTGATTCAGATTAAATAAATCAAGTTTCTTCAAGCCTGGAAATGAGCCATTTATCTCGATCAGGTATGTATGAAAAAAACAAACAAACATCTAAAACATTGTAAGGTAGAGGTCCCCGAGGACCAGGATTAAGAAACACTGAGTCAGATGGAGGCAGATTATTTGCTGCCATCCCTGAAGGAACTTGCTAAGAAAGATGCAGAGACACATTTGAAGCACTTCCTTTAGACTTTCATTAATAAATGCAGTAAGAAAAATAATTTCTGGATAAAGGTGGCGCCCGGATTATATTGTGTCTTATAAGAGATGTAGATACAATACTGCTCGTATATTCATCCATCCATCCATCCATCCATCCATCCATCCATCCATCCATCCATCCATCCATCCATCCATCCATCCATCCA
>JBAMIG010000024.1:7722237-7761834 GCA_037177335.1 Kiunga ballochi | reverse complement strand
AACCCACGCTAACATGGAGAGAACCCACGCTAACACGGAGAGAACCCACGCTAACACGGAGAGAACCCACGCTAACATGGAGAGAACTTGCAAACTTCACACAGAAAGGTTCCCGGTTGGAGCCCCGCCTGCTCGTATACACTCTATAATACTGACTATGGCTTTATGAAGCTATGATGAACAATAACAGTAATGTAACTATTAAATGTATCAATGTACTGCTTGAAAAGTACCCCACCTTTTTCTTTTTTTTTTTTACTAAAATGGCTCTGGTGTCTGCTATTGACTGGTGACACACCAGTGTGTACCCTGCCTTTCGCTTGTTAATTGCTGGGATAAGTGGTACAGGAACTACATTGTTAATCTTTTGTTGATCAGGACTAATTCTTTAATATAATTTCTACTTTTACTTTATTGGGCCAGTCTTTTTTACACTGCGTCTGTTTAGGAAATGTAAAAGCCATTATGAGAACAGAGGATTTCACACCATTAAGATGCTGTTAAGAAGGATCCTTGGAGTCAAGGAGAGGATGTTAATCGTAATATGTCACAAATCACAAGTACTTTATTGTGATGAAGTAAACTGTAATCAGTTCCATACACACTGCTGATAAGCTCACAGGGAAGAATTTTTGTGTGTGTGTGTTTGGGCTTATTATCCCTCAGTTACTGGAGCATCATGCTGAGATAGTTAATGAAGTTAGCGCAGCTTATGATACGGCACTGCTAAATGCATTAACACACACGGACAGAGAGAGGGTGATAGGGAGATAGGGGCTTAGAAAAAGTGCGAGGGACTGAAAAATGTGCTCTGACAAATAAAAAGAAAACTTTGTTGTTAAGGACACAGATTTGGCTTGAATTTAACCCAAAACCTGCTGATATTTGCAGCTGTTTCTTCTCAGCTGGAGGCGTTTACACATCAGCATCACACATAGCAAAAGCTCCCTTCTCTGTCACCGTCAATGTCTTCTCACACCCATGGACACACATTTATGCATGGCTGAGTTTAGAGTGCCCTAATGTGAGACCATATGGCAACACCACAGCCACATAGCAGAGACATGCACACACTCGAGTCAGGATGCAACAATCAGATATTAGTCCTGAATGGGAAGCATTGAATGTGAAATATAAAGGTAGATGAATGTATATGAGTAAAAGCATGGCAACATGTGAATGTGGGCTTGTGTTTCCATGTCAGGGCAGGTCTGCTGTGCTCGCACTTGACAGCACCTGCTGTTTTTGGACACACGGGTCTCAGCTGGCACTGCGATGTGCATGTGTGAGTGTGTGTGAGTGTGTGTGTGTGTGCTTCTTTGTGTGACTGCCTTTATGCGTAGGCTCCATCTCGCTGCTTCTTTGTGTATTTACTTCATTGTATTATGTACAAGGGTGTTCTTCTATTGACAATTATATAGTGCTGCACTTGTGTGCCTTCCTTACAAGTGTGCACATTTGCCCATACAGAGGCCATTATATAAAGTCAGAGGCCTCCCAGCCTATTATTGAGGCCCCTCGGGGCCCCTCTTTTATCACCAATAATATAAATAGTCTTCACTCCAGCCAGGGATGCACACACATACACACACACATACAAAGATACATGAAAAGATGCAATGAGCCACACAAATGCGAGGGCAGAAAAGACATTTTGATTGCAGACATAAATTATATGTGATTACACAACAGTCGATCAGCCTTCACAGAACTAATCTTTGCTGGTGTTTATTGCTCAAACTGGTATTGATACAGGAACCAATAAAAGCCATATTCAAATCCGGACGATCTGTTTCTTTGCAATGCCCTCATTTTACGTGAAATTCTCATTACATACAGTAGTTCAGCTGCAAACAACATCATCTGAATCAGTGTGTCATTCCTTTGTACCGCAGTCCCTCAGTTCTCCTGACAGACAAAAGACAAAGCATGCAAATACTCCTTCTGCCAGCTTCCTTTGCAAACACCTAATGACACAAGAAGCTTTGGATAAAGTGTGAAATTGCCCAGGCTTTTCAATGTGTTTGACTCTGGTGGGAGCTGGGGGGGAATGTTCACAGAGCACGGTTGCGAGCAGCAGATATGTTAGCCGATATGGCAGTTTTGTGATACGTGTGTGTCTGATGAAAGATGCTGCGGTGTACAGGTGGAGCTTCAAGCTGCCTAGCTGGGCCCGGTGGGATCTGCTGCGACATGCTTTGAAGCTGCAGAAAGAGATGTTCGTTTCAGTGCTGCTGCGTAGGCCAGAGGCAAACTCACATCCAGTTTATTTATCCGCTATAGGTTTATCCTTTAAACCCAGCAGTGGACACTGTACTTATGCCATAATATCTGTTGATTTGGCGAAGTTGCTGCAAATGCCGGGGAGGTTTGCTACGGATGTTTTTCATGCTGCACATACAGATTTCAGTTTGTACGTCTGTGTGATTGACAAAACACGGAAAAACAACTTCATATACAGCCTTCTGTCAATCGTTGTTTGCCAGCACCAAACCCCTATGGAATCACAAATGTTTATTCCACCTACTGTTTTGTTGACTTAAACTACACTGAGTCTGACAAAAGAGCTTGATTCCATCACAATGTCGTTGTCCAATCCTGTACAGAATGTTTCTGTTTGATAGAGCCAGCTGACAAACTTTGGGATGCATTTAAAGAATAAGTTACTTACTGACGAGCTTTGCTTTATATATTTGCTAAAGCCACAAGCTATTGGCTAATTTAGAGAAGCCTTAATGTGAATAAGTGGATTTTCCTAATGCTAAGAGCTGCAATTAACTCAGTCAAATGTATTTACCAGGCTGCAGCAGGAAGTAAAAGGCTTCCTTGACAAGAGTTTTCCATAAGCTAAAGTGAAAACCATCCCTTGCAATTCTACCCAGCTGTTGCTAATTAGAGTCTTTGGGTTCACTATGTATAAAGATGAAGTGAGCTGTGCTGAAAGCAACCCTCCTCCATGCAAAAGTCTTAATCTTCAAGCCTTCAGACAAGATCACTCAAAAACCAGTTCCAAAACCAGCTGTTCACACACATTGACAAAGTGAACCCTGTTGCATTTGCAACCAGCACAGCAGTAACTGCGTTTTCATCCAAATGCCAACTCAGGCAAACTTTGGAAATGTCATTGAATAAAAACAGCACATCAGGCAGTCATGATGCAGGCTGGAAGCTGATTGGTGTATCCTTCCACTTTCTAGACCGGCTGCACCAACTGGAACCAGTAACCTCCTTGCAGAAGGGACCAAGTTGCCCCAGTCAAAAAAAAAAAGAAAAAAAATACACAAAATACAGTACTACCATGTGGATTCAAATGTCAATTATGGAAACACTTTCTCCCAGTCACTCACAGACAAAACGAGATGTCGCTGCAGAAGCTGGCAGAGACACTCAAACACTTGGGGAATAGATTAGCAGCTGATGAAAGGGACAGCAGCGGCAGGGAGAGATTGCCTTTAGTGCATTTTGAGAAGATTTTGCTGCATTTGATTAGGAGTGATAGGATGATATCAATGAGTTATTATTTCTCCAGACAGTAAGTCACCGTGTGACCATTATGAGACTCTGCAGGGTGGTGAAAGCATGTTTTATCTTAAAGAGAAGAAAAGGGGGGAAAGAGGAAGACAGAGAGTGAGACAGAGCTAGAGATCTGATTAGAGGTGATTAGGATCCTACGGTTACTAAGGAACGTGGACGAGATGAGAGAGAATCACAAAGTGAAAGAAATGAATGGTCATATGTTCTCCTCCTTATATCCATCCTGTTATGACCACACCTTCCTCACTTTCTTCTTGCCATTTTCTCTCAATCTTTGTCCGCTAAAAATCACCAAACAAGGCTTTTTTCCCTCCTTTCTCCTACATATTTCATATGCATTCATCTGTTATAAGATAGGTTGTCATAAAACAGCAAATTACCTCATCTGCCCCCTCCCATCTTTTCTATTACCTCCACCATGTTCATCTTCTACTTCCTCATAAGTCTACTTCCATTTCTTCTCTTTATCCTCCAGTGGAACTGCCTGTCACCTGTTTCTTTTGCCCGCCTCCTCCTTTCCTCAGTCCCATCCTTCCCTTCACAAGCTCCCTCAGCTCTGTGGCTGAGAGATTTCGCCTGGTTCTGTGACCTTTAAAAAAGTGCTGATCAAATCCTCCTCCTCATCCCATTACAGATGACAAAGAAAGAAAGAGAAGCAAGAGGTGGAGGCATGAAGGTGAGGGAGATCAGGTCAGACGCGATAGGATGAGATAGACAGGGGGAAAAAAACTCCACAAAGATGGAAGAGGAGTGGGAGTATGGAAAATATAAGAGATGGGGGGGAAGCATGTTAAAAAGTACTGAGTTATTAGAAGTCATACAGCATCCACATAAATCAGAAACAACCTAAATATGGGCCCTTTTCTTCCTCTTCAACTTTAAAACTAATACTCTAGATCTCGTGTTTCTGTAATCATCATAAACTTTATCTTCCTAAATAACTTACATATGTTGGTTTAATGTTAACTTAATTAAAGCTGTCTACCTGTACAGTATCCCACAGTGTGCAGCAAAAGCAATCTGCTATTGATTTTGGTTCTCACAAGGATCAATTCATCTCCACTGGAGGCTATTAGGGACCATTTGTGGCTGCTTAGCCTACTCTCTGACAAAGGCCAACGATGGCAGGGATGATGGGATGAGCAAAGCAAGAAGTGAAGGATCAAAGGATGACAGGAAATGAAAAAGGGAATGGGGGTACAGAAGTGTTGATGGAAAGAGACAATCATGATCATAGGTGAAAATCTTTCTATTAAATATCCAATTTCCCCATCCAAGCCCATTTATGTCATCACAACTCTTCAATCATATCTGTAATAGCCATAATTTCACACATAGTTATACAAAGACTGCACATAGTTTCAACTGGAGTTCCCATTATGACATTCAGCTGGATCGCACTCATGATAAAAAAACAGTTGCGGATAAGTCGAACATAATAACTTTTAATTGAGCTTTTTCACAAATTTTTTGGGGGACAAAAGGCTTTTTTCCTGACACTTGACTCTTTGAAGGTTATTTTTTATGTTCTTACAGACATATACCACATGCAGATGCTTGCAACTTGCAGTTGCATCTTGTGTAGATTATAGATGCTGCAGGGCACCATGATGACCACAACAATGAAAAGGACTGCATTACGAATGGACACTATAAAAATTGTGCAACGTTCTGACATATAGTGCAAGGTAAAATGTATTACACCTCTGGATTTCTCATAAAGCTCTGGCAGTATCTGGCTGGTAAAGAATAATAATGGAACCAGTCCCACTGGACTTTCTAACCTGGGGAACACTCAAAGAAAGATATTTGTAAAGCATAGAGGCTATTTCTGTCCCATCACAGTGTGGCAGTATGTTGCTATAGATAACACATTAATTGTTTTGTTTTTTTATTATTTATGAGGCGATAAACCAACATGAAGAATTTCATTTTAAAATGGGATAACTGATCCCAACATCATAAACCACGCCACTTTAACTATCGTGTCAGCTGCACATTTATTATGTAAATCTTCCTTTTTGTGAACTCCCAAAGGTGTTATCTTGTGACACAGTCATGTTAAAAAATCCACCATGGGATTATTTTAGCTTTGACACATGGTGCACTATGCTGCTAGAAGTAGCCACAGAAGACATTCACACTGTCCCATAAAGCATGGAAATGTTCAGCAGGCATTACTCAGGTAGGTTGTGGTGTGTGTCAAGAAAATGTGAAAATCCCAGTAAGTCAGCAGTTTCTTAAATACTTTGACAAGCCTATTTGTTCAGTTACTTACATTCTTTCTTCTTCGCTCTGAGGCTTCGTTTGAGCTTCAGCAAGTTTTTCTGACCATGTCTATGAGGCTAAATGCATTGATTTGCTGCCATTGCTTGATTGAGTGATTAGATAGTTGTGTTTACAAGCAAATGAGAAAGAGTCTCTAACAAAGTAGACAACAAGAGTAGATTTGAAAAGATAGCCAGTAGATACTAAAACATATCTAATTTGGTCCTTCAGTGATTGAAGCTCAACTGGAATCGTTCAGACTAACACAAATAAAATGCTGTTCTGGTTTAATGGATACAATGATACATGATTTAGCCCTTAACAAACTCATTAATAAACCAAAACTAACATGTAATGATTTTTCTTAAAAGTTGTTTCTATCAAGCTTTAAATGTCAGAATGGCAATGAGGAAACTGTAAATTATTTCGACATCATCTCAGCAACATGTAAAATGTTCTGTCTTTTACAGAGCCAATAACATTTAGAAACAAGACTTTTTTTTGCTTCAGATGCCTCTTTGAAGTCTGTTCTTAACACACTTTGTGTGGATTTTGCATAATTTAACAACAGTGAATTGTGAATCCAATATTAGTAGAATTACACAACTTTTTATTTTATGACAGATGCTCTTTAAACCTTTTAAACTTTAGGTTTATTTCATTACTACCACGACTGTCAAATATAGTAGAAAAAATATTCTTTAGTAGATTAGAGAGCTTCATTACTAAACATTATAAACTGAGTGATTAGTAATGTGGGTTTAAAACCAACCAACTTTAAAGAGTAGATAACCTCAGCTATTGAAAATGAAGAATATGCTACACGGATTTTTTTATATTTAAAAAAAAAGGTTTTGACCCAGTAGACCATGGAAAACTATGGAATTAGAGGGACAGGGCAGAATTAGATTAGAAGTTATTTACAGGATGAAAAACAATTCGTACAATTACAAGAAGAAAAGTCTGAAATACACAGGATTACTTATGGGATCCCCCAGGGTCAGAGCTGGGCCCCTTTCTGCTTATTTTGTATATAAATGATATAAATGAGTCATATAAAAATCTGAAACCCATTATTTGCAGACAACACAAATTTATTTAGCAGTGGGGAGAATCTGCAACTTCACCTGGATAAAGTGGAGAGAGAACTTTCTGTTTAAAGAACTGATTTGACATCAATCAACAGACATTATATTTAAATAAAAATATATATTATCAAACAAGAAACCGAGAATGAATCACATAAATAAAGAAAGAGTAAAAGCATTCCCGTTTCTTGTGGTAATAAGTAATGACAAATTGAATAGAAAATATAAGCTTCATCAAGACAAAGATATCCATTTCCATTACAAATTTACTCTGAACCAAAAAGCTAATCAATTCAACTTCATAATATACCTTGTACTGTTCCTTTATACTTCTGTACCAGACCTATTTTGTAGAAGTTTGGGGGAGAACACACAAAACTCATATAAAAAGAGCAAGAAGAATTGGATGCAATGCTCAGTACAAACAACCCACAAACCAACACTTTATTCAACTAAGTCCAAAGATTTAGTTCGGTAAAAAAAAACCAAAACATTTCACTTGCTAAATACATCAAAAAGTAGCAAAAAGTATCCAGAGGCTGTTTTAGATGAGGGAGAGTACATATGCAGCACAAGGTACAAATGTGCTAAAAACGTCTGATAAGAACGCAAACAAAATATTGTATTAAAACTGTAGAAGTTAGGCTGCGGGACAACTTAAGTGATAATGAAATATCATGAAATATCATCCGACTCAATAAACATAAAACCATTTAGCAGCACACTTAAACCTTTATGTGTTTAAGTGTGTGTGTGAGTCTATATATATATATATATATATTTGTACATGTTTGTGTATGGTATGTCTGTGTGTGTACACATTTATGTATATGTAGTGTATGCAACCATATTATATTATATCTATGTGTATGCGAGGCCTACACATGAAATATAGTAAAGACAGAGTTGAAAGATAAATGTAAATATGAACTGAAATAGATATGAATGAATGAATGATGGACTTTAACATTTTTTTTCATCCTCATGCTTCTTGGCACAATGTGATGTGCTTCGTTTTGTGTTATTGTGCCTATTGTCTTATGCTAATTACGCATATCCACGTGAAAAATAAACTATAAATAAATATATAGATAAAAACATATTTCACAAACACATCTTGTCCCTATTAAGTCTTAAAATTAGGCTAATAAAAACTCAGATGAACCGCATAACAAAATACAGTGTGGTCTATTTAGGAGAAAAAAAGAAGAAACCAGTTACCACGGGAAATGTACTGCAACATATTGCTCACATGGGCTTAACTAAACCATGACCGCCTGCTGCCTCCAGCAGACATTCTGTTCATCACATTTAATTGAGCTTAATCTTTAATTGATAAAAGCACAACATGTGGAAACTGACTTCGCCTGGTGAAAGTTGCACAGCTCTGTTGCTTCACTGTATCGGCCTGCAGATAGACCGCTTCCCACCAGTCACCACTGTATGCAGCACACCCGCAGAGCACTGGAGGGTGTTAAAGTAGGGTGTTCAGAATAATTCATTCCAAATAAAACAAAAAAAAAACATACCATTGTGAAAACAGGTGGATTGAAGCCACGGTGATAAATAGATTGGTTAAAGATATCAATGCAAAACAGCTTTGAATTATGGTTGAAATTTTTTTAACCCTCTCAAGACGGCAGACAGGATGTGACATGCACACTTCATCTAATAACTAAAACCACAAGAAAGCAGAAAAATTAACCTCTTCGCCCATTTAGTTGTCATTACAGTAGAACGCAGGAACCCCGCACTACGATTGTCTACAATCACAGGCAAGATTCAGAGTCGTCACACATTTGTGACACATTTAAACATGTTCAGTACCGTAATTCCTGAAGTATTCGTGCAAAAAAAACATTTTGGTTGGTGGTCGCAAAAAGTTTGAACAAACAGTGAAAAAAATGTTTTTATGTTGTTCATATGAACTTATTTTACCAAATCTTAAGACCCTGTTCTAGTTGAATACATGTCATTGATCCTATCCTTTAGCAAAAACCTTAAATATCTAGGATTTACCTTTACTGACTATATTTACCACACATTCCTCTAAAGTTTCTTCTGCCTTTATTTGACCCCCTCTTTATGAATCTATCCCACAATCTCCCTGACAATTAACTAAAGTGATTAGTATTCCTAGGAAACATTTCTTTATGTAAACGTGGCATTTAAATGTCAAAAACACCATCTAATCAGTTTGGTATTTCAACAGATCCTCCCTCTCTGTCTCACTGTCCACCCCACTGTCTTTATATATTTCTGCCAATGCTCTTTGGTTTTCCTAGCAGCTGGAAGCTGCTCTCCCTCTGCCCTGAAACAATAATAAAAAGGCATATTTCTATTATTTTACTTTTTATCCTACCAATTGTCTTTGATATTGTTACCAGCATGACGGGAGGCACATTAAATCTCAGCCCCGTGTTATGTAACATTAAGAAGATTAAATGGTTTATTTGACCAATCATGTCACCAATCGCTTATCAAATAAAATAAGTCCACCCCCTCCCCCCGCCCCCAGCCTTCAACTCAGAGTACAGACAATATGTGGGTTATATATAGTTGTGGTATCTGAATGTTAATGCACCATACCTATATACACTCACATGCACATAAATCTGAATACACACAGAAAAGCACATGCTTCATTACAAAAAGCCATGGAAAATGGATGGAGACACACACACACACACACTGCTGGAGGACATTCTCTCTCTCAAACTATCAATCAGATATGATTAGCCTGCCTCAAAACAAGAACACGTGTGTGTCTGAGTGGGTACGTTGGACTGTATACTGATACTGAGCTGAATGCGTCATTAGCAATAATTGCAGGTTGCAGCAGAAGCATTTACCATGATTGACCAACTGATTATCATTAATATTATACGCATAATCTTTCTCCCTCCCCTTCCCGGCTTGCTCATTTTGCTTGGATCTCATTTGTGCTTTGCTGTAATAATCGAACTATTGAAGCATGAATTTGATGTCTTTGATGGAGACGCTTGTACATGTGTTTGCTTCTCTGCCGCTGCCTTTGTAAGCTTTCCCTTCCTCCATCTGTCATATCGTTTTTTCTTTTCTGTTTTATCTGATCCGGCCCAACCAAAGACACACTGACGTTATCAGAAGAAAGTAAAAGAATGAAAAGCCCAGATCTATCTCCAAATCTTTATCAGCTCAGATGCTTTGATCCAAACTGGACAGACAGACAAAAGCACATGAGAGGAGAGGAAGCAACAAAGCTGGGTGAAACTTATGAAAATGGTATTTGTTTAGAGTTTAAAGGGAAAAGTCTTTATTCGTTTTAAATTGTCCTTCTGATATATAGATTATGAAGTGGTTAATTCTTATTTTATCTTGTGGTTTTACTGAGGAAAACTGCAGGAAACTGTAGAGTTGCAATGATTTCAAACAGATGTAAGCAGATTTGCAATTTGTGTAAAGGATTGTGTTTTGTTGCTTTTCTCCTCTTAGCTCTTTAACGACTCCAGTTTCTTCTCCTTATTGCCTTTTCCTCCTCCTTTATCTCCTATCCCACCCTGTATCACTCTCTCCACCACTACAAAACTCTCCTTTTTCCAGCATTTGGCTAATAAGTGTAGCCATTTCTCCTTTTGTTCTCCTCCACCCATCCTGTTCTTTTTTCCATTCTCCACCTACTTTTTGCCTCCATTCCCATTATCTTCTCTTCCCCGTCTTCTCTCCTCTTGTCCTGCACCTCCATCCTCTCCTCCCTCCAGTAATCAGTTTCTGTGTCACTATTCAAGATACACACACACACACAAATGTAGTAGCATCCCTTTCTCAGTCAATCTGTAAATGAATTATCAGCCCACCAGTGGTTCGTACACTCTTATATCTTAATGGACGATCTATCCAGGCAGCGCTTTTATGAGAATAAAATGTGTATGTGTGTGTGTGTGTGTGTGTGCATATGTGTGCCGGTTAGTGCTGCATGATAAATAGGAAGTATTAGGAAGTACCTCAATCGTACCCAGGGGCCCTTGTTCTGTGTGTGTTAAGTGCATGTGTGTGCGCTTATGTCTGCATGTTTAACGTGTGCGGTTTTTGTTAGGCCTTTCTGGGAGCATGAGCAGAGTAATGGTATTGCATGTTTTATATTTTGTGTGCACGTGTGCGAGGAACGAAGCACAAGTGGGAATGACACCAGATAAACCCACAGATGGACGCCCAGCGGGCTAAGAAACATTAAGACAACACAAACACATTAACACACACACACACACACGCAGTGGTAAGAAGATACTGGCCTCTCCTGCTCTCAGAATAACCACATGGGAGGCGAATGAAATCAACCACATCATTAGTGGTTGGGTGTGTGCATGTGTGTCTACAGATGAGCATAATGCAGCTCAGTGTGTGTTGTGCATTTGTTGGAAAAGAAATCGCTTTGAGGAGATAAATAATATTAAATCTGATTTGCGTGCACATCATCAAAAAAGTACATTATGAAGACAAAGAGGAGGACTTTCTCAGCAAATGCTGTTTCCCAAAGCACTTCAGCTTCTTCAGTGAGTCAGGAGAAAACAACATGAGGGTATTTATTATGTTCGGGTCTGGGCCTAAACTAAATTAACTTTAAGAATAAGAGACATACCTAGAACCCGTAGCGTCTCGGACAAAAAAGAACTGTCGGCCGTCTGTTATCTTATTTAAATAAGCCCTGTAGTGCTCATGCCACTCATATCATCCGCTGGTGCCAGGCACTTTATTTCCCCCTGCTCACTGTTGTGAAGCAAGAAGAAGATGGTCATATCTCCATACTCTATAACTGAGGCCACGTTGTTGATCGCAGTCATCAGCGGCAGAGCAAAACCAGGAGGGTGCACGTGAACGGCAAGACCCATCTGTGTGTTTACTGTACATGAACGCCTACAAGCAGATTGCACGAAGGCCATTTATGATTCCTTAAATCTGGAAACCGCTTCAGCTCTCCATCAACAGGCAACCTGCTGCTTAGGTCCAGACAGGCAGCTTTTATAAGCATATTTCCAAAAAAGTGTGATTTCAATGTGATGCCTGTAAAAGTTGTAACATAGACAGATTTACTGTTGTTTTTTTTGGGGGGGGGATCAAAATGATGAGGCTGGACTGAATGGAGGCCAGATTTGACCCCGGTTTCTTTACTTCTGTATAATTCTGCTGTAATGCATGTAAAATGCAGTTTATCAAGGTCTGGCTGATATAATCAGCGTCTTTCCTCAAAAAATTTAATTTGGTTGGATGGATTTACAGCTTCCAATCATGTATATACATCCTTTAGCTTTAATGGGGCCTTCACAGACATAGATATTATCTGTAGCAATATTGTTACCGTTACTTATACTAATGTGTGTTGCTGTAAGATGCTTAATATCCCATCTTTTAATGAGGATAATATAGATTATCTATTACTTCAAAAGAATTACAAACACATTTATGGTTTCCACTTGTACCATCATTGCATGTTTTCCTTGTAGGTTAATTACACCATTGAAGCCAAACACAGCATATCTCCACAAACACCAGCTTTAAAGCACAGTGGTAAAAGGGTGATGATTTGGGCTTGATTTGGAAAATTTAAATAATTTAGCTAACCCTGAATCCTTTGTATTCTAAAATATTTTAAAGTTGAATGTTAGGGTAGCTATCTGACAGCTAAAAGCAGGTCACGCAAGAATAAAATAATCCCAATAACATAATAGCAAACTGACAAATCAAGGTTTCATGGTATAGTGAAATTATGTGGCAGATTCTTGCAAACCTGTAAAACATCATTGAACTATTGTAAAGAAGAGTCCTGATCAGAGATGTTCACAAGTCCTGTTTTGCAATTCTAAGTCAAGTCTTTAAGATAAAGTCCAAGTCAATATGCAAGTCACAGCTATTTTAATAAATACTCTGCTAAACGGTGTTGTTAAAAGTGGGTCTGATCCCAGTTTAACGGCATGATGGCATAGTCATCTGGTCAGGTTGTGGAAACTGTTAAGTGAATGTCTCATTCTTATTCTAAACATATATAAGCAAACAGTATCTTAGATAAACGTACACTTTGGCATTTTGAGTTAAGAAGAATCTTAGAGTCACATTAGAGTGTGCCGCTGTTTGTTCATGCTGGTGGAATTTGTTTACCTTTGGATATAAAGACTGTGATCTTCTCACAAACACTGAATTTACTAACTTATTTATGGTTTCTTTATCATTTATTCATAAAACACAACCCTAAGAAGGTTGGTTACAGTAGTAAAAAGGTAACATTCACACCACTATGGCTAAATGTGTTGCTAACATTTTATATTTTAATTTCATGATTCATTTGTAAGAAGAAACAGAGCTGCATATTCTTTTCAAGGTTAAGATACCTAATAAATCACCAATTATATAAAGCATATCACATGATGAATTTCACATTAGAGTTAATGCAGGAAATTATATTCCCTATTGATTATTCCATCTTTTGTTTGAACTGCAATAATTGTTTATCCGATAAAATACATTAAAGCTGTAAAATATAGCAGTGTGGCTTCAGTGACTCTCGCCTGATAGCTGATTCTTTTTTTCCCACGACTTTGCACTAAATATTTGTAATATAATTATTACAAGTATTTCTGCAGATTTCTGGGATGTCTTCATCCCAGTTTTGCAATATAATAATAGACAAATTTTTAGGAATCATAACTAAAACTAATGTGAGACCCTTATATAGTTCCCTACCATGCTCTATGTCGGGTATATGTTAGTTTCCTTCCTAACCCAAACAATAATTACACAGCACATGGTATACATACACCTTTAGCCATGTGAAAAGCTTCACACACTGTAATCAGCAAAAAAAAACTTGTGGCAATTTCTAAAATGCTTTGCAGTGTGTTCTGGGTACTCAAGCTTGTGGAATGCGTCTTACACTGCGGCCAAAGAATCAGTCCAGCTGCACAAGTTATTAAGTAACTCTATAGGTGCAATTTTAACTCATTAGGTATCGTTTGTAAAGTTAGCTATTTTTGTTTACGTGATGCTATTACAGCACAAACACAGTTAGTTTTAGCTGGCATGTGATAAAATCAGCTGGATGGACTAAAGTAATAAATGTTCAAATAGTGTAGAATGAGTTATACTTGATGATTTAAATAACTTTTTGGTAACCAGTTCACATTAACTCAAGTGGCCCATGAGTTGTAGTCATAGTTATGACTGTATTTTACACTGCCATTTTCATGTCAAATAAGTATGTGTCTGTCAAATAACTAACGTATACCTAAAGTTACATCCTGACTGGACACATCTAAAAAGTGTTTTCATGCTTTTGAAGAATACTTTATATTAAAGTTGATTTAGTTGGCTTTTAGTTAAGTTTAACTATCCAACTTTCTTAGAAGGTATCTGAAAAATGCTGATAAAATGTGTTGCTTTGTTTTCTTTTTTCTACAAAACATTGTAAAAGTAAAGAAATCTGACATGTGAAAACAGTTTTTTTTCCTCTCCGAACATAATACTATACAGTAATGGTTAAAAAAAAAAATCAGGTGTGAAAAAATGAAATGGCAGGAAGTGAACAAACCTTCCGGCAGCTGTTGCAACCGTGGCAACAACACCTCACGTTGAGTTTGAGACTCAAACAACTGACATGTTTCACAGGCTCTCACATCACACCTCCACTTTTTCCACACAGTGACTAACAAATCTGAAACTGATAACAATACAGCGTGAGAACAGGTCACCCAGCATTGCCACATCTCACCTTTTCAATAACAACCACTTTATTGAAATTGATGCTGCGTTCGCCCCATGAGGCATGCATGGAATGAGCCTGTGTCATCACGGCTAAATAATATCCTGGTGACACCTGCTGTAAAGATGGTGTTTAGCACTTCTAGCAAGCATGTTAATGGGTAAGTTTTATCCAAATAATAGAGCCAGAGCTGTGCGAGAGTTTGTAAAAACATGTACTGATGTCAAGCCAAGATGAGAGAGTGGATCACTGAGTGGATACTGGGTGACCCACAATCATTTCCCAACAAAGATTAAAAAATGTCATTTCATGTAGCTGATTTGATTCACCTTGATGAGACAATATTAACGTCCACTGATGATGATTTGATGCTGTTGCACTTCTAGTAGCCTAAATAGATTATACATAAAGCCTAAAAAAAAACTTAAATTGGAGCCCAAGCTGGGAATAAGGGGTGAATACAGGTACAGGTACAAAGGTGAATATTTCAAGAAGAAATTCTCAGTCCTATAAATTGCTTCAAATGATTTAAAATGCATAAGAAAAAACTAGATTAACTTTTTCAGATTTAAAAGTTTATATCATTTCCTGTCTGATTTATTTAGTTTCATGTAAAAAGTTACTTTTGCTTTTTGTTTACAAGATGGAACAAATGGAGGAAAGTTGACTAATTGACTTTAATCATAAATATAAATGAACTGTTTATAGTTTTAAATATTCTGTTTTCAATTTATAAAAACAGAATCACACACTTGAAGACCCCTAAACATCTGAATATTTTCTTCCAAACTTCCTTAGAGGTCTGATAATTTACCACATTCAGTTACCACATCTCACCTCAAACGTTGCCATAAGCATGTCAAAAAACTATGATGGACCCAGATCCCTCTCTGGATGACTTCAGCGACGCAGAGGATAGAAAATGAGATTTGTCTAAAGTACGTAATTCAGCACTCAAAGCACAAACCTAAAGCAGAAAGCATCTGTGTCTTAAGGCAGCAAACCTCACTGTGTCTAAAAGGTTTATTTGAACCCAATCCTTTGAAAAATTAGTACTTTTCACAAGTAAATACCCAAACATGACTTCCTTCTCCAGCCATCTCTAAGGTGATTTTATTTTCTTAATGTCTTCCATGCCAACATCGCGTCTTCTCTTTCTCTTCCTCTGAGGAAGTTTCACTATCTATACATCTTCCTCTCTTTTCATTCCTTTCTCAGACCTAGTCTTGTGTTTTCCTCTTTCCCTTCCAAAGCCTCCCTCTGTCCCCGACTCCCTTCCTGCATCTCTCCCTTTTTAAAACATCATGGCTAGCCCTTCACTGACTTCCTCCTTCGTTAGGTCCCACATTACCCCCAATACCTCTCGGGTTTCCACAGCAACACACACAAAAGGACAGAATCACGAAATCCCACATGAGCGGACTGCAGCATCACCTTAACACTCACACATGAAATATAAGCTGGCAGAAGCCTGTCACTATAATCAACCCCACATGTGCAGACACACACACAAACATCAATGTGCCATCGCTCTTGTTTCTCCACACACACACACATTCAGATGTAATCACCATGAGTGCTGAGAGTGCAGTGCAGAGGTGTGAGAGCTCTCAATGCTTCTGTGAACCATCAATCATAAAAACCTTTCTGGGGATTGGACGGCTGACAGTGTCAGCATTACGCATCGTCTTCCTGTATTTTAATCAATCATGTCCTCTGCTGCAAAGGGCCTACAGATTGCCAAATGATATTGGTTTGCTTTCATCAAGTGAGTGATAGCAAGTCTAAGAAATTAGTTTTGTGTTAATATTTGTTCAGTTCATCTGTTTTTTGTTTTTTTTTGTTTTTTCTTCTTTGTAAAAGTGCTGCCTCAGCATTCATCAGGCCACGTGTGTCCAATATAACGTGGAGAGCGGCGGCACCAATTAAAGCAATACAATAAATTGATGTGTAGTTATCCAACAGATACATCTCTTAAAATCTTTTTATCAGCTATTTAATGGCCTGTTTGAAGTCACTATTTCTACTATGTTTAGTCCTAAGATAAAATAAAGAGAAGAATGATTAAATTACAGCCTTTTTTAAAAAAGTATTTGGAAGTAATTGTGCGCGCTGTCATATGGAAGTATGAACAGAGTATCCCATCTAGGGCTGGGCGATATGACCAATATCACATATCACAATATGGATTATTTAAAGCCTACTCATATACACATACAAACACCTACATATGTATTTACACTAGCTCACACCCATACATAATTATAACACTCTGTTCATATTCTTTCTTAAATATATTGATGGTAGCACATTGTTTCAATTTATCATTCAGTCTATTCCAAAGTCTCACTGACAGTAATGCAAAATCCTTTTGTTGTTATACGGTATCGTCTTATTTTGAAATAGATTATTTTATATCCTTATAACTATATGGATCCTGATATAGAATTCTTTTTGTAATTTATAAATGATATACTAAAAAAATTAGCATGTACTAAATATTTATTTTATTTAGAAAATTTTTCACAAACAAGACGTTATTGTCATGGTAACGCCTGTCATTACATGTAGCCTTAGCTTGTTGCAGCATCAGGACTTCATTATGAGCGCGTTTGCCACCAGTCCACGTTGCTTTTGCGGCTTTTGCTTGTTGATTCTCTCTTGTCTTGTTTTATTTGATTCCTATGGTGGTGATAAAATAAGTTAGCCATGTTGGAGTTTATTGTCAGGGCCAGGAGCCAGCATATTTTACAAGCAATTGTTGTCTGTTCTGCATCAGTCCTTTTATATCCAGTCACATCCATGCAACATAAGTTGCTCCTGGGTTTTGGTGGGTGGTCATTTTGAAGGGAATTGCTTTGCTCTGAAACACGTCTGTCATAGTTAGTTGGTTAGTTCTTACAAGCTTGTCAACGTGTTGCAAAGGTATGCCGTAAAGTGCTTTTTGACATAAATTATACAGTAAAAAGCCTATCACAGTCTAAACCATAGACCCTCATTTGACACGATAGACAAGATTTACATCATCATACACATCATACACATCAAACTGACTGGTACTCTTACGAAACAATATTCCCAAAACAACAAACATTAAGAGGACTTGCTATAAAAGGGTCAGTAAAGAAATTCAAAAGAACTCCATCACATGCAACTACACCAATGACAATACCATGTTTTCATCTCAATATTAATGATTTTTACTTAAGACGGATGTTTCATTCAGGACATTTAATATTGATGTGTTTCCAATGTTTCTTGCAGTATACAGTATGTCCAAATCATTGTTGACTTTTTTACACTTTTAATCCTATGATGTGTTGCTTGCAGACGTGTGTGATCATCTCATGCTGCGATGCAGCTAAATAACTGAGAGCTTACACAAAGCTGTTGTGCTGTTAATGCTTACCTGCTGATGAGTCAATTCCTGCTCAGTCTTTCTTAGATCACAGTGATCTGTTGTGCATTATAGCCACTCTGAAAAGGTTTGTGATTCAAGAGGTAAAGTGGTGAACACAAAACTGAGATTAAAAAAATGCCTTAGATAAAAGTCACAAATAAAAAAAACTTAAAAGTTTGATCGATCACATCTCACCAGCAATGATAGACAGTAAAAGCTAAATGCCAAATACATGCATCTGCCTTAATCATACGTACTGAAAAACACTGCCACTACGTCTCATATACCCCAAAACATACTGTGTTTCTATTTTGGTGAGATGTAGTCTGACTGATATGCTGATACGGAGCTGGGCTGTACACCGACACCGTATCTGTATCTCACTTTAGCTGCCGTATTCAAAAATACAAGAGATCGCCGGATCTGATTACTGTGCCTTTGTGTGTTTGTGTATGTGAAAGTATGACACTGACAGCAGAGGACCATTCTTTATGTGTGTCTATGTGGATGTGAGATGGGCCTGGAGCCAAGGCAAAGGGCAGGTGTGTAAGGTAATAAGACTAAATCAATTCATACTGAGCAGGAGGATGAGGGAAAAGAGAGGAAGGCACGGAAGAGGGATGAGCAATGGAGGCAAAATGATTACAGGTATAGGATGAAAGTGTAAGGCCAAACTGTTTCTGCTCATGCACATCACTCAATACCTTTCTTAATTCCTTAAAGCGATTCAAAATGAAACAAAACTCTTCTTCATTGTAGCTTCAGGGGGAGAAGCAGATTCTCTGGATTCATACTGCGAAACACCAGCGCATGAAGCACTGAATTCATCTGCATGTTTGTGTGTACATGGCAATGAAATTATGCCCCGCATGAAAATATGTAATCATTTCTGTGTGTGTGTGTGAGTCAGTGTGTGTATCTGAGTCAAAGAACAAAGCGCTAAGAAATATATTTATAGATCAAAATAACGGCTGCTTTTGGAGTAGTGACAGAAGAGCTTGGCAGGCAGCAGGGAAAATGTGACCTGCTGTCGATAACGGAGCTCTTCATGCAATCCTAACGCAAAGGATAACTATTTTAAAATGACGCGCTTAATCTTTAGTTTTCAAAACAGTTTTAGTTTGTCGAAAGGGAAGTGATCAACATGCGTGATATCCATGTGCTTAAAAAACACAAGGAGCATGCTTTGTGCCTGATATCTTTTACTAAAACAGCAATCAAACAATCAACACTGATATAATGTTTAAACAATCCTAATGATACTGCTAAAGCTAATTCCTGGCAATTTATACGTCTTCATTCGTCAATCAAACTGTGGCAAGGAGCAAAAAGAGATGATCAGGTTTCTAAACATCCTGGATCCATATTCATGTCCAGGAACAAGTCAGACCACCAGGGCTTCACTTCATCTTATTGGCAAACACTACAGGAGGTTGTATTAAATTAGTATGTATCATTATGTCAATATTCCTGCAAACATATTTAGCATACTATGTGACAGCAAACTAAAAGTGTTGCAAACAAACTCAGCATTTCATATTTTATTCTATAGTCCCACTTCAGGGTCTTTTTGGCCTAATTATGACAAGTTCAGTTGTATGTAAGTGGGCCCAGATGCACTGAGGTTTTAGTTTTCAGGGAGAAGTCTGGCCCAGAAATATAAAAGAGCGATCTTAAACAGCCTGGGAAAAACAAAAATAATAATAAAAAAAACATTTATGTCATGTAAGCAGAGCTGTGAAAAGTCTAAAGCAGCTACTTCAATTTTTTTTTTTCAATGATCAAGATCACACATCTTTACACATTACTAAAACGGTCTGGGAGGGATTTTAGTTTCTATTCTGCTATCCTACCTCTATCATAAACCATCTGCTGTATTTATGCACAGGAGTTTAGAACTATGTCAAACATGACCAAAAAAAAAAGATTTTTTAAATAGGTAAAATGATAAAAGTTTTGATAAATTTTTGTATCCATCCATCTTCTATTGCTTATGCCGACATTGGCTTGTGGAAGCAGCAGCCCAAAGTAGCCCAGACATCTCTCTACTTGGCTAATTTTTCCAGTTCATTGAAGATAAATCTAATGCATTTCCAGGCCAGTTAAGCAACGCAGTCCCTCCAGCACGTTTTCCCTGGGGTCTCTTCCTGATGGGATCTATGCATGGAAAGCCTCAGAATGGAGGCCGCCAGGAGGCGTCATTGCCAGATTAGCTCCTCCTGATGGGGCAGTGGCTCTGCTCCCTTCCCAGGTAAACTGGAGTTCTCACCCTATGAAACCAAACATCGGACAATAATTTTGGGGTCTTCCATTTGTGAGCATGTTCTTTTGGTCACCACCACAGCTTCTGGTTGGAGCATCGACTGACCAGTAAACAGTAAGCTTCCCCTTTCGACTCAGGTACTTCTCCATCATGAGGATGGAGAGCAATGCAAAGCTGGCATTACTGTAGCAACTCCAAGACCCTAGGGTACCTATTTTCCTCCACTTAAAGCAGGTTCTCAGTCCCACCATAAGCAGAGCTTTGAGACCCTTTTGGTAAATAAACATTTTCAATTAGAATAAAAAACAAAGGGAGAAACATGTAACAAAATGAAAGGTCAAAGGCAAAAATGACAAAAATATAAATTTATGATAAAAACCTCTGTTTTTCTTTGGTATTCAGTGACTTCACTAAAATAAATATTCTGTTTTTAATATCAGAATATGTTACTTATATAACTGCCATGTTTGTGCCACTTTTTTTGCTCTGATGTCTCAAAATGAACAAACTGAGAATAACTGAGTTTTAAAACTGCAGTAGGGATTTAGTAGGTGCCAGAGAAGTCACTGCTGCTCTAAATCTACTAGATCTACTCACCGATTCAAACATGTTGGCCACAGAAATCCACCATTCATTCACAACTATGCCAAACTGTTCGCCATTAGTGATGCAGAAGTAATCATGTACTACTCTTTTGTACTCGGTTGATCTGTCGGTAATCACTGAAATATTTTTCACAATGTTGTCAGACAGACTTAAAAGATCCTAAACTTTTTAGTTAACATGCAACAGACTGTAACTACACAGTTTGTCTTGTTTGACAATAGAGATGATTGTTTTTCCTTATTTATGACAAACCAAATCTAGCTCTATTTTACAACATCTGACTTTTGAAGACACTTGTCTCTGTCACAGAGAATGAATGTCCTGAATAACAAACATTGCATGGATGCAACTTATTTGCTTTTTTTTTGTATAGATGTGCATGTAGACATATCTTGCAACTTATCTTCACAGTTGAGTCAATTTCCTTGCGGCATGATTTTATAATACTTTTCTCTTGTTGCCTTAGGCCGCCCCCACATTGTCATCAACACTAAATGCAACTAAAGGGCAAATATAATGTTTCAGATACATGAGATGGATGCATTGTTGAATTTCCAAATAATATACTTAAATCTCTACTCTTGTGGCCGCAAATAATTGCAACATCTATAGTTTTCTTAAATTAAAGGCCTTTAATGCCTCACATGGCTAATTACCCTTTTCCACTTCTATCTACTCTACTACTTTGTATTACAATTTAGCACCCTTTAATGTGGGAGGGGTCGGAGCAAGGCAGATTGAATGTTCCGTTATGCCATTTGTATATGTGACACAAACACAACAATGAAGACATTGATGTGATTGTGAGATAATTATCTTGTTTATAAAAGTAGCAATGACATGTTTAGTGCATTACACGTTTTTCTGTCTTTGGATCTAAATTAGCATCCTATTAAGATCCAAAATGATT
Source organism: Kiunga ballochi (assembly GCA_037177335.1). Lineage (NCBI taxonomy): Eukaryota > Metazoa > Chordata > Actinopteri > Atheriniformes > Pseudomugilidae > Kiunga > Kiunga ballochi. The sequence goes on along the minus strand of JBAMIG010000024.1, from coordinate 7,740,036 downwards.
CATTTCTACCTTAAACTTGTTCAGAGTGAAGTTAATTTGACGAGTGGCTCTTTTATCAGGAGCAAAATCCAAAGCTGTGTAGATAGTGCAAAAATACATACACCCAAAATGGGGAATGGGTCTGGTGTCAGATTGGAACCAGATACCAGTGATAAATGCTGCATATGCTACTGGTGTCAGTTCCAAAAGATGGTACCGTAATCAAAGTTGCAGAGAGGTTGGTTGTTTGGGATCCAAAGCTGCCACCATGATCGAAGCTGCATAACATTTGACAGACTTCCAGCCCTCCCAGTTGGACCCACTCTGACCGGTTTGGGTATAAACATCAGTCACAAAGCAGAGAAACATCTGCACTTTGTCTTGGACCACTGGCACCACTCAAAAATGAAAGACATTATACATTTGCACGGTCTTCATCTAGTGATTTGCAAAAGACTACATAATAAAAACAGTGTTATACGATGACCACTGAGGTCAGTGTTTTGTTTTACTTTTAAAGGGTTGGGAGTCGCTATCTGATGACATCACTACATCAGCCCGTAGATGTCACAATTTGAGCCCGGCTCTTCCCATAAAGTAGGTACCGCTTAAGTATCTACTCAGCCTGAAAAATCCCAAGTGAAAACTCCTGAAACCTAGTAGAGTTGAAAAAGGTCAGGTAGAGTAGGTAGAAGTGGAAACGGAGCATTCATTTGATCTTTTCTCCATCATGTAAAGAGTTATGGGGCGTGCAGCCAATTTCAATCACCCATACAAAAGGCCCAGTAAGCTCTAACAGAACTTTCCTGCTGTGACACCATTCCGTCACCGCAGTAATGATCAATTGATGGCTAATCGTTAGTATATAAATCAGTATAGGTCAATTCATCCTTTTGTCAGGATATGACCTCAGCTGTTATTCCTTCAAGATAATATTGATTATCAATAACTGCCACAAACTCCATCACATCATTTAAGGATTTTTGAGACATACAGAAATAATAGTCATGTGATAAAAAGAAGCAAGCTGAATGTCTAAGAGGGATTAGCTTTGTTGAATATTAAGAGGTAAGCAAGTCAAGAGGTGCATGATGAAGCTGTCTCTTCCAAAAAACTGGAAGTTTTTTACAGGAAGGATTTATTCTTCCTTTCCCTCATCATCCCACAGCTTTACTTTATCACCGTGCTCATTGTGCATCCAGGCAAAAAATATGCACATCTCAACAAGTGATAATTCGGAGATACAGAATTGCATTTTAGTGTCACGTAATTTTTAATCATATTCTCTAATGTTTGTCTCCGGTTACAGATTTGCAAAGGATTCCTGTCTGCAGGAAATAATGAGGAAGATGCAGCTGAATGCTAATGTAGCCAAATGATTGTGAAAGTCCTTTTTAATAATCTGTTCCTTGTGAAAATTATTCATTGCGAAATTGTTTTATATCATATTGTTAAGCAACATTATCAAATGCAAATCAATAAATGCCAGTTAATGAAAAAGTTATATAATAAAAGATGTCACTGACAAAAGCATGCGGGTCTCTGGCCAAAGACGATAGTTGCATGAATTCAGCATGTGAAAGATCTACAAAGGTCACAGTTATGGAGACAACTTTGTGTGTTATCACAAAGACTGCACTGGGAGGACATAAGGGCAGAACAAGAAGTTAACTAGCATATAAAAGAGGGTGTAGGGCTCACACTGACAGCAGTAAGATGTAAGTAACCTGCCTGCTTAAGAACAATGTGGAGATATTCTCATTCAAGGACTTAAGCCTAATTTATTCTCCTTTACATAAATGAAAGAGTATCTTTGTGTCAACATCAAGCATCGCTGCCCACATACTAGTATGCATGCTTTACTTTGACATGATTGTCAGACAATACATCCACAAAAGGCCAGTTCAAAGTTCCCTTCAGAGTTCTGATGTTTGTTACAATGTGGCACACGTGGTGATGGTGGAGTTTATTATAACATCATTCTCAGGGAGAGTAGATGGTGGTGGTCAGTGCAAAGCTTTCTTTTTACTATGATTTCCAGTGGAAATGTTCAGTTTTGTTATGCAACAGCACAGAAAACAGATTGAAATGATATGATATATGATAGGCAGAAGAATTTCTATAGATTTATATTTCATGCCGAGTATAAGAAAGGCTATAAAGTAACAGTGAGCACAAACTACTGCAATGTAGCAGTGACATTGGGGATAGTTGTCACCTCAGATGCCATTATGAGTTCTTACGTTAGTAACAACCAGATCTATGAAAACAACGCAGAACATAATGTCGACATTGGTCACATTTATCTGCATACGACCTCCTTGTCCACAGCCTTTAAAATTGACCCACTTGTGGACTGAGCACATTAGTTCCATTAAGTCTTCAGTTTGAGAATCAACATGCACTGCCTGCTTGTTTACACTGGCAAAAACACATATTTGGTGCTGTAGAAAATACTTGGATGTAATTTGACCAACACTTTCTGAATATCTGAAACTGTTAATGATGTGTTATTAGTGTCAAGTTTTAAGTTGTTTGTTTTATTATTTGCTAAATGACTAAACACACTCCACAAGGCTGCAAAGTTGCAGCTTCTCTACCGCACCATGTACTTGCTGCCATTCATTTTCAAATAACTACACTCAGCATGTGCATAATATTTACTATTATAATTTAATAGTATTTCATATATGATGCAAAATCTCCCCAAAGTACAGTCAGAATTTTTCATCAGCTTCCATCTCTGCTCATTATTGCTAACTTTGCAGCGTTAAGTGACTCATTCATCCAATAATCATTTATTCATCCAGATATATCGCCCATCTATCCATCATTGATCCACCTGCTCTTGTTATCATCTGCCCCTCCTCTGCATCCCCTATTTATCTCATCTTGCCTTGTCCTCATTCATTCATCCAAATCTCAATCCCTCAATTCCAATATTGATCCATTCACCCCCCCCCCCCCCACACACACACACACACACACACACACAAATACATTTATCTATTCACCAATCATCCTTTCTTCCTGCTCACTCTTCCCGCTCTCCACCCCACCCGCTGCATCCCAGGCCATAGGCCTCTACGGTAAGACTTAACACGCTCCACAACCTCTGTTGTCCCTCCACACATGCACACACACACAAACTGTCAACCGCACAAAGGCAGTCCCTAGGATGCAGTGGCGAAGACACAGACATCGTTTTCACAGCTCTCTGAGCAACTCAAATGGCCCGAGAGAGGCTGTGCAGAGAAGCAAAGGGGAGAATGAAAGCGAGAGAGCAGTCCTGGGAGAAAGACTGAGGGAAAAAGTACAAGGCAACAAGGGCAACTGTGACAGAGAGAAAGAAAAATAAGGTGGCATGGTATAGAAAGCCAAGAGAAAGAAAGATGGTGATCGGAATAAAAGAAGACAATGCAAACATACAAGCTTGGGACTGAATCTAAAAGTATGATAAATATTTCAGACAGCATGAGATGAGGAATAAGTTTGTTGCTGTTGGGAGGATTGTTACATTGTTGTCAGAAATATAATTTTTATCGAAAGATAACATTTAAACAAAGAGCAAAAAAAAACAATACTCCTTTCTTAAAACCATGTAGCTTGTTTATTTTGCCCTCACGGCTACATATAGAGCTGATGACTTTACACTTTCTAGTGAGAAATACCTCGTCAAAATCCAACGGACCCAACAAAACCTCTCTGTTTTGGAAAATAGGATAATTTTTCTCCAAACAGGAGGTGTTCATCTGACACTAGTCATATCGATTTCTCATAATTAAGTGTAATGAAGCTCAAGGAATTGCTCACCAGTCACTCACTGTAATATTTCATGCAGTCTTCAGTGTAATGAGATCAGAACAGCTGCACAGGCAGAACATCAAGATCCTCTGCAGCAACAGCAACAACTGCTTCAATTTGCTGCAGGTTTAAGGAGAACTATAGAAGGGCCTCGCCTTGAGGGTTAAATAATGAAACAAAGACTACAACGTTAGCACAGCAACAGTTGAGGCGTATCAACATAGGATAGAGAGAAAAATCCAGAGTTCTTTGCTTGCTTGCGTGTAAAAGCTGCAGCAAACACCATCTCAGCACATCCATCAGTGGTGGTCATTCACAAGGTCAGCTCCCAGCACCGTCGATATACATCTTGGCAGCTCAGCAGGCCCACGCGCCTGAGCTATCACGCGCTCCTATCCAGCATATGACCTCTTTTTGCATGTTGTCGCCTCGCTTCCCTGTCACTCACCACTGCTGAGTGTTGATATAAAACCAGAGGTGGTTTTCAAAGATGGGGTCAGGACTCAAGAGTAAAATATGAGAAGACTGAAACTGGCAACAAGATTGGTTTGAAGGCGCAAGCAATCAAATCTAACTGGCTAAAGTAAATTTCTCTTCTACAGCTGCCAGTTAAGATGAAAAACCCTGTGAAGTTTTAGATTTCTTCTGCAGAAATCACTGTACTGTTTCCGTTAAAGAAGGATTTTGGCATGAACAATAGTCTTTTTTTTCCTAAACAGCGCTTTATTTTGTGTGTTTACTAAAGAGAAACTATGGACAAATGTCATCAGAATTCCCTCCAAACTGGTTTGACATAATAAGATGTGCTCTATTATGATGCTGAATACACTTTACATGATCTGCATCGCCCCTTTCTTGCTTGCCAGAGTAAAACAACTGCAGCGATGGAGAAAAAAAAAACCTCACATGTCAAATGAAAGCTACGGACACTGATGCTTTCATGTTATGTACTTTGAATTGCCTTGTACATAAAATATGCTATACAAATAAACTCGCCTTCACTTCATTTTATAATAGGCGAGTCTTCTTAAGCTTACACAGGTATGAAACTCTGAACATAAGGTGACTTCTTTAGAAAAATGTCTGACTGATTTTCTTTCTTCTTAGTTAGTTGTCGTTTCGAGGAATGCCTCTCCCTAGTGAGCAGCTGATGCGAGTGTTGACATAGCCGAAGGTGGTTTGGTTCACCTGGAGAAAATGCATTGTGAAAGCAAACAAAGAGCTGGGCATTTTGGATTTCCTGAACTGAACCGAGTCACCGGGTGTGAAAATGTCATGTTCCCCCCTCCCCTTGGGGGTCATGCATGACACACACACACACCCTCCTCACCCCCCTTTACGTTTCCTTGCAGTACTTTTGTGTCACCATGCAATACTTTTGCACTCTTTTGCAATAAGTTTGGTGTTTTTGCAACACAGGATCGTCTGACAGAGACTGATTTCATGTCTCAGAGAGGGCTCACAGCCAGTTTGAGCTGTTCTGCTCAGTTTCTTGAGATGTTTCTGGTCTGTGTCTCTCCCTCAACATCAACACAACACACATGCACCTGATACTATGTCCATGTTATACGAGGAAATATGCTGTAATGAATAAATGGATTATTCACACATGCACACCAAGAGGCAACGCTGACAAGCATGTCGCTGCCTTACTGTTGTGTCTGCTTGTGTTCAGTTGATATGATTTAATGATGATGTATTAAATAGATCACAATTTCCATTCATTTTCAAGGATTAATTAGGCAAACCCTCCACAGACCAATGTTTGTTATTGAAAATGAAGGTGTTAATTGAATAAAGAATGGGTCTATATCATTATAGATGAATGCATTATAGATTTCTTAGACTCTTCTGTTTGCACTCTTTCTCAGAAGCATCTGGTCACAGGTTCATTGATCAACTGCCTTTTATCGCTGAACCACCAGGAGAGGCAAACTAGCTTGTTACTAAAATCATTGGGAAAGAGACGGACCAAAGTAACGACAAATTTGGGAGGAAATCAGAATCGAAAGCAGAACGCAAGTGAGGAACACATCAACACAAATGAGGAATCTTTTATTCTCTCACAGAATCCATCAGGTGGTGATGACCCCCCACACCCCCACCCTGTGTACAAACTGAACACTATTACTACAATATTACTATTATAGAGCGATATTAGCACATTATATCATTTTCAATCCATACACTTTTATAATATAGTACCATAAATACCTATGATTATATCATCAGGCTGGTTTTTTAAAAAAACCACACCAGCAGCTTGACTGTAGTAGAATAATTATATTTAGTGTGATAAGTGTCCAAAATAGCCTAAATTACTGAGTTTCTTAAGATTGGTTAAAGTTGTGACCTAGTTTGAACCCAGCACAACTCCTTTGGGGTATTTTCAAAGAGACAGGCAGAACACCACCAGCAAAGAGGGGCTGCAAAAATAATCAGAAGAACAGCAGGATGTCTCTCCATGGCACCGTGAGACAGTGTCTTATCAAGCACAGAAAGATGTGCTAACTTGTTTAGACTACCTAATGCAACTATATAGGACATGATTAACTCATGTTGTCCCTATATATATTACATATAATAATTATAAAAACGAAAAATACCTAAATACCTCAATAACCTACAAACTGCTTTTAAATAATTTATAGTTTTTATTAAATGGGCCTCTTGGCAAGTAAAGCATGTCTGCCGTGTACGTTAATTAGATGTGGTTATGTTCTACTGTATAGTTTTTAGGCATTCATAACAAAGATCTATATGGTGGAAGTGATTTAACAATATGCGTGTGAGGATCACTGAGACTATATAACAAATAATCCAACTGTGTAAGGGATCAATTTGAAGCCTCCACTGAGCTGTAGAGGAATATAAATTGAGTCAGCTCTTCTAACTTGAAGCAAAAGACTTCACTTCTCACTGATTCCACTCTTCCAGTTTCCTCAGACTGTTTTATGATGACAGTGTAAGTTGATACAGTAGCATGGTTTTTCACCCTTTCTGTGAGCCTGTAAATGCTTTTACAAGGCTTGCAAGCATCTCAACTAGGAGAGAAACTTATCTTGTTTTTACAATGAAAACATCCAGGGTGGAAAATTGTAGTTTAACAAGAACGCTTTCCTGAAAAATAGAATAAAATAGTCTACCATTTGTGCTGCAGTAAGGCTGGTGCCACCTCTTCAGTTTACATCATATACAATATCTTAAACATTTTATATATATATATATATATATATATATATATATATATGTGTGTGTGTATTGCATCGAGAAAATTTCTGTCTTGCTTGAGCTTAATTCTGATCCAAAGCTTCCAAAAGTAATGACATTCCTGTCTTCCTGTCGGCTTCGGCTTGACTCACAGTACTGTATTTTGCATCTTAATTTGCATTTGTATGGGTATAACTAAAGCCCTATTTACATCATTCAAAGAGCCCAGTACCATCCAGCATTTCAACACAATAGGGAAAATATTTATAACACTTTACTGTTTATTTCGTTCATAGTTCCAGCTCGATATTGATATAGTAAAACACATTCACAGACAGAAAAATCTTACAAGGTAGTTCTGCAACTGACAGCAATAAATCACAAGCAAAAGAGAGACATTTCATCTATTTAATTCATACTTGTTGGTGACTTGACAAGCCTGATACCATGAAATTTAATGAAATGCAAATATTTTGAGTGATATTGATCACACTTTTTTACATTTTTTTTTAGTTACTACAAATTAAAATTGCACTAAACAAAGTAAATTATGTACATTTAGCTTAGACGTGCTGTAAAAATACAGAGCCTGCTTAACATTTCTGCATAAAAATCCTGAGCTGCTGCTGGAAGACAAGCTGACACGGAAAAACACTCCTCTGTTGTCAAAGTGAGTGATGAACTTAAATATGATACCAGGGGCTAAGATAACTTACCGAGATGACCACACAGTTATGTGGCTCTGCTTACACCATCAGGCATCCACAGGGAGAGGATCATGGGAGATACGCTTCATCCCAAGGTGGTTTTGATACATTTGTCATCAGATGGCAGGAGTCAAAGGAGAAGAATACACTCTTTCCATTTTCTATTTTAAACACTGGTCTTTATCCAGGACTATGTTTACTGTCAAAGACTGGAGACTCCAGCTTGAAGAGAAAGATATGAAGTGTGGAGACGGCCTTTTTTGGTTAGACAGCATGGCAGAATTTACTCCTGGAAGTAAACTCATGGTCCCATAAAAGAAAACTCTATTTATGGGATTATTTCTGTTAAACTGCTAAATGCTGTTGACATGCAGGTTGCAGATATTGCTCCAGTAATAACACCAATAAGTGGCGTCTGTTTCACATGCTTTGGTTTAACCATCGATTTGGTGTGTGAAGGATGGCACTGTGAAATAACTAAACATTTAATGGAAAACACGGGAGACAAAAATCAAAGCCTAGAGCTTAAAAAAGAATAGGAAGCAAATGTTACCGCTGAATAATTAAAAGTATCTGTTAGCTTCAACAAAGCTGACCCATTGTCTGACCTAAGATATATTGTATCAGAGCATGCTACTCATTGCTCTGAAATCTCTTACGAACTTTAAGGAAAATTAGTGAACCAGCCTGTCAATAGATGTGTAATTATTTTGGAAGAGTTCGGAAACTGTGTGTATAATTACAGCAGCAGAAAAATGACTTCTGCTTCAGAATAATGTTTGCAATCTAACCAACGTCTTCCAATAAGGGCTTGCTATTCCTTAGTAGCTTCATACTAACCCTAATAAAAGCCTTATGTTCCTCATTCTTTAATAGACAGATTCATTTCTGCCCATACTGCGATACTGCAGTTTAGAAGTCCAGTATTAACCCAATGAATTAAGAAGAACTGTGCAGAAATATCCAATTCATTCAATCTGACAAGTTTATTGGAGCTTTTATAACCTTTTATGAAGCAGTCATTAGAAAATACATATATTTACTCTTTATTACCATGGAATATGTCAAAATTATTATCGTGTAATCTGGTTTTCTAGTATTCACCATGATGCTAGAGACCAGTATCATAAGGTGAAATACAGGATTTTGAGTCAAGTATCTGCCATAAAAGGATGCAAAATGTCTCAGAAGCAGTATCTAATATGCAGCTAGCACTGATCGACAAGGTTTCAGCCGCTGAGACCAGAACTACACGTGCCTCATCAGTGAAAGGTTGTTTCGTGCACAAGCTCTATTTAAACTCGTAAAATAGACCACCGGTCAAGTCTCTGGTCAAAATGTGATGGCTGAATTCCTCTATGCAGACAAAATAAAAGAGAGACAGCTCGATAGTAACAAATAAAGACATGAAAATGGCCAGAAAGACGTGGACACAAAAGGCGCGCACATGAAAAAAGATGGAGACCTGAGGCAGGAGAAGCTGACAAATTGGGTCTGTGAAAAAGAAAACCCGACAGGAAATCTATAGACTCCGAGCTGAGATTGTGTGCGGCCCTTGTTGAAAGTGGTGTCGCACATAAAGGATAGGAAAGCCTTTTTATCTCACTGAGCTGCTGCAATGAGGGAGGAGGTCTGAAGATTATACTTGTTGCAACTGAGCCGGTGATGGCTTTAACTCAAAGCATTCAGAAAAGTGAATTTACTTTAAACGGAAAGTGAACAGCATGAGAAGGATGCAAGATGGAGAAATAAGTGTGTCAGAGTATCTGTAATGAAATTATTTCATAACCTTGCCAATATCCAGCGGAGTAAAAAGAGGGGGGGGGCACTTTTGCAAAACTGCAGTAACAAAGTTAAACTGCAGAGCGATTCCACAGGAACTGATAAACCAGTTTCTGTCACATTTTTAATCCTGCTTACTGTTGAACTACATCCAACTGAAAGCTTTTTATGAACAAACCCAGTGCAGCTTTGATTTATCTGCATGCTTTGTGTATCGACATCTGGTTTGGAATGAATGCACAGTCACCATTTTGCAATCAGGTAACTCACACGGCGCACATGCAGAGATACTAGTTCTGCATTCATGTCACAGTTTCCAAGAGGTAAATTATTCATTATGTTCCTCAGTGGTGGAAATGTCACAGGAATGTACTGCCACAGACAGACAAACACAATGTCTCAGATAGCCCGTGAGCCTGCATTTATCTTACATAAACACAGTGATTCTTATGTATATATGAAAAAACAGGATAATTTTAAACATTTAGCTTGTGTTGCTTCTTTACATTTAAGAACAGAAAGTTTCTGTTGAGTGTAAAATTTAGCACGCCTGTCCAAAACAACCACCTGACAGCAACTGTTTTTACTGAAAAGCTGAATTATTGACTTATTTTCCTCGGGACGATGAATTATCGTCTCACTGTGATTGTTCAGTGCACTAAATTACAAGCCTATAATTTTACTCCATTTACTCTATTCAATTAACGTACACACCAACAACATAATTAAAGCTCCATCAACATTAAACACCCACGAGCCGTCTGCAGCAGCTCCACTGAAGCAGCCACAGCTCCGCTTCTTGTAGGGCGATTGGACGATTGAGTCATTGTGTGTGTGACAGCAGCTGGTGGGCGCTGTGGACTAATATAGCAAAGAGGACCTTAACCATTGCCATAGACAGTGAGTCACCAGTGCCATCAGATATATCTGTGTGTTTGTGTTTGTGTGTGTGTGTTTGTGTGTGGGTGGGTATTTGCACAAAGGCACTGGCAAAAACACCATCTGATTTGCTATCTTCTTAAAAAAAAAAAAAAGAAAATCCAGCTTCATAACCTTTCTCTTTGTTTTGCTCACACTTTGCCTGTAATATTACATAACATTAACTTCAAGTAAATACTTTAATAGCTTGACACTTTAGTAAGAAATGGAGCCTTTTTGCCTGTTTGTGGAGTTATTGGGCATAAAAAAGATTGATGTTTCAGCAGGATAAATGTCATATCTTTTTTCTGTAATGGTTCAGGGTCATTTTTTTTGCCAGCCTTAAGACTTATTGGTGTCTGTGGTTGCTGACAACATCATACTGAATGAAAGTCACTTTACTCAAATGACAAATAATCTGTGGATATGAAAAGAGCAACGTGTTGCGTCGTCATTGATAGGGGAAGCAAAAGGATTGGGAATTGGGGACAAGGTGAGTTAGCTGTAAACTAGAATTGTTGACTGATTCTTATCCAGCTGATGTTTTTAGCTGACATCCCCTTTTTCCCTTCAATGCCAGAAAAACAACAACATAAAAAGCATTATAAAGTTTATTTTAACCTTTAACAAACCAGAAATCCAGAGAAAATAAGAGCCCACACATAAGGTGCTATGTGAAATGGCAGATGCAGGACGTAGCTCTGGCATGGACTGAACAGGGAGTTCCTAAATATGTGCATTCATTTTCTAAAAGAGGCAAGTTTCAATGCTGCGTACTGAGTTGACAAGCATTTAGTTGCGACCTTCGGGCCTGCACCATGCACACAGAGATTCTTTGCCATTCTCTGATACTTGCTGTTATCCACGGTAATCTTCAGATCTTCAGTCTTTGCAATTTGTTTGCAGATTGGTGCCTCTGCCTATTTTTAAATCCAAGAGGCTGTGCAAATGAATCTAATTACATATCAAATTCTCCTTTAATTGTTCTGTATTTGTGCCATTTACTTTTCCAACCTCTTGTTGCCCCTGTTCTCACTTGTTTGAGATGTGTCATTCAAAATGAACAAACATTTTCCATCAAATGGGAAAATAGATGAGAGTCAAAACCTGATATGATGTTTGTTCCTTTGGCAATAAAATCTGAGTATATGATATTTTCAAATCACTTAATTCCATTTTTATTCAGATGGTACACAGCATCCCCACTTTTTACTATAGGGTTGCATCTTGCACATAAAAAAGGTCCTGAGTTGTTTTAGTTTATTTAGCTATTTGCAGTCTTCTTGCAGACTTTGAAATCAGTTTTCAAAATAAAACAACTGATAGTACTAATCACTAACTACTAAGTTTTAAACATTTAATCTTTTTCTTTTTTTTGAACATGTCGAGCCATAAAGGTCTAATATAAATAGTCCCCATAGCTGAGTAACTTTACAGGGTTATGGGAACCACAGACTAAAAGATGGCCACAGTCTCCCAGTAGGTTTATGAGGAGTAAAAGGAAAGCTTGTTGCTATTCCTATTGTTTCCATCATCATTGCATGTGCCTTCAAACCTAGAAAATAAAAAATAGACAAAGAGCTGGAGCTAAGAGTAAGGCTGTGAGTGTTGTTGTGAATGATTGACACTTGGAGATGCTAGTAGCTAAGAGCTAACTGAGCTAACTTTGATCTAAAGGGAGCTAACTGGCTAATGGAGGTAGGCGGGCTAAAGAGCACTGCTAACCTTGTGCTACACTCTGACTTCTTCCCACGCATATTAGATACAAGTCAACCAAAAGGATACATAGTTGATTATGCCAAATTTCAATATTAAACATTAAAATGAATAAATTCACCTTTCTCATGGTTATGAACGTAATTTTTACTTATTAAATCTAAAATGTTTTTTGTACCAGATTGTTGTTTGTGGATGTGAATGACATCAGCACAGTAAATTTTAATGATCTTTCTTTTAACTATTTCAATTTAATTCAAATTTTTATTGTGATTTTTGCTGTTGTTTTCTTCTTCACAACATCTGTAATGCTTTGATGTGTTTTATGTAAAGCACTTGGAATGATCTTGTAGCTACATGAGAGGTGCTATACAATGAAACTGCTTTTATTTCCCTTTTAACATGGAAGTCTATGAGGTTTTGCTAGGTTTTTGAGGCCCATACTAGATTTTTACGCGTAGGTTAGAACACTAATGAGAAGCTCCACTTTGGGGATAGTCTGCCACTCTTTTCCAATAAAAACAGAAAGATAAATTGGTAATATTTTAATTATACCCCCAATTTGAAGCTTATATTTGAACTAAAAAACATAAAAAGGGTATTTCAGGGCCGAATAGTTTTAAGTTTAGAGTTTAGCTTTATCTTTAGGCATCTCAGGTCATTTTTCACACAGTAAGACTACCAGTAATAAAACCTGTGTTAAACTAATTGGTGGCTTCGAAAGCAGTTAATAACCAGATACACTAATATATTTTCAATACAAGCAGGCAGGAATTCACCAGGTTGAATATGTGAAGCAAGCATATATCCAACTCTGGATCATTGATCCCGGCTAGTGACGTGAGCTTGTTGTAATTAACCCACCTAATGAAGCAGGAGGAAAAACTGCTGTTAAATTACATAAGACATCAGTTCTGATACTTAAGACACATCGAACAAAGTTGTTTTTTACTCTCCGGGTTATTATTAAATGGAAGCTCACACAGCAAATATCATTTGGAGCCAGTTGTTAATTTGTGGTCAATGTGGTTTCTCCTGACGAAAGCACTGTGGTTCCTGGATTTGCCATGTCTTCATGTCTTTAAATGTGAAGACATGGATTTCATCATCCGGAAGCCACAATTATAACACAGCTAACCGTGTACAACCAAGCTGTGACATACAGTATTAGAGCTCCAGCTCAGCTACTGGTGATATCAGCTGGCTTAGCTATTACAACAGTTAACAGAGCAAAACATGTTGTTGACTATGGCATAGCATTAGTTCCACTGCATTAGACACAATGACTATCTCTGTGACAGCATCTCATTCACAAGCATGCAAACACATCTACACACACTCCCTTTATGTCACACAGCATCCCCATTTACAGCACGGTGGTGTGTTTCATGTGTGTGCCACGTGTGGCACTGTCATTAGCATTCTGATGTAGACATCTTTCTGTACACAGCTGTACGTCTTATTCTAATGAAAATGCTACCAATGACACGGCTTCATGGAGTCTGTGACACTGTCCTGTTCTGCACAACAATCAGGCTTTCAGTTCGCACATGCTTACTGTACATGACCGCATAAGCCAAGAATGCCAACAGCACACAAGTCCCTCTTCATGTTTATGCATCGGTGCACATGCATGCACAATGTCACATTCTGTACAGCAGCACACCCTCAGTGTCTGAATGCACAAAGCAAAAACAAACTTAAAAGCTCGTCTTACAGAAACTTTTTGCCTAAAATGTTTTGCCGGGATTTCCTGCACAGTATAAGCGTACTTCTTGTTTATACCTTGCTTTTACTTAGTTTTATATTTTTGAGATGTTTCAAGATGTAATACTTTGATATAACACAAAGATCTTGAAATGCAGTGCAGTTTTTCCATGAGAACAAGTAGCTCACAATGAGATGTGTCATATAGTTGTTCATTCAGTTCTACCAGCTGATATGTAGCTGCACCACCCACCAGGATTACATACTTTCCTAAGACATTTTTTAAAAATCTTTTTTACGCCTTATTTTCCGATATATTAAAGTGAATAAAATTAACTTTGAAAGGGTGGAGGTGGGTGTTATTGGAAGACACACACGCTGAGAAATACACACATCCTATGTACTGTATTTTAAAAAATAAATATATGTCTTGTGTTATAAAATACCCATGAAATCTGACTGTTTGCTCTCTTTTCAGCCACCAGAACAAATAAGGAAGTGTGTGCTGAGCCACTTCTGAGATCCAGCAACAGAACTGTAGTTCAAATTCAGCAGGAAATTGCTCATTTCACATTTGCATAAAGATGTTTAAGTACCTCTGAGGTTGAGCTTTGTTATAATAACACATAGGTCAATGCATGACCTGCATGGCTAGCATGATTAAGAGCCTCTTCACTCCTATCCTTTGAGAGTAAGACCTCCTGTTTACTTTGAAAGGCTGGATATAGGTCCAGTTCACAGTTCAGTGGATACTGGTTTCACCAAGTAGATGTGAACAATGGATGAATTGGCCGCAGACTGTTCTGTGAGTGGAAGCTAACATAGACTAAAATAAACATATATATATATATAAAAAAAAAGCAACTGTGTTTTGAACTGGAAACTCTTTTATATTTCAACATTTCAATAAAATCCTACACGACATACTCAGTCTTTAGGGTTTTCTTTCATTTTATAATGCATAAATTACAAGACAGGACTAATGAGACTGCTCCTGCTGTTCTTTTCACATCCTCACATGAAGACAAGCCCCAGCCTTCCCTCTCTGTTGTCTAGACTGGTACCAGTTACTAATGATACAGATACTGATGGGTAAAAAGAGTGGCACGCTGAGCTTAAGTCAGTTATTATTAACTTCTTTCCGTGCATTGTCCTCCATTAGTCACATAAGTTTAATGCAGACTCACCAAAACCACCTTTTCATCCATTGCTGACATCTATCATTTCCCACTTCCAAACCATCAAAGGTCAATGTGGACTTTCAGCCCAGTCAACCTCCCATCAGCAGCATTTCAACATCTCAAGTCAAATTATACCTTGTACTGTGACCTTTTACACATCTATGAACCACTGAAGCTGTAACCTCTGCATTATACATCCACACAAGACAAACAAGATTTTTTTAAAAAAGAAGAAGAAGACTTTCCTCTCTACGGATCGATCGTGCCCCTTATAGGATCCATAGCAAACCCTGGCACTTACCAGCTGCATGCCACAGATGAAGGCCAAGGTGCACCTGCCACTACAGCATCCCATGATGTCCTGCTCCCAATCTGCTGCGATCCACGTGGAGCCGAAACTCTGGATAACTCCCAAACCTCTCCTTCACAATCCCAAAATCCAAAACGAACCCCACCCCCACCCCCACCCCCGAGGGTCCGTGTGGCTGGCTGGCAGCCCAGGTAGCAGCACCCCCCTGACCAGCCTCACAGGGCAGAGCGCAGACCCTGCACTCTCTGGGAGCTCAAAGGTGACTACCTCATTCAGGTGGAAAAGCTGCTAACAGCTTCAAGTGTCCCCTAAATTTCCACCACACACAGGGATCAAAGATTCAGATGTAAGTCCAGTTAGGCAGCTGGATTTCTCAGCTTCTGTGCTGCTTTTTTAAATTTTATTTATTCCGATTTTTCCATATATTTTATTTCCTTTCTGAATAAGTCAAACTAAACTGATTGGTAAAAACACGTATCCAGGCATCGCCTCCTGAACTAGTTAGTCCAGTCAAAGTCCACTTGGATAAGGCGCATCCTCCTCCGCGTTGAGCCAACACAGTCCTGTTATTCAGCCACTTTGATGCTGAATAAGTGAACAGAGACGATGATATTAGATGGATAGGCAATATCCCCACGGATTAGATCCCTAGTTTGATAATCCGATTATGCTCCGTTTGCATTTGGTTGATTGCAGGAGCCTAATTTGTTTCAGGGTGGAGGAAACATGTGAAAGTGGTCCCTGGCTCCTCTCCTCTCCTCTCCTCTCCTCCTCTCTTAGGGGAAGTAACGTGGCGGCAACATCCTCCCCCAAAGCCCGGCTGCCTGATGTCCAGTGACGTGTCTCAGTTGCTGGTTCTCAATTTTTGTGTTTTTATCCGCTGAGACAATGGTGACCAAGTGTGCTGCCAGGATGTTGGGATATGTCAACAGCCACTGGAAGATGGTTACAGTGGCTCTGGTGGATAATGAGTCCCCCTCCTCTGCTTCATTTCCCCATTAGGTCCACAATATGAATTCAACCAGAACCCTCAGACGTCGTCCGGTTTATTAGCAGCCTTATAACAAAGACGTCTCAACGATATATGTATTTTTTTCTTTTAAAAAAGAGACGAGAAAAAAAATTAAGCAAGTCCAAATTTCAGGCAGAAGGGAACCTGGAGAAATTTCTTTTCGAGGGAAGTCTCCTAAATGTGACCCATAAAATGGACAAAATGGGCCAAATAATGGCTAACTTTTGTTTGTCGTCTCGGGGTTGTCTTCTAGGAGTGGAAAAAAGGAGAGACAATGGGAAACGAGGTGGACCAACGGACCGAGAGAGACAGCCGAGAGGAGCGACTCCCGCCTGCCATCTGTCAAGTCAAACACCGCCCGACCACGCTGCTGTTCCGGTGTAGATTTTCAGTATAAAACACCTTCTTTTATGAGCGGGGATGCAAAGCTGGATGCATAGTCAGCCGAGCTTTTTGGACAATTTCAGTGTGATTTGCAGTGAAATCTTGCAAGAAAAGTGCAGTTCAGGAGCAGATTGTATGTCATATTGAGACAGAAAGCAAACACCAATCCCCACTTTCTTCATTTACTATCTTGTCAATCTAATAAAAACGTTAAATTCTAGAGACGTAATAATGGGACTATGTTACATTATAACGTTGTCATTTTATTGTAAAACGTGAAATGGTGTTGAAGGAGATAGATTTTTTGCGTTTGTTGGCACTACAACACATAGCCGTTTTGTAGTTTTTGCCCTTGTTACTTATTGAAATAAAAAAAAACACTCAAAATCACATTTAAGTAGGCTATATTTTACCCAAGTAAGTTAAGAATTGTAGTGTGATAAAAGTATTGAGCTGTGAAACTACACTATCACTACAATGTATAATAGTATAGTTTTTAGAGAAAAAATCAATTAAATAAAAAATATCCTTATCCAAAGTATACCCTACACGTAAAAAAAAAACGTTTTTACTCATTGTCTTTAGTCATTTCGGGGGTTTTTTTTATTATTATTTAAAAGTGTTTGTTTGCACTCCAAAAAAAAGAAGGAGGGAGATTACAAACAAATATAAAATAATTTAGATGAAATTACACCAAGATGAGGCTAAAAATTTCTTATTTTTTCTGGTTTGCAATTTGTAGAGGGTCCCTGTCTATCACATTATAACATGATAAAGTAAAAAAAAAAAATATTGGTATGACAGCTCTATGCTTCTGTAAAGCTCTTTATGTTAAATCATTCCCTAACTGAAACAGTCTTTTTTAGTGGCTACAACCAAGTTAAAGGTTTGCAGGCATCCATGTGACGCGCTTAACAGCTTTCACGTTGTCTGGAGTGAAATTTTATTTGCTGTTAAATACCACAGATCACTAAAAAAGCAGCTTAACGTTGCAACTTTTAAACAGACACCAGCTGTCTGTTTGCTTTGAAAAGAAGTTGAATTTTAGCTAATTCTGCAATGTGGTGATTTAGTTCTTATAGTAACAAG
>JBAMIG010000024.1:7690140-7704551 GCA_037177335.1 Kiunga ballochi | reverse complement strand
TGTGTGTGTGTGTGTGTGTGTGTGTGTGTGTGTGTGTGTGTGTGTGTGTGTGTGTGTGTGTGTGTGTGTGTGTTTCATGTCCCATCAGCAGCATAGCTTTGGGCTATTTTTTATTTGCATAATGAAGTCAATAATGCTGGCCTCTTGGGAGGAAGCATGGTGACATTTTTACTAATTTAATAAGAAGCATTGTAAATGTGTGTGCGTGAGAGAAGTGAGACGGACAACTGATGTAAAGTGTAAAAGTACGACAAAGCAACTAATGTGTACAAAAAATAAGATGCAAGATAGAAATAAGAAAAGACTGAGGTAGAGAGGAGCAGAAAAATGTAAAGAGGACTGGTTGAATGAAAGAATGGAGAACAAAAAAATGAAACTATGGAAAGGAAAGGTAGAGACAGAAGAGATCAGGAGGTAAAGGTGAAGGGAGGACACGAAGGTAGAAGCAGACAGAGGTGTGAAGTGAGGAAGGGATGTATGGAAAAGGACAAAAAAACAAAAAAAAAAGGAAAAGGAAACAGATGAAAAAGTGGGGTAGGTTAAGAAGTCAGACATAATGAAGGGGCAGAGAGTGTTATAGAGACACAGATGGCTGATTTATGACCAGTTTGTTCTGCACATCTGTTTTAACAACATGCTTTATGTCCTCATTGTCCTTCCTGGTTAAAGGCCTGTATGTGTCTGTGTGTTTAAATCAAGTATGAATGTAAGTCTCTGCAAATCTTGGATGTTCTAATTCAAGTCCTATACAGCTGAATTTAAAAAGACAAACATGCATTTCATTACTGTATGTAGTATAATGATCTATCGTCTACTACTGTATAATTACTGGTAGACTTCATATATTTTACTGTGGTGGTGTTAATATTAAAATTACAGCGCTAAACTGTACTGCTACAGCAGAAAGGATAATAATTCCTGTTCAGGAGATAAATGAGATGATTATTCATGACTATCTCTACTTAAATTAGTAGAAAGAAAACATCAATAGAAATCAGAGGCAATTCAAACAGTCAGAAAACAGAAGGTCATATACGTGTACAAAAAGACATACATTTTATAATAAAGGACAAAATTTTGTTTTAGTGCCTGTAAGTATCATTTCTCACTTTAATAAAGGTTTTGTTTGTGTTTGTTTTAATTATGCAACCATGAATTACTGGAAATAATTTTTATTTGCTTTGATGAGTACTGATAATAAAATACTCTGTACTATAGGTGAACAATCTTAACCGCATTTAGTCTAAGTTGTCAAGAAATTAAATGACTAATATTTTATATCACGCTAACTCATTTATGTGTTAATCACAGTTCATATAATTTGTAATGTTCTGGTATGTGTGAGTTTTGTTTTGCTTAATTTTATATTGAAATAACCTACACTGATCAAAATGTAAACATCTTCATTTTACCTGTTGTCCCAATGTTTGACCTTAAATTCATCACACTTCATTAAATTTCTTACAGGCTTAATTAGACTATAAAATCAGCCAGTTAATCAAACTATTAGCACAACTTCAAACTATACATAATATTTTGATCAGTTAAGATTCTCATGGTAATGATGTTTAGCTTTGTTATCATTTTCATCTTTTCATCAAGTGCCATGGTGCTGGTTACCATGTTCTATATGAGGCTGGATGCTATTTTCACACAAATATATGGCACTAAAAGAGCTTAAAACTATGGAACATAAATGTTTGGAGACATCTCATCCTTGTAAAACTGAGATATTTCATATTAACCAATTGATTGCTAACACTGAAGAATAATAGAATCAACAAACTACTTTTTTTTTTTTTTACTAACACAGTTGCTTAGTTTTATTAGACTATCCTTAAGGTAACATCTGTGTGTAATCAATACAAAGCCTAATCAACAGCAACAATGTTGTTTTAGCCTGGTTCTCTGTATTTTAAAAGAAATTGTCCACTCCTCCATGGTAGCTCTGCAGGGTTTGCCCATGTTTACAATTGGTCAGGCGCTTCAAACACCACCTCGTTTTTGTGAGCACTTACTGTTCATATTTGGAAACTTTGAGATGAACCGCCCAGGTTGATAACCAGCTATATAGTAGTACTATACTACTATGATATAGTAGACTTGTAGGCTGTACTATAAAGATTAATTTTATCTTGACGGGGTAAATTCGGGGTTAACTGGACTATGATGCTGGTTCGCTTCTTACTAAGCTGTATTACCTCAGCAACAGATGCAGAACAGCTAACCCAGAGCAGGTTATGTTCTGGATAAGAGATCGGTGAGTATAAAATCCTCTACTGATCCATCAGATTTAGTGAAAAATGGCCAGCCCATTTTTAGACGATCCCGTTGATGTTTGTGCACAAATACGGAGAAGCCTCGGAGCGCTTAAGAGAGTAACAGTGTTACTTTTAACCTGAATTATATTACTTAAAAAGTATTTGTATTTTGAAGAATAATAGGTAAAATACACTGATCTGCAGAGTTTGTCTATGTTTGTGATTGATCAGAACCTCCAAACAACACCCCTTTTCCTATGAACCCGCACTAATCCTAATGGGAAAACCCAGGGTCTATAAGTAGCTTCGCAATAGAACTTATCCACAACCTGAGAGTCTAGGTCAGTCAACCCAAGTAACGGGGAAAAATCCAGGGTATATTAATCACCCTTCATAGTACAGACCTCTGGGTTGTAAATATATATAGGCTTTACCCAGGTAAACAGCAGTATCTCCTGTATGTTAGGTCTTCATGGTACAGACCTCTAGAGGCAAAATTAAGACTCTTAACAGACTTTCTACACTCAGAAATTTAATATTTGTTTACCACACCTTTATAGTCCTCATATAAAGGGTACTTTTGTTTGCATTTTTTAAAATAGCACTGTTTGTGTGTTGATGGCCTGGATTCCCAAACTTAAGTAGCAACAGTTCACCTTGAGGCACTGGAGGTATTTCTTGGCCATTTCACATCCAGCTGTGTCTGTATAAGCCTCAGGTGGGAACTTGTCCTTTTTTAGTGGATGAGGTGCTGAGCAGGCAGAAGCAGGGTTTGATGAGTATTTTACTTTTCTGCCAGTACTCGAGAAGCGATGTAACTCTTCACACTTTCACAATATTAGAGCCAAATTATCCTTCATATGTCAATCTGATTGTTTTATTATGAATCCCATAATGGTTTTTGTGTTATAGTCGTTAAAAGCCCGACTCACGGGGATGGATGTAATTAGGGCAGTGTATTTTTCTCTCAGACTAACCTGCAATCACACTCTGTGGAGTATGTAGACACAGGTTGGTCCTGTCAATTGCTGCAGGTTTCATCAGAATTACTTGGGAGGGTTTCATCAGAACGTCTCTTGAGCATTTAGTGGGAACATTTAGTACATCTGTAACAGAAGAGATTAAAAGTTTGTGAATTGTTACAGTTTTCTCAACACATACATCATCATGATCTAAAACCACCAGATTTACATGTCTAAAAACAGTCTGGCCTTAAACACACAATAAATAAAGATGGCCTACTAATGAGACAAAAATAAAACATTTGTGGTGTAAACACATTTTGCAGCTTTCTCTGCCAGAAGATGTGTCTCTTGGAGTTTAAGCATCCTTCCTTTGTACCAAAAATGTCCTCTTTGGCATATAGATGGATTTTTCATGCAGGTCCTTCCACACAACATTTAGGTTAAAATAGAGACTTGAGCATGTTCATTATAAAACATCTTGTACTTTAACCCTGAAAGTCACAAACAGGTTTAACTCTGACTTCAATGTTTTATAAATGTGAGCTTATCATTCTGTTTCTGGTTTGCCTTTTTACAGTTGTCATGAAGTCTGAGTGATGGAATAAAATGTCTTGCTTTATTTTATCATAAAGCTTTTTCTTTTCTATACCTGCTCAATCCACTGCACTTCCTAGGGGAAGGTCTGAGCCTATCCCAGCAGCTATCACGCAGGCAGCAGGCTACTCAATGGATCAGTCGCCAGCATTTAAACGAGTTGTTAAAATGTGAACTCAGTTTTTCTGACCAGTCTAGTTTGCAAATGATCTTTTTTATTCAGCGTTCATGCAGAAATATATTATTTCTATGTGAGATCGATCATTTTTACATGATATATGAACTGCATAATGTTCTAACAAGGACAAAAGCTTGAGCTTTAAATTACTTACTGACTGCATCATGAAACCTGATGCCAAAAACATTGAAGTTTCCTTCACAACAGATGTATATTTTCTCCTTGTTATAAAAATGAAATAGTGTGATGTTACTTATATAATTTACAACACAACCCATCATGTCTATCTGGGTCGTTCCACTAAATTGGTGCCATTTCTATGTTGCAAATAGAAATGGATGGTTCAGTCCTGTTACTGATATGTATTTGTTTTATTCATAAAATAAGTAACAGGACTGAAAATAGCAGTATAGAATTTGCAAAAACATGAAATATAACCTCATGGCATTTTTAATAATAGCATGAGGAGATTAAGCATTATCTAAAGATTTAACAAAAATATCTCTTTTCAAAATTAACAACTGCATAATTATTGCATAATTTCAGTGACAGGACAGTTTGCTGACATTGACCTCTTTGATAATATTTAACTATGACAAAATACACAGAAAGAGAGCTTAGTTTTGGTATTCCCATGGCCTTCAGAAGATCTGACTGATGCTCCTTCTTGTTGTGCATGTGTTTCAAATAAATTAGCAGGGTTATGTGTTAGAGTAACAGGGTTATTAATGATATATTGTTCCAAAGTGTGATGTTTTAAAGTGAGGGACTGGTGAAATATGCAATGTAAAAGGCAGGGGCGCCCAGGTCTGGTTTCCGAGATCTAACATCCTACAACTTTAGATGCCATCAACACACCTGAATTGCTGAATTGCTTCCTCTGCATGTCATCCAGCGATGCAGAGGCCTGGTAACAAGCCGTTTATTTGATTCAGTCTTGGAAGACAAGGGTTTTATCTAAAAGTTGCAGGATGGTACGAACTTGGGCACCCCTAGTTTGAGGTGTATATGGTAGGTTTTTATATTCTTTCCAGCACATAGCTTAGATTTATATTTAAACATTAGGTTTCCCAGGTACGAAAACGACAGCCATTCAGTGGAATGACCCATCTGCGGGATTTCTGCACTGCATTCAGCCAAGTTTCTCACCCGACACCTCATGGGCACACGAAGATGCAGCTGAACAAGCTGAATCAATATTCATTGTAATCATTTTTTACTCATATTAAAGCTGAAATGGATCCAATATTCTATAAAGGTTTGATTAATGTCAACACATTGTCTCAAATCTGAGGTTAATATTCAGAAATTATTTCTCTCAGTAAAGTTGTATTTATTCACATCATCAGGACATTTCAGAGGTATGTTTTGTGTCTTAGCATTTCAGTCATTTATGGAAAATTATTCCATGATGAGGTTTGAAGATGTGACTCCACAGTTGAGTGTAGCTTTCACGTTATGCTTTATTTCAGTTTATCGCCTACCTTGTCTTCCTCTTGTCTTGTTAATGCATTATTCTCTCTTACAGGCAAATGTTTGATGGAATATTAGGAGAGAGAGTAACTCAAATGTTCTCTGCAGTTGTGCATTAAGATCAAGCTCAGCAAAGATGATGAAAACTTTGTTTACTTACTGTGTTGTTTATGCAAGTAATCTGTGTGGTTTTTGCAATTTGTTCATAGTGCAGCAAGCAGAGCAACATTACTGGAAAGCACATGGGTTGATGCTGACCAGTTTGGCTAACATGTGATCAGAGAGGAACAAACCAGAGAAGAAGAAAAGGGACAAAAAGACAAGCAAAATACAAACAGCTAAAGAGATGGCGGAAATTTTGAAGATAGTGTCAAGTAATAATCAGAAGGTTACTGGTTAGAATCCCACTTCCCCTCTCAGTCTGTCATTGACTCATAGGGCAAGAATCGACATTGTCCTTGCCTCCAGTGTCTGTATAGCTCTGCATGAATGTTGGCTGTTAATATTGAATTGCTGCCACTTTGACACCACCATGTATGAATGAGGACAGAACGAATTATGGATACCAAATAAATAAATAAATAAAATTCTTCTTGTGTTATCACAACAAAAACCTATCCAAAATTGACAAATATCCTGCATACACATGGAGCAAACCATGCTCTAGCTGTGGAAGGAAGCAGGAACCTTCTTAGTGTGAGGGTGCTGACCACCACACTGCTTCACAAGGATGCATCCATGTCATGATAGTTCAAGCAACTCACTTTCCCAAGAGCAGAATAAAGCAATGATAAATGTGTGCATGGGTGTTGTGTTTGTGGACTTCTACAATGGACATTGCATAGCAATCACTATTCCTCTTCACCACAAGAAGCTTCAGTGACCAAACATGTGCCCAGAGAAGAATGAGATATTGTCCTGATTGAGACTGACACATTTAGTTCAACCATTCTCTCTCTCTGAACTTTTGTTGGTATTTTTTAAGCACCACCATAACAGTATTTTCACATGGTGTTCAAGCCTAAATGTAAAATCTTATATGAGCAGTAGGAGAGGCAGGGAGCCTTTCAACATGATGCATGACAGCATGCTCTACCTTTCTTTGGTAAACTGAATGGTTTGTCTTCTTTCCCAATGTATGCAAATTACAACAGTGATAACTTGCAGGTTTTCAAGTGGACCAGAGTTTGTTAAATATTCACACTGCTCTACATCTGTCTTCTCAACTCTGGTCCTAAGTACCCCTGCCCTGCATGTCTCAGAGGCAACCCTACTTTAACACACCTGATTCAAATTAACAAACTTTCTCATCTAGATCTTTGCAGCCTGTTAACGAGCATTTATTCCATTCAGGTGTGTAAAAGTAGGGTTGCCCCTATGTGCAGCGCAGGGGCTCTTGAGGACCAGGGTTGAGAAACTCTGCTCTAAATGAACTCATGTAGATGGGTTTGAACGAGGGTTTGCTTAAAGCAGACCAAACAGCACCAGAGCAAACAAACCTATAAAATTCAATCTCTAAACTCTTATATTCATACCATGTTTCTATAATTTGAGTTTGTTACACAACATACACAGACGAGAGAAAAAAACTCAATACTCAGTAAATTAGTGAAACACAGGATGAAGACAGATACATAATAGTTATCAATAGGGATGTTTAATATTGGATTTTTTAAATCAATATCCGACATATGGATTTTTTTCAACTTTTAATCTTCCAATCCCAATATCAACTGTTAATCGACAGATCCCCCACTTTGCAACAAATTTGATGATACTTTGAAATATTCCAAAACGTGAACGAGTCCACTTCCTCCTTATGCTGCTAATACAAAACATTTCATTGCTGATATCAATATTATTGGTAGGACATTGGACATCTATTAAATTCTATCATTGCGCTCTTTGTAAATTCTCAGCAGTCTGGCTGATTGATTATTATCATCAATAATGCAAAAAAGAAACTATCTCAAAACTAAAACAGGGCTCAGTCTTGAGGAAGCTCACTGTCGCAGCAATTCCATTACTTGTTGAAAACGGATGCTGTTGCACGTTGTAGTGTTTTAAAAGACACTTGGTAGATCTAAATATAGGGTCACATTAGTTATCAAACATGCTTTGATATTCTTAAGGGAACAGTGTGGTCAGATTTCTTGGCATCTGAAAGGGATAGATTCAGAGGCGTTATGATGTTGGGTCCATTTGTCCCCATAGGACAACATAAAACTGCAAAGTTCTTCTGAAAGATTATCTCTTTAGTAACATTTCTGTCCTGATCAGAGCAATCTCCTCCCTGCATGACAATTACCCAATCCACAGGACTGGTGGTGTCATTTGGTAGTTTGATGAGTTAGAAAATACTGTCATCCTGATGCTGTAGCATACAGTTTCAGCCCAGATTAACACAAATGGGAAATTAGGACTGTTAGAGGTTGCTCTTTAACTGGTACCATCTCACATTGCTAATCCTTTGCCTCAGAGATCACAATGAAGCAAGTGCTACCAACTTATTAGGGATGTTGTTGTAGTAGAATAAAATGAAAAGTGTAAAGTCACAGTTCGAAGTATTAATTTAAAGCCCACTACTTTTCATTTTTATGGTTTCACAAATGATAAGACCTGAATTTCATGCAACTTGTGTGTGTCATGTCCCTCAGCCCCCTCTTTGCGTCCTGCATCTAAAACGGTCCAGTTCAATGTTAACACCAGCTGCTGTCTGTATCTCTAATTATAGCCTCTGCAGTGCAGGCTCCCAGGGCAAGACCGGGGGTCAGGTTACTCCTTCCCACAGCTCTCTCATATAAACACACTAACACACGCAAACACACAACATCTATATAAATGGGCTTCAAAAAATAAAAAGCCTCTTGACAGGGCTTAAAAATTCACAGGAGGCTGTGCAAGTTATTTATTCACTTATTCACAGTTCTTATTGGCCACAGCTTGTAATCATAGGCACATTGCAGTTATTATGCATCCCCTGAATGAGCTGTAGGTTGGGACATTTAAAGGTGTAAAAGAAAAACTTAAAACTTGATTTTAAGCTGAGTGGATGCCTTTGGTCCTAAAGTAGATTTCAATGTTCCTGCCGTTGAAGGATCAGACATTTATTAGTGTCAGATCTTTTTCAATCAATAATGTACTTTTAGAAAATCAATTAAAATACCCATTAATTCGATTAGGAGTAAAATAATTGGCCTACTATTTTTTAATGAATCAGGCAATGATCAGAGATAGGGAAACAGGCTTCTCGGGGGTAGAAACACTAATGAAATATCAGCTGCTAGCAGCTCCCTCATCATTATATCATGATTAATAAGTTCTGTTTTTAAAGGCACACTGCAGAGAAGACCTGTAGAGCTTTATTTAATCACTTCTTTCATCCTTTCTCTCCCCCTTCTTATGTTTTCATCTTTTGCTTCTTTAAAATAAGTTGTTCTGTTCTATGCTCTCACAGCTCCCCTTTGGTTCCTCTCTTCCTTCCTCCCTTCACCTCTTCATCTCTATTTTGAACCCTCAGAGGGGGCAGGGTGACTGAGTGGGTTGACCTTCTGTTGGTTTTTCTCTCTCTCTCTCTCTCCCTCTCGCCCCAGCATTTAAACATCAAAATCTTAGAAACTTTTACTTAATTTCTAGGACAGAAACTTCCTTCAAAAGCATCTTCAAACTTGTGGTGAACGGAATAGAAAAAAAACTTGTTCCCTGGATTTCCTCTCTTTTTTGTCTCCCGTGGGGACATTTTTTGGGTGTATTTTTAGACCTGTCATGATCCACGCTTAAGACAACTGTCGCACACTTTTTGCTGCCGGATTTGAGCATTGCCTTCTCACCATCAAGTGGGGCCAGAAAGGATTTAACAAAGGAATTTGACGTGTGTTTCTATGGAAACAGTGCATTTCCAGAGCCTCTGAAGGACCAAAGGTTATCTGTGAACATCCAGCAGTTTCAAAGACTAAGGTACCTAAAGAATCCATTTCTCTCAAGCAGAACTTTTCAATAATGATCTGAAACGAGTGTCTGAACATTTCAAACACAGGCTGAAGATCATCAACCAGTAATGCTATCCATTGTGTCTTTCTAAGCTGCAGGGCCATTTGTCTTATAATTATGGGGGAAAAAACAATATTTTATTTTCTCTCTTGGATTTTAACTTATACTAAATTAATAATGAATTCCTTTATTATTATCCCATTTAGATTTCTGTTTATTAAATAAATCATATATGAAAATGAGAGATTAGGGTAAAATTACATCTTTAATAAGACTAATTCCCTCGTTTTTCCTGGAGCATTGCGATAAAATTTGCAGCGCAATGTGCTGCATAAATTTCTCTTGCTTTCCGCCTTTGTCATGCAGCTATTGCTAAAACTGAAATTACAACTAAGCTATAAATGTTGCAAATGGATTAACAATAATAATCATTTCACACCCAAAAATAATAATGTGTAATAAATAACAGTTTAATATTGTGTGTAACTGGCAGATAAGTCAGCCAGTTTCTCATCCTCTGCAAATATATTTCCATCTATGGAAAAGTGGACTTGCAAAAATGTTAGCCCTGATGAGACACACTGTGAAGCTTTTTAAAAATTACAAAGAGCAAGCATGTTCTGCATAGAGACTCATCTTTAACCATTCTGTCTAAGTTTGGCTCAGTTTGCTTGCATACTTACTTTTCATGCTGGAATAAAAAATGCTAAACAAGTGGATAGTTACAGGCGTAGAAACAGGTCATGTAAAGCACTGAACAGCATCTAGACTTGTTTTGTCTTGTTGCATACTCTAAATGTGTGTTTTGCCCTGCTCAACATGTCTTGTACTGCTGCATACTTGTGACTGTGCATTTAGGATTTAACGTGCATATTTTCATTTATCTTGTTATCCAGCTGCAGTTTATCAGCCATGCCAGGACCACAACAATAGTAAAAGAAGAAAGGAAAACAAAAGTCTTGCATAATCCCTAATCAGTTAGACCTTAAAAAATTGTCTTTAGCTACCAGAATAAAACCCTATTCTGTCCAAAATACATTTTTCCTGGTTTCACGTTTTTGGCATTATGACTAATTTAGCCAGAATCTACCTACAGTATGTGACAAGTTAAGTAAACACAATGTTAAATAAGCAGCAACATTTTGTGTACTTGTCAAAAAAACAAAACTGTCCTAAATGTATTGTTGGAAAAGCCAGACCAGTGCTCCATGGCATCTCCGTCTTGTGACCCTGTAAACAAAGTTGAATGTACTCCTCCTTAAGCCTGAGTTCAAAGTGTTCAGTATTTCAAAAGAAATATATATCTTCTCTTTTTCCTTTCAGCTTTTTGGGATGTCTCAGATGTATCTAGGCATCCATAGAGGGGCTGCGAGCTTCATGTTGGGAACTGCTGTGTTTGAAAGAATTTACTTTGATGTGAAATGATCAATTCATCTGTTTTAAACCCACATTTAACCCTTTTTTCTTCATCTCTCAGCAACATTATGTAATTTTTATACTTTAAATGAACAGATAGAGCTCTATTTAAATCACTGCTTAATTATTTTGTGCACATAAGTTGCATGTACCTTCTGAGCATATGCCATGTATTGTTGCATTCACACAACTCAAAAATATTGGTTGTATTTTTGTGTTCAGTAAATTGGGTTTATCTGCCAAGCTGAAGGTTTCACACTCTAAAACGTTATCACTTAGTTATTAAAAGATCGGTATCAAAATTTTAAGACCTAACCCAACAGAAGAATATCTTCGGCAGCAAAAAAAACTCATAATAGATCATGATACAATTACCAGGAAGAAAAAGATGGTTTCAAATTAGGTGATTAATTTTCATTAGGTTTTGTTTTGTTACAAATGAGTGAATTCTACCCACATTTGGACCACATATCAATTTACTTAAGTATCATTTGATCTGTTTATTACAAAGGTTTGTGCTCTAGTAACAGCATTAAAGGAACAACTGGGCTGTTACTGCCTTTCATTTGCCCTTAAATGCCAGTTAGTAGTCTGAACCCACATTGTTCTAATTCTGTCCATTCCTCTGGTGTGGAAGAGGCATAAGGTGGTGTCCGTGAGTGTGTGTGAAGACCAGTTCAGCCCTTTATAGTAACAACAGGTGGGCTTGGTCATTTGTATTTACTAAGAGGACAGACACAGGTTAGAGGGAAATGTGTTTACAGGTTGTGAAACAATGAAACACGGGAAGAAATCCACTCTGCTGTTACAGGTTTCTATTTGCTGCAGTACATTTAGTCCATGCTCCGGTCTCCGATCATTTTTACACTGTGGCTGTTGTACCTGATGCTGATCAATATTTTGGTCTGACATGCTGTTGCCAAAGCGTTGCTTTGATCAATAATCAGCTTTTATATCACATGCATGCACACCCAGGCACTAAAGCGGTTGGCTTTCACCTCGGAAGTCACACAAACCAAATGATGTTGAGCTAATTCTTGAGTTTGATGAGCACAAACAGGAATGTATCAAATGATAGGAGTGCCACAAAAAGTAAATTAATTAATTAGTTGGGAAATTAATGAGGGAATAAATCAAATATAAATTAAATATTTAGATGATGAAATATAAATATTTTGGTATTTTTAATTTATCAAAGTATAATTTATTCTTTTATTTACATCTGTGTATTTTTCCACTTCTTTTCCACATTTAGATTTTTATACATTTATCCATTTATTTTCTTTTTCTTCCTCTTATATTTCCTTATTCTTTTCTCTGTTGTTCTCCTCCCATCCAAGCTGTGGACTATCTTTGGATACCCTGCACAATGATGACAGGTCACTGCGCTCTGAGCCAATGGGATTTCAGTATGACTGTGCCCACCACTCTAGTAGATATATTTACTTTTTTATTTATCCCTAAACACCTACTATTTGTTTCTGAAACTATTTCAGTAAGTCATTCATATTAGACAAATTATGCTTCATATAAGGGTTTGGTCCCACTTATATAAAACAGTCTATTGCACTTATAGTTATCTGGATATTGCAACACGAATGACTATAGACAGTCATGTAAGTATATATATACACATTGCAGCTGATTAAATATTTAGAGAAAAAAACTGCCTGTAAGAAATGGATTCACACATTTTTCTCATTGAGATATGAAGTTGCTGTCAAGTTCAGAAAAAGCAGAGGTGGCAGTCATTACCCCTGTTGTAAAGTCTATCACTCAGGCTAGTTTGGTGACTTTCAAGTTATTTTTCAGGGTGATGAAGCACTCTACACAGTGGAGAGCTTTTTCACAAGAAAAACAAGTTCAGCAAACAGTCAAGACTTTAGTAGGATACAAATTTATGATGGAAAATGATTTTTACATTAAAAAAATGTCTTATCACCAGGTTCCTAACCTGTTCCTTAGGAAATCTAAAAATCTAAACCTGACTGATCAAGACTGATTTATTATTGATAACTGTGAGTCTCAAACAAATAAAGCAAAACGAGTTGAAAACCAGATCCAGTGTTGTTCTATTATAACTTTAATCCTTAAAGCATGTTCAGCAGTAAAACAATATAGCTTTATGTCCTCCAAATATGGTGATTTAAGACTTTTTGCATAGATAAGCACATATGTCAGTATTTTACAGGCTACAGGACTCATCTAATACACTCAAGTAGTTTGGGTGATCCAACATGTAAAAGTAAATTTGTTAAAAATATGCTTGGCTGGACTGAGGAAGGTATATCTTCAGGACCACTGCCAACAATTACATTATGTCTAAATTATCGGTAGAAAAGATGAGAGGGGAGGTCTCTTAAGGAGTGTCATAATGACCCGGTCCTTAACAGAGCAGCACTCAAACGGCTCTGCATCAGAGTAACTTATCACTTTGTAACCACTGCTGTATGATGAGAGTGTCAAACAGAGACAGAATGAAATGCAAACCCATTCATAGATATACAACTGAAGCAGCCTTACACGGGCAGATAATCATGTTATTGGAGCAAAGCTTCTCTCCAATTGAATGAAAACATTTTTCAGGAAGTCATTTATCTCATCGCTCAGATGTTATCTCCTCTCATCCTCTGCTATTATTCCCTCTCACCCTTTCTCTATCATGGCATCCTCCTATTTTTCATTCACACTCTCACACAAACAAACAGAAGATGCTGTAATGAGTCACCAGCATCTGCGTAAATAAACAGCTTCTGTGTGTATTAATCACAACAGTGATATTTCTGAAAGCACAGACTGTACTGAAATCTGGCTTTACTGGTAGGTTTCTGCAGAGATGATGCCAATGTTGTGTTATATAGTGCGCTTACAATACAACAGCATAACGTTAAATTCTAGCATAACAGCATCGGGCATATTTTAAGGTTTTATCGGCAATGATGCACGGTCGATCAGATTAGGAAGGTACACTTACAGATATCACAATTGAGCCACAGGACATTCTGCTATGAGGCTAATGATAGGCTGTGGTTAAGTTGCATCAGGCTTATTATGGCTGTTTGATCTGTTTAAATGATTTAAGGTAGCTGCAGCGTCTGAACTTAGAGATGTGACTCCATAAAAATCTCTCACCATTACCTTTTATTCATCTTTTTTAAACATGAAGAAGAGTGCTCTAACAGTAGTTAACCATAATGTCCTGAAACAAATGGGATTATGGCAATTCATTGACGGACATGACTTGTTTTGTCATACACAAAGTAAACAAGGTGGGCTGATATGAACTGATGTCATGACTTCACTCAGACAAAGATGGTAATAACAAAAAGAAAGTATATTTTCTTTATCTTCAAATGTTTTGTATGTGAATAACTGCCTGAAAAGGTATTCAAAAACAACCATCCATTAATAGGATGTGATAAACCATTGTCTACTGAACAAAAAAGTGGGCCAGATTAAAGTCAAGTCAAGTCAAGTCAAGTTTATTTATAAAGCACGTTTAAAACAACAGTCGTTGACCAAAGTGCTGTACAG
>JBAMIG010000024.1:7668452-7681358 GCA_037177335.1 Kiunga ballochi | reverse complement strand
TGTCTGCAACCCACTAGGTCAGAGCTCACAAATACGAGTTGAAATTAAACAAGTAGATGCAAAAAGCTTCTTCTGCTTTGACCAGTTTTATCTTGAAAAGCAAACTTTAAGGTCAAAGTTCACAAATTATGCTCTCCATGTAGATCAATTTCTTTCCCTCCTCACTAATGAATCCTTTCACTGCAGTACTCGCAATATCATGAATTGATTTTGACACAAAATGTTCCGTTTAAAATGCTCCAATGATCAACTGTTAATTAGGTTTAGATATAGACATTTACTTGCAGCAAGTCATTACATTAATCACCAAAAGGCCTGAGGCAATAAATCTACTGAGAGCCTCTGGACCTTAGAAATGTGCAGCATGCATGATTAGCTTACAAGTTCAACAAGATAAAGTGACTCACTGTTGATTTAGCCTTTAAACCAAAGTGCTGTGACATCAGAGCTCTATTAATGTTTTTATAGTATTTATTTTTTTTTTATTATTATTTTATTTATTATTGTATTTATTTATCATTTTATTTTCATTTCTCAGTTTAAATTTGAGCATGGGTTTTTATCAACATGTGCATGTGATCCTTTGTTTTTTTTTTATCTAATATAAATCTGACATAATGCCATTTTCATGGCTAAAGCAGCATTTTGGTAAAAAGTATGAAAAAGTTTTTTTTTTTAATTATTTATTAAAGAAAGCTCACACAGTTACAATGATTACTTTGTTATAATGCGTTATAGTGGAACTAAATAATGGTTTTAGCAAAGATTGCATTATGTCTATTGCAGATCTTAACAAGTATAAAAGAGACTCTGTGAATGAAAAGGATGTAGAAGCAGATTAAAACAAACTCAGGCAGAGATTTGATGTGTCGAAACATGCAGGTGCATTATTTAAAACTATAAGGTGATGATCAATACAATGTTTTTCTTTAAAAGGTTAAATCAGGAGAACGTAAGGTGGGCTCTGTATCCTGATAGGGCACTAGTGAAATTATTATAAAGTTTTCACAGACTCACACATTAACATCCTTTAGCCTCACTTATCCAGCTTAGAAATTACTTTAGACATCCTTTTTCTCCCTCCATGGGTTATTTTCTCGTGGTATAGTTTTTTTTTTTGTATCTTGTTTTTTTCTCTTTATATGTGCTAAAGTGCCCCACACCCAAAAATAGGAAAGAAAAGGAAAGAGAGGAAAACGAGACTGAGGATTTGAACAAGAAAGTAGAACTGTGAGAGTAAATAGAAAAAAAGGCAATAGGAAGAAAAAAAACTATAGATTCTGGAGACAGAAAAACACAAACGTAGACTGACTCACTAAGTAACAACAATAAAACAAACACAAAGAATTACCGAGGGGAAAGGGTTGCTGTCTATTCCTGGTTTCTCTGGCATTGTGTGGAGTGCCAATCAAAGAAATGTCAGTGCATTAATCAGTTATTTATGAAGCTGCAACTCTTCCACAGTGGGAGAGGAATAGGCAAAAAAGCATCTTCCATCTGGCTGAAGGAAAATTAAAGAGATCCGCAGAGAAAATCAAAACAATGCATTTAGTACTTTAGAGATGACAGCTATCGTAACAGTCACACAGAAGAGATGAATGCTTGATTCACACAGCCCTCAGAGAGGCAAATGCAAAACACCTGCACTGGAGCAGCAGAGTAGATCAGTGTGTTTTAACACTGTTGGCAGCTTAAAAACAGGTTTTATTTCCACAGTTACAGGCCAAAGTGGAATTAATACCTTACTTGTCATAGATGGATTTTAGTCATGCAGCGGCAGAGGCAAGTCATTATAGTCTTCAGCCATTTCCACATCATTATAATCATCCTTGTAGCATCACTGATAGCTCCTTTCATCCAGCTTAGCACCTCTGAACAATGCAACGTAAGGTAAATAAAAGCTAATAAAGTCTGAGTTGCAACATGAAACACGGCTAAAATAAGGAAAATTATGTGTGACCACATAGATGAACTGCAATGCAGTTTCCTGTAGTGATTGTCAAGTTTAATCTTTATGTTTTTAATTGGTGATTTTAAGCTTTGAATGCAGTAGAACAACCTTGATAGCTGTCAGGATGCCAAATATTTGTTGTTTTCTTGTTGCCTCGAGGAGGGATGGCCAATTCTGGTCCTTGAGACAGGGATGCAGCTGCAGGGAAACTCCTAACGTTTGCAGAACTGCTGCTGATATTCCAACATTTCATTCATTGTTATGCCGACACCTAAAGAGTTCAACCAAAAGTAGTGCAAAGAGAACAACTCAAACTAAAAAGGATAATGTTGCTTTTCTGCCACTTTACATCAGCAGGTGGTGTAGTTGGACCATTGCAATAAATCTAATATTGATTAAATGTATAACAAGGGAAAACATTAATGTTTAAAACAAAATAATACACAGAAATAACAATGGTTCCCAGAAAAACTTCCTAAAGAGCAACATTTCTGAAGACATTTACCAGAAGTCTGGATCTCTCAGTAATGAATCACTATTCACCTATTCTTTAAGCTTTTTTCTTAAATGACACAAAAACACATAAAATATTAATATTAGCACTATTATCTATAATAACAATAATAAAAGTAATACATCTTCACAGGTGCTGCAGAAGTGGAGCTGTTTCAAACCCAGATGTTGCCCACTTGCATGGAGTCAATTTAAATTACATTTGACTTTCCTCAGAACAGCTAACATCTAAAAATAGATCAAGATGAAGAAATAATCTATTACAATAGTGTCTGTGGGATTTTTTTAAGTTGCCATTTAAATGGATAAAATGGCATACTTTTGGCTAATAAGAAAATTAATGTAATAATTAATTAAATTAATTTAATTCGTTTCATAAAATTAACATCAATCATGGACAAACAAATCCACTTTTCAGTGTGTGAAAGAAAACATTCATTAGTTCATCCACCTTGCTCAGCTATATTAGGAGGGCCTGCCAGTCTGGTCCAACAGAGAATTAACACACACACACACACACACACACACCCTTCCACTTAGAATCACCAAGCAGTGATATGCAATCAGTTGACCATAAATCCTAATCAAGTCCAGATAAATGACCTCTGAATTATTCCTCTCATTTTTGCTTTGTTTTGCTTTTTAAGGTTAGGGTTCAAATAATCCAATAAATTGATCCTGTAGTTAATTTAAAAATCAAATAAACAAAGTAACAATCATGAATTGCCTATCATTTTTGGTTTACAACTAGTAATGACAGAAAAGTAAAGACTGAGTAGAAACTTTCTCACTGGGTACCTTAACAGAAAGGGCTACCAGCACATTTCTGTGCATGTAATTGGTTGACTGTGTTTTCATACTAATGCAATGGAAATACCAGTGAGTGATATTGCGTCATATCTATACAGACAATGTCAGAGGTGGAAGAACAGGTAAAATAATTCAGACAGTTTTGCTTGTGTTTGTTTTGTTCCAGTAATTCCAGTTTGCCTGTGTTCTGCATCATGGATAAGCAGCACCTAACATGTTTGAAAGCCAAAATTTGCATGTGAGGTTTTCTTACATCGTACTTGCAACATGATAGTGGCAAAACTCTAAATCTTGTGCTGAATGTGGCTGTAACTGATAGAGTGATGTGAAGGATGCTGATCATTTATTTCTGACTCTGTCTTTATAGATTATCTTCCTCTGCGTGTGATTTCTTCTTTGTTTGCCTGCCCTTTCAGCTTTTTCTCAGCAAGCTGCACTTCACATATTTTACTAACATCATATATCTGTCTCCTGTTCAGGTCTCCCACCTCCTCCTGCCATCGCCAAGAGAGGTCTGAAGGCTAGAGGCAAGCTGAAATATATCATACACACATTTTAGTACAAAATGTAGAGCATTCAGACACCCTTGTGTAAATAAAAATACAAAATAAAAGGAAGAAAAAGCCAAATACCCCAAAAAGTTTCATTTTGGCAACACAGTAAAAATAAATTCTGCTGAAGCAGGATACAGTATTTCTAGTATCTTGCTATTAGCAGGCAGAATATGTGCATAAGTGCTGTAATTCAGCCTATCAAAATGAAAATAAATACTGACTCGGCTGCTTAGCGTGACTGAGTGTTCAACTCTGAAATTGGACAAGTAAAATAAAAAGTGGGAAATGTCTGGGAAGATTAGAAAGAACATCATTTTCAAACCCGCTCAAGGTTAAAACTTTAAATTATGGCCAGGCAACCTGATGATTCTTCATACACAAATGGATACATTATCTGCAAACTTGAGGTCCATGAACCTGTGTCCAACATCCCTGGATGACTTTAAATTGTTTGATTTTATTTCAGGGTACATAACGTGCAGATGTATATTCATGATCAAGTGTAGAGGAAGGAAAAAGTTTTTTTTTTTTTAAAAAAAGCTGTATATGAAATAAAAAGAGTATCAACCCAAAGCTAACAGGAAACACAAATCCTTTGCAGAAAAGATAGTTGAGTATTCAGGTACTTGCTATGCTAACTGGTTAGCATGCCACCTCTGCTACCAACCATAGGTCTATGGTTTAATTTGGGAGAAGGAAGATTAATTCCTGTTTCAGAGTTCATGACACCGACTATTTTAATTTATGAGAGGGAATCCATTGTCCTCTGGAGGTTCTGTTTCAGAGTGAGCGACCCACTTAAGGCTGTTTCAGGCTGACGGCTTTGGGATCGGGGGAGAGCGCAGGTCAGTCGATGAAATCCTGCTCCCAGGTTTGCCTGTCACTCCGTGTGGTTTGTCAATTTGGGTCTGCAGTAGTAGCTCCTCACATTTGGTCTCTCCCTACAGACAATGCTTAGGACTGGTGTCATTTGGTAAATATCACAACATTTAATGCAGTTGTGTATGAAAAGTAAAAAATGTCTAAATATTGAGTGTGAAAAGTTAAAAAATAACTTTCATTAGCTATAAACTTTTATTGGTATAAAATGTAGTGTTTTATTACTAAATGTGTGTAGTGATTATTGTGGGGTGCAGGAATATTCCTTAACTTGTTGGAAAAGATCAATAAACATCATATCTGAGGCTAAACTTAGATGCAAAAACAGCCTGACATAAAAGATGAAAAAAAAGCAAAGCATTGGCTTTTATCTTTAATTCATCTGAGCCTTCTGATTTGATCAGACTTTCCCTTTTGTTTTACATTTGATCACTTTAGGAGGGTGCACCTGCAGAGAGGCACAGTATATTGTTATTAGCCTATTTAGAGCAGGCTCCTCATTCAGGCAGCAAAACTTTAGATTCCTAATTTGCATTTTATAACTCTGTTTGGTATTACTGATTATTTCTGACCTGCACATATGTAAGTTCTACAGTGTTAAAACTGTTAGCAGTGATGAACATGTACATGCATTGATCAGTTATTCAGACCGGATGTAAAATTGCACTACTCGTGTGTATAAAACAAACAGACCATTTGGTGAAGTAACACAGGGGAAATCTGAATGCATAACCACCTTAAATGTGAGCATAAGTTCACATCATCATTATTATGCTAATGAAGGATTTGTGGTTAATGGGAGGTTTCTTTAGAGTCATTCCTCCAGATTCAAAGCCATAGTTAAGCTGATACATGGAGAGCAGTCCCCTGGGAGGGTTAAACTGCTCGGTCAGTTAAAAATCCAGCAATGATCCACAAACAATAAACTTCCAAAGCATATCTCTGTCTTTGCATTTGTCGTAATAAAATCATTCTCTCGCTTTTAGCTCCAACAATAATCAGTTTTCTGGTGTTCAAAATAATAAAACAGCTGTGATGCATGAATACTTGAACTCAATGAAGCAGGAAGTGAAAGAAAAATGTCTAAAAAGTGAATTGCCCTGATTGCAAGTATTAAGAAAAGGCAGATAATGAGCGTTTTGTGTCCCACTTTAATTCCTTCTACTAAAAGAAGAAGAATCAGTAAGAAAAGACTAGAACCAGCAACTCATCCATCCGTAAGGCTGTTTTATCCACACATTTCCTCTAAACTGCTACAGCTTACATTGCTTCCGTAATAAATAGTAAAAAGCTTTAGGTTTCTGTCACGCTTCATCAACATGTGACAAAAGGTTTAAAGTGCCACAACATAAAATTATTTCTGCACTCGCATGTAGAAACGAGTTTCAAGGTCTACGTCATGTTTCCTTTCAGGTGGGATTCGTTCTGTAAAACAAAGCCCGGCTGCAGTCCTAGTTGATGTCGCACCTCAGGAGAGCTCTGACTGGTTGGAGATGATATGGGCATTTGTTGTTGGTTTGGTAGCTCCTGATGAGGAAGAGGAAGGTATTCACCAGCTAACTGAAACCTTCACATGTAAGAAAACATCACCTCACACTAATTAACCATGGAATGACTATGATGACTAACAATGAAATGAAATGAAATCATATTCCTGGATATGATTTCTATTCAGTTTTATTGACACGTTGTTTCAATAAAAATCCAAAGATTCAATTTGGGCACTTTTATTTCAGCATTTTTAGTCTAGGATGTGACGACAGTGTTTGTTATTGCAGTACAGTATACCAGAAGCACTTTGTTAAAAAAGAAGATGCACAAGGCCAAAAAGACATTAGTCTGGGTGAAGAGAAAAAAAAACGCTTCATTTACCCACAAAGAATGAGATTACCATGTTCACCTTTCTTTCTTTGGCCTTTTTTTTAGCACATGTAGTTGAAATCAGTAGATTGTGATGTCCATCATTTTCCTCCGACATCGCCTACATTTTGTCAAATTTGGGTTCATGAAGTCTCTTCTGTGGTTTTTAGCTTTCCATTCAGAGGAGCTCTGACGGGGAGAAGATGAAGAGAGGGGAATGAAAAGCATCCTGAACTGTCTGGGGAGAGCAGACAAGCAGGATTTCACAGGCCTGAAAGAGAGGGAGAATTTATATAGCAATTATGTCTGTTCTGTCCATTATTTACTGAGATTTGATCAATAAAGACCCTCAAATTGAAAACTTGGCTTTGATTTCCTCTTAGAGGGGCAAGCAAGCTTTGTGTGTTCGGCTTTTTGTTCGCTGATGTGCTTTTGACTGTCTATATATGCTCAGAATTTATAAATAGAGGGATGTATCTGAATGCAGGAGCCATCTTTTCATTAAGCAATGGGAAAATAGGTTATTTTAGCGATGTCTTCCTCCCAATAGCTGGTAAATTTCAACAGGAGTCAAAGTTTTAATGATGTACAAAACATGTTAATTATATTTTTATAACATTTGTCTGGGCAGCAAGATGATTTGAGTTAAAGACTGACTTAAAAGCCTTTCATCTTGAATCATCGATTTCAAGAAGGAGAAATGAGGATTAGAATTAAATAGAATAAAAATAAAATGACTATAAGTAAACTGGTCAAAATAGTACAATAGCAATATTTAAAATGTGTTAAATAAGTACTTCATAAATAAAGTGATAACACAAATACAAAGTAATGACACCAGATGAGCCCAATTCATCAAAGGCAACTGAATAATGGGAAATCAGCTGAAGAGGTTTTAAAATATATATTAAAAATAAAATACATAAAAATGTATAGCTAGAGAAAAAGCTTGCCCATGAGCAAGAGCTGAGGCAGTCCTCCCCAAAATGTGCCCATGAGATGTTTGTTGATTCACACAGATGTTTAATTTACTTTAGAGAATATATGACTATTAATATGTCTAGGATGTACCCGCTTCTCGCCCGATGATTGCTGGAATAGACTCCAGCTACCTGCAGCACAGAACTGAGTGAAGTGGTATAGAAAATAGATGAATGAGTTATTCATTTCAATTGAACTTTATTTATATAGCGCCTTTTCACAACAATGTTGTCACAAAGTGTTTTAAAGACATGTTCAGTCAAGCCAGTTTGTAAGTCGTCTAGTTAAAGAAAAGAAAACACCATTTGTTGCCATAAAACAAATTGTAAGTGAAATGTTTATCTGTGTAGGAAAAACTTTGCAAGAGGAATACATTTTCTCCTTGACTAATCATTTCTAACTGTAATCAAAGGATTTTCAGAATAAAAGATAAACAGGAAATGACAAAGCTTCATCAAAACTGGTTGTTTATAATGTAACTATTGTTAAAAATGTAACCATGGTAACAAGTAAAATTGATTGCAACTGGAGATTGTAATAATAAGTTAGCACAAGTGATTTAGTATGAACTCTATCATTTACTGTTACTGATTAAATCCATCTCAAAGGCCTGTGTTGGTGTTTCTTGGCTCATATCTTGAAACAGAAATTACTTATGAAACTAATCATTTGGCTAAACAATCTTAAAGTTGTGAATGGAAAGTTACTTTTCTATTGCTTTGGCTCATTTCTTCAAACAGGATATATGTGCAACACTCTTGGTGCATTTGCCAACACAGAGTTCAGAACAACACCATGGTTTACCCACAAAAGCTCATTAAACTGTTCATTCACGTATAAAAAAAAAAAACTTCTCATATAAATAGTCAGTGCTCCCAAAACACATCATCCCTTTGGCATTATAAATGTTTCAATGCTTTTTTACTGTGGCAGCAAGGTCACACATTAGGGTTCCTTACAAATACCAGCAAGAGGAATATACAGCACGCCTAATGTGCAGAGAAGCTCTGCTTTTCTTTACTTTGCTTCTGACAGGCTTTATAATCATCATCTCTGCCTGTAGTCCATGCAGCAGCTTCTGACACACAACACACGGGTCTCCATTCTCTCCCTCAGTCCTTATAAGAGGCATCTCATTAATTATTGGCTGATCGAATGAATGTGGACGCCTAACTAAAAATCAGTTGGTCTCAATAATGTTCAGGTTTTACAAGGAAATCAAATGTATCAAAAGATTCATATATCCATGGTATTATGTGTTTGAGTAAGTTTGTCAGTTGAATAAACTATTACAGTGAAATGATGACATGAGACTGAGACTGAGAATCAACAATCAGTTTAGATCAACAAAATCATCACTGCTCTGCTAACTAAGCTTGTTATACTTAACCATTTGCAAAGATGTACGGAGACATACACTAAGACATTTATAATAAACAGATGCCACATGGTTTTGTAAGTTTGTCCACGTTTTCAGAATGTGATTATATCTTATAAATGTTATACTGTTTTTAAGATTATACACAAACAAAAACATGATAATTGTGGTGAAAACAACAGTGAAAAACTTATAGGCGCTGCAAAGACTATGGTAAATATTTAAGCAATGGAGTAAAATAACCCTGATATTCATGACTGGCTCATAATAAATTACGTTCTTACTATTGATTTTGATAATTTATTATTGTTTATGATGATTTAGACAGAAGCTACAGCAAACTGTAGTAATTAATTATTCATTTTTATCTAGGTTGTGACTAAATATTGTTAATAATAATAATAATAATAATAATAAACATGGTAAAATACCAGAGTGGAGGAATTCTATTAATCTTTTATTTTTAATCAACAATCCGCTTTAGTAAACAAATATATGAAGCCACTCATGCTAAAGATGTTGAAATAACCAAAGTTATTTTACTGCTAAATAAATGTAACTTGAGAAGTGCCCATTAATATATAATTTAAAACAAAAACAGTGACTTAAAAACTTTGAAAAATATTCTCATATCTTAATTAAATGAGAAAATGTTGTTTTTCTCTATTGATATTAATTAAACCTGTCTTTTGAGCAAGTAAGCGCTTGATTCTCGCACACACACACACACACACACATAAACACACCTCATCTGTAGCACTGAGATGATGATTTAACATAGGGATCGTTTAAGTCAGTGGCTTTTCATTTTACATTGTAAAGCTTCCTCACCAGCTAAAAAGAATGAGATAATTAAGGGAATCAGCTCATCTGCTTTTTTTTTTTTTTGCTTTTTTGCTGAGAAGAAAATTATGACAAAGTCATCACCCCTGAATTCGACCATGAAGTAACTCATTTGTTTCACCTGTACAAAACCCAAAATGACCTCTTACAGATTTACAAGCACCTCTTGACGGTTTCTTGGCTAGTCATTAAATGTTACAGTAATTAGCGAGTTTTAATGGCTGACTTTTCCCCTTCGGAGTCAAGAAAATGGCCCGCTTTCATTCTGTGTGATAAAATCATTCACACTTAATAAGATCTATATGATGAGATCAGAGTTTATCAATGGCTAACAGAAATGTAGACACTTTTATTAGTTTAGAGACTTTTTTACGGTTAGTCATCCTATAAGTATGTTGTTTGATAAGAGTTAAAACACATATACCAAGTAAAAAGCTCCATTTGACATTTTCTACATCAGAGTTATACATATTTTAGCTTAACTTATGTTCAAGTCTTTATCTGTTTGCTTTAAATGCAATGCTATTCATTATGTCCCTATTTACTGGAATCTAATGGACAGAAAAATCTGCAGCGTCAGCGTTCAACCTTCTCTTGGACTAGATTGTGACCACAATGTCTCCATTTACAGCTAAAAGGAACAAAAGTTCCCAGGTGTGGTGTCACAGCTGGTATCAAAATATAATATAAGTAGCAGTCAATGTCATTGGTGCAGTAATATGATGAGGTAAGGACGGTTAATCTTTCAGTAATTGACTTAAAAAACACTGAGACACACACACTCAAACACACACACACCTGCTTTTAGTTTCCTGGCAGCAAAAGCCATGAATAATGGACCCTAGTTTTCCCTGGCCTGAGGGAAAAGCTTTTAAACATAATTTGTTGCTTTAATTTATTTACACAACCTGGCAACAACAGCCCTGAGGCAAGGTGCAATACATAGAACTGAACCATGAGTTCATAGGCACACAGCACACACCGCATATGACACAAACATATTTGCACCATGTATTGTCTCATGCTTTCAAAGACATACACTTCAGTTAGATAATATTTTAATAATACAAGATCAAAAGCCCAGGGTTAAGTTTTATCTCATTTTAATCATTTTTTTCAGCAGGCTGCTGCATTTGTTTGCATGTTAAACCTTTACATCTTATATAGTACAAGTAAGCCCAAATCTTCAGTGTTAATAAACCTCTAGGATTTGAATTTAATTGAGACCTCTGTGTTTCAAAAAATTTTTCAACTATTACTTTGATATAATGACAAAAATTTAACTTCGTCTGATGAGATGAGATGAGATGAGATGAGATGAGATGAGATGAGATGAGATGAGATGAGATGAGATGAGATGAGATGAGATGAAATGAGGAAATATGTTTATGGGCAATGGTGGAGGAGTAAACAAAGTCATAAAAAGAACACAGTACAAATAAAAAGAGCTAGCTCACAGACACGTAGAAACAATAAATAACACTAACCCTACTGGGGTCTGACATCCTGAAGCCTGGGACAGCACAGCACCAGTAAATAAATAGCAAGAATTAAGAGCAATAACAAAGAATTGTTATTTTAAAAGATAGTGGTGTCATATATGCTGCATTGTGCTGTAGTGATTAACACTGCAGTCTCACAACTAGAAGGTTGCTGGTTCAAGCCTCAGCTGTGCAGAGTTTACATCTTCTGCAT
Organism: Kiunga ballochi; assembly: GCA_037177335.1. Lineage (NCBI taxonomy): Eukaryota > Metazoa > Chordata > Actinopteri > Atheriniformes > Pseudomugilidae > Kiunga > Kiunga ballochi. Next base: position 7,669,894 of record JBAMIG010000024.1, on the reverse strand, counting down.
GTGTTAACGTGGGTTCTCTCTGGGTACTTCGGCTTCTTCACATGGTCCAAAGACATGCAAGTTAGGTTGATTAATGGACATGCAATCTGTCCAGCCTCTCGTCTGATGATTGGTGGGTAGTGTACAGCGACTCACAACCCTGCATTGAAATAAGCAGTTTAGACAATAGTGGATAATGATGTATGAAATATAATTAGACTAAAATGGGTTTGTTAGCATCACCACTTTTTTCCTCCATAAGAAATCCAAAAAGATCGAAATAAATAAAATGACATCCATAAATGTATGTATATATATATATATATATATATATACATATACATATATATATATAAATAAAGCTGTATGAAACACTGATGGTAAGAAACACATTGAAACATAGGATGATCTTAGAATGATAAAAAAATAACAGTAAGTTATTAACCTTTAGGGAAAAAACACATTACATGAGATAAATCTTATGAAACAATACAAAACAAAGATTACGTTTTATCTATTTATGGTGGATTGCCAGGTTTTGTTTTCTTATCTAAACTTCTCTTGATGACAACTTAGCAGCTGTTGGAAGTTTGTCAGGTTCCTTGGTCTGAACTGTTCACACTGCAGCGTTGCATTAAGTAAAAGCTGACAAATCCTTTATTCAGTCACAGTTTCACTTTAATGTATAAATCTCTTTATTTCAGTGTATTTGTGAGAACTAAACATTCTGCGACTAAATTGTGAAGATTCAGATCTTGACAGGCTTTATGATATATAATTCAACATTTTTCACCATCTTGTCCATAAAACAACAACTTTGACTGGAAGTACGTATTCTGTAACCACATAAACAAGCTTTGATTTGAAACAGATGCTTTTTCAGATCTAATATCTTGTGTCACAGATGTCTCCATAGAATCAACAGAGCCGTGAAGCTTTGATCGCACTTGCCTCATGGTGGGCTTCGAAGTGCCAAAAATGAAAGTGTGTTTGCAGATATTCTCTATTGTTGGCCACGATGAGCTCAGAGCCACTATGCTGTTTGTGTATCTTCTCATTCAGTTCATTGTCAGCAGATACTTGTACACAAAAATGAAGCTAAACAATTCCACTTTAGTAAGGTTAAGAACCAGAACAATGTCATTGCAGACATACTGCAGCTTTTATTTTTTACTGAGCCCGTTGTAATTTAAAGGCCTTAAAAAACTCAAATTAAATAATACAAAACGCATGCATGATACTTTTACAATTGTTTTAGTACATTATGTAAGAAGAATGATCATTTATCTGGAAAGTAAAAATACAGTAAATATTCAGTTCAGCTACAAGTTACCTGTCAAGTCCATGTGCAGTGAGAAAATCAGATTTAGGTATTCAGCGTTTTTACAAAACTGAATAAACTTTAGAACTTAACAACCTTCAAGTGTGGGGGACACGGCCCCCAGTGCTCCGATCACCACGGG
>JBAMIG010000024.1:7653383-7667232 GCA_037177335.1 Kiunga ballochi | reverse complement strand
TCCAGGCCTTCTCCAGTTCTTCCTTGAGGCCTTGGTACTTCTCCAGTTTCTCATGCTCCTTCTTCTTGATATTTCCATCATTGGGGATGGATATATCGATCACTACGGCTTTCCTCTGTTTAAATGAGAATGACTCAAGTAGTGTTTTACTTCTATCATATTATCAGTCTTTTTGGTCAAATGTTTGTTTTACACTCTACTGAGCTTTTAAATCCTTTCATGAATGCATTTATTAAACCAGTCAAATCTGTTCAAAACCACAAACCAGTCCATGGTAAAAGCTTCGCATTCCCCTTTTATATGAAGTGACTCTTACTGTCACAATATTTACAGTGATATTAAATCTGACTCCACAGACAAGTTCTTGTAAGCTGGTGTTTGTCAGTGCAAAGAGGAAGATATTAAGTTTTCCGGAGAGGTTTGTCAACCTGAGCATGCTTTTCTGTCACCATGGCAGTGAAAGGTAATCTGTTTCTCCATGCCGCTGCTGTGATCAAAGGAATCCCACTCCCATGTCTACCACGCACAACAACCCACACAGAAGAGATGGCACAATTACGCACGTGGATGCACTCTGACACATATGTGCACCCACATACAAGCATGAAAACGCTCATGCAAACAAAGCATATGTGCACCAACACTCAGTTACATTCACACAGAAAGAAAATCTTACTCCTGCTTGATGTTGTGGGTTTTCTTTAAGAAGCTTGGCTCATGCTGTGAACCCAGTGAAGGGATGGACACATACACACACTATAGTACACACACTTGTGGACTTGCACTCAAAGCTGCGAACACAGAAGCCTCCAACAGGGGAGTAAGTCATCAAGTAGAAGCTCCCACATTATTTGAAACTGCAGCTGGAAAGAATAAATGTATTTTGTGACAATTTTAAGTGTTTTGGTGACTAAATCAAATAAACATGAAGACTTGTGAGTCTAATTTCCTTTCAGTTGATTTTTTTTTGTTCACACAACAAGCACGTCTCCCGCTATGACCCCTGTACTGCTTGAGTTTGCAAAACACTGCTGATGTAAAATATTCAGAACATCTTCAAATGCTGGATTTTCTTCACAAAGAGGGATTAATTCCCAGAAAGGCTTTTGAATGATCTGAAGGCGGAAGATATAAGCTTTCCTTAAAATGAAACATAAATAAATAAATACATTTTGTGGCTTCACCATTGCATGTAGTTTAACCATAGTTCATCACATATATGCTGCAGTTGGTTTGCAGTCTGCACCTCCTCTGTAGCACCCAAATCCCCCTCCCTCATAAGGAAATATACCCAACTCTTCTTTCATGCTTAAATCATCCCACCTGGGCTGCTGCAACATCCCTCCTGGCTCAACTCCCAAAACATTCCCCAGCTTTTACATTTAGAACCACTGGCTCCACAAAACTAATGATATCAAATACAAACTCTGCTCATACCTACATGTCAGCCTGTAATCTGCATTCTGTCATTGGTTGCCACTTAGCTGTCTTCTCCCTGCAGCAAGGTGGATATCCACCACCATCCCCCTTTTCTTTTAAAGGTGAAATAACTTCTCTCTATTCTGATCAACACAGCCCATTTTCAATCATGACCCAAAAACTAGTCTCTTCAACTAATATATAATCTTAGACTTTATCCTTGTAAATCCTCTTTATCTTTTTACTCTGATCTCATTAATCTATTCATGTTTTATACATACCTGAGGATGGGGCAGGAAAATGCAGGTTGTGTTTATCTAAAAAAAGGAGAAACCTGCAATTTAGGAATTGAGAAAGTAAAGTTCCTCTCTAACAGCCTAATAAGAAGATGAAATAATGATGAAATCAAAGGGAGCAAGAACAGACAGGAGTGAGAGATTATTCAAATGAAAAAAAAACTCCTTGGTATACTCTTGTAGGATTGGTTTAATCTAAATCCTGTAAAGGCAAAAAGCATTTTCAATTTTACTTATTCACTTGAAGGCACCTTCAATCAACTTGTAGATCATTTTAATTTTTATGTGGCTCAAATTCTAATAAGGAATATGTTTACCAAAGTCTATTCTCTTCTACTTTTACAATGAATAAAAAGTGCCCTGTTGAATTTACATGTGTGTTTTCTAAATCGACATAGTAAACTGTGGTGGAGGAGTTATTATCTGAGTGATACTATTGATTTGTGGCTTACTGTCAGGCTGCAATTTGTAGTTTAGTTGTGTGAAATAATGTATAATAATAAATAATACAGAGATTTTCCTGGCTTGGAGTTTTTAGTATTTAGTTCTGATTTCCTGTTTTATTTTGTATTTTGTTTCCTGTGTTTTCTGTATAGCTTTGTTTCCTGCTTGTCAGTTCACCTGGTTTTAGTTATCTCCTCCATGCCACCTGCATCTTTTATTTTCTGTGTGTCTATAGGCTACTTGTTTAACTGTATCAAGTTAAGTTTATACTATAAATATACTTATACATACTATACTTATACATACTGTTCTGCCTCCTGCTGGTCTGCGTTGGGGTTCACACCTGCACCGAGCTGCATTTGTACGGACTTTGAATACCAGACCTTTTCATGCAGGTGCTTTTTTTATTGAAACTTTTATTTAATCCCAGGTAGAACACTTATGTTACTATGATGGTGCCTAATCAAGTACTAGAAAACATTTGTGGCCTGGGGGGTTAAAAAAAACATTGAATGAGATTACATTTAGTAGTTTCAGTAACGCTTTTAAAACATTTAGAAGTGGTTTTAAATTGTGGTAAAACATTTGAAAAATGCTTTTTTTCAGCTATTTTTTCAACAAGTTTTGTAATATTTGATGCAGTTTTGATGGATGGATGGTTTTGGGAATGTGTAGCATGATATGAAGATAATGTTTTGCATTTGGCAAAAGATGCAGATGTTACCTTACAGATTTGAATCTACAAACACCAAACTTTTGGTGTTTGTAGATGAGTGAACCAATGAAAATGACCATGATATAAGGAAGCCATGTGACCTGGGAATAAAGCAAACTGTTGTCATTTCACTGTCTCATTGCTGAGTTGTAGATGGTGTAGATGTTAAGAGTTCCTTCAGAAGCATTTCAACACTTTATATCCTCATGATTAAATGAGTGGAGGATGGTCATTTTCTATTATCATACATATGGCAAAGGGAACACTTTCTGATGGTGACATGTATACCGTGATGTAAAACACTGAGAAAGTGTGCTATCAAGCCAAATTATGGTTTACAAGTTACAATAAAACACTCCTTTAATTTTGATCAAATTAAAGGAGTCTGAAACAAAGAATAAAGGTGATAAACATTTTTAAAAATTAGAAACATCACAAATTAGGTGATAACTCTAGTTACTTTTTTTCTAACCCTATGGATGTCAAATAGAAAGGAAATGGATTATTTTTCACACATTGTACTTCATACTGTGTATCTTCTTAAAACATGAGGAAGCTTACGATTAAATACATCCATTCACTAATTATGGTTTTATTTATGATTATTTTCTTTTCATTTTCCTCATTTTTATATCTGCATGATCAATAAACACCTGCTAAACTAAACACAAGTTAACCTGCTGCTTGGTTAATAGACAGAAGAAGGTTAACATTAGAAATATTGGAAGTGTTTTTTATATTGCTGATCTTAGTGCTGATTTTGCATATTAGCAGCAATATAGGCAACATCAGCATATTTGCATCGCCCTTGAGCATGTTGGCTCGCAGACACCAGCATTTAACTGGAAGCTGCCATGCTTACCGCCTCACTAAACTGTTAGGTTGATTTGTAATTTCGCTACGGAAATCAATAAATGCAATTAATCGATTAACAAAATTGCTGTTTAAGCATTTTCTCCCAATCCATCCAAAAAAGATTGATCGCTCAAGCCTTAAAATCCATTTTCCCTTCAATTCCTGCTCCATCTAACATTTTGTTGCGACTATGCAGGTTAAGAGATCTGAGAAGTGAAATAGATTTCTAAGGATGTGAAACTCAAATTTTATATAAATTTATGTAAAAATAAATGGGTATTAGAATTAAATGAGCAACAATATACAGTAAGTATGATATGGGCCAATCCTGTGTTTCTGTAGCGGCATTATTCGCTTTCCTCACCAGTGGATCAAGGGAAAAGATGGCTATTTAATTTTATAAAATGTAAAAAGGAAACAAAGAGTGTCACATTAATTCAGACAAATTCAAGCAATCCAGTTTTCTAATAAAGCTGTCATATTTGCATCCGGTGACTTACACTCGCCATCGTTTTAGATTCATACCTGTCACAACCTTTTGATTTATGAACGCATAATAACTGAAAGCAATGTCTGTGACTGAGCCTGAGTGTGTGTGACTATGTGAATTAGTGTCCCCAAAGCAATGAGTTTTAATCTACCATGCTGGATGTGCCTAGATGAGAGAAAAATCACATTTTGCTTTAATTGAGGGTGTTAAGAGGGAAGGACTGAAAGTGCAGGGGCTGCATTATCAGTTAGCTTCTTGAAGAACCTTTCATTTGTGCTTTTCTTATAGCTGTTCCCATCAAACATCTACCTTACCAGTATTTCTTCTCATTTGATATACTGTAGTCTTTCCATATTCACTCTTTGTGTAAAATGTAAGGGTCAGCATCTGCTTGCTTGCTCATTACTCTACACACAATGGAAGAGTTTTTCCCAAGATTTTTACTCAATCTGACTTTCTTATGTATGCAAATGAGCAAATGAAAATGATCAAATTACCTTAAACTGTTTTTAAAAGTATAGCAATGGTTTACAAACTGACTTAGTTGAAACAATATACAAAAGTACGCAACATTGGTACAAAGCAATCAGAGCTGTAGTAAACCGTAACAATAAAAACGACATAATCTGTGATTCAGTTCTTCTGTCTTTATTTTTTCCAATAAATGTTTTGCCTCTTGAGAAAAAGTCGATAATTTTTTTTTTATATTTATGTCCTCAGGTATTTTGTTTGTTAATCCATCTGTACCTGATGATGATGATGATGATAATGAGGATGATGATGATTCAGGAAAACGGATCATGTTATTGAACAACAGAAAGTTTGTGTTCACTGACTGAGTTTATAAGGCAGATCGAAAAGTCTGTCTTTGCCTTGAAGTTCTGATAAAAGGTTCAATAAGAATTTAGAGTTTGATCCATTTCAGGGACAATGAAAGCTTTTGTCTATTTTTGCATGATTTAACCATAATTGTGATTGCAGCTTGTAAAAAGAAGCTTTAATCTGAACTAGACAGGCCGCTTCTCCCTGTTTCAGCCTTCAAACACTAGTTTTCGACGGATTACTTTAATGACTTTTTAAACCTTTGTTCTTCCATCCATGACCCTTAAAATAAGTTGATCCAGGCTTATTTATTAGTCCCTCGACTTGCTCTACTTCTTAAGAACTCATGTTTTAACTCTTTTTTTCAGCTATTTATATCACTTTTATAATATTTTATTCAAACTTGTTGATGGAAACTTTTGTAACATAAATCTTTGCCTTTTCCAGGAATCAAATACATTTGATATCTCCTCGTAAAAAAGACCAGTACATCAGACTGAGACATCAGTTTGCATTATCTGTTGGCTCTGTCTCAGATTCTCTGAAACACTGCAGACTTAGCATTATGTAGAAGTGGCCAGAAGCCAAATCAGCCCTTCAACTTCTCTTTTAAGGTTAATGTGTTTACTGACTCATGGACGGACACTTCTGATACCTGATTACCATCTTCTGGCTGTAGTTAGCCACTGCTTCTACAAACACAGGTAATACTTACTGGAACAGCTGAATGGTTAATTGCATATAAAGGTTTGCATTCACTCATTCACTGAAAACACAAAAACTGAAATATATCGCAACGCTCCAGCTGCACACGCTGAATTAAAGCTTAATTAACATCTACGCACGCTTCAAACGTGCTAAAGAAGCTTTAAGACGAGAGTCAAAGACTCTGCGGCTGATGTTAAGCTGTTGTAGTGGGAGTCTTTGAATGTCATTGCATGGAGAGCGTTGTGTTACAGTCACACACATGAAAGTCTGCTTTATTCTTCCATCAAAGGCTCCATAAGGGAGTCTGAGTGCAGCCACAAGGAGCTGTCTCACCCCCCTACAGAAAATCTGTCACAGAAAGAGAATACTTCTGTCTGCAGACAGGAAACTCACTTTCAAACAGCTCCACACATAACTGGAGAATCAACAGCCTAACACCCAGATGATGATATTTTACTACCAGAGGAATAGGAAACTCTTCTGGTATTGCAGTAACAGCAAAACCACAAAGACAACACAATAACAACAATATTTACACAACCAGTCAAAGGTTTGGACACACTTTTCCATTGGATTAAATGGGAAAGTTTTTCCACCCAGAACACATTTGTGATCAGAACCAGTTTCTCTAATGTCTCAATATGGTACAAATATGATCTGATTTTTACCTGATACACCTGACCTACAAATATGAAGCAGATTTCTTTGAAATTATCTAAATCAGTGGACGCATACAGTATTAGTACCATCCAGTGTTACTGTAAAAGGAAAACAGAACAATCTGTTTACTGGTCTGAAAGGCCCAAAGGTGCCAATAAAGGAAGTCAATTCTTTGCTTTGTCCTATTGCTCCATTATGGTTTTTCCAAACAGTGTATTATTACACCTGTCCTAATTTTCTCAATATAAATAACTACAATGAGTTTGAGTCCAGCTGCAGAGCGAATACATTCTCTTCAGTTTCCTTTGTGTCTATGATTATGCTCATATTACCTCCTCAATCAATAACTCAAATATCTTATTTATGGCGCACCTCTGGGTTACTCGAGCCACTTAGCAAAGACATTAAAGCTAATGCAGGCTTCGCTGTTAAGTATTTTTAAAAATACTTGGCTGAATCAAAGCATCCAGGTCAGTTGGATTTCTGCTTATCATCTTCATCATAACCTACACCAATGAGTTAAATCAGGATTTAAACTATTTTATACACCAAAGTGTCTTTGTATCAGTAGAAAAAACTCATATAAATAGCATTCAGATGGTAAATGGACTCATACTTATATAGCACTTTTCCAGTCTTATTGACCACTCAAAGCACTTTACACTATGCAGTCACATTCACCCATTCACACACACACTCACACCCCGATAGGCACATCGGGGGGCTGTTTGGGGTTCAGTGTCTTGCCCAAGGACGCTTCAGCATGTAGTCAGGGGAAGCCTGGAATTGAACTCCCAACCTTCCTGTTGAAAGACAACTGCTCTTCCACCTGAACTACAGCTGCTCTACAGATGGTCTAAAGGCTTAATCAAAGTTACCTATTGTGACTTTATTCCTCAACTGATGAATTGCCATGGAAGCTTTAAGGGCTTTTGGTGTTTGGTTACATCCAAAATACCCATATTCACAGGGTTCAACATAAATAGATGACACTGTGTGCCTGACACTTACAGTAGGAAACTGAGCAGGCAGTCTGATTATAAAAGCTGAGCAGTACTGCACCCTGCTGGCTCTGCTATGTGAACATGCTGTGCTCCGTCATGAGGACGTGTCACTGAGACCTTCAGCCACATTTAGCCCGCGTGGAAGACCTGCAGGACCCAGCATGAAGGTCAGCGGGACATAACAGAAGCAGAGAGTTGGCATTATGTAAAGGATTTGTTGGTTGAGGGCTGTTTGTATAAATGTATACAAATATTATAATTCTTATAAGTTAGTTTAATAAACATTCTTTTTTGGTGGCATGTGAATAGAAATGAATTCATCGTATTTTAAATATGATGGAAAAAATACAAAAAGTAAATTGAATACATGCATGTTATGAAACGTGGAGACATATTTCCATATAAATGGAACAAGGTGTGGAAAAGAGGCAGGGCTATGAAGGCACCATCTGTTCTTTCCAACAGCTATCATTAGCAGGGGTGGATACGTCATGATGTGAAGGGATCCCCTCTTTGCTTCTTTTTCATGTTTAGTAAAAGAGAAACGGTGAGTAGCAACTTAATAAATATCGACCACAAGAAGGTTAAATTGTCCACAACAAGCTTAAGGAATGTCTTTATTTATATGGTGTCGGTCTACTGTAGTATGTTGCTCTGTCAGTTTGGACTGTTTATATTTTTAACAACCTGTCATGCTTTTTCAGATTATTCACACATCAGGACTTCTTGTTCTTGCTAAAGTTATCGCTCCAGAAAGGAGAAGAACCCTCCTTTTAAATCCTGTGCGCCTTTGTCTTCAGGTGAAGTCATGTCTGTTTTGCTGAGGGAAATAAAACACACAAACTCAACAGCTGCTTCTGTACTGGAACGTAAGTGTATGCTTTCAGTGAAATTGGCTGACCCCTATATACAAACTATAGATACAGTTACAGTGTGTCTATGTTTGCCAGCACAGATCTGTATTTCCTACTGACATATCTTGCTTGATATGTTTTCTATAATAAGTCTCACTGGATAACACTACTGTTGTCCACACAGGAGCAGATTTCTGCACAGATTCAGAGATCCAGTCACTGACTCGAGAAGATCTCCATGAGTTGTTTCCTGGACCTGAGAAACTGAAATTGAGACGGGTCATCTTTGGAATAATACACAAACAGGTGAGTTTGTTCGATGTACAACTGTGGTAAACAATACAGTACAGCTATAACAACAAGAGAGGTGAGTTATTAAACCTGTGTTAACATAAATAGACATAAATACATTATATGAGACAAAAGCAGAGTTTATATCGATCTGGTCATCTTAAATATTTGATATTAACATTATTATTTATTTGTTGATACATCTTAAAGCTTGAAACATTTCAATGTTCGTTGGATGTTATTTGCATTTTATTCAGTTTGAGGTGATCCTACACTGCTCCAATAACGTGGAGACCTAAATTTATGGTGGATTCATTATTCTATAAAACCTGTTGCTGCTGATTCTTAATCCAGCTTCCAGTGTCTTCCTTTCTTTCCATGGAGATTATTTTTATTGGATTTATTTCCTGTTTCTGATGGACATACTGTCCCCGTTCAGCTGCTTATTTGCTTCTCTATTGATCCAGTTTCTTCCATTTCTTTACATGCACACGGAACATTTTGGGTTTACAATCAAAAGTATTTTCAAATATATATTTATTTCTGTCTTTTTGTATTTAAACAGAAACCAATCGATCTGCTCCTGAAAGAGATCAAAGACTTCATTCCACATGACTCTCTCAGAGGTATTCTTACCAAAAAAATACTACCTGGGTACATAAGTCATTTCATGTAAGCGTGCAACTTTATACTATTTTTTCAGATGCTCTATCTAGAAATGGAGTTCTGGTTGATTACCTATATATCTTGAAGGACCTGAGGGCTCAGGTAGATCATGTTCAGCATTTTCTTGAAGTTCATATTAGTCTTCTGGAGGACATCAGCCAGACTCAACCAGACCAGCAACCTGACAGAGGTCAGAAAACTCATTTATTGTTCATCTGATTTGTGCTTTGATTTATTTGATTTCATGATCCATGTGTACCAACACTTTTCAGACTTCTGTAAATGTAATAATTATGAAATAAAGTCACCTGGATATTTCCCCCACTAACACATACATAATTATCCACAAGGACAAACAAAAAGCAAGGGTAAATTTGAACAAATTACTGGAATATCTCATTTATATAAGCAAGCATAATGTAGATATTTACAGCATTTGACAAGAAATGTTTGCGTTTTAAGGAACAAAGTTTATTTGATTATGTTCAATTGAAGCATTTGTTCATGTTAAATCCAGTCAAACTGTTTCTTGTGTGTGTTTTAAAATAGATTTAGTAATATTAGGATTAATTCTGCACACCTCCTGAATCCAACAGAAAAGGAAGCTTAAAGTCAAAAAGAAATGAGTAATATCATCAGCAAATTAGCCAGATTTCCTGTTCATGCACTGTTTTGTCATTTCCAGTATTTCAAAACAATTTATTTAAAAAGATACCACTTTATTTGAAATTATACTTAAAGTGTTCAGTATAAATGATCCAGCAACTTCAACTCCATGTCATCACCTGGCTGAAGAAATATATCTTATTCCAGTCACACAGACAAAGGTTTGGGTAAAAACTGGTCAGTGAGCATTAATATTAAATTATTACATAATATCAAATACATAGCCTGCTTTCATTAGTCTTTTAAGCCTCATGTGTGGTAAAGAATCATGCAGAGTATTTGAGTCATTAGTCAGAAGAAAGATTTTATTTTCACACTGAATTCAAATCAGTTTAGATTCCTGCAATGCGAGAGAGTCAGGTGTGAGGAAAAAGGAAAAGTGTGAAAAAACAGATAAATAAATAGATGAAACAATCCAAGAGAAGGCAGTGTGCATAGATAATATGCATTAATACAGTGATGGTGTAGTTATACTGTCTGGACTAGGGTTATAAATACCAGATGGACAAATAAATATAAGTAGGTCTGACAGAGAAATGGGAGAGCCTTAAGAAGATAATGATTGGTCGAACTGTGATACCATGATGTCATTGTACCAAACAGGTGTTTTGCCAGGCACAAGCGCCTCAGCCCCTCATGTTCCTGTAGAACAAGGCATCCCAGCTGATATTCATCCATATGGAGCACATGGTAAAAGATCACCATAGTGGCTTTCAAGAGAAGATGTGATGGTCTTTCTTCTAATTTTCTCTGTGAACACCACAGTGATGTACCAGATGGTGGTCAGCGGTAAAACCTCTGATGCATATCTTCAGCTGATGGCCAGGGTGCAATGCCAGGTTCAGGACCGAGTCCAGCTCATTTCGTGCAGTCAGGGTGGTCAGATAACCATTGTCTTCTGCAAAATAGTTTCACACGCTCGGACAGACATTGATGCAATCATGACTTACGTGGCTGGTAAGAATTTGCAAATCAGCTTTTAGTTGTCTTTTTGTGTACAAAGCTCTACCCGCTGACTGTGCTGCTCTCCCTCTTCTTGTTTGCCCTCTACAGATGATGCACCCATCATTCTGGTGCTAATGCACCACACACACAAGGTCAAGCACTCGGCATCAATGAAGCCTTGGTCTGATTACTCAAATGTTGTGTTGTATGTTAATGTGTTCTACCACGAGGCAGCACATGGCTTACTGAGATGTCAAGAGAATACATTTGCTGTCTCTCAGATAAAAGAAAAACTACTGGAATTCAGTATACCAAGAAATAACTGGGGTGTGAATGGTGTTTATAATGGGAATGAGAATGTTCCTGGTTATGTTAATGATGATGCTGGCAGTGAGTTTGGGGTCAGATTGTTTAACAGTAGCAGCAGTGGTAGTAGTAGTACAAGCAGCAGTGATAGTGAAAGTAAAAGTATTTGGGAGGGTGGAGAGTAGAAGGATCAGTTTTATTTTTGCCAACAGTTGTTATATTGATATTTATTACTTGCTTTCAAGGTTTTGCTTGTTGATTTGTTATTTAAATACTAACATATTTTTTTAGTATCTATATTTATGTTTGTTATACTGAAAAAATCATTAACCTATTTGCTTTAATCCTATTTTCAATACTCAGCTTGTGATAAAAATAAATGCCTATAAATAAGAATATTCAATGTTTATACTGTCAATATACCAAAAATTGAATTAACAGGGGAAAAATATATTTGCCATTTGAAACACATGTCATTTATAAGGGTTAAAAAACCAGGTCCTTGCTCTGTCTTTAAATCCGAAAACTACAGCCTTGATTTTTCTAATGTTACTATTCTTTTAAATAATATATGTTATACAATTCAAAGTCTTGCACTTGAACATTTTATTTTTCATGTGACTGAGAAAAAATCCAGAGAAAAAATTACCCAAATTTCACTTCCTCGATAGGAACTAATGTATTTCCGTTAAGGTTTTGTGGACACATAATTCCTGCATTTAAAAAGAAGCGCGTGTTTTTCAAATATTGTTTGGATATTAAAACAAAAGAAACAAAAAGACAGTAAAAAATAGAAACACCAACAAAAACAAAACAATACGCTAATCTCACATCCAATGAGGTTTCGAGACGACGGTTACGTCAGTGTCACGTGGTAAACGCTCTTTTTCGGTTTCTGTTTGCTGAAAAGGTGAGTGAAGATGTTTACGTGGATTCGGACTACGAGAATCTCTTCGTTTTCAATATTTTTTAAATATATTTTACTGTGAGAAGGCCAAACTTCTGCTTCGATAGACACTAAAACTATCTGAGTTTATCTAACGTAGGATTTGCGTTGGTTTAAATCTATGTTTTGCTCTCTTGTCTTTCTAGGCTTAGCTGTGCAGCAACAGGGAAGAGTAAAGATTTAAACCACAGTTGTTGGTAAAATAGCATTGATGTAAGAGAGAATAATATATTAACTAAAGTTTAAAAGTCCGGCGTCGCACTCTGCCAACATGTCTACTGGTGAAATGTCTGGTTTACTGGGAGAAATATGGCGGAATAACCAGGAAGCTGCCCTGGCACTGAAAAGTAAGAGGCCCTTTTTTGTTAAAGAGACGACATCCCTGTTTTCATTATGATCATACGTTTTAATATTTTGTAATGTTGGCTTAGTGTTTTAACAACCTGAGTATGTTCTGAGGTGATAATATTTAAAGTCTTGTTAATATTTTGAAATAACTTGTGGTTTCTTAGGGGCAAAAATCTGCACTGATTCAGAGATCCAGGCACTATCTGAAGCAGATCTGCACGAGCTGTTTCCTGGATTCAATGGATTAAAATTTAGAGCGACTGTCTTTGACACAATACAGGAAAGGGTGAGTTACAATTACTCACAGGACAGGGTAAGAAAGCCATTGAAACAATGATTTGCAAGTAGAAGACTGGATGGATTTTTAAAAAGAAGCTCATAAGAATTGGAACTGCATAATTGGCCATTTTTATAGGTTGTTTCTTCTTTTGTTGGCTTTTTCAGGAGCTGGTAAATTTGTGCAAAAATGATCTGCAGTCATTCCTACCGGATGGAAATGATATGGGTAACAGATACATTTCAGTAACTTTCACTTTAGGAAAAAAAAACTAATTAAGTGTTATTATTTACATTACTACATAGGACTAAAGTAAATTAAGTACCTAATTGTCACCTAATTGTTTAAAACACTTCGTAAAGATCTCAATTTCAGTTATTCATGAAGTCTGTAACACACTACTTTCCATCCAGATGCTTTTCCCAGTAGTAAAACTTTGGTGGACCATCTTCCCATCTTGAAAGCCTGGACGGATGATGTGGAAAAGTTTCCAAGTTTTCTTGAAGTCCATATTAAACTGATAGAAAACCTTATTGAGGCTCAGAAAGGCCAGCCACCTGACAGAGGTAGCAATAAAGTCAAAAAGGCTTTTACAAATCTTCTCAGCAGCAGTATTGATTTATTGAAATGTTAAGGTTCGGGATTTCTTACTGTCTACCAACATGCAGGTGAAATGTGTACAATACTGGAAGAGATACACAGTATTAACCCAGAAGCTGCCAATGCACTGAGAGGTTAGTGACACTTAATTGTTGACAAGATGAAAAACTGGTTTCTAGTATAGTGTCCATAATTACAAGCAAAGAGCAATGTTAAAGTGTTCTTCCTATGTGACATCAAGCAGTCTCGTTACTTGTATTATTTCAATAAACTTCTCTAATTCCTCACAATTAGAAAGCTGTACGGACATCTGTTTATTGACTCGGGCAGATCTGCTTGAGCTCGTTCCTGGAGATGAGAAATTTCACCTGAGGAGATCCATCTTTGAAAAAATCCAGAAACAAGTGAGTTTGTCTTACACACAACTAAAATATATATATATATATATATATATATATATATATATATATATATATAGAATTAGTTTTCCTCCATTTATCCTGTTCTCCTACCATTTTTTGCTTTCTTATATTTCTT
>JBAMIG010000024.1:7635942-7651828 GCA_037177335.1 Kiunga ballochi | reverse complement strand
AAATCTAGAAACAGGTGGGTTTGTCTTACACACAGCTAAAATATATATATATATATATATATATATATATATATATGTATATATATAAAATTAGTTTTCCTACATTTATTCTGTTCTCCTGCCATTTTTTGCTTTCTTATATTTCTTTGTATCTTCATATATACATAGGTTTTATTATTGTTTTTTATGTGAATTTGCTGTAAGATGATCTATCATTAAATACCATGATGCAGGTAAAAATCTGAGCATGCATTTGGGATGAAATATCTATTAAAAAAATTACAGTGATCTCAGAAATAATATGTAGTTTGTTATTGTTCTCACCGGCGCTCCGGTTAAGGAAAATTGGTGATGTATACGCAGTGATGGTCAGACACAGTCAGGACACACCAGTGGACAGATTATCAGTTATGTCCAGGTCCATTGTGTGTTCTCTGTTGTGAGTCAGCTGTGTGATGAGCTGCTGAAAACCTAGATAGTTTAAAACGTCTTTATAAGAAGATCAAAGTTGCTGTCTACATGTAAGTTAAATTATCTGTTATTAAAGGTTTTTTGCATTGAATGTGTTACATAATTTATTTTAAGTACACAATACCAAGCAAACGTTTGCACACACTTTCTTATTGTATTGAATAGAATAGAGTATCCAGACTTTTGCCCGGTAGTATATAGTACTGTGTGTTTAGTCGATGGTTTTTAGATATAAATAAAAGGAGAGAAAGCTTATCTAATGGGAAAAGAGATGTGGAGGCAAAAACTTCTCTGTCAATAATGAGGAATCTGGTATTAACGTGAAAAATGTGATGATAAAGCCACAGTTTCAATTGTGTACACATTAATTTTGTTTCAGAAGCAGACCTACGTGTTCCTAAAAGAACTAAAACCATTTGACCGAGAAGGAAATTTCACGGGTATGTGGACCTACTGGCTAGACTGCAGTTACGTTCACTTTTTAGGAGAACATACATAAAATTGCATTTTTTTTACTTTTTCATTATGATCTGATCTGAATGAAGCAATATTGTTGGTTACACAAATTATTAAAACTGCATAGATGTCATAGATATAGTTATCTTTCTTTTCATCCAGATGCTCTGCGCAGCAGCAAGACCCTGGAGACTCACTGTACCGTCCTGAAGGCCTGGGAACATAAAATAGAAAATTGGCACAGTTTCCATAAAGCTCATATTAAACTGATGGAGGACACCATCGAAGCTCAACCACACCAGAAACCTGCCCGAGGTTGTAATGAAGGTTTTTCCTCTGGTTGAGATTTCACAAGGACTTGTCAATAAAGCTTTTACAAAGCATTTCAATGATCAACAAAGAAAGAAAACATATTACATTATTCTAAAACATAGCATTGAATATTATGAATAATAAATGTCTGACATTTCTTGCTGTCTGCCATCATGTCTGCAGGTGAAATGTGTGATTTAATGAAGGAGATACACAGGATTTCCCCGGAAGCCACCCGTGCACTAAGAGGTGATTGAGACTTATTGTCTATACCATCATAATGCCTTGTCCGAGTCTTTTTTATAGAATGTGGGGTCAGTAATGAAAATACAGTGTGGTCATGTGATTTTACGTAATATATAATATCTTGCCTGTGATATTATTCAAATAGACCGTTCTGATTTCACAGATGCAAAAATCTGCACTAATTCAGAGATCCAGTCACTGAGTCGAGAAGATCTACGCGAGTTGTTTCCTGGAGTTAAGACATTTCTTCTGAGAAGAACCATCTTTGATGTAATACAAAAGCAGGTAAGTGAAATGATCTGTCTGTCTGTCTGTCTGTCTGTCTATCTAATCAGGAACTTGCAAATGTTTCTTTCAGAAGCCACCTTTTGTCCCCCAAAAAGAACCAAAAGAATTTTTTCCAGATAAAAATCTCTGCGGTATGTAAAGGAAGTTGTTTTCACTTGTATATATTGTGGTTTATTTATATGTTTAACAGTTAAAACAGATTTTACCTACACAACTTTCCATCCAGATGCTCTTTCCAGCTGTAAAACCTTGGGTGACCACCTCCACATCCTGAGGGCCTGGAAGGATGAAGTTAAAAAGTGGCACAATTTCCTCAAAGCTCATACCAAACTGGTGGAGAATACCATCAAAACTCAGCCACACCAGAAATCGGACTTGGGTTTGTAGTGAAGTTTTTCTCTTGTTTAACAATATTGCATAAAGCTTTAATGAAATGCTGCTGCTCTCAGTGAAATGTCTGGCTATAGCTGATCTGTATTGCTTATATAAAAATAAACTGTTTAGGATACAACTTTCCAAGCAGGCTTTGAATTTAAAAATAGCAGGAATATTACAGAAACAAATAAAACTCTTTTTTTTTTTTTTGCAAATGTTTTCACCCAAAATATTTTAAAGTGAAATAATAGGATTAAAAATATGGTTGGAGGTTCCTCTGCATCCTGAGATGGGATCAGGAGGTAAACTTATCACAGAGACGATGTGGATACTCTGAGGTGGATTGGGGTTATAAATACAGAGGGACTCGTGATAAACTGAATGGGTCTAAAATAATAGGAAGATGAGCATGGGGAAAAAAGAAACAAGGAATGCGGCAAACTGTGACACCATCATGCAATTTTATCGAATAGGCACAAGCTTCTCACTCTCCACTACTCCAATTGAGATCACCACCTCGGCTGATACCAACCCAAACAGAGGACAAGGTAAATCTCTCTGTTTTTTTTTTATTCTACAGAACACACTTATTTATCTGAATTTTACTTTTACTTAGTCAGTGAGTTTAACAGAAAGGCTCATGGTCTGTATGTGAGGGTTCTCTTAAGGTACTCCGGCTTCCTCTCATTATTCATAGATGATTAGTTTGTCTCCTATAGAAAAATGTATGGCTGTCTGTCTCCGTGAGGGCTCTGCTATGAACTGGCAACCAGTTTAGGGTGTAACCTGCCTCTGGCAATATAGAGTTTTACCATTTACTCCTATCCCTTTTATGTGGTTTGCCCTTACCAGGGGATTATTAGACATCAGCTGCCGTCATGTGTGCACTTAATAAAGCCACACCTAGCAAGACCTCGAAGAGAGAGAGAGAGTAAGAAGTGAGGGGGTCCACTGAGAGAGGAAAAATACAAGTTAATGATGCCAATTGTGTCGTAAGTTCATACATGGAAAATGAGGAAAAAAGAAATTTAAGAAAGTACTCTGTGGATCATGAGATGTTCCTGAGCAGTCTAAGCCCATGGCAGCATCACTAAGGGATTGCTAACTGTCCCTAACTATGAGATCAGTCTAAAAGGAATGTTTTATCCTTAATTTTAAGGTGGAAATGACTGGCAGAACATACATTTCAGTAGTATCACAGTTAAAGCATTTGGAATAAGTTTGCTTATGTTGCTGCTGTCTGACAGGTTTTTTTCCAAATGTCTTCAACTTCTCTTTGTGGCCTAAGACCAGTTATGAAGCTCCTTCAGTCCTTCCACAGAAAGAATGTGGTAAATTGTTTTTTTTTTGTCTTTTACAATTTCATGACAAATGATTATTTTTATTCATCCGTCCATCCATTTTTCATACCGCTTCATCCAATTCAGGGTCGCAGGTAGCCGGAGCGTATCCCAGCAATCAGTGGGCGAGAGGCGGGGTACACCCGGGACACTTTGCCAGTCCATCACAAGGTTTTTTTGTTCATTTCTTTCTTATATCACAAAGAATATTTACTTTAAAATGATTTCGAAACTCCAGTTTGAAAACTTTGCCACCTTTAAAGTTATGGGGAATTTTTTTATACTTAGGACACACATAATATTGTAAAACGTTGTCAACATTATATTTTGACTAAGAAATATCAAACAAACTCCAAGTGTGAAATAATTTAGCTTTTTTCAATAATTTACTTTTAGAAAAGGGTTATTTTTTGAAAATGTCCAAAAAGAAAACAATTCTTAGCTTTAATCGGAATATTTTTTATTTCTTTATTGTATGTATTTATAAATTAATATATCATAAATCAGTCTTAGTCCTATTTTTTCTGATGTGCAGTAATCATTTTTTCTTCTTTTCCATTGTTGGTTTTTCTGCATCCAGCAATACTGAAATACAAGATGGTGGTCAGCGGTGAAACATTTCATGCCCATTACCAGCTGATGGGCGAATTGAAAACATCCACTAAGGACTTTACACTTGTTGAAGTGGATGTGAGTGGAAACAGCGAGGAACCACAGATCATCATTGTCTTCTGTCCTGTTGTTTCACGGATAGGGACAGACATTAATAATGCAATGATGGAAGTTAAAGGTAAGAGAAATACTTTTCTGACCATCTACACCAAGGAGAAAATGTATTTGCTTCCATGGGAAGTTTAGGATTTTGTTTTATTTGTATATTGTCAGATGTTGTCAAACTTTTGAGCTTGGTAATATAGTAATAATAATAAGGTTTTAAAAATGACCTATTTAATTGAATATAAAACAGTTGTACAGATTACAATAAAAAACATATATCTGTTTGTATCAGAGTTTTCCAGGGTTGCTCCTAAATGGCTTCTGTCCTGCAGATTTCATGTGTTTCTTTGCTCCAACTTACCTAATCCAAGTAAAATGGATCTCCTGAACAGTTTGTCCTCAGCTCATACCCAAGCCTTTTATCTCATTGGCTGCCGGATGTCTTTTGTGCTTTCTGTAGACTGAAAGCCCATTTGACCAAGTATGTTCATCAAAACATCCTCAAAATGCGCTTTCTGAGCACACAACACGTGAATGCACTCCGTGTGCGCTCCCCGAAGATGCTCGGTGCATGCACCGGGCAAAATTGGCCCTCCACATGAAAGTTGAGCAGCACAGGGTTCTCTGCAGCACAGGGTTCTCTGCATTACTGTTAAAATGAACTTTTTAGTTGCTTTTTTTTAATGTTCTTAAAAGCATTCATTTTAATTTAATAGTTTTAATTGTATTCAATAGTCTTGTAACATAGTGATGAACAATAGTTAGAGAGACATAGAGCTCCTGTCCAAAATGTATTAATTTAGCTGGTAACAAACAATCAAACTCACCATGGAGGACCTTCCTTTATTTAGAGCAGTGGTTGGGAACCTTGGACCTCGTCCTGAAAGTTTCCTATGTTTCCCTCTTCCAGAGACTTAAATGGCTGAATCACTGTGCTGATCTTTATTAGCTGTTAGATCCATCTGATTGAATCATGTTTACCGGACCAGGGATGCATGTAAAAACCAAAAAATTGCACCCTTTGAGGCCCAGAGTTCCCACCTCTGATTTAGAGTAAAGCATTAGCGTATTAACGCCTTTTTCCACTAGTACCTACTCTAACTGACCTTGTCTACCCAAAGCGTATCAAGTTACGCGGGTAGCGTGATGTCCACAGGCTGGTGATAAGCTTGATGTGATCCAGGGTGTTCTCGCTTGCCCTCCGATGATAGCTATTTATTTTTCCCATGAATAACTTTAGTCTGAGCCCTAGGTAAAGGTTACCACGCGGCATTCTGCACAGCGTATTGTTTTGTTGCAGATAACATTACAAACTTTCTAGACGCATTGCCTGAAGGGACCCCTCCCACATTAGAGGATTGTGACTTGTAATGGAAAACCAGTAAAGTAGAGTAGAGTACTACCGGGTCAGTAGAGTCGAGTAGGCACAAATGGAAAAGTGGCTTTACTACTTAAAGTTACTATACAACACTAAATTTAAGTCAGCTGTGTTCGTGTTGGAAACATCTCAGATCTCCAGGACGAGGCTCTCATTCTAAACATTCTTGATTTTGTGGTTGAAGAAATTCTGATCATTTTTCAACTAAATCCCTCCTCCCTGTCCCCCCTCCCCATCTTTCATTCTGTCCAGGTAACAAGCCTGTCATTCTGATCCTAATGCACCACAGTTGTGAAGCCAAACATGTACCCTCCATGAAAACCCTGGAGACTGGTAACATTGTGTTCCATGTCCACGTTTTCTACCATAAGACAAAGAACGGATTACTAAATTGCCCCGAAAATAAAACTGCTGTGTATGACATCCGAAACAAAATGATTGAAATGCAGAAAGTGAAGAAGTAACAGCATTGTTTCGCCATTGTATCCCATGAAGCGGCCTTTCTTTTATTATTGCCTAAACTTTTAGTCTTTGTGATGATGGTACTGATGCATCATGTCAGGAAATAAAAGATGCTGTTATTCATTATGCCAAAAGTAGCTTTAAGACTATCTTTAATGTAAAGCTCAAATAAAAGGTAATTATTTCATTTTAATCTGCAAATTAAAGTTGTCGCAACAGAAATCATAGTGCATCCAACTGCTTAAGAAATTATGTAAAAATGATTAAACATACATTTAATTGTACAAAGTACCTGAATTACTGTCATCTCTGTGTATTATTGAGAATGTGTAACTGAGTCACTGTGTTTTTCTGTGTACATTTTCAAAACAAATAAAGTAAATACTGAATTATGAGGACTATTGTTTGATTATATTGACTGCAACACTACACTCCAACTAAGATAAAAAAAAAAAACTACAAATTAGGGTAATACGTTGCACTTAGTTCCTCTTTACAGGAAAAGATTTAATTATAAAGTACAAAGGCTTTGTTAGACACCATGCATAACACCAGTTGCATGCTCAGAGATTTACATCCTAAATTTAAGGTGAAAAGTAGTTAGTTCCTGGATTTAATTCCCAAGTTTTATAGTCGGCATGTTCAAAAATTTAGTAAGATAATTTATTTTTGGTCAATTATTTCTCCATATTAAGAGAAAAGGAGAAGATGCCAGGCTGCTGTGACTGTGAAGGAACCTCTTAGTAAAGGAATAAATTGTGAAATGCAAAATCGGTCGTGTACCTTCAGACTTCAATAAGAAGCAACACCAAGAAATAGTTTATTTATCCCCTAGATAAATTGCTGCATTACAATTCTCTTCCAAAAGGCTTTAACATGGATGATGATAAAGTGGAAAAATAAAAGTGAAAATAAAAAGTAGATTTGACTCCATGATAAACCCCAATCTATGATGTGAAATTATGAAGTTTGATGGAAAAAGGCAAGAAGGATTTCTAGCAAGGTTTGTTTTGCTGCATGGTAAAATATGTGTGATGATGAATATGCTCTTAAAGTTGTTTAGCACATTGTGTTGAGATGGTGAAAGGTTTGTCACAGTCCTTCCCTTGGACAGCAATATAATCTGCATAACCACAACATGACTGGCTTTACAGATAAATTGTTGAGTCTCTTGGGATCAGCCACCTCCCGTTTACTGCAGTGGTTAAAACAGACTTGAATACTCTGACCTTCATATGGCAAATGGTAAAGGATGTCAGCTTTCTCAGAAAGATGGCTCTGGTTCTACCTGTAGATCAGAGATCTTCAAATCTGGTCCTCAGGGACCGGTGTCCTACAGGTATTAAAAGTTTCCTGACTGAAACACATCTGATTCAAATTAAAGGGATCTCCTTAGCTTGTTGTCAAGTTCTGCACAACTCTGTTAATAAGTCATTTATTTGAATCAAGTGTTTTGCTGCAGGGAAGCATGGAATAGCTGTAGAAAACTGACCCTGACAGAGTTTGGAGATCCCTGTTGTAGATGGTATCTGCTTTTGTAGAACTCTATTGTCAATGAATGCCTCCTTTTATTTATAATCCTGCTCAGTGTCCACATTTACTACAATGATGGTATATGGTCCCACTTACCTTCTCATGTCCACATCCCATTTAGTTATTTTGTTATATATACATTTACCCACCAATGTTTATTGTTTATCTTTATTGTCTAATATGATGCATTCAGCTACTGGAGAGTCATCAGATGACTTCTTAGGGTTTCAGGTTTCTGTGCAGTGCTGTGCAGAGGTTGCTGATTATAGAGGGTGGAGAGGAAGGCAGTTTGGATTTATATATGCTGACTCTTTTAATACACAATTATTGATGCATAAAACATATTTCTAACATGGCCGTTTTCTTTACCCAAATCAGTATTGCAATAATCTGAACTTTCATTTGTATTTAGTTATGTATTCCTATAGTCCAGTGTTTTCGGAGACTACATATCCGAATTAATTTTTATTTACTAGTACAAGAACATCTATGGCTTTTATATTTAAAATAAAAGTACATTTTATTTTGAAAATCAACACCGGACGTTTCGTAGTGTTTACAAATACCTTTTTCCGGTTGGTCCAATCAATTATCAAGTTTTTACCTGCTTGTTACTAGTCTGAACTATTTCCAATTGCTAATATACTTTTAAAAAATACACGATATGTTATCGATAATTGTTACTTTAATAGTTTAGCTGATGATTAGCACAAGTTTTCGGAAAAAGTTAGCTGTTAGCAGTGTATCGTGTTTTAAAGCCTGACTCGTGTCAACTGGTGTTCGACTTCACAAAGCCAAATTATTACCTTAGAAATTTCTTCTTTTATTTCTTTTTTTTAATAGTTATTCTTAAAGAACTACAGGGCACATTTCCTCCTGAAATGTTGGTTTCCTCCAGTTAGCTGACATGTCGGTCGCCAGCAGCTGTTAACCTCGCTACGTTATCTGAAACTTGGCACTTTTCTGTGTCATGGTCTCCGGCCGCGTCCTCTTGGGTTTTAGATTACTGTGTTCTAAAGTTATTTGTAATGAGAGGATAAATTCAATGCCGTTTCGGAACCTAAATTCTTCATTTACCAATCATAGTCCAAAAGTTAGAGCCCTTCAGACACCAGCACATTGGTTTGGACTTCAGGTAATCAGAGAGCTGCTTGAAACTGAAGAAAAGCTTATTCTGGCACAAGTCTATATAAAAACAACTTGAAACTAATATTTATACGTTTTATAGGGTAAAACTCAGCCCTCTTCCTATATGCCGACAGTGAATGACATGCAGCCATCCTGGATCTCCCATGGAAGAGAGATCAATGCCGTGGCCCCTGACGAGGATGAAGAGGGAGAAAACTTTGTTGGACAGAAAAGTAAAGTGCAACAACAGGAAGAAAAGATGATCTCAGGCCAGAAGGATGCAGATATTGATGTCCATGAAGGCATCACAGACACTGGATCCTCTACAGTGCCTTGTGAGTATAAGGAACTGATAATGACCAGAAAGCTGTTGTTGTAAATAGGAAAAATCCACTTACACCAGCAGCAAGGTTCACAGCAGAGGCTGGTAGGTCGTGCTTTTCACACTAATCAGCATGATCAAAAATACACAAAGGTTAGTTTTATTTGTTTGTTTGGAGTTTAATTGTTAATGTTATTGCTTTAAAGGATTCAGTCCCCACAGTGTGGCTTACCAGCTCACACTGTAAAATACTAATGCAACAAAATAACTTAAGCATCTTCAGCATTTTTGGCATCAGGGATGTCATTACCATAGTATAATTAATTTTGCATTGTGATATCAGTACAGTAGTGATGGGATGTTGATACCTCCTGGAGTGTATTGACTCGTTGCCCAAACTTTGTGGGCGCTGTATAGATGCTGCGTCGGTCACTCAGCAGTGACGTCTGCAGTAGTTTTAAAATCATTGCAGGTAAATAAAGGGAAGATAAGATGGAAAAACTCCTAAATCAGCCCGTGAAATAAGTCATTTCTTTTGCTCATTTTGTTTGCAGTTTTTTTTCTTATGAGAGTGTAAAATTAGCTTTAAACCTTTTTTGTGTTGCTAAAAGGAGATGGTATCTAATATATAGCAATTTTTTCTATAGTAAAATTCAGTTTAGATTTTAAATTAAGTTTTGAATTTTTTAAAAGTGTTTCAATACTTCAAAATAGACTAACAATGGATTAATTCATACATTTTTTGAGAAACAAATGTTTTTTGTAGGGTATTTGTAGTGTAAGGTGATTTATCTTTTCTCCTGCTTTAGGTGTGTTTGTGGAGCATAGCCCACTTTTGACCTACAACAAAATTAAATTAATTTATCTGAAAACAATTCAAAACTTACAGAGCAGACTAGACACATATTTATTACATTAAAAAAAAAAACTAACAGTAAGTATTTCCAGTTCAAATAAAGGATTCCCGACTGGGGAAAACTCTTCTTATTGGAACAATTTATGAAGTAAAAAGTTGAACAAGGTGAGGGCAAGCAAAAACCCCACAGACACAATTTCTTTTCTATTTAACAAACCCAAAACAATATAAGTCTATACACTTTGTTTTACAGTAAACAAAATTTGGTACGCAACATCAAAACGATGCACTTTCTGTATCAGTCATGGGATTTTTCTTAAAGCGATACACACATTAATACAAGGTTTCACTCCTGTGTTGTGGCACAGTGCTGATGTACCGGTATTGTTCATCCCATCACTACAGGATGCAATAATAATAAAAATTGCACAGGTTGTGCATTAAGTTTGCACATTTTTTTTAAGTTGATGAACTTGAACACAAATTACCTTTTGCTTTCTGCTAAGACTTAGTTGTGGTCTTTATCAGTCCATGTCTTTCGCAGGAGTACATTATTATGCATATTATATCTATGTTTATTCTGCATATATATGTTATCTGTGTTTATTTGTTAATTCACAGCAAAAGGATCAAATGAGAAAATATCAAAGAGTAAACTGAGGAGAGAAAAGAAGAAGTTGATGAAGAAAAACCTCAAGTCAGCGCTCTCGTCTGCCAGTTTGATGTCAGAGCTTCCATTTGCACTGACCAGTCCCACCACATGGAAAGAGCTGGGATGTATGTTTGCTCTTCCAGATATTTTCTGATATATATTTGATTAATTTCTTTTCAGGATGGGGGACTTGCATCTCTCGTTTTTTTTTAACTGTAACTGAATGGCTTGTGTGTTGGCTTAAGTCGCAGTAAAGGTTTGTTTTAATATCCCTTTATGATGTTTTGGTGTTTCCCATTCAGTTCCCAACTCAGATTCAATAAAGAGAAAGAGGAAGCGAGGAAACAGCGGAGGCCGAGCTGACAGTGAGGAAGATGGAGACACAAAGAAAAAGAAGAAAGGAAGCCAACGACCAAACTATTTTGTCTCTATCCCCATCACTAACACCCAGGTGAGTAAAGGTTTTGATGTAAGCTTAGTTTTCTGCCTTTGTGTCATTACTCGTTAAATTTTGAAGGAAATTTATTACATTTCTTCTGTTTAAAATGCGGCGCTTTGGAAAACTGACTGTATACATAAAAATTGAGCGTGTGCACGGAAAACACCAGGCACGTGTGATTCAAGCGAGTAAACAAGTACCTGTGCGACAAAACACACACAGTGTGAAGAGGCATATCTGCACTGTGAGGGAATAACACAGTATTATCCATCCATTGTGTACACATGTGGCCTACCCTTATAGTAGTGAACAACATGCTCGTATAGACGTCCTCGCTTGTTCAACTGCTGGAGTTTTTATACTTCTGAGGATAACACCGGGGGATGAGTCGTATCTGATTGGTCAGTTTCCAGCCAACAACAGAGTTTCTTTCAGAAAGAAATTCTCTAAAGTGTTGTCAACAAATGCAAATAAAAGATTCAGAGATTCCCCATACGTAGAAAGCGTGATTCCAATGAATTCTCAGGAGTTTGGTCTGGCTCTGTGATGGACTGGCGAGCGGTCCATAGTGTAGCCTGCCTTTTGCCTGCTAATTGCTGTGATAGGCTCCAGTTTCTCCATGATTATTAACATGACAAAATCAAAAATTGAATGAAGGGATAATAATTAGTCTTTATGTAATAATACCTCATCCAAGATGTTAAACTGTGGAAGCGCTCTCATTCATGCTGTGCCCCTCACCTTTCTCAGTGATGTCTCAGTGTTATCTCTAATAACAGATCAGCTCAGCTGTGACTGAGGTCCAAGAGGCGGTGCTTCAGCAGGAGCCTCGATTAACCAAAGCCATGGTCCCTGTTGCAACTCTTCACATCACACTATTAATCACTCATCTAGCCAATCAGGAGCAAGTGGATCTGTGAGTTTATGCATACAAACATACAGAAACTAACCCAAACTTTGCTTGTGGTATGTAAAAAGTGGTCGTTGCCCTTTTACGTGGAACAGTCTGAACAGATTACTACAAAGTTGCATTGAGCGAGATATGTCACAGTGGAAAGGATGTCTTTCAGGATGAATAATTGGGGTTGGGTTTGTCGTGTTACTGCAGCATTTTAACTCTATCTAGTCCAGCTTACAAAAGAGCTGACTACTGAGTAGTTCCTGTCTTCTGGATTTACATGGGGATTTATAAGGACATCAAACATCAGGTTAAAAAATTCAAGGAGCTAGCTTTAGCTTGCTGCTGCAGCTAAACCATTAGGTCACCATTGTGTTATTCCATCTGGGGGATTCCAGTCTATACACAAAACTACACACAACAGCCCCTATGGGCCAGAGGGAGAAATCAAATTAAAGGTTTTGCCTGGTTGATAATGAATTGGGGCAAATATATCGCAATGCATTAATTAATCAATATTTTTATCTTGATATCA
This sequence comes from Kiunga ballochi, assembly GCA_037177335.1. Taxonomy (NCBI): domain Eukaryota; kingdom Metazoa; phylum Chordata; class Actinopteri; order Atheriniformes; family Pseudomugilidae; genus Kiunga; species Kiunga ballochi. The sequence goes on along the minus strand of JBAMIG010000024.1, from coordinate 7,639,420 downwards.
AGGGGTTTAACTAGACAATTACTTGGAATTTTAAAAGCTGCAACCATCAGAGTCACTGGATCGCAATCCAGTTAAACTCTTGTGGACATTATATAACTTTACCCTCATGTTTATCAGTTTTATTTAGAAATCCAAGGGGTGTAACTTGAACAATGTTTACGCAGCAACTGAATCACTTAAGATGCCAAATATGATGGCAAATAATGTGTCAAGATGGCCTTCACAACTGAATAAGGTTCATTTAATCATGAGACTGAATCTGTGGCACAAAGTCCTTATATTATTGCAATCCTAAAACTGCCTGACTGCAATTATGACTGCTTCTGACTCATTTTGATGCAGCGGGGACATTCATTATTCACTGTCCCAAAGCTCTCCTTGCACAGCAGTGTCTCTAGGCTGAGAAAGCAAACTTGACAACTTTCTGTTTCCCCCACTGCATCCCGCCAGCATCTGGGTATCGACAGACTAGCCATTTTAAATGAGCACCATGGCTGATTCAGCAAAGAAACACAAGATGATATTATTGGAGGAAAAGAGGGAAGGAAATCTAGAAAGCGACAGAAGAAGACATGGTAGTTTTACTGGAGAGAAGTCAGAGTGCAGTAAGGATGAAAGATTAATGAATTACCCATCGTTTGGAAAGTAGTGCTTCTGTACATTAAATATGTTACCAAAAGATGCACTGATTGATTGTTTGAAAGTAGAAATGTTGTCAAATTTAGTTGAAATGCACATCAACTTTACAACAAGCCCACTTATTATGTGACACTATGGCAGGCAGAGAGCTAAAGGGGACAGCGGAGGGATGACCTTACTGCTGTAGCCAAGTGCGTGTTAGCAGGTACATCGTAGCTTCTGTCTGACTGCAGACAAAAGAAGTGTGAAAATTATCCAATGCTGAGATTACGTCATCATATAGATGTTAAACATGCGATCAAGTTACTGAAAGAAAGTGTGTATCTGTATTTTGGTTTGTTGTTTAATCCATGTGCATGAGGGCTGATCACCCATTGGATATTACAGATATAGATCCGCACTCCATATCCTGTTTCCACTTTTATTAGTTTTTGTGAAACATGTCATTTTAAATAGAATAAATTCTCTTTTCCATCTGGAAGGTTGTAATTCTTCTGCCAGGAAACAATGTTCAGTAGTTCCCAAAGGGGAGGTTCGATCAAAGAAAATACATTTAAACTGGTTTGCTCTCACAATCATATCCTCAATAGCTCACTAGCAGTACAATAAAATGATTGGTCTTGTTTTTATTGTAAATATGAAGGTCAAATTTACAGTTAACTTTTTATAATAAGCCCACAAGTATAATCAGATGAGCTTGATGTAAAGTTATCATATTTTAAAGTGATAAGTAAAAGCATTTATTGCTCAGCTTTGATCTGTTTATGATCATTTCAATTTATTTATAAATTCTAATCACATATATTTAGATTGATTAGAGTGAAATAACCAGAGGAATAATAAAACACCAACTAGTTGAATTTTTTAGACAAATTAAAACATATTTCTATAATATGCGATATGAAACAACTAACTGAACATGTCAGATTTCTGCTGATCTGGCTCTGCCTAAACCACGTCATGCCCGCAGACCCCTGCATAATCTACATCAGAAGACTTTGCCCATACTAATCACTGGATTCTCTTATTATGTAATGTGACAAGGAGAGTGAGAGAGGATTAAGTCGGGAATTGAGTGTGTTCTGTGGGTATTCACATGTGAAAACATCCTTTTCAGAGCGGCAGCCGTGCTGGCTCAGATCAAGCCGTCAGTGGCTGAGCTGCTGGGTGGGCGGGATCTGGTGCTTCCCTTCACAGGGATCAGTCATTTCAGGAAGGAGGTGGTGTTTGTTGGACTGGCTACCGGACAACACAGACACACACTGGACAGCCTGGCAGGTCAGTTACTGTCATCTGCACCTTTCTCTGCCACTCACTTTGGTAGATGCTTGTTTTGTTTGTTGGTATTTTTGCTTTAATGAGTGTAAATGTGATACAACAGCTGGGTTTCTGTCAGGGTGGGTGAATCTGGGGTCAGGGTTGAGGAGTCTTGCAGCTTGTACTAAACAGTGTAGCTTCTTGGCAAAACCCCCAATTGCTGCAAGAAGTAACAAAGTAAATAGTTTTAGGACGTATAGAATGATGCTACGATTCAGACACTGGTTCATAACTTAGGATTTCTCCAAAATTAGTATTTGTAAAGTAGTTACCAGGAGATTTATATCAGGATCTATTTTCAGCATTTATCATAAGTCAAACACCCAAAACTTAACGCTTTACTTTTCTGTAAGATATTTATAATTGAATGTTGAAGTCTCCCTACTGCTTTGTCTCTCATGTAACAACATCCTCAGCTTGAAACTTGCATATTTGGTCAAATCTTCACAATGAGTTTGCCTCTGTTCGTTTTTTAAAATAAAGTATATTTATGTGTCTGTCTGCTCAGCAGCACCATGTGAGAAAGTTTGTGTGCAGAGGATTTATGTTCTGTGTTTTACCTTCAGCTGCAGCTTTAAACCAACATTTCTAAGAGGATTCTAGTACCATTACTCGTGCAACACTAAAACACATGCATAGTGAATAAGCTCGCAGTTTGGTTAAGGCTGTCCGTTTCCATAGTTTGGCATGTGTTTATGTGTACATGTGTGCAACAGGGAATGGGGGGGTGGCTATTTACATGCATCTTTCATAAGATTTTTGTTATCCCCAGTTCTGGGAGATGTGGTCTGTTTGTAGATGCAGAGTAATGTTCAGGCCTGCTTAACTCTATGCATGATGCTTCACATAGTTTAGACATATTTTTAAATCAGTGTTTTAACAAGGCATGGCCTAAATTCACATATAGACTTTAAGCAGGTTTGACTTAATGTCCTTACCTGGAATTACCTTCTTGTTTTGTTTACTATAAGTTGACTTTGCTTACACATGATGATGGTAGTCTGCTTATTTTCTCATTGACCCATGTTAACCAGACTACACTATTGGTTTGGCCCTTACAGATAATCTCTTCATGAAAAACAAGTTAAACGTACTTCATAGTTTCAAACGAACCTTTATGAGAAAACTATTAGCAAACGTTGACTTGTTTTATTTTAGCATTTAATTAAAGCACATCCAGCCAGTTTTCTGAAGCTGTCTTTCAATTTTTTAACATGAAAAATGCAAAAATAGTAAACGGTAACTGCAACAAAGGGAGGATGCGGCAGGATGCTGGACCTCCTTGTCTTCTTGTCTGCTCTCTTCACCACTGTTATTGATTATATACTAACCTTTCTTTTCCAGCAGAGTTCCTCTTTCTAAAAATACCCCTGTAGCTTTCCATTAAAACTAATCAGATGGTGTGTGTGTGTGTGTGTGTGTGTGTGTGTGTGTGTGTGTGTGTCTGTCTTACCCTGCGTGTAGCCATCCTTGTTGGTGGTCTTGTTTATGCCCCAGTTTATTTATCTGGTTGTTGATCAGT
>JBAMIG010000024.1:7600603-7611429 GCA_037177335.1 Kiunga ballochi | reverse complement strand
TCTCCTTTGCCAACTTCTCAAGCTCTCTTAGTGTTAACTCCTTCAGGGTGTAAAACCATGCAGTCGAAGTGGTCAGAAACCCTTGAGTGTTGAATTATTTGTTCATGCCTTTAAAATGTGTATGGTTTTATGTAAGCTGTCAGGGACAGCTCAGCAGTCAGTGAGCAGAAAAAACACCCGGAGTCCGAGTGAGGTTTAAATTACAGCATGCATACACAAAGCTCGCCCGAAAAGAATAATGTTCCTTTTTTTTGTCAGGTGAAGACTACAGCTCGATATCTATTGTTTGTTTTAAGATGCCATATCCAGAGTATTGTCTCTGTTGTTTGATTGTGTCAGGTTGGATTTAGTTGATGTTGGACTGAAGGCACATTTAGAAGCTGTAAAAATATTTATGTTGTCTGTTATAACACATTTTATTCACAAATACAAATGCAGAAATCTCTTACAGTCACATTGCATTGCTTGACATCATATCATAAGTTAGCGACCAATGTTGTTTTTACTGCTGTCACTTCTGACAAGACGTCCAGCCAATCAAAGTAGGGCTTTTTTAAAGCTGCGTCTCCATTCACATTACAGAGCTAAGCCTGTTTATCTGATCTACATATGCACAGGATTCACGTGGGACACATTTTCCCAGCTTCACAGCTTTTATCTGCTACTAAATAACAAATCTTTACACTATTAGATTATTCAGTGGCAGACGCTGATGTTAAATTAGAGAAAGCAGTGCAATGTTATACCTAGACTCCTGCTTTAACAGCTGTTTGTCTGCTCTCTCAAAAAATGGTGTATTTTAGGTTTCAATTATGGAAAACTTTAATAGCTTAAAGGCCTAAATGTGACTTTTGGTTTTGCAAAAGACTAAAACAGTCTTGCAACAAGAAAAAGAAACTAAATTATAGAAGACTGCATGCAAGTTAGTGTGTAAAGGTTTGTGTTTTTGTGATTTTAGGTGAAGCTCCGGAGATTCCATCTGAAATCCTGCAGCCATGGTTGTTGATCGTTGATTCGGATGATGATACGTCTCAAAATGTTAACAAAACTTAAAAGGTTGAAGCTCTAATTTTCACAGCTCCAGCTGTGATGGCGTTATATGTGTGCAAACCAAGCGTTTCTATTGGCTCTGCTTTATTTTGTCCTAATTTCACAGCATATGAAGACACACAAGTTTGCTATTCCTTAAGTCGTCATATTGTTGAGAAGGAGTGAGTATGAAAATAGAGCTTTGATGGTTTTTACTACATTAGTGGAGGAATTTATTGGCTGTAAAATTGCCGTAGTTGTTTTGGGTTAGAGGAACAGAGTAGCACACCACTGAGCTCCGATATACTCCCAACTCACTATTTTAGCTGAAGATTTGCAGAAATAGGATTATTTTTTTCCACTTCAGTGTCTAAAGGAGATGTGTTTATCTGGGGATGTCTGGACCAAAGGGTTTTATGTGGTTGTCTTGCTTATTCTGAATAATTTTCTGTAATGCTTTGCAATAAATCGGGTGTCGTTCTCGCTTTAGTACCGGGTCAAAAACCGCTTGAGGAACACAGCGGGAGTACCACAGGCCTGTGAGTAATTCTCATGATGAATTGGCATCACTCAAGCTTATTGATATGCCTTTACAAACGTAGCCAAATGTTTAATTAAATGGATTGGTCCCAATTGAGTATGAAGTTTTTTTTTATTATTGAATATTTTGGCAGCTTTTAGCAGAAGGTTTTTTCTTTATTTTTTTGGTCCATCAAAGCAATATGTCCTGTTTTCCTAAAATACCTGTGTGTGCAGAGGTTACCATAATGACAGGTCCACGGTAACGTTTAAGCATAAAAGTGTTAAAAGAGCAGTTCCTGCAGACGGAAACTCTTCTACCATCAGAGCTTTATACTCTAACAGATCTCCCAGCCCTTCAGCCTCTTTATGCTGCTGCCCTCCTCTTTTTATCCCTTTTACAGGATCTGTTTTCTATTATTCCTCCGCTTGCTTCGCTTTGTCATTCCCCTCATTCAAACGTCCATTTTGGATTTCAGATATAACCATAAATACTCATCTTTCTGTCATCTATTATACTGAACTTTTCCTTCTTTGTTGCCCTTTTCTTCTCCTCTTCATGTACCCCTCGCTCCCTCTTTTTTTCCATTCTCGCATCACATATGCTGCATTCATGCTCTGCGTAAAGCCCCGCTCTAGCTTTTTTGGAAATCAGCTGTAGTGGAGTAAAAAGAAATTAGTCATACAGTAGATGATGAAGCAGGCCATAAACCGTCTCAACCAGGCTGATGAGTACGGTGAATTTGATTAAGTCTTTAATGGGATTATTGTTGCTTCCTTTTTATGCTGCAAACATTTTTAAATGTGTGCTTGATGTTAACATCACCAGTAGCTACCATCAGCCGCAGCAAAGCTTTTTCCATTGGTTGTAGCCAGCTGCTGTAACGTACTCACTCCTTTTATAGAAGGAGCTGGAAATTTAGGAAGACATCATCAAAGTTTGAGCTCTTATCCAAGCAGAAAGATGCCTCCATTAGTCATTCAGAGGGAGGATCTGCTGGAGAACGAGATAGAAGAAGGGAGTTTGAGGTAATGGTGTTGCAGCACAGCACGACATCAATCAGAGCGGGTCTGGGTCCAGAATAAGACGGTACTGCAAGAAAGCACTGATCATTGTTTGAATCTATGCAGACTTGTATCTTGCTGACAACCTACAGCCAAAACGCAGCTAAACATCTTTGTACTCCTGCTTTTCTCAGAGGCTTTAAATCATCATGTCTCATGTCAATACTGGTTATTAGGAGATTAAAAATACTTATATAGAAATGTTGGCTGAGTTTATGTCAAACACTGGAATGGTGGTAACTTAAGCTACTTTTTTTTGTCTTTAGATATGGCCAGGAAATCTGCTGATAAGTGACTTTCACAACACACTAAAAGCACGTTTTGAGTTATATGGCTACACGTGGCCTCTAGTTTAGCTAAAGTAAAAATAAGATTAAAAATAGCTCAATGTGGATTTTTATTATTAGGCAAACTTTATTTTAATTTCTTCTACAAGAATTAGAATAAAATAGGTCTAATATAAGGGCTCTGCTTAGTGTGTTAGCTGCCTTTTGTTCAGTTCTCTGTCAGGATGATGGTACGCTGCTTTTAATGATGCTGAGGACTAGGCTCTGGGGTAGCATCATCGCTCCTTTAGGGCTGCCGTTTCCCTCCCTTAAAGATATAATGTGTAAGAACTACTGACATCTGGTGGTAAATATGGGCAAAAAATTGCTTCATATCCAAGCACAGCTGTGAATGTCTCCAGATGTATCCAGACATAAATATGTGCGAGTGCTGCAATAAAATATACCTGTACTCTCTTCCTCTGTGGTTTTGGCATCTTATCAAACAAAGCGAGTACCGTAGTTTAAACTTCAAAGGGTTCTCACTTCAAACACACACACACACACACACACACAGCATTTAAATGGGAAAGGCAATAATCGCTATGGTCTCCAATTTTGTATCTATAGGAAATTCTCAAATATGGCAACAAAAGAACATTTTCATTCATTTTTTTATGTTGGAAAGTTAATTTCTCAACAGCATTTATTCATTTTAGCACCTTACCATAAAGACATCCCTTAATTTCTTGACAGAACCTTTTCCACAATGTTTTACAGAAAAAACCTTCATGTTTCTACAACAACACAGCAAAAAACGCTACCTTCATCATTAAGTGTTCACAACAAACGGACCTTAGGAAGGAAGAGGAACCACTGAAATGAAGGAAAGTCATGGCTTTGCAGGGTGATGTCTGAGCAGGGAGACATTTAAGACGAGAGAAAACAAAACTGGCCAAAAATCGACGGATGTCAGTGCAGCCTTTTCTTGTTGTTTAAAATTGAAGTGCCTGTCTGGCTCTAATCTCCGTCACCATGACAACACTGCTGGTGAAAAAGGTAGACTGAGCAAGTGGGAAAATATTTAGATAATGAGTGAGAGGTTAGAGAAAGTATGGATAGAGAGGAGAAGAGGGCGGATATCAAAGGAGGGCGTAAGTCCTGACATATTTTAATCATTTAGCTCTGTGTGCAAGACGATGCTCAGCACATGTGCAGGTATACGACTTCACTCAGGGTGTCTGTCATCCGTGTTGCTGTGAAATCAGTTGCTCCTCAGTGTGAAGGCTTGTCTGTGTATATGCGTGTGTGTGTGTGTGTGTGTGTTTGGGGGAACAGGTACTGAGGGTGGCTTTACTGCCATCATAAACACATTCATTTTGTCAGCTTAAGATTGAACGAGCAGATAAAAGGACTTGCAAACAGACAGACAGAGCAGACCGTCGACAGTCTGGCCACATGGAGGCAAACGTCATTTTTTTATATATTCTCATTGGAAAGGAAATGATGAACAGATATTAAATGCAAAAAAGAGGGATTGTGAATGAAGATTCCTATTTTAAAACCAGCAAACATAAATGTTACAAAGTCCTGCATCATTTTCAGCCCTGTATAAAATACCTCCTCCTCTGGCTTTCAGACGTTAGAGCATCACAAAGTGAGCACATGTGCACCCTACTTTTACTTACTTTAATTTAAACCCAGATAGTGCTTTCTTCACAGTTTCTACACTTTCTTTTTTCGTCCCTCCTGAAGCCCTGGGGTCCAGACCTGATCTTTAAAATGCTGCTCTGTAACTCTAAAAGTATCTCCCTCGTGTTAGTAGACAAAGAAGCTTTTGTGCCTGTTAAAGTAATGCACTAAAATAACTCTTCCACAGTTCGGAGCAAGTCTTGTTTTTTTTCTCTTTTGTTCTTATTTATTATGTGATGTCTGTGCTTGTGTTTCAGATTTGGCTCAAACTCCGACCCATGCCAAACGTTCAAGTATGTGCTCCTATGTCATTTCACGATCAGTTTGGAAAATTTAAACCCTGATTTACGTGTGATTACATGCCATATAATCAGACATAAAATCCAGATGATAAATAATCTGAATACCTTTCCCAAGTTCTGCATGACCTTCATATCAGTGCCAAGAGATTCTCCTTGAAACAATCTGAAACGCTGCTAATTCTGCTGAAATCCTGTCACAACAGATTCTCTAACACATCTTTTAAACTCAATTAACCCAGCTGGAAGCAGCTGGGCAGGAAGTTATTATGGATACTGTCCAGTAGCTGTGCAGCCTGCGTTAATGCACTTGTTTTTGCAGGAGTTCCTCTCTGTTCCTTTGACTCTTTTTGCATTCCTTTCATTGCAAAGAAGATTCATTCACCTTTGTTTGCAGCTATGTAAACATTTCTCACAGCACTTACTTTTGGTGCTGGATTATGACGGTTTTATGACGGGCATTTGCTCTTTTAAACCAGTAAAACATCCCACAAATATGGCAATAATGCATGCATCATGCAAACATGCTCGAGGCTTTGGGGAAGCGATGGACATGTAATGACTTCAACATGTGTATATGTCTGCATCCTAATGAGATGCAAGTTTGCATCAGTGGAAACCCATCCTAAAGCCACTGGTTCTGATTAAATAAACTGCTTTTACTGTAGTTTATTTAAGATTATTGGCTATACGCATCTTCTTGACGGCATGAGAGAAAAAAAAAACAACTGTATGCATCTTTATTTTATTGTTGGTAAGCCGCAAGCCGTCACCCACTTAAAAGGATGGTTGGCAAACAGAAAACATAAATGCATCAGCACAGTGATTTCTTTTGGCCGCGTAGTCTGGGAGCCAATTAGTAGTAATGAGCAGATGTTTGTGGCAGTGTGTGTGAGAGAAGTGCAAGACATGAGGACAGGAATCTTTCTGCGATGCACCGAGTAAGGCCGATTTCGGCTTAGTTCAGTCAGCTGCAGTAGAAATGCACAAAAACAGCAGAAGTGTGAGTCAGACCAAGTGAGAGGCAGCTCACAGGTAATGAAATAACCTGTCAATACAACAGCAGCGGTGCTTCTCGCAAAGTATAACTCAATAAAACACGAGTAAGTACAACAGAACACTATGTAAGGTTGAAGCCAGCTGAATAAACACTTTGGAAAGCGGAGCTGACGCAAGCATGTGGTGAAGATAAATGGATGAACCAAGTACATGCGTACACCGGCTGGTCTGATGAATACGCTGTTCTGTTTGGCTTTCTGTTACCAGGCTGAAGATTTGGCATAAACAACCTAAATCCACAGATGCACAATGCTGCTGTGGACAGAACGTGCTGGAGTGCGATGACACACTGCCATGACATCCATTTAATACAGACTGTTGCATTTTAATAGTCTGCAAAGTACATCTAGGAGTCATGTCCCATCAGTGTTGATAGCAGAGTCTTGGAGGTTTCCTGTGGTGTGTTTAACCGGCAGTCATGCTGTAAGGATGATTTCTGTCAGCTCGCTCCAACAGAACACCGCAGGACAACTTTATCATCTTCAGGATGGTCAAAGATTTCTGCAACAAAATATTTCTGTGAATAGAAGCGTCACAAGAAAGTGGATGAAATCACCTAAAAGTGGTTATGATGGGGAAACCGAAGCAGGCCTCAGCTACACCTCCCACAAACGGTGCTGCTGATACAGCAGGAGAAAAGGAAAGAGATGTAGCAAAGGTCACATTCTTGTTCTGTGATGCCGCTTCGCAAGCTAACAGAAAATACATTTTCTATTTATTTTGTGTCTAACTTGAGATAACAAAGCAGACAACCCAGTAACGGGGGAGGGAGAGGGTCTGAAAAGCGATGTAGCGCCTGACATCACACTCCCTCTTGAGTTGTAACTTCTTTGTTTTATATAGTGGCATTATAATGTTGCGCTGGTGCATTTTCATTGTTGCTTTGAGAAATGATTAGTATTCAAAGAAATGGGAAACGGAGAGAAACATGTAGCGTCTCTGAAAGGCTAAAAGGGCAAAAGAGATTTCAGTGAGTCGTACTTTCTCCTAAGCATTTGACTGCAGCCTGTTCTGACTGCATGTTCTGTCTCTGTCTAATGGATAGCAAAGCACCACTCTGCCCTCAGATGAAACAAAGCTATGGGTCCAGTGGGATTGTGGGGTATTGAAGAGTAGCTTGGGGGTCTTCTGCCTGGTAATCGAATGATGACGTGGTTATTATAGTGTGCTTTTGAGCCACTGTGTGTGAGAGACGAACTAGATGGTTGAGGGATTTCTTATTACTCTCTTTCTGAATGGCTTAGAGATTGCTGTCCATCATCCAGCCTGCCTGCCAGCTTAACACTATTTCTACATGAATTATTGACTTTGTGTCCATCTCGCTGTTTCCTCCTGCTGACTCTGACTGTCTGACTCTTGTTCACCGTTACTGTCTGCATGTCTTCCATTTTGTCTGCATCCAGGAGTTTTGGCTGTGACACATTCTGCATCACTACAGGACATTGATTAAAAGAAATATTAATAGTGGAGCTGTGTGCTATTATCTGGCACAGCTTTGCTTCTGTCGTGGTGTCCAATATTTTATTACCGTCTATATTAAATATGCGTGTATTATAATACTACATTAATAAGTATTGTTTCATTTACTTGCATATGTTGGGAATAAGTGCAGTTAAACTTACCGTACGTGGAGTTAAATACCATTAAAGCTTTGATTTGCAATTTTATGTTACTGTTTAATGTGATGGAGAAGTCAGCTTGAAGTGTAAGAGAAAAGTGCAGTTTGATTATAATTTTCTTTATATTCATAGTGTGACTTTAAAAATTAATCCTCACAGATGAAGTCTAAATAGCTGTTTAAAGTGTTACAGGTGTGTTTAGGTGTGTGTACCTGACGGGGGCTTGAATCTAATTTGAGTTAACATGTCAAAGACTGATAATACATAAAGATATAATATGAGAAGAAATTATTGTGAATGAATTAACTTATTTCTTTAAATGCATTTAAGAAACTTTGTATATGAACTTTACTTAAAAGAAGTTTGTGTTTCCTGGATCTTTTCTTTCTAGTAAAAAATCTCCTTAGGAATAAATCTCATACTGTTGGAAAGCCTGTTTGGTTTCCTTTTAGATAATGTAAGAAAAATACATTTGTGGGATGAGCAGCTGAGTTAGATATGTTCTTATTCTGGTTTTTTTTTATGTTTATTGGTCTGGATTGTTGTTGGTCTCTCTGATTGTTGGCTGGAAATTGTTTAGTAAGGTTGTGATTAGGACTGCAGGCAGGTTATTCCATCATCACCAATTCCATATTCTAGAAGTAATCTCTGACAAAAACGCAACATTGAGAATAGATTCCAGTGCCAAACTGGGGAGACATGGTGGGATTACCAGTGGTTGCAAAATCTCTGCTGAGGATTGAATGTAACCCCTTATTGCCTGAATTGAGAGTAACTGGGCAGAGACATCTAATTTTTTTAAATCTAAAACTTTATTTGACCCTTAACTAAATCTGAAAAGACTAGGCTGTTTATTTTTCCATATATTTACTATTTATTACCATGGAACAAGTAAAACTTATTACCGTGTAATCTCCTGCTGTCTGGTGGTCACCAGGGTCCAGGAGACCAGTATCATGTGGTAAACAACAACATTATGAGTGAAGTTTCTGCTATAAAGTCATGCAACATGTCTCAGAAACAGGATGTATCAAATATGTGACATCAAGCCATAAGGGGTTAATGATAAGCTGTCATTTCACACAATGACACCAGCGCCACCAAAAGCTGTTGTATCAGTAGATTTTTCATGTGCTCATCCCACATATGTATTTTCCTGAAAAATGTACACATGTATTTAAAAAAATAAATGGGTTTTCAGCAGTATTCAACAGCCAGTTAAACATTTATTGTTAGGGAGCATTGTTACAACTGAGATATAATTAACCAAACATAAAATTCCTTACTTTCTAAACTAAATTTAAACACATAATCTCCCAGACTCATTTCCAGGACCATATTTATAATAAATATACAAAAAATGTATTCAAAGCCACTGGAAATAATAACCATGAAGCATAGGAAAAAATGTAACTGGTAGATCTAATGTGTCCTTTGTCTTTCAGCTTTAAAACAGATGTAAAACACTCATTTCTCTAAATAGCAAAACCTGGACAATAATTTAGAGGAATTTTCCAAAACGGCAGCAGATATACTACGACTATTAAGAACCAAAAGAAACCCGACACCCCACCCCGTCACTCAAACCATCACAAAGCCGTATATAAATATATAGATTTATTTTTAGGTAAAAGTGGTGGTCATCCATTTTTCTCTTTTCATGTCTTTACACCTCATTTCTATGCTGTTTAAACAAGTCAATGCCATTTCTGATGCTAATTGCTTAAAATAAAACACAGGAATTGCTTGTAATTTTATTTCAGTACAACTTTTTTCTTCTCGTAAAAGGTGATGGGTCACTGCGGTACATTATTCAATCAAACGCTTTACCCTTTTCCTATCATTGATCAGCTCTTCTAAAATCTCCAATTTTGTGGTTCTTCTTCCACCCAGGTGGGCGTCGCCGGTCTGAGCCCGATGAGGCGGAGCTACTGAGGGTCAGCAAGCGATTGGTTGAGGATGCCATCAATCGTGCTTTGCAACAGTACAAACAGGAGACCCTTCAAAATGGGGGTGGACCTAATGCGGCAACAGTGCAATCCTCTGGAAAAACAGAGGATACTCCTACAAAGACGGACACTACAGCTAACTCCTCCATTGACAACAGGAAGTGACATCAACTGATGGAAGCAGACAGAAAAACCAGAAAACATCAGCAAAGCCTGGCTAACCAGGGAAGAAGTCAGTAAGACCAGGGCACAATGCCTGAACCAGCCATCTAGTCAGCCTGCTTTGCTGACTAGCTCACTAAGCTAGCCACCCATGCTGGTTACTTCCTACTTGAACTAGCTGGAAACGGAGCTAGTAAATGTAGCCTCAGATCAATGCTAAGAGACTTTCCCTTCAAGCTAGCTAGCTAAACATGCTAGTTGATTCACTGACTGCTGTTTCAACATCTACATGTAGCAGCAATGATTTATTCCCCTTTATTCAATGAGCTGGGAGTCAACTCAGAAAACATGTGAAGCACTCCTCTAAAGATAGACATGCACATGTAGGCCTCACTGTGATCAGAAACTGCCCTTTTAAAAGAAAATTATATTTTATAGACATTTTGGTTCATTATTATTTAGCATATTCTGCACTTAAAATAACTTGATTAATTAATGTCCTCGTGAAAATTTCAGGTGGGGAAAGTATTTTACCCTCATTTGAGTATTATTTTCTCAAAAATCTGTGCTTTCCACATAGTAATAAATATGCTCAAATGTTGATGTATGTGGCTGGAAAAAGATGTACCGTAACCTGAGTCCTGGTTGTGAGTGGCTGGGTTCTTCAAACATGTTGGACTGTATGGTCTGTGCAAGCTTTTGTTAAACAGTTTGTATTCAAGTGTCCACTTCAGGACATGGTTCTTCTTTAAGCTTCCGGGATTTTAGCTCCTGTTTCAGATGTCTGTCTTTGTTTTCCAAACATCTGCTGGTTGCAGAAACAGATGTGTGCATCCTCCACCTCGCAGACAAACTTTAAGTGTTGTATAACAGTGTTGCATTAACAGCTAAAACAAATTCAAAACTCAACCCGACCTGGACGACTTTATATGATCCGCACACACCACATCGGGCCGACATCATCGTCTGGTCTCCATAAAACACTATCTTTGTTCAAGTTGTCAGATGGATCGGTGGCAGTCATCTGTGCAAAAGACAATAAAGTAAAGTATTAGTTAATACCAAAAGATATTTCATAACCCTTTCCTGTATGTTTCAACATGGATGTGCTTTTTTGTGATGTGGTCAAGCTGTGTTGTATTTTACTAATAATTTAATTGTTTTTTT
>JBAMIG010000024.1:7583135-7594481 GCA_037177335.1 Kiunga ballochi | reverse complement strand
TTGGTCCATCAGACCTACAGGAACATTGATATCTAAATAATGATTACTTTTTAAAGGTTTATCAGTGACCTATTTTAACTTTATGTAAAATGTTCACAAAAGCTTCTGTTTCTGTTGATTAACTTTACATGAGCCTATCCAAAAAAGTAGCTAGCAAAAATCCTTCCTGAGACTCGTGTTTTCCTTGCTTTGTATCACAATTATAAACAGCACAAATGTACAGTTTTCCAAGCTGACAGCAGATAATAACTCTGTGAGCATCATGCTACTGATCCAACATGTCTGACTGCTATGCTGGGACTATGAGAGTGCATATGCGTGTGTGTGTGTGTGTGTGTGTGTGTGCGTGTGCGTGTGCGTGTGTGTGGGGGTATTTAAATAAATTTCTGATTCTGATCGATTAAAAATAGACTACTGGAAGCTTATAGGTTTGGTTAATTTGACAAAATGTACATATAAAGAAACAGATGTTTGCTTATTCCAGGCACACCTGGAAGTTAAGCTTAACCCACAGTCAGCACATCAGCTGATCTCATTCTCAGTCCACATGAGGTGATAGATCCAATCACGGCATCAAGTTACGCCACATAGAAGCTGCTTGATTTTTTTCCCCCTGCCAGCCACTTTACAATCCACCTCAATCCCACCGCCTCCTTTTCAAGCTGTGTCCAGCTTAATCAGTGTCACTTCTGTTGTTGGTGATGCTGCTTTGCTCCCTGCATGAGAGGATTTCTATGCTGCTAATGTCACTGTCACAGTCCATCCACATAAACACATGAAAAGACCTGGAAATCCCAGAGCAAAGCTTGCTGCAGATGGAAAGACAAAAAAAGTGCTCTGGGAGTAATTTGAATTTACAAACATTTCCTTCCACACCGGCAAGCATCTGCACATATCAATCATCCTCTCCAAATGTTGATCGTGTTGAGGAAACATCCAAAGCCACAAATGGGCAGAATGTACCCAGAATGAAATGTTTAGTGGAGCGCAGGCTTTTAAACACACTCACACACACCAGCTGCACTTAGCCTCCAACAGACGTGACCCTCCTTTGAATAAACAAATAGCTTAAATCTATGGAATATGTTGCAGCTCTTTCAGCCTGGGAGATGCTCTGCATGCAAACACAGAGCAAATCTGCAGCAGTTTTCATCTCATATGTCTGTTTTCATCTTGTTTGTGCTTTCCAGTCACAACATCCGCCATGTATTCTTGCTCATTTCTGTCATTCAGGACACACACACACACTGCTGAGCAGGTGCAACTTCATTAAAATTCATTTAAAATGATTTGAAATCATTGAGTAGACTGGAGTAAACCACCCACTTAGTATTTGCTTTTGAGCTGCATTTCCCTGTCGCCATGGCATTGGGTGCACAGATGAGAATGATAAAAACCTGCCCTGGTTTCAGTGTCAGCCAGTTAAAAATGAAAACAAATCCTCTATTTGACTCTCGGATACCTTTGAATATTTATCTTTTGTATTTATAATTAAGCACAAGTAATGTGGGATCAATAAGCAGATATCTCCTGCAGCAGCATCAGTGTCCTGCTAACATCACCAAGCATCTGTTGTGTTCAGTAGGGATTCAGCTATTTCAGAAATGCAGGCCAATACTAATGTTAAAAATAGTGAATCAGCTGATGGTACTCATTTCTTTTGGCATTTGTTTTCTCCTTTGTGTCAGGAAAAAAAAACAGGAAATATATTGTTTGTTTTTTTTTGCCTGTTAAACTCGTGCTGACTCGTGACTTTTAATGTTTACAAAAGCAAATGTGAATCTTTGTTGCCAGTTTCAGGACAAACTCATTGCAGCAATAAAATAGTATATATACACCACTGCTATCAGCTGATATCACCTGTAAGTCTCAACACAATGGATATCAGGCGCTGCTGCGATCAGGCTGATATCTCTACATCTTTCATGTTTGTGACATCAGCTCTAATTAAACTGATTGTAATCAGCAATCATCTAATAATTGTATCTTCCAGCCAGATGGAAAGAACCTTTGTATACAAAGTACTAGATTTCAGTGACTGCTTGTCAGTATTTCTACTGTCAAAATAAATATTTGGTTAAAGAGGTTTTCCACTTTAACATAAGTTCATTTAAACATGAGCCATCATTAGAAATTAGATCTCAATACGGACAAAGTTTTAAGTGTAGGAGCTAATTGATTGTAATTCACCCTATAACCACGCTGTATTGTTGCCAGTTCAAGTGACGTGTACATGCATGTATTTAAGGTGAATACATCGTGAGAGCAGCAGGTGTTTTGGCCCAGAAGGGCAAAAGGTTTTTAACTGTAGGCGTTGGTACTCTGTGATCAGCAAATTACAGAATTAAAGCAAACTGAATACGCAACAAAGAAAATCAGGAGTGGACATTCAGTTTTGTGATGCATACAGAGTACAAATAAGCGGCATATCAACCAACTCCTGGGTCTATACCTCAGTAGCTTTGCATATAATTAGTTAAACTTATATTATCAGAATCCAAACCCATGATTCCTATTTCTAAGAAAGAATGTCTTAAAAATTAAATAGTTTTCCGTGTTCAAATGAAGTTAGTGTTTTCATTTGGGTGCAGGAAAACCAATAAACCGATGCTTAGCATGTAAATGTTTTCTTTATGCACTTCCAGGAGATGGCCGCTTGATTTGATTTTATACCATTTCTCCAGGAAATGTGATGCAATCCTGGGAGGAGACATTAAATAAGATAAAACTTTGTGAAAGTGGAGCTAAAACACACACCTGCTGAAACCAGATTACATCTGATCAACCACTCGTACAAATGTGTGTAAAAGCGTGTGTGTTCTTTTGCTTTTGATGCCAAAAATCACTTCACATGTTTTGACCTTTGAATGAATCTCCTCCACTAAGTTGATTCATTTACAATGTGTTTCCATAAAACTAGCATTCTAATGCTAACCAAAGCGTAAAGAAGATTTTCATCCGTAACAGGATTTTTACCCTTTATTTGTATTACAGGACCTGGAAATCGTCCTAAAGAGGAGCAGACCGGCTGATCAGCCACAAAACATCAGCTGCATGAAATACAGTGATTAAATTCATTTCTGATGGCAGATCTGGAGATGAACTGTCAGGCCAAGCCCTAAAACTACCAAAGTGATGCTAAAATCAGAAGCATCCAGACAAACATTTATGTTAGTAATACTTTATTTCTCCATCAGCTGAATTAATCTCATTTAATCTCCAACAGAGTTCAGGACTTATATTGTGCTCACAATGAAAGAAGAGAAGACTGTGTTAAAATGACACATAGCAGGATTGTTTTCTTGGCAAACAAATGTGTTAGTGTGTGTCAGTGTGTGTTAGTGTGTGTCAGTGTTAATCTCAGCTGGCCTTTTTATCCCTGAGTGCATCTCAGACGTGGAACAGGGGAGATTTCTTTAGTCCTGTCCAGAAGGATGGCAATCAACACCTGACTCCAAGGACAACACCTACCGCTGTCACCTCTGTTCATCCATCACTCCTTTCTGCTTTCCTCCTTCCTCTTGTCCTCTCACCTATATTCTTCCCCGACCTCTCCTCCTCCTCCTCCTCCTGCTACTGCTCCTTGCCAAACGACATAAAATAAACAATAGACAGACAGGGTTGGAAGATCATGGCACTCAATGATTTGCCTCAAGTTGGCGAGGCAAACAAACACCAGATGCATGCTCTCCTCGCAGACCAGATACATCCGGTTACCATAGTAACCCCCAGATGAGAACATGGGAGATGACTGCAATGTGACCGTGCATGTGTGTTTAACTCAGCGCTTCCCATTTAACATCAAATGAATGCAAACACTTAAGCTGCATGGAGATCACAAGAACACATGAATAAGTGTGTGTTTGTGTGCGTTTGCCTTTTTTGTGTCTGGGTGTGTGCTCGAGGATCAGAGAAACAAAAAAGCCAAGGCCACAAATACATTAGGAGACAGCAGCAGCATAAGTACAAGTAATTGAAACAGAGGTTTTTACTCCTCTTGGAGCACATTACTATAAATGTCTGCTTTTACTCTTGTAAGGAGTTGACATCATCTCCAGGTGGATCTTTTGGACTCAGCATCTCATCCATAAATCTGTCAAACTGTAAACATCTATATAGATTTAATCTGTTTTCTAAATGTTTTAGCTGTAATGTATGCACTTAATGCTGTTAGTAGTTAAAAGACTACTGTCTTCAAATAATATTTTACTCTTCAGGTAGCATTGTAAGTAGGTTAACTTACACCCCTAGAGCCAACACAATGTCAAATGACAGAGTCCTCCAAAGCAAAGGGCTTCCATAAAGCCTGCAATCAGATGAAAATGGATTTTTAGCTATAGGGGGCTGGAGTGGCTGAAGTTCCACCAGGAGAGCATCAGCGTGAAGGTAAAATACTGCTTATATGCATCAGGTGTAACTGCAGTCCGTCAGATAGCTGTCAGGGCATTTCACACAAACTGCAATCATCGATGTCATGGCAACTGCAGATGCTAATTCAGAGGATCGACAAAGCCATTTGGTTTCATCCTCCTGGGATACTGGTCCCATTACAATCCAGCCTGCAGGATGTTTTTGTTGGGGCCACATTGGTTGGCTGGTAGAGGGAGCAATGTTAGCAGCTCATTACCCATAGTCAATGTTTGTTAGCATCACGTTGCTTACATTTATTCTTACTCTTTTGCTTTTATATGCAGAATCTTGTCAGATGCTTTGGAAGTCTAGATCTTAAAATTAGGTCAATAAAAGCTCAGATTATCAATACTTGTCATTATGTGTCAAAGTGATTTAATAAGAAATGGTCACCAGTAAGGAGTTAGAAACTGCTGTATGATTTAATCTACGTTTTCTCAGTCTTTGCTGTGTGAGGAGACGATCTGGCAGGAAGGAGATGGAGAACAGCTTCTTCCTCAAAGAGTTTTTCAGAGCCTGAAGCAGCTAAATGCATGTTGTGCATGTTATCTTCTCTTTTAAACACTTAAAGGTCTTGGACAGACATTATGCACAAGAGTTTTACAAACAAGCAATGATTTTATTCATTTATAGTTTATGATATTATCTTTTATTTTATATATATTTCCATTCTTCTGGAAAGCACTGTGGCTGGCCGCTGGCTTTTAAATATGCTGTATAAATAATGTTAATATTAACAAGAATACTGTCTAAAAAAATGTATAATTCAGAAAAATGGCTCAAATCTATGTTGTATTGTTACATGATCTAGGTTATTGAAGTAACTCAAGCAGATTTTTTATTACATTTGGACTGAAATGGAGTGAAAAGAAGATAGATAGGGAAACTACGGACGCCGATGCACTTTAACGCCTCAGTCGACACAGCTTCAGGCATGAGAAGGCGTTAGGAGTAAACTGAATCTAGAATCAATATGAAATGACACATTAATGCTGCGTACTGGCCCGTGTTCATCTTCAGCTCACAATTCTCATGGAGTGTCCTGCTAAATTTAAACCAGGGCTTCCTACACAATGACAGAGCTGAAACAGAAACACAATCCTCACCATGTTGTGATATTACATTTAAACTTGTGCAGCCGTATCCCACAGGGCTACATGTTGCCATATTGCATTTGGAAGCACAGTGTAACGGGTGAGCAACAGGCCCATCAGCACCATACTCTGACCTACATGTCAGCGTTAGATCATGCAATGACTCAAGCATGCACACACACAGCGAAGAATGGAATTAAATGTACAAAGTGCAAGACATTACTAGTGATCCAATTAGGTCTCAGCTGACCTGTTACGCATATTAAACCTCACAGAGTCAGAATGTATGTCTGGACAACTGAAATCAAGCCACAAATGATCCTGACTTAGTTCAATCTGCACCATCAGAATGAAAATGTCAAGAAATCTCTCATGTAAATAAGAGAGGTCTTACATAAAAGTATGTTTCATTAAGTTATAGCTGACCTGCTGTCATAGAGAGGATTGATTATTCTCTGATCTAATTGTTTGTCTTCTGGTGGTAATGGACACTTCATCAGGTCTTTAAATATCATGCAGTGGGAAATATGCTTGATGTGACATAATCTGAATAAACATTTTCCAAGGTAAGCATTAGTTTTTATGCCACAGTGTAGGAAGATGAACGGTGTAGTGTGACAAACACCAGCCAATAAAAACTCACGGTTCATACTGACAGCTGCGAATGCTGCTCAGGAGATATTATTGTTGTTCTTATTCTCTCGTGTACGTCGTTTTGGAGAAAAGTATTTGCTAAATGAAAGTAGAATAGAACAGTGAGTGGACCATTCTCAGGTATTAAATAGGTCAAACTGCTTCAATGTGCCATATGCATGATTACACACAACTTCAAATGAATGAACATTATATGCTTTATATACTGATTGAGGTTAGGGGAGGGAAACAAACTTTCAGGGAATGAGTTGAAATAAGGATATGACATAAAAGATTTGATCTATAATGTTTATATTCTATCCAGTTGTGAGATGCTGTGAATAATATCACTGTCTCTGGTAATTGTCATTTTAACTGATCTTGCATCTTTAAGCTTATAAAGAGTAAAGAGCAGAAACAAAACAGCATCCGAGGACATATCGAGCTGATTTCCTGGGGAATATATTGGACTGTGTGGCTGGAACCAGTCATGTGATGCATAAAAAAAGATCAATAAACAAATTAGCTTTAAGCAGGATTCTTTAAACAACTTGAGAATCAGATCTTTTGTATTTTAATGTGTTTGTTTATTAAGCATCACTCCGGCTTTCCAGGACTTGTTTTATGGAACTGATCTTTAGCCCACATCCAAACTGGGAAGGATGAGGACATTTAAGAACCAATATATTTGCTGTACATACAAGGTTTCCATGACAACAAGCTCCCAGCCAGATAAGGACGGGACAAGAGAGACATTAATGACCCTGCAGATTTACGGAAATGTATTTTCTCACCCAGCAAAGGGAAGACTTTCTTTCATGGTTTCATTTTGTCACAGTAAGATTAATTTATTCTACGGCAGCACCGGGCTGGCCCGGTCAAAAGCTGCTGCTGTAATTAAGGTTTCAATTTCTCCTGCAGTAATTACATTCAGAGTCCTTTATAAATACTTTCTATTTTAAACCCCAACATAATCTATCTCAAGGTACTTGACATAGGAACACAGCCATATGCATTGCATTTCTGCAAAAGGAGACCATGACCCACAAGCTGACTGGGAGTTCAAACCAGTTTATCCCCATTTGAAATGATCAGATGTAATCAAGCCAGTCAATCATTTGAAGGTGTAACACATTTCCTTCTTGATGCTACAAAGGCAGCTCGTATTTAAGCCTGTTTCTGTCTCTAATCCTGCTGATATGCATGACAATAAAAAGAGAAAAATGAAAAGGGGAAATATAAGAGTGGGAGGGTTGACATGAACGCTGGATTCCCGCTGCAGGTGTCGGGCTACCAGGTTTTATGATACATTTGGTGTGACACGTAGGGGTTAGTGCAGCTCTCTCACAATCCAAGCTGACAAGGTGAGGACCTGCTGGAGTGCAACTCGCCTCATAAAGAGCGACTTTTCTTTAGAAAGAGAGAAGCAGACATGATAGATTGTGATTCTCACTCAGTCCGACAACAAGATGCAGGAAAGGTGTTTTTAAAACACACAATCTGAGAAGAAAAGTAAACTTTGATCCCAGGTCTTGCTGGAAATGTATCCTAAATGTTCCTTTTTGAAGAACTGCTGCTTAGAAAAGCTTAAAAAGCTCAGAACAGAAGAACAACTTGTTTGTTTTGTTTGTATTACAACTCCAAACAAAATTTATTTGTTTGTATTCAGGGGGTAAAACTATGCAATACCCTCATATTTAACAAAGCAAGATTAATGTACAATAGAAAATGTATACAAAATACAAGATACAATAAGAGTAACTAGAAATGCCTCTGACAGAATCACAGAGCTGCTTATTATACATTTACTTGCTTTGATTATTCTAAATATTTGAGAATCTTAAGATTTTGTATAAAAATAAGAGTCCCTCACATTTCTGTCAATATGTTTAACGGTTTGTTGACATGTCAGATATGATTTTTTTGTTTAGCAACAACATCCTGCAGCTTACACTTCAAAGGTAGACATTATTACTCCATAATTCATAATCCATCCATCTATCAAAGCATTTTGTTCCAACTTTGTGTTTACGTCCACCGACATGATTTCAACGGAAAATTCTGCTACAAAGGTGTGTGCGAGTGCTGTGAGGAGGAGGGCGACCCGGTAGCATTTGAGGAGGAGAGCGAGGGAGGAGGAGGCTGAGGCGTGCTGGAGGAGGATGAGGAGGATGAGGAGGCAGCGGCAGTAGCAGCTGATGATGAGGTGTCTGTCATGCTGCTGTGTGTGATGAATCGCAGACGCAGCTTCATGGCGGGACGCAAAGTCATGATGATTTTCTCAACCTGGACAAAGAGAGAGCAAAAACAATGCAGGGATGCTCAGACATACTAACACCCGCTATTAGATGTGTGATTAAATGAAAAGTATTATTTATACATATGCAGAATTGTTTCATGCAGCACATTTTGATCCCAAAGGTTACAAAATGTGTTTAAAAGCAGTTTAGTCTTTTCTAAGACCCCCTTAAGTACACTCATCAAAGCCTCCTGTACAAAGAAAAGCTGCAGCTTCATGTTTTTTCAGTCTGTTGTCAGAACTTATATAACTGCATGAAGGCGAACTAAACAAGTTTGAAAAGACAAATCACATTTCAAGGTACAAGAACCAGTTGCTGAGCTATTTATTTATTTATCTGAAACCTGACTAAAATTCTTTACACCCTGGAGGATTCACCAGTACATCACAGCCCAACACAGAGAGACAAACAACCAGGCAAACACACACATTCATTCCTAAGGACAATTTGGAATGATCAATCAGCCAAACATGCAGGTCTTTGGATGGTGGAAGGAAGCCGGAGTACCTGGATGGAAAGCCACGTGAACATTTATGTAATATCAGATCTGACAGTAGCCGCCACATAAGTGAGGATAAATAAAAGAACCACTGAGCCCTCTCTAAGGTAAAGTGTAACAAAATATTTAGTTAGACTCATTCCTACTGCAGTGTAGAGCTGATAAAAGCTGATTAACAGCAAAGAACACATGCCCACTGTCCTCCATGCATGTGCTGCCATAGTTGTTCCTGATGAATCAAAACAGAGCTGATCCACAATCACAGATTCCTCCTCTACTATAAGCTCACCTGGTCCTTCACACTGTCTCCAGTGTACATGTATTTAATGTGATAGAGGAAATCACAGATTGGGTCCATGTAGCTCAGATGTTGGTTATGTTGGTCGACAGCTTGCAGCATCTCATAAAAGGCCACACCAATCTGAAACAAACACAAGGAATGTGTAAAAGACTCAACTAGATTTTTCTTGGGTTATGGTAATGTCTGATAACGTGAACACACCTCCAGCATGCATCGTGTCCTTTCTTGCTGGAAGCGCTGCAGGAACGGCCCCACCAGGTGATACACGTAAAGTAACTGGAACTCTGTCTGAACGATGGGCTTCAGCGTCTCTGACAGGAATCTACAAACACACAAACACACACACACAAGTGCTCAATGTGACGAGAATCCTACAATA
Organism: Kiunga ballochi; assembly: GCA_037177335.1. NCBI lineage: Eukaryota > Metazoa > Chordata > Actinopteri > Atheriniformes > Pseudomugilidae > Kiunga > Kiunga ballochi. Next base: position 7,584,865 of record JBAMIG010000024.1, on the reverse strand, counting down.
ACTTTCAATTTGACAGACGAGCAGGAAGCAAGCCACCTACTTGGGAATCAGTGAGAGGTGTCCGATGGACGAGTGATGCCAGACTGCGTGTGCCAACGCTAGAACGTAGCTGCAGTTCATCTCACTGTAGCTTTGATGGCAGGCCGTGAAGTCCAGTAAGGCAAATGGATAACCTGCCCACTCCGTCTCCGATGTCAGTGCCGGAGAGCTGATCACAGACACGATGCGATCGTGGAGTACAATCCAGTAAGGTTCCTGAAGAGCAGAGGTCATCCCAATGAGTAAAATACCTGCTGCATTAATGTTGCTTGATTTTAATCATATGTTCCTACAGGAAGTGCGGTGATCACAAGGCCAATGGCATTCATCCAAGCTGTGATGTTCTCTCTGGGGACCAGAGGCTGACTGAAAAATTAAAGGAGACAGTGAATCAAAATTCTCACAAATAAAAACTGATGATACTTTATTTATCTGAGAATAATCAGAAAACTAGGTGCTGCAGGTAAATCCACAATATCAATCCCAACCACAAACTGTCCACAGAGGACACGCTGGTTGTTTATTTTCATACTGACCTCTTGAGAACAACATTGAGCAAAGCGTTGCCCACGTCTTTTCCTGGCACGGCCAGAGCCATCAGCTCCACACAGGTGACGTGCAGGGCATGTGCTGCAGGGTTGGGGAACTCGTTAAACCTCCAGTCACAGTTCGGGAAGGGACCAGGAGATTTTCCTGCCATGGGTGGAGGCGAGTTAAGGAGGGGAAAGATTGTTAAAGGAGGAAACAAGTTGTGACAGATGAACGAGTCATTTAACCTCATGAACTTCATAGAGCAAATAAGCCCTCGAAAAGATTTATTTTATCTTGTTTCCAGTGTAACAGTCCCTTCAGGAGACATAAAACTAAGATGGGCTTTTAATTAGCATCCCTCTTTAAAGCTATTAAGGGAGACTCACTGTCAAGAGCAACACAAACACAATACCCAGGTGTCCCAGAGAGACATATTTATTACTTGGCTTCGGTCTAACGTCATCGTGCTAATGAATGCTTCCACCACCGACATTAAATCAAGGATATTGTCCACAAGGCGTCCAATCAGCTTGCAGTAGTAGGTGTCATCAGGGATCCATATGTTATCCTCTCTTGGGTTCATGCCACACTTTAAGTAAGTCTCACTCAAACACCAGCCTGGAGTGCGATTATCCTGTAAAAAAGAATAATCTCAGCATAAACACTGCAACTAATAATGTGTGTATCCGTCTATTTTAACTGTTTGCAGCTTGCCTTCAGTGAAGACATAATGGCATGCACCAGCTTCCTTTTCAGGTTGGTTCTGTCTCTCAGATGCCGTTCGTAGTAGTGAAGTGTGTTGTATAGGTATGTCACTGGGCGGTCTGCAAACAGGTGCAGGAGTAAAATAGTGGAAACAAAGATGTTTTTGTCTCCATTAAAACTAAACTATGTATTAATCTGCAGGCAGTCCTGCTCACCATGAAACTTGTACAGTCCTCCCAGATGATCCAGCAGTGTTTCCAGAGATTTAGAGACGGGGAGAAGCTCCAGGAAGCGGTGGATGACGATGTCAAAGACAGGCAGGAAGCGCAGACACACGTTGCCAAAGTAGATTGGCAGATATTGAGGCTGGAGCTGCATGGGAGGGTTGACTTGGTCTGCAAGGCCCTCAAAGTACAACTTTTCTGGGTATTTCTGATGGGAGAAAAAAATTAAAA
>JBAMIG010000024.1:7562010-7581186 GCA_037177335.1 Kiunga ballochi | reverse complement strand
TGCAGGAGGCAGCGTGCAGGAAGCAGCATGCAGCATGCAGGAGGCAGCGTGCAGGAAGGAGCATGGTCACATTTGGTGCTCTTTTACCAAACATTATACAGTAATTACTGCTTTGAATGGAAAACTCTACATAACTACATCATATCAAGATGGTATTTGAAAACCCCTGCAGGCTGTGGTGGGCCACAATTACTGAGAAGGATGACTTTCTGCAAAATGATTGGTTATTTTTTCTAAACAGGACCAGGGCTCTGACAGCAGCGTCAGAATCTCAGAGCGAGATGCTTCACTAAATAACTCGGATGTTTTATTTCATGCTCTGGGAATGGGTCCACTCTGGCTTTAACTCAAGAAGAATTTACATGTTTAGCTTATCAATAGTAGTTGTACGATTGTGCTTTATCACTGCAGATAAGTGCTGCTGTCAATAATGATCCACGGATCATCAATGACAACGGAAGAGAACGTGATTTTATTATTTATCTAAACTGGATTAAATCCCGCATAAATAACTACTGCCAGGCCTTTTTCTGTTAGTGCAAAGAGACTACAAACAGCAAATAGATCATTAATCTGCTGATGCTTTGGTATATAAATAAATTTAATCAATTACAATAAACAAAGCTAGAAAATAAACATTAAATTAAATGTTTACAGAACAACAGTATTTATGTGCATTGAGTTACAGTAAATATTGTGTCCACGTTACCAAAGATGCAGCTGGTTCTGGTTGGTCTGTGGTACAGCAGCCAGGCTGTGCAGATGACTGAGTAGTTGGACTCTGTAGTGTGGCTGGATGTGGTGCATCCTGTAGCTGAACATCTCCAGCAGCGTGTGTAGGATTCCCCACGCATGAGATTTAAACACGTTTGGCAACAACTGGCCTGAACAGACAGATCATTATTCAGTAAGTTTATTATGAGAAACAGATTTAAGGCCCATCAAAATGCAACCAGATGGGAAAAATACTGGCTGAAAGAAAACTGCAGAACCTGCAGAAAATTATTAGTAATAATAAAATGGTTTCACTTTTTTTTTTGCTTGAAAAGCATCCTCAGACTCAACAACACAACTATACAGGAAAGTGCTGCCTAATAAACTGCTGATATGAAGTTAATTATTACAACAGATACAAACATTTCTACTGATTCAAAAATGATTGATTACGCTGCTTCATTAAGGGATCTGTAAACAAGAAGTTTGCTAATCAAATATCATTTTTTACCAAAAGGGTAAAAAGATCTATTGATAAAATGGGATCAAATTTAAACAAACTCACTGATGAATCCCTTGATGCCAAGTGACTCAATTTCCATGTAGACCAACAGCCGGCTGTATGTTTCCACCAGTGCGGGGGCCAAAGCAACGCTGGACTTAGCGTGAGCTAACTTGATCACGCGCGTGGCGATGCTATGGATTAAACTGGAAACAAACAAGTAGAAAGAATAAGCAGATTTTTTTATTCAGAATTTGTTTTGAATTTAAAACATCTTGTTAGTATTCCCAGATTTCCATGTTTCTACCTCATTTTTGCATGAACGGTGAGTGAATCCAGCAGATTCATGGGAAGTGGTGTGACTGATCCTGATGCCATGCAGCTGGTTCCCGGCAGGTTGATTCTCATTGACCCATTTCCATAAATGGTCTCCACCAGGACACCCATTGGCAGCGTAAAGCACTCAGAGTTGGTACTGTAGGCGTTGCACAGCAGTGCGATTTTATAATCGGACATGCCCAGAGTCTTATTACGCAGTGACTGTTGGAGAAACCTGAGACAGATAACAGTTGGAGGCAGAAAAAAAAAAAAACAAGAAAGATGAAAAATTTATTATATTTATGAGATTTTCACACATTTGGTGGCTATTGTTGAAGAAACCTACTCGTGGTGCAGTTTCAGAGAGTGTGGTATGGGTATCTGTAGCTTGGAGTTGTCATTTTGAGCTTTGCGATTTAGGTGGATCCAGATGCAGGTCATAGCAAAGGAATGAGTGGACTGGGGCTTGTTAATGTCAGGAACTGGAATGCACTGAGCAAAGACACAAAAGACACAAGATAGCTGTAACAAATATATTACGATGTGCGACACAAATGGAAAAGTGAGCACTCGGTTTACTAAACTATTAGGAGGCAATAATGAAGTACATCACAATCACTCCTTAGGGGAAACATACCTCTTTCTCTGGATAGAGCAGATCAAAAAGCTTCATGACTGGCAAAAAGTCAGCTAAGGCATTTTTCTGAATGCTCCCTGATATGAACTGCAGCAGGACCCACATCAGGTGATCTCTCCCTTTAATAAGGCCTCTACCTGCAAGCTAAAACAAGTGAAGGGAGGGGGGGTATAAAAAAAACAATTTAATGTAGTTTTCCTTTAAATCATTAGCTTTTACCCATAGTTCCCATAACTTAGAAAAACCCCAAATACATGAACTTATCTGATGCGACTTTCTCAGACCTGTTCAAAACCCCCAAAAAACTATTCCTTATTTAATCAATCAATCTGTGTGCAGGCTTCAGAAGAGCATCTTCACTGCTTCCAAACACGTAGATCCACAGATAGGAATTTATAACAGTGTGAAAAAAAAACTCCAAACACATCTCCATTTCTTTCTCTGTCTTTTCCTCTCCAAAAGAGCTTTTCTTGTAGTTCTTTGAACGTACTTGTTCAAAACCTGTTTATTTCTGCTGGTTAATGTTTGGCTTTAAAGACTTTATGTGCTTTTCTGAAGGTGTTCTTGCTGCCCCCTTGTGGCCAAAAACAAGATCTACATTTATGACACTTCTAAGGGCTCAAGAGCGTCAAGTCCTCTTTCAGGTTTTAGACATTTCCTGCTGCGACACAACTGGTTTGCTCTTTGGGTGCATCTTTAAAATGATTTGTTAACAGACTGGTTTGTTTCAGAACCTGCAGATCCTCTGCGATTGTTGTTTCCAAATAAAAGTCTAAAAAAAGAAACAGTTGCATTTTTTTTAGATGAAATTGCTTTTATTTTATAGCTAAAAGAGCTCTGATAAGGTTTGCAGCATGTTTCAGAAAACATGAATGACTGATGTATCACATTAAAAAATTTCAACCTGTAAGTTTATATGATATGAAGGAACATGCGTCGTGATGTAACGGATAAAAACCTCCAGGAAGTGTTTCCAAGGTTTGGCATAAAAAGTAGGACGAAAGCAGGATAATAAGCAACCAACTCAAAATGTGGCTACTCATATAATATAATCCATGCAAAGTAACCTGCAGAACTGCCAGTTACAGCAGAAAGTCTCGGGCTGCAGGCGTTTTGAAGCATTTGGACTTAACTTTCATAACGGCGGCATGTTGTTGATGTGAGGGAAAACTTTGCTGCGTGTGCGTCTTCAGGGCGCGTGTTTGGAGAGCGCATTTTTGAGACGTTTTAATGAGCGTACCAGGTCAAATCAAAGACATCAACAGAACTATTTGGCTGCCATTGAATTTCCACCATAAGATTTAGCTGAATTACCATAAATTGTATACATTTCCATTTCTATTACTCCTTTCTCACGCAGTAGTATTTTCTTATTGAATGGCTTTAAATAATAAATTTCCTTTTTTCTGAGTGTGACTACAATAAAGTAATATATCAAACATCTACTCTTCATCCTTCCACTCCTTTATTTACCTTCTGATGTAATGACAGCACCATGTGAGGGAAGCTTGCAAACTGAAATAACACAAAGAAAATAAGCTGGGAGGAGAGGTGCTGCCACAGCAACTGACTAGTTCCTCCGACGTCGGCGTCAAAATGCTCCTCAGTCTCAGAGCGCTCCATGGCGTACACAACCAGGTCGACCAGCTGCTCCTCCAGCACCGGGCAGCGCTGTTTTTGCTGGGAGGGGATTGTTAAAGGAAAGAAAATAGTGGACATGAGGGAGAGGAGATTAAACAGAAAGAAGAAAGGCAGAAAGGAAATATGACTTTTACATTAAAACATTTCGGTTTATGTTCACATGCAACAGCTTTTTTTGATTAACATAAAGATTTGAACATTTTTCTATCCCTTGCATGCAAGACTGCATTAAATTAAACCCTAATGAGTGTTGAGTAAATAAAATATTAGGAGATTTGACCTATTTACAAAATCCTGCTTAAGAATTAGAAGCTAAAAATGATCCTGACAACCAGAACATGCTCATTTAGAGAAATAAGGCCGATACAAGTAGGTTTTAAGGAAATACAGCCTGGTACAGACTGTGGTGTTCCTTTCAGCAGCAGATAATAACAGCAAACACATAATATGATACTATTGTTGTGTCAAAAAACAAGAGTAGTGGTGGAAAAACTAGTAAAGGAAGAAAAAGGAAAGTTGAGGAGGAGAGACAGGCAGACAGAACCAAAGCTGTTCTACTGCTGAATGCTGGTTAACAGCCAGAACCGGACACAAGCGTCAGCTCTTTGACGGACACGGGCCAAGCAGGTTAAGGAGAGTTTAAAGAGACAGACCAGGCCAGTTGCTGTGCCTCAAACCCAGCCGGTAACGTTTTTAGTCCAGTTCAAGAAAGCACCGGTTAAAACAATCAACTTTAAAGGGATGTGAAGAGAAAGCTAAATAAAATTAGATCAGTGCTGCTTTTCAATTTCATTCAGATAAATTTTTAATATCACCGTCAGCAGGGGATTTTTTTTTATGTTTATACATTAAATTAAAGAGAAACTAGTACAACAGAAATCTGTTGCTATTTTAGCCAATTTAAGCAATGAAGGGGAAGTGAAAAAACCTTTAAAGTGTCATGATGAATGGATCAGGAATCCTGGAACAAACTAAAAAACAGTTTTAGCTCTGTACCTGCTTCCTCCTCCTCTTATTTGGTGCTTTCACACATCACTGACATGAGGAGTGCAAATTTCTGGATCATGAAACTTCAAATCCCACTTGACAAAAGGAACTTTCCATGCATTTGGGCCAACAGTTTAGCCAGGGATTGAACAGCACAACACAACACAAAGAAGTACAGGACACCACTGGAAAACACAGCACTGACAGCAAACCCAACCAAAAGGTGCAGCACGTCCCTGCATGCAGACTAGCGGGGGGGTCGGGGGGGGGGGGGGTGAAATGAGAGGGAGAAGAGAAGCCGTGAGGCTGACCGCCACTTTTTCACACATTTCTTTCTTTGAGCCGGCCATCAGAACAAACTCTTCTCTGCTGCACCCAAACATACATGCTCGTACAGAGAAACAGAGGGCAACAAAGGGACAGAGAGAAAGAGAATGAGAGAAGTAGCCACTGTTTACCTAATAGCTAGAAACCAGCTACAAAACCACATCACTGTCAGGTTTATGACCTCATTCAGCACTGCCATCATTAAACATAGATAAGTGTGTGATTACATATAAATAAAAAGGCCTGAATATCTTATAAAATTTGCTGTTAAACAACATCTACATCAAGGCTACGTGGTGCGTACCCCCCCCGCCCGCATCCTGTTACTCACATATAAGTGAAAAAGTCTTCCATTATTCACACATCTGTCTTTGTCTACCCTTAATACCTCGATGTAGCCCTGCTGTATCCATCTCAAGCTCTGTAGCATTACTCCTTTGCTCCATCAATAAAAAGCCTCAAACAACTTTGTTTTATTGCACATCTTTTAACGGATGTCAGTGACTCCACGAAGCTCAAAATTCACTCAACCAGACAGCCAGCCAATCAGATGCACTCATTCCCTGACATAACGGTGATCACACACTTCAGTGATAATGGACCTGCTACTGGTTGTACAGGAATATTTAAATCAACACAAAGTTTGATTTTACTACTCAAACATTAAACATCAATATTCCCCCAGTAGAAGAATGGGCTGCTGATGTGTCCCAGCAACAAATCATCACTTTAATCAGAGGAAATCATTCAACTTAACACTAAATAAACTTATTTCTTTTTTTTTTAGCTTTTCTGTTGTGCTAAAATAAATAACTATACATTATCTAATTAAATAGACTAATTATTTCTAATCAAATCTCCTAAAAGTATATAATTTGGACCAGCACAGTATCACCTCTGACTGGGAACACTATCCCCTGAAGTCACCACCTGCTTCCCTACATCACTACTGCCATACTCATTTGATCTTTAATGGATGAAGATGTTAATAAAAGTAAAAAACAAATTAAATCAGTCTAACAAGACACACCTAAGGTTTGCCCAGATCCGCACAACAAAAAGCAGCAGCAGGTTTGACACAGAAGAAACTTTTTAACAACAGACAAGCACCAAACTACATCCACACATGCAGAGCAGCAGGACCTGAAATGTCAACAGCAGGGTTTCAGGTAAAAAATACTTCATGTCAGCTGCTTAGCTGGAGCTACACACACCTGTCAATCCAGGGTTGTAAAAGGATATCTTAAACCAAACAACCAAAGTGTGTGTTAGAAGCTTTGGTCTATATGCAATACAATGAATCAAACAAATAAATCCTAACACAAGTGAGGCACTCTGACTCGGTAAACAACAACTAAGCGCTTTTCATCTTTGAGGATTAATGTTTGCCAGTCACAAAAACAAAAAACTGGCAGATGGACATTGTATTTAATAAATAAACATATAGTAGACATATATGTAAATAAGCTGAATTAAAGCCTGTGCTAATGTCACATGCAAAGCCAACCAAAATGGCAAAATACCATTTATTTCCACACAATCAATTAATGAGAACAAATCATCCATGCTTAATGATTCAGAAACCTTCTGCAAATCAATCAACATATAACTGTTCTTGCATGTCATGCTTGTCTACCTGATTATCTGTGTGCCCTACCTGCTCATTGTTCACACATCTGTCTTTGCCTACCTTTAATACCTCCATGTAGCCCTGCTGTCTCCATCTCAAGCTCTGTAGCATTACTCCTTTGCTCCATTTTCTCCAGTTTCCCATTCCTAGCATGTTAGCATGCCTACAAATCTATCTTCCAGTGGGCTCGTTATTTGGCAGGTCGTGTGACCGGGAAAAGGAACAACGACATACCTGGGCAATGTTCAGAGTCTAGAGAGCGTATGGCAAAGAGACAGACAAACACAAAACACAACCAAAGGACAAAAGAGAGAAAAAGGGGAAAGAAAAAGAAAGAACAACAAATAGAGAAGGAGGAAAACAAGGAGAGACAGAGAGAGAAAGTGGTGACTAAGGAGCTACAGTAGGTTGTTCACTGTCAGCTCAGCACAGTCAGCATCAGGTCATCCAAATCACGCATAGAAAAAATGGGTTTATTTGTTTATGATTAACGTCTCTTTAAAAAATCCATAAGCCGTGTTTGATTTTCACTTTGTGTTTGCAACAAACTGTTACGTCACAATGGCTGGCTCGTGTGAGCTGGGCTGAGCTGAAACTGCATGAACCCAACAGGGAATAGTGACATCAGTGCATTATGGGTCAAGCTCACAGCATTGCATTACATGGGCTTTTACAGCTGTGTTACAAGGATTACAAGAGAAACAAGGGCAAAGCCAGGTGTCAAGGGAGGTGGCATCACAAAGGATGAGAAAGGAGAAAACAGATGGAAACAAGTTTAGAAAAAAAATCAAATGGGAAAAATCAGTGGAGGAAGAAAGAGGAAGAAGAATTGAGACTAATAAAAGGGGGAAAGGAGGAGCAGGAATGAAGACAGAAAGGAGACGCTGGTATGAACAGGAGAGGGAAGATCAGGTGGAGGGGCTGGTATGAAGGCACAGGAACGTTAGAAAAAGCTGTTTTACCTGTTTGTTGAGTCCCAACATGTTGCACACCATCTCTCTGGAGTACGGCTGCTCCAACACATAGCGCAGTAAACCAGTCTGTGGCTCAAACAGGTCCTGCACAGCAAGAATTACGACTCCTTTGTGAATATAAACACATGTAAGGTGTGCATACTGGACATCTAGAACCAATGTAGAAGTAACCTTGTCAAAAGGCAGCATGCCCCTCAGGGGGAAGCGCAACGTTGTGGGGTCCAATTTCCAGGAGTTACAGATGGCTCCGCTGTTATTCACAACTGGTAAGAGGCTGCATCGTCCTACGGGCCCACACATTCACACAGAGCAGTCAGACACAACACGCAATAGCCAACAAATGTGTTTTGCTCTGTTCTGTACATAAAAATTCACACTGACATCATTAGCACATTTCCATCAGATATTTTACTCTTCAGTTACAAAAAAACCACCAAATGTCCTGAAAACATTCAGTCAATACAGAAATACTACTAACAAAATACATAATAAGGCCTTTCTGTTTATTTTGGGGATTTTACTAAATGGTTTGATGGATTAGAACAAAGATGAAATCAACTGTGTAAGAAATAAATTTACCATAATAATAACACTATTTGCACTGCAATGAAAATGAAACTCATGCAAAGGTCTTAGTTAAATGTGTCAGAGTATTGCTGTGATGGTAAACAAAGCTAATGAAAGCATGCAAGTGTGAGAAAAGTAAAGATATAAAACCAGTTCTGTGTACATGGTTCTCCTTCATTAACGTAGGTTTAAGTCTTCCTCATGAAACGTGTCGATGTGTCAAATCCCAGTGGGTTGTTGTAAAGCGTGGTTCTGGTTATTTGTGGTTTATATTATAAACGCTGCAATTTGGATATAAGCTTTTACTGGTTGATTTATGGATTTACTCTGTATTTACATTCGGCAGGTGTTTAAACACCACCACAGCCCAACCCTAATCTTCAAACAAGCAGCAGAAGAAGAGGAAAATAAGCAGCTCGGTCCACTTCCAGAGTAAAACATCATTTTTTAACCTCTACAAATGTGCAGAGATTGTACTACAGTTTCATCATCATCTATTCAAGTAAAAATATTGTGTCCTAATTTTCAGGAATGTTCTGTAGATTCTGATCTCTGAATTAAAACATTTAAAAGGGATGAAATCTGCTTATAATTGCTTCAACGTGGGATGAAAAACTGCAAACTGACAAACTGCAGCAACCCAAGACTTTATCAATCTCTCCTTTAAAGCCTCATTTTTGCTCAACACAGATGATGATTACACAACGGATGGACAGTTTTATCCATTTCCTGCAGTAGGTATGCATGTAACTATGGATAACTAGCAATCCAAGAGGGAAAGAAATGTTTTGAAATGAAAAATATATATTTGATGGTAATTCTTTTCATATTGATTGCAAAAGATAATATTTGAGAGCAAAAAAAAAAACTTTTGAGATAATTATTATTTCAATTTTTGAAAAAAAATATTTCTTTTAAAAAAGTATTTCAAAAAATTTTTTTACTCTCAAATATATATTATTTTTACTGTCAGGGTGAAAATTTTACTTTAAATATAATTTCTTTTCTCTCAAAACCAAAGTTTTTGCTCTCGAATTATTTTTTTGCTATCGAAGTGAAAACTGTGCAGGAGGCAGGCTCATGCTGCTACTGCTTCAGGCTCCAGTCTGGTGATGTCCCTCTCACCACAAAAACCCATGTAACACGAACATACCGACACCGGTACTTAAGGCTGCTCTCTGCAGCTCGGATCACGGCGGCAGCTTCAGAACCGACACCAGTAGCCTCCCCCTGCCGCCGTGATCTGGTTTCTGATCTGTGCACTTATGAGGTGCGTATAGGACTGGTTTGTATCCATTAGGCTATAACCATCCAACCATTTTTCCAACCACATTTCTTTCTCAGGAACAATCGTTTCCCAATATTCTTCATGATGTTTTGACTGTTCTTGACCCAGTTTTAGTGGTTTCCACAGTCTCCTTAGAGGTTTTCTCTGCTTGATGCATCTTGGTGATTTGACACTTCTTAAACAGGTAACATCTTTTCCATAACCGTGCGATGTGTCTTTCCTTACAATAGCTTAAGTAATGTGGTGCCTCTTTTTGCATTACTTGGGGTAATAATTTATAATTAATCATTTTGGGAAATAATTTGTCACCCTCTAAAAGCTGATTGTCCATACAGTAATTTTCCAAACAGGAAGTTCCTATCCATTTGTTGAGTTAAATCCAGGTGGTGACTTTGTTTTGGTCCAAGCAGTACATTTAGTAAATTTAGTGTGAATTTTTACTAAATCCTTTTGGCATGTGGGAAATTAGATTGTCAACAGCTTATAAAAAAAAACAAACAAAAGACATATATATATATGTGTGTGTGTGTGTGTGTGTAATAATGTACATCTTACCACATATAGAGTTGATTCTAGCTGTTGGTCTGAAGCTGTCCACAAAATCTGATATCAAACTGCCTAAAAGCTTCAAGGAATCAAAGAAATACAGAAATAAATAATGAAAGACATTAAGAAAGAAAGGATGTTAGCTACAGAGTTACAGTCATACATGCGTATGTACCAACAGAAAAAAAGTATACATACCCAGTGTGAGAGTTGCCCTTCTGGATACAGCTTCCTTATTTCTGTAACAGCAAAGTAGGCTGGCAGGAGGCAAGCATTTCTGTCCAGGATATATTCAACCACCTGACACACAACCATAAATATACATTTAGAAAAATCTCACAATTACTATGCTTTTAGAGTAAAAGCATTCAAAGCCCAAATCTAAACATTCACTATGCAAATGTAGAATTGTGAGTACCTCTCTGGCAGCCAGAAGCTGCTGCACTATAGCCGAGCTGACATAGGTGGGAAGGGTTTGTATTTTATCCAGTACAGCTTTCAGTAAATCACGAACACCCTGTAAACAACCTGAATTAATACACCTTTGAGGTTACACTTATAATACAGATTTACATGTGCTTTAAACAGCTGGGGCCAACATGGACCATCTTCTTACTGAAAGCAGCAGAAGAATTTTAGGAAAAATTATAAGTGATAACAAAAAAGATTATTTTTTAAAAGAATTTCCTACATTTATTAAATTAAACTTTAAGAAAAGCTTTTAACTGAGTAGATATGTATGTTATAGACCTTGTAGTCCACGCCTCCAATGATTTTGCGAATCAGTTTGAAAGTTAAGGCCCATAGTTGAGTCCTTTCCCACTCCAAACTGTCTGAGCTTATTAGAGCAACACATACCATCCTAAAAACAAGACAGAATAATTAGATGGATGGTTAAGATCAATGCATGAATGTTTATTGAACACATAAAACACAAATATAAGCACTATAACACAAACTGACAAAGCAACTCATTTATCTTAATTACAGGTATAATAATGCAGCCAAAATTATTATTCAATTTAAAATAAGTAAAAGCTCAGATGAGGAAGCATGTGGACCTGGGTGGTAGCAGACTGGTCTCCACAGCCATTGCTAGACAGTCATACAGGAAGGAGATCCTTTTGGGACTGTGCTGACTGTGTATAAATCGCACAATCCATTGAACACACTGCTCATGAGACTCCTGCAGAAAAGCATTGAGAAGATAAAAAACAAAAAGGTCATGCAACATTTTTTTTTAAACAGAACAGATCATATGTGTGGTTTTAGAAACCTGTGGCAGTGTTCCCCAATATTGTCTAAAGGCTCCGAGACAGCTTATCAGTTTAGTCCTTTCATCCTCCGGAGTGTCCATAAACATGCTGAAAAATATGTTCACAGTTACAACAGATCTAACTTTTTACATCACATTGCTACTTATTGATTGGTATAATTGTAAAGTGGGAGCAACCTTACCCTGCAAAGGCCTCCTCTATTACCTCAGTTTTCTATAAAATAAAGAAAAAATGTTTTAGTACAGAGAGGGACATAAAAAGATTAAAATTGCTAAAATTCACATTTAGCGTGTATAAGGGGATGTGGGCTACTGTAAATGTGCCGTTAAATGGTTAAATATAATAAACTTGAGAATTAAAGTACAACAGAAATGTATTAATATATTTGCAGTCATTTAATTTATGTGCAAAAGTAATCAAGGCCACCAACTTACAAAACTAGTGAGTTTACAGATCGAACATCACTTTAAAAGACTAGCATTGTATGAAATGCTAATTCATGTTAGCTTAACTGTAAATTACGTTGCAAAGATGCAAATTACCACAACATCCTCAAAGATGCTTTGCAGCTGCGTTTCCATCGAAAGAGCCATGCTTGCAACGGGAGGATTTTATTTTCACCTATACATCACATAGACAAAAGACAACACGTTTAGCAGACCGCAGACAATACTGTCTGCACGCTAAATGCTAACTGCCGCCACGGGACGCGCAACTACCAAAATAGTCCGGGCTCATACTTAAAGCAAAATTTAATAGTTCCATTACATTTTTCTTTGAGAAATAATCATCTTTGTCGCCTTGTACCGTTAACTGGTTTTAATATTGTACAAGTATAGTGTGCACATTTATTTATTATTAATTACTTATAATGATTAAAACTATCTATCAGATTCTGTTTTCTGCCAGGTTTAATTGTGAAAGATAGTTGTAGTGGCATATCTTGCCCACTAGATGTTACAGTAGTTTGCGCTTACAGTACTTGCTTTTTCATTATTATTATTTTTTGTTGGTTTGTTTAGATATTATTGCTATATTTTGTAATATCCAAGTGAGAAATCCGAGTCTATTGTATTAAAAAATTGTGACAAAAGCTGTGCACATGCCCCTCAAAAACGATAGTGTTGATGGGGAATGTAAAATAGCCTATTAAATTGGATTGAAAAATATCTTCTACCACCTTCTTTTAACAGGACATGAAACATGTGTTTTCAGTGTAATATATGAACTTTGCTAATCACATTAATAGTAATAACTAAGACTCATCACACATGGTATGCACCTGCTCAGGTGTTATGTGTACAAACTAGCGCGGACACATTCCTTCTCAAACGCGGAAACCTTTCGCATTGCAGTAAATCATTGATGTTGTACTGGGACAGAAAATTTGTTTATAGCCTTCCGACTTCAGTGTGTTTCGTTTCTTTAATCAGGCTATGTGTGTTGTGTATTTGTTGTAAGTGTGAAAGAAAACAAGTCGAGCCACGGACACTAGGGGGGCGCCTTACAGGTCAGCCGGTGAAAGAGCTGGGAAACGACTGGTTTCTATTAAAACATGACTGCTCTATACAAAAATGTGGACTCGGATTAGTTTCATTAACCTCCTGGGTCTCCTGAGTCTCTGCGCAGGTACAGTATGGCTTTATTATAAGGACGCCGGTATAAATCTTATAAATATATTGTAAGATTACTTAATGGCTGGTAAAATTTATACAGAGACCATTGCTAAATAGTGTAAACATATTACAAATGTACCTCAACAGATTATAACACATAGCTTTAAGCAGTAAAATGACTGATTGCACTAATATTAGTCGTACATCACATAGAAACACCATTTAGTGGCAGTTAGGCAAGGCAGGGCAAGTTTATTTGTATAGTAACTTTCATGTTCAGGACAATCTAAAGTGCTTTACATAAAAACAGCAAAATTGTTACAGATGTTGCAAAGTTAGTGTTGAATGTAGAAATCCATTTTTTCTGTTAAGATAGTTTGCTGTGTGGTTTGATACCATTAATTTATTGAAATAACATTTTATGAACATGGTCTTTATCATTTATAGGTTAAGTAGAGAGAATATTATGTTATAATATTATGAGCCTGTACCATAATAATTTATTTAAACCCAGTTAGGATAATGTTATTCATGAAACTCCATTTACTTTTCAGATTTTGTACATCTAAAAAGTTTTAATGTTTAAAGTGATTCAAAAAATCTTTGTAGCAAACAAAAAACTTCTTCTCATACTGTCTTTGAGGTGAAGCTTCAAACATCTGCATAACTCAAAGTAGGCCTACACACATCTTGATTTCTATTGGTATGGGACAGTGATCACTAAGTAATGATTCAGGTGATGGTTTTGGTAAGTTGAAAAGTTGTTGCTGTGAAACGTCAGTAGTGGTATCAGTAATATAATAAAATAAAACAAAACAAGACCACAAAAATTAAATCAGTGCAGGTTAATGAATAAGAAACAATAATAAAAGCTGCATAATAATTTTGTGTGTGAAATTAAAATAATTTAAAACTAAATATGGTATTTCAAGGTGTAACTTTGCATTAATAGCTTCTTAAAACTCATGTTTTAATCAACATATGTTGCCTAGAAAAAGGTAGTACTTCTTTTTATGTGTTTTATAAGCTTCTCTTTTAAATCTTTGGTGAATTTGAATTGTTTCTATATTTGAAATAGAAAAAAAGACAGAAGTAAAAAAGCCTTTTTTGTGTGTGTGTGTGACACTGTGTTTTGAAACACGTAGGAAACTAAATCCCAGCAGATTAAAGCAACAGGTTGTTGTTTGGCTCTGTGGGCGAGGGAATGCAACATGGTTGTAAATAGTAGAGGAAGTGAAGTTCAGACAGCCCAGCTTCCAGACTGGCTAAAAAGGGGGAAACATGTTAAATCACTAAGTAATTATCACCAGTTACTATGTTTATATCAAGGGCAAACTAACAATCATAAAAAAAATTACGCTTTATATATTTCACTGGCTTTAATGTCTTCTTCCACAGTGTCCACCAGTCTTCCAAGCCCTGCCAATGTCAGCTTCTCCTCTGTGAATCTAAGGAATGTGCTGCACTGGTTCCCTGGAAACGGCACACCAGATGACACACACTATACAGTAGAATTTGCCATGTGAGTCGGGATTTAGAGACTGAATTAGAAACATTAAAGAATAAAACTTGCAATTAGAAAAAACACTCATAGAGTGCGTAAGTCCTGTATTTCTTTTGTCCAGGCACCCTGACCATTTATAGTAAAGTTACGTGTTTATACTGAAAATAGCTGCATATCACCCTGATAAGGATTCTTAAAAAAAACATGATCAAATAATGTGAAAATATAATAGAATCTAAATTATACCAAGATCCATGCTCATAGAAAATGTGATGATAATCTGTCCAGTAGTTATTTTTAGCATAAATTGGCAAATGTTAAAACATTTCCTCCTAAGCAGAGGTAATGATGTGAGCTAATGAAGTAGTGTGGATGCCTGGTTAAACACGGCAAATACTAAACAGAACTATTAAATGTCAGAGAAATTAGACAGGCTCATAAAGTTTTAGTTATTAAGAGTGATGTTTGTGAGTAACTCATCGCTTCTTCCATTCCTGACCATTTGGTAATGAAGTCTGTCTTTCACAGCTATGGGGATGTTATTGGGGGGCGCAAAGGGAGACGGGTGCACTGGAGGAGTGTGTGGCACTGCACGGATATTATTCGGACCTGGTGTGATCTCACCACTGAAACATGGGATGAGGAACATTCGTACTATGCACGAGTTCATGCCACAGACAGGAGATCCTCCTCCAAATGGGCTGTGACAAGAAGATTTGACCCAAAGTCAGATAGTAAGTAAAATTCATCCATGACACAGAGCTGAGCTGTTTCCTCACTCTCTTATTTTGGCTTAATTAGCCAGTTTACGCTCAGGGTTTTTATTGTAAATAGTTGAAATATGAAAAAAGACAACACTGTTTTTCTCTGGCCCTCTAGCTACTTTTGGCCCTCCACTGGTTTCTCTGGAAATAGAGAACAACAGCGCCATCTTTACTTTAACAGGACCAATGAGATACCCACCAAATAACCATACCCCAGAACTTTCCATGGCAGCGCTCTATCCCCACATGGGTTACAACCTTTCCATCCACAACACCTATCGTAACCGAATGGTGAGTAAAGATTATATAGCAGTGTTACGCTTTAACTCCTGGAGCACCAACTTATCAAAGCACCCGTCTGTTTGCAGCATCATTTTCCAGTGGCCACCAGCCTGTACAAATACCACCTTTTGGATTACAATACAGAATACTGCTTCTCTGCTAAATCCAAATTCATCTCTTTGCCAGTGAGATGCCAGGCTTCAGAATGGCACTGCATCACCACACCTAAAGGTACATATGAGTTTGTGAAAGTGAAACTTTAGCTGTCAGATAGACAAACAGAGGAATGTCACTAAACATGATACAGAAGCTGAGACGTGTCGGATGTTCTGTTTGTGCCAAAGCACTGTGCAAACTATAAAAATGTTTTCTCAGATTTGATTAAGGACTATTGTGTTTCATTGACTCTAAACTTCTGTTTCCTTCCAGATCCTTTGATTGAGCAGCTGCAGAAGGTGGTTGTGGGTATTGTTGTTCCATCCTTGTGTATTTGTATAATTATGGTGGTAGGATACGTTCTCTATACCTACCTCACTGGAAGAGGACAGAAGAGACCAATTATACTGGTGATACAAATACTCTCATAACTAATAACTAACTCTATAGTCAAAGTTTAAACCTGTTTCAAAGGCTAATGCTTGTGTGTTTAATTCCATTCTCTCTCTAGAATATACCCTCCTTTGCCATCCAACTTCTCAAGCCTCAGCCAGATGTTTTTAACTCTATTCTACCCAATAACCAACCATTCAACAATCCATTCCCTGAGTCCCCGCCGTGCAATGCATCTCCTAGCAATGGCTACCAGCCACAGGGGCCTGAGGAACCCCTACCGCCTGAGGAACCTGAAGATGATTTGTCTGTGGACTATGGATCCGTCCTTGTGGTCACTGATCATAACAGAGAAGAAGAAACAAGTAAAATGAGGGGTAAACACCACAAACATGGAGATAGTGTCAACATGCAAAACAAGATTGACGGAGATGTCGTTGATGCTTCTCAGGCAAAGCTATGTGTCTCGCAAAGCAAGACATACACAAGCAGACAAGCACATATGCTGATGCATACCTGGGGAGAGGTGCACAGTCTTATGCAGGTACACCCATGGACACATGTAACATCAGCTTTTACCAATCTACCTCAGGCACAATTACATAGTTGTCATAGATCTGTTAGAACTGGGCTCAGTATGAGGGAGGAGGGTTGGATTGTACAAGAGCAAGGAGAAGTAGCTGAAAAGAGAGATGGAGGTGAAGAGGAAAGAAGTGAGAATACACCCCTGGTTTCTGCTTATCTCTCCCAGAATATTGAAAACACACCAATGTGTCATCCTGACCAGTCGGATTGCTTATCAGCTGACCACTGTCGTCTAGAACCAGCTGATGATGATGGAGCCGAACAGGGATCTATTTTTATTAACTTGAACCCTGAGAACAGTGAGTTATTGCTAACGCAGATGGACCTGAGGCTGGGTGGATCGGCACATTTCGAAAGTAGGAGAGAAAACAAGATTGCAGAAGAAAGTGGGAATTTTGTAGGCAGAGTTCCGCCTCAGTTAAAAAGCGTGATTGTACGACAATCATCTGATGGAGAAGCAGAGATGCAGGGAGTGTTGGAAATAGATGGAGACGCGGGGGAATTGGATGATGTTTTGCCTGAATGGGGCTTGGTTATATCATTATATGAGTAAAGGATCACTGTAATTTTACCCCATTAATATATTTTTACTGTCATATTGCAGATTAGTTTTCTTGCATGTGCTACTGTTAATCTACTATGCAATTACTTTTATTAATCATGGCTAGATAATTATTCTGTAAGAATACTTTTATTGGTATAAATCATTGGATAAAATGTGATCAATTCTGAAGGTGGGTATTGGTTTCAGCTACTTTTTAAATATAATTTTATTTATTCACTTGTTTTGTATGTGAGTTTGGGCATTATGTGACCCAGCGGTTAACTGTGTTTATTAATGTTTACTTCATATTTTATTTAGCAATAGTAATTGTGGACCATTTGTCCATGACTTTATTGCAGTTGAAACACATATTGCTCTTTGTGAGACGTTTTGAATACAGTATACTCATGTTTATGTGTTATATTTGTTGATGTTATAATAATAACATCGACAATTTAAATTGCTTTTTGGATATTATTCCAGTGCAAGTGCCGATGTTTACAGGAAACATGCATTTGATATTTCTTTTATATGATTAAAAAAGCACTTTATTTCTTTTGCCAGTAGGGTTGTCACTAATAATGGAGTTTATGAACCTGTAGCATATTTTTTGTTTTTTGTAAAATATGTACTTTTTTGAGTGTAATGTTGTTTTTTTCATTATTAAACAATGCAAACCACTTCCTGTTTTAAGTATTCACAGGATCATTACATTACCACTGGGGTTCTAGTGTATTGATACTTTCTGTTTTAGCAAAACATTTGCAAGTGAAGGTAATTTACAATGTAGCATTTACAAGTTGTTGAAATTCCTTGTTTGCCAAAGTGACCTCCAATTTTCCATACCTAAAAGCAAATTATAATTACCTATAAAGAGCTGGAATGATATGTTTGACTCCCTGACTTATAATTCAAAAGAATGGTTTAAGTATTTTTTTTTACCACCATAATGTATCAGTGAAGGAAAGAATAAAACACTTTTGTTTATTTTGTTTCTCATTTCCTCTGTGTTTTTGAAAATGTTCAGCATGCATCCATTTCTTGCTGCAGTTTCTTGATGTAATCTCTGGAATTTTTAGTGAATCATTGTTAATGGGTGTAAACTGGAAACTCACTCTGTAGGTTACGAGATTATAACAACACTAGGTTTCCTGTAACAAAACAACTCATGTTGGTGGTAAACACAGTTTAAAATAAATGTAGATTTTAGATTTGTGTGTGGACAACACAGTTAGGCTACTTATAATAAAATGTATATCTCACATTCTGTCCCTCTTTGTTTCACCATTTTGAAGCTTTAAAATATTGACCTACTCAAAGAAATATGTAGGCCAACATGTCACTGATCTTTGTACTGCACTGCTCATTTACATTTTAACAGCTACTCAAATCCAGAGGAGAGTAGATAAGAGACCTCTGCTGGACAAATGCAGACACTCATCAAAACATTACAAGCCATGAAAACATTTCTTCAGAAGGATTTATACCAGTTACCCCAATTGCTTATGTAACAAGTAGCCTACACAAGCATATCATCAACTATTAGTGTTAACCAAGCCTTTATTATTATGTATTTGGCCTTACTGACATGCTGCAGTTCTTAAAGAGCATTTAAAAAGAGGTACATAGGCCCACTTTATATTTTTAAATATCTAAAATATTATTTAAAAAATATCACAAAAAAAAGATAATTAAATGAATCCACAAATACCCCATAAGTTTTATCTTAGACTTTGTATTCTATATAATAATAATAATATTAATATTAATATTAATATTAATAAAAAGGAAGCCTGGAAGGGTGTTTTGCAAATAAATCTATATTAAAGTGACACACAGATGGGCTTCACTACTTGAAGACTTTGCCAATAATAAAATAAAGGTAGAGAGAGCGTTAAAATGTCTTTTAAAATACATATATTAA
>JBAMIG010000024.1:7519375-7533793 GCA_037177335.1 Kiunga ballochi | reverse complement strand
GTATGAGGTGTGCATGTATGAGGTGTGCATGTATGAGGTGTGTATGTATGAGGTGTGCATGTATGAGGTGTGCGTGTGTGTGTGTGTGTGTATGTGTGTGAGCATATGCAGGTGAGCACATTGATGAAGGGTAAGAAAGTAGAGCGGGTAAGTTTGTGGTCTGAATTTGCTGATCTGGCAAGTACCGATCTCCCCTTCCCACCAACCCCAGTAGACTTTCCGTCTCACACTTTCCATGAAACCTCAGCTCAGCTATGATGCGATTTGTTTCCTCTAAGTCCTTCCAGAGTAAAGGTTAGAAGAAGACTAACTTTCTAACTAACGTCTAAAGATTTTTTAGAGTATTAGGTTTTTAGGTGCGAACACAAAAGCATTCATCTTTATTATTTAAATGGTTTGTGCTTGTATCTAGAAAGTACTGATTAAACAACAAATAAAAGCTTTACAGTATTTCTGCTTCTGGTGTATGAGTAATACATCATTTTTTTATCCTACTTGTGTTCACACATGTGTGTGTGTGCATTCATATTGCATTGTACCCCTACCTCTTTTGCTAACCAAAGGTTTCAGTTTGACTTTGCAGGTGGTAAACTTCAGCTGAAGTCAGCTTCTGGGTTTTTTTATTTCCAGTGTTTTAAACTTTGTCTCAATTCTTCGCAAACATAAAATGCATTTATACTATCTTATGGGTTTATTCTGTTTATTTGATAGTTATTAGGATGCTTATTGGGCTCAAAAGTGTTAAATGTGTCTAAATTGTTCTATTAGGGTGAATATGTCCTCATTAACTAGATGAAAGTTTTCACTAAATAACCCAAATTTACTTTAGATATAAAATAGGGAAAGTATTGTTTATTAATGACATACATTTGCTCATTAAGTGGCACAAGAAAACCATTTATCTCACTGGTATCTCCTGCCCTGTGGAACAAAATACAATACTATAAATGAAAAAGTCTATTTACTTGTTTATGTATATTTTTTGCATTCTGAAATGAGAAGCTTTGTTATAATATTTTTTTTATACATATTTGTCGTTCACATGGAAGAAACTATAATAAACTATTTACTGGTTAAGATTTAAGTAAGATAACTGGTCATTATTTATAGAGATCTTTGTGGTTTATTTTGTTCTCTCTTAAAACATCAACTTGTACCTCAACGAACCTCCAATGGGTTGGAGTCTCCAACAAATCTGCTGGCATATTCTGAGTCTCAAGGACTTAAAGTAAAAGACCTATTTGTTATTTTGCCTTTTTGTTACACAAGAATACACATTTTACTACTAAAGCAGAATGACAATGAGGTGGTTCTACTGTCGCACATGGCCCATATTGCTTAAAGCTCTAGAGCTACACATGATGATGTGGTGGTTGACACCATTACCTCACAGCATGAAGATTCACACCTGGGGCAGCTGAGACCAAAGTGTAAACCAGGATTTGTATTCAAATACCACTTTTCTAAATAGTGTTACAAATGTTTTGTATACAACTAAGAATGAACATGAAATAAAACAACTTGAGACAATTCCAGAGCTTCATTGTAAATAAACTAACTCAGGATGCTAAGAAGACTATCCAATAAAGTTTCCCGTATGAACAACAACCAGGCAGGAAAACAGGAATGATAAGAAAGTATTGTGTTTATAACACTCCTTCTGACACGGTTTCAAAGTCTTCCACAGACAAATAGGGAAAGGCAGCAAGATTAGCAGCAGTTAAATATATAATAGTCCATATTAATCAAACATTGATGATGGATCTCCACATGAAAGTTTAAAGGTCAGTAAGTAGCAAAAAGGTCAATAACATTAAATGTTCATATTTTACTAAAATATATGTTTTTTATTGATACCTAGTTTTATAACAAAAGCAATTCTATCTTTATCACACAGATATCTACTTGCCATGGTATCTCATACACATCAGCTGCACCACTTTTGCTACAGTGTCTCTGAATGAACTTTCAAAACTTCAGTACAAGCTTTGTTTGAGACGAGCTAGGACAACTATAAAACCTATAAAAAAAGCCAATACAGCTACACACACACACACACACACACACACACACATCTCTTTCTCGTCATTTCCTGTTGTCTTGTCATTACCAAAGCATATTGTTTCTTTTTGTTGCATTGCGTAGTGATGTGGTCTATCAGTGATGGTCATATGATGAAGCAGAGGATACTCTGTGGCTGCAGGAGACCACGGAGCATCAATGGATTTTAACAAAAGTTCTGAAATACTCCCCAGATAAATGTATTATTTCAATTTCTTTTCATTTTGAGAAGATGAGTCTTTTGTTTTCTCATCTGTACAAGAAACAAATATAAAGTTTAACTCGTTTTATTATTTATAAAAATAAAACCTACAAACTTATGTGTGATTAAGGACAAGAGATGCAGCTTAAAGCCACAATGCATCTGCAAATTGCAAAAATTTGCAAATTGTTTAGCACAAATGCATCCAAGCATGTATACACACACACTTTTACACCCTGCGGCCAAGGTAAAGCGATGTGATGTATCCGTTTCAAAGAATCTGGTTTTACCCACAACGACATGTCCCTCTTCCCCTATATTTTTCTTCTTTCCCCTTTTGAGAAGCGCTGACCTCATGACCACAAAATGTTTGCAAGCGCGGTGGTTTCAGGTTATGATGTGTATTTTGTCATGGAACTTGTTCCAACACAAATAAAAAGCGAGGGGCTGTGAGAAGAGCAGACAGAGAGAAGAGACACAAAGGTGAACCAAACAAGACACAAGAGGCGAAACAACAGACCCAGACAAGATGATGACAATGAAGAACCCCACTGTTCTGGTGGCCTGCATCTTGCTGATCTCATCTCTCACTGTTCTGGCATCCGACAGTAAGTTATTGCATAATGTGTTTCTTATTTCCCATTTGAAATATGTTTAAAAAATCCTCATGTGTTTTTGCACTAATCTATTCACACGTCATTAAGAGGATAAAATATCTGATGCTTTCATTTATTATGAGTTTTAGCAACATAGCAAAGAATGAAAATGCATAAATGGGAAAGAAGAAAAGAGAAAAAAAACAATTAATGTGAGTTTGTACTGAATATCAGATTAACGTCTGCCTCTATCGTGGTTTCAGATGCATTTGGTCCAAATGAGTGCTGTTTTAAGTTTGTCGCTAAACCTCTGCCTAAGAGAAAAGTGGTGAACTACACACGCACAGACAATCTGTGCTCGATGAAGGGTGTGCTGTAAGTATCTCCTCTTTGCAAACTTCAGCATTAAAATATTATTGGTCTGAAATACTAAAAACACAAAAACAAAAAAGATTATTTTTTAACCATTAGGGGAAATTCAGCTTTTATGCTCAAACATGCTGTTATATATATATGACTAAAAAGTTAAAAGAATTAAGGGGTGAACTAAAGATGTCATCATCATCTCTGTTTCAGGTTTAAAATGATGAAAGGTAATGAAATCTGTGCCGACCCAACTCAGCAGTGGGTGAAGAAGCTCATGGAGGCCATGGACACCCAGAAAGCAGCCATCACCACCCAGAGAGCGACCCATTCTACCCAATGAAGCTTAAAAACATATCTGATAAAGCAAAAGTAGTGCAGAGACTTATTTTTAATTGCTCTTTTAACCAATATTTTTACAAGGACAAAAAAAAATCTACAATAAATTAACAAGTAACTTATTTTTCTGTGTCTCCTGCTTTGTTTTGGTATGATGGACGTATTATATGAAATGCAATTATATGAAGATTTAGTTTTTATTCTTTATACGAAGTTTAAATTAAAAAAAGGTTTTCTCATTCACTGTGGCAAAGCATCAAAGCTGCAGAGGCTTCTGGTTGATAAAACCACAGGAAATTCTTATCTATACCACAAAGGTTTCATTTTAAAGGAAGAAAAACACAAAAATGTCAAACTACACAAAGAGATTTAACATGTTATGGTAAATTGAATAAATCACACCTTTTAAGTTTGTATTAAATTTTTATTTTATCCCTGCCTGGACTTGCAATCATCTCGTTGCTGTATTTGCTTTTCAGAGTGTGATGTGCCCACGTGGCCAGTAGATGTCACTGTTCTCCCCTCACACCATTTCCTGTCATCATCTCTCAGCTGTCTACACACACAGTTTAATTTTGCTCTAAGTTTACAACAGCAAAATAAGGATTTTAAAAAAATAGTCATTTACACTCCTGGTTACTCACTGAGCTCATGTTATGAGATTGTTAACCATGAGAGGATCTGGGATGAAATCATCTTAGATGAAAAAAAAACCTGCAGTAGGACAATAAGAGACAACATCTGGTTGTAAAGTTTAACCACAAGTGGTCTTATTTTCAGTTTGATCTTTAAAATACAATGGCCTGAAAATCTCGTCTTGGCTGCAGAGCATCACCTCAGCTGACGTCAGTGCAGTGACATCAACCTCCAAGACTTTCTTTAAATAGTTACAGACCCAGATTTTTATTTTCATGGTTTGCCTCGCTTATTGCTACCTCATATGTACTGATTATATACACAGTCCTATTTAGATTTACTGACACCAGATGTGACCTGCCAGAGGAGTCGGCCCAAAGATCTGCTGCATACATTTATATAGTAATTCAGATGAAAACAACAGAGTCTGAGTGTCTCATACCTCTTGCTCTTAACTAGGATCATATTGTACAAAATACTGTGCAAATTTACTAGAATAATTAAATTCCATCAGTTTTATTTGTGTATTACCATTTTCTGAATAAGTAATCTCACGGCAACCTTAAAGTTCAATTCAATCCAATTTACATTGGTCCAATTACAATAATTATAATTACAATTTAATTAATAGCTAATTTCTTATACTGGTATTTACATTAATTAAATCTAAATAACAATATGTTCATATAAGTCAATTTATAAAGATAATTGTAAAGAAAACAAAATGATTGTATCAAATTGCCTCTTTATTTCATCCCTCCCCCATCCTGAACATGCATGATATAAGAGTGGAAATGGAAAAAAACCTTTAATGAGAAGAAGAAACCTCCAGCAGAACCAGACTTGTAAGAGTGGTCATCTACTTTGACCAATTAGGATCAACAAGCATCATGACTTTAAACCAAGGATGCTTGCAGAGGGAGAAAAAGCAAAGCAAAGCAAACGTTTATCACAATAATGTTGAACTTTATTCACAGAAAACAGAGAAAAGTGATTTGCAAAGGGTTACCAAAGCTAGTTCTAGCATTAGGTTTTTTTAATAAGGACATTTTAAGCTTAATCTTAAAGAGAGAAGACATTTCCTCACATTCTTCTTCTCAACAAACCACAAGAAAACCTGCAGTCTGAGCACAAAGTGCTTTGTTAGGGTATGAGATATTAAAAATACAGTGGGGCTTGGTTATTTATATGTGAGTAAAATCCTCCTAAATTCTGTCCTGGATTTAAGGGAACCAATGAAGAGAAGCTAAAATTTTAAGAAGTGTAATATGTACTGCCAATTCACAACAAACCCTTTCTTGCAGCATTTTGGATCGGCTTGAAGCTTTTCAGAGTATTTCAGTGAAAACCCAGGAAAAGTGAGTCAAAGGACAGATCCTGATCAAACTAACTCCAAGGTGTCAGTAGAATCAGAGGAGAGAATAATACCCTCTTCAGACACATAGGTTGAAAGACAACGTTAAAAATATCAATTAAAAAGTGGTTTCTTTAATGCCAATAACATATTTGTGTAATATTATTTTGTGATCAGTGGTATAAAATGCAACCAACAAAACTAGTATAGACACGGGTTTGTTATCATGAGGAAATCATTAGTAAATCTTGCCGGTGCTGTTTCTCTGCCACGAATAGCACAGAAACAGAAGTAGAAGAAAAGCAGCAGTGACAGAATAGGGGTGTTAATAAATCCTGTATTAGAGCAACTGCTTCCTTTAAGATGTTTGTTATTTTGGATTCATAAGGCAGTCCTCAATGTGCCTTATTAAATTAGCATATAACCGAGTTGCCTGACAGCCTGACCTACCTGTGGCAGAGGGAAATTGGAACATAGCAGAAGCAGTCAGCCTGCGGTTTCACAGCTGCAAGTGTAGGAATGAATATTTATTGATATTGGAGCAGGAGGAGGAGTGCAAATGGGTTTGTGTAAAAATGTTATGTCATTTATTACAATCTGATAAGTTCAGAAGCCTTATCAGGAAAAATATGTGAAAGTTAAATCAGTGACTTGTATGAATCCCTACATGTCGTATAAGTGGTTACAAATCCCAGAATATTAAGGTGGCTGTTTATTTTTTCCTAAAAGTAAGCTGATTTAAAGATATAATTGTTCCTTATATCTTATCACATTTCTAGTTATTTACAAGGTTACTTCATAGTGTTGTTTTCAAAGAATCTCTTTCTTTATGGATCATGCTTGCTGCTTTATCTATTCAATAAAATAATGTTTGTTCATTAAAAGTCTAATACAATACAATCTGCTCCAATAGATTTGAATGAAGAATTCATGCAGCGTGAATAAATAACAAGAAAATGGAGAAAGATAAAAGCCAGTGAGAGTCAGCTACGAGAGGGAATGAAAGGGGTGGTAAAAGAGCTTGTGAAGGGTACAGTCGCCGTGGTGATCCAGTCAGAAGTGAGGACCACAATGGGAGAACACACGCAAGAACACACACATGTATAAATAGCTGACGTGTGATGTCAGCTTTTCCTGACAGATGGGATCAACATAAATTAAGTCCTGTGAGAACTCAAGAGCATGTGTGTGTGTTAACAACAGTAGCAGGATGAAAAAGAGCCAACGATATAGCAGCAGAGGAGCACACAAACACATAAACACATGCACACATGTGCAGACACTACAATTAGAGGGTTATTATCATGCTTGCTGGGTAATTAGGCTGTAAATCACTTTTTTAATTGGAGTCATTTATCAATATGCAAACAGAAATATTTCTGAGCTCCTTGTGTGGATCTCAGAGCCTGAATGTACTTTAAGATGATTACTTTATTACTCTTCCTGTCACACCGTCGTAAGCTTCTGCACATGCACCGCATGCTTTTGGCTTAACAATCCAATGGTGATTGAGTTCAGTTGTCCACATTTTTGCACTGTCTAACCCACGATAAGGCTACTTTGCATAACAATAACAAAAAGAAATTGGACCCCATTGCGTAAAAGCCACAGTCTCATGCGTCCTTCAGAGATAAAGGGAAATTAAAAGTGGGGAGTGAAACAAAAATATAGGAACGATGAAAGAGAGAAAGGAGAAAGGGGAAGAGAGACAGAGAGGACCAAAAAACTAGAGATCGATATCTTCTGTATAATTACCCACAGCTCTCTGGGTTGCTAGGAAACGAACAAGAGATGAGAGAGGCAAAGAGAAGAAGAAAATGAGATGGACAGACACTAATTCAAAGGCTGGGATTAATTTCAGGGTTGGGCTGATCTCCACTCTGCTTTTCCAGATTTTGCTTAAATTACAGTTTGAGATGACAGATTGGAGAAGTGGAGAAGAAGAAGAAGAAGTGAAAAAGTGAGGAAAAGAATCAGACAGTTTGAAAAAGCAGGGATACGGAGACAGAAACACGCATCCACATGTCAGAGTGGGTGCATGAATAATTACTGAATTATTGACATTGTCTCTTCTTCACGTTCAAATCTCTATGAATTTTCTGCTGTGCATTGACCTGCCGCCTGCATCCCTTATGCATTTAACCAGTCTCCTCATGCCTGACATCTTATCTCCCTGTTGTCATTTGGCATCTTATTGGGTTCTTGCTCCAAACTATCATTAGCATCATCCCTCATAAAGTGATATCACTACTGGTGGAAATTAGGAGATGCGTTTATTTGTTCTTTCTCCATTATCTCCTGCTTGCTTTCAGAAAATCTCCTGTGGATACTTGAATGTACTAAACAGACAAACAGCATCACTGCATATTATCATTAATCCTCAGCAAACATTTACTAAGATGCATTCATACCACTGGCTCTGTTTAGACGATCCATGAAGCAGCTTGTTGAATGTGACCTAATTGAAGGGCATCGTTCGATTATTGTGCTGTCCCTTTAAATGGAGGGGAAGAGAGGGAGGAGTAGAGGGAGAAAAGAGAGAGGGAGGAGGATGTAGTAGGAAAAAGGGGGGTTAATGTGTTCACTTTCTCTTCTCTGCGAAGAGGTGCGTGGACTGAGCAGGATTTGGCAGAAAGAAAGAAAGCTGCTGCACATTTTTGCAGGATTTTTTTTCTGAAGATACTCAAACAGTTGTGAGGAGGAATTCTCAGTGTTTCAGCCCCTCTTAACAACATGATGGAGACGGAGTCAGCTGACCTCTGATGAGGAGACGCTACGCTGATTTTTAACAATTTGGAGGGAGTTTAAGTGAGGAACACTTAACTCTCAAAGTCCAACTCTTACTTTCACCCAGATTAATTCCTGCTCGCACAAACTGTATCTGAAACTAATTTCAGCATCTTTTAGAACATCTTCAGGGTAGATAGATAGCCTACTTCATAGGGTCACTCCCTATTCCTGTAAAAAACCTTTAATCACTTTTTAACATTTTTTTTAAAAATCCTCAACTTTTTCCATTTTAACTTAATTAGTCGATGACCAATGTACCCTTTTTTTATTTAAGCTACTTTCAGACAACTAACTGATGCTGTCACTGAGGGTGAAAAGCCTGTGAATAGATACCAGCAGTTCACAGGAATAAAAAAACTTGTCATTCTTCTGTTTTTTCTTTATTGAATCTTTTTCTAGACTTGTTTCTCTGCCTCTCAGCAGCTGTTTTTGGTTTTAAGACACAGGAGATAGAAAGGATAAAGTTTGATGGCACAGAAAGAAAGAGGAACAGATCAGGGTCGAGCTAAAACGGAAGACACTTTAGGGGCGAAGACCATGGTTGGGGGTGCTACAGCAGGTGGAGGAGTGGTAGTGGAGGTCCGGGAAAAGAAGGGACCACTGCGGGCTGCAATACCCACAATGCCTTTCCCTGTGGCTGTCATCTGTCTGTTCTTGAACACCTTCATACCGGGACTTGGTAAGTTGGAAATAACACTTTTACGCTTCTCTCTGATAGAAATTCCCTCTGCCATTGATGGCAGCTGTGGCTGATGTCAGTGATCATTGCTCTTTGTTGTAACTGAGATTATGTAAAAGCACTGAGCTGTATTTCATTAAACTTGTTGAACAGGTGGATCATATAGAAAAAGAATTAAATATTCAGGTTTAGTACAGGAGGTAAAGAGTAGAAGTGTTGCCTCAGTGGAGGATGCAGTCTCACAGTGGAGTGTTTTCACACAGAAACCAGATTTAGTTAGAAAGGCAAACAATAAAACAAGAGAAAAAAGAACAAATAAATGGGAGAAGTTTGTTGCTATGATTTAGGCAGTCATGCAGATCTTCATATTCAATTAAAAAATATCATGATTATGTGTTTTTTAAGTTATTTTAAAAGCATTATGGCTATTTTGTATTTTTACAAGTAAGAAAAATAACAAGATGTCTTCTTTACACTGTGTGCCAGAATAAGAACGTCCAGGTGTAAAAACGCATAGCCACTGTGATCTGGAGGCGTTAATGCACTGCCACTAGAAATGGCACCATGTTGGGTGTAAAAGGCATTGCATTGCTGGTGTTGTTATTAGGAGCTGCAGTATCATTACTGCGGATAACACATCCTCACTTCAGGTAGACATCATTGCAGCACAAACCTTGATTTTTTGCAATAAGTATATCAGTCCATTATAATAAGTAGAAATCATACTGGGGGATTCACTTTTCCCCAATTAAGCTCCACAAAATCCCCACAAAGTGTGACTTTTGCCGTAACGTGCTGTGGGTATTATTAGTGCATATAATTCCTATACGGACGTGCCTGTTCTGTCTATTAGCAAGCTGTTGTAGTGATGCCAAGTGTTTGTGTGTAGAAGTTTACCTCATTCTTCTCAGTAACTTTTCTTCTGGATCACTTTTGGGTTTGTAACACATTTTCATGATAAAGTTAAGGAATCCAAACTGTTTAATCAAATGTCAGCAGAAAATGATAGTTTTGGCAAATTTGAATAAAGAAAAAAATAGAAAAAAACATCTAAATTATTGTTACACCTCACTATCCTGTGGGATTCCTGCAATAAGTGATCCAAATTAATTTAGTTTTTATACAGTCTTTCTGCTGTTATGTTGATGATAAACGTTTAACTCCACTAATCACAAATCGTAATGCAGATTTTATGCTGGCATGGTTGTTCAGTTAAACATTCACTAGACAGCATTGTAGAGTTCAACATATACTTCTGAGATACAATGCAGCTTCCCACGTTCCCTTGTAATACACAGCAGTGCACATGACTACAGGAGACACCACGATCATGTTCTTATTAAGACAGACATAAGCCAAAGCCCCGTGGTGGTCTGTGCAGTCATTAAATACATTAAATACAGTTCTGTTTTTTTGTTCCTTCCTCTGGTATGAACTATACCTGAACACTGTTCCTTTGGCACCACTGCACTCTAAAAGGTGTAACAAAATACACACAATACGAATGCAGATGATCAACTAAAGGGTCGCTTTGCGTATTCAGTGTTGTTTTTACAGCTCTGCAGTCTTTATTTACAGTGTAATTAAAGAATATGCACCTTCTAGTAGTCATTAAAGCAACTAATAAACTGAGTCCCTGGTGGTGATCCTAATCATGATCCATTTTTATCCGCAAATAAATAGTTTTTTTTGTTGTTTTTTTTTTTAACTCTAACAAATTTAAGTTACTGCGTCAACTCGGCCGGGTTATTATTACCATGGGAACCAGTTAAAAGCATC
The DNA here is from genome assembly GCA_037177335.1 of Kiunga ballochi. Taxonomy (NCBI): domain Eukaryota; kingdom Metazoa; phylum Chordata; class Actinopteri; order Atheriniformes; family Pseudomugilidae; genus Kiunga; species Kiunga ballochi. The sequence continues at coordinate 7,522,994 of JBAMIG010000024.1, read as the reverse complement.
CAAGAGGATTTATGCTTGCAAAACGAATGTATTGTCGTTTAAATCATGATTAGTTTGTAACTCCTGAGTAATGTATTTGTCTAAACCCAACAAGGAAACGAGAAATGTGTTACTGTGAAATATGTCCCAGTCACGCAAACATCAGCCATTTATTGCATGGTTCTCAAGTAGTTTGTTGTTCTTGGTGAGAACAGCCAAATAAAAGGCCTGTTTTATATGTTACAATGAGTGCAACACAGCGTACTCATATGAAGAATATGCAGTAATAAAATCAAGAGAATATATGAGAGAAAAACTGTCTGCTGAAAGAAGAGACTGATTTGTTCAACTTTCTCTTTGATGCCAATAAAAAAAATTATATGTTCAGTCCATTAATATAATTCTTAGCTAATTTATTTTTTAATCTTTAAATGCATCTTTAAATGTTTGTAAAATCCTCATAATTTTTTTAAAATCCCAAAGCCCTTAAGAGAACTTAAACTATTACTCCTTTTCCAACTGGGTGGCTTTTTTATTGTTTTAATGATCCAACACTGTTGTCCAGTTCATCCTCAGCAGACATCAGTTGATGTAAACTCATTTGCTGATGTTGTTAACAAGCTGAATAATGGATAACAATACACCTGTGCATCTCTAAATAAAATATATCTACTGCCTTTCCTCAGTAGCCTACTCTTGTGTGACCATCAAAATTCTTGTTCATTTGGCTGGTTTTAGAGGAATTTACCAATTGGATGTGGTTTCATAGCTTTTTTTTATGTGGGTGGTTCTACTAGCAAACAAAGAATCTTTTGATTGTGGTAAATCTGACTCACTGAGGTTGATTCATACATGTTCTCTCTGAAACTCATCTGATTGTCCTACTGTGTGTCTTTGGTGCAGATAGGAACCAGATGCAGATTATTATCAACTGTTAAACCCGATCTTTTTGCCCTGTCCTATTTCCCAGTGCTTCATCTTCTCGTGTCTCACATTATGTAGCATCTGATAGAAAATGACACACAAACAGATGCATGTACACACTCAGAATGCAACATCAGCCTCATTGATATGTTGATCCTCAATTTATTCCTTACAAATTCAACAAAACTTTCTTGCTTCTGGAACTAATGGTACATTGTTTTCAGTGACTGAATCAGACACTTGGGCACTGTTCTACCAGACATTCAGAAAATCTGCAAACCACAAAATGATAGCATGCAGTGCAGTTTATTTTTAGAAGAATGGAATATGCAGTAAACAAGAGAGATGAGATTATTTAGAGGGAAAAGACTGAAAAGGAAAGAGGATAAAATACAGAGAAAGATGTGAGAAAACGAATAAACTATCTCAGTCTTCGTTTTGTCTGATGGAGGAGTAATGAGGCTGATGTCTCCATACCAGTCACTACTGAGTCACTAAATTACTGACAATTTGTCTGTTTTTCTTTCTGGAAAGATATTATGTGTTTCTCCTCCTCATCTTGGTCATCCTCTCCTCATTGCTTTTGTTCTAAAGGTCATTTGGAGATAGTTTTTATAATGTGACATTTATTTCTTCATCAATTTCAGCAACCTATTTACCTTCATTGATAAGTTTTTACTGAAAAGTCATTCCATCTGTTTGAAAATGTTATGAAACAATGACAAAAGTGTCAAAAAAAGATCTTGTCGGGTGTTTGTTTGTTTTTAAAGTAATATTTGTTGAACCCATTTAGACCTGGCGTTCCTTTTAACATCTGTATTTTATACTCATACTGTTCACCATGTTGAGTCTAAAAGGGCTGTCTTCCACAGAATCGTGTCCTGACCATGTACCACGGTAACACTTCACCTACCGTCAGTGTGTCTGAGTGTGTGTTTGTGCGTGTATGTCATAGTTTGCCTGAATGCCTTGACATTTCATTGAATAGCTGCGGCCAGTTGCCATGACGACGACTGACTGAAATGTGCATGCATGTGTGTCACTGCCGTTTGGCTCTAATTGACTGAGACTGAAAATAGTGTCTTGTTCTGCTCAACCTGCAGCCAAAATAAAAAAAAAAATGGAAATGTGTAATTGAATTTGAACAAGATCATTTTCTGCACGCACAGGTGTGCGAGGACGTCGGCTTGGGATGTTTTGTGGAACAGTCCTTGGCATGTGGGTCTAAGCCAACATTTACGGTGGCTCACTGAAACGCACAAGATATTTTCTCACAATGTTCTTTTTTAGTTTTTTTGGCCAGGATGTAGCAGGATGCAGCAAATGCTACAAAAAATGTCCTTAAAGATCACAAAAGTTTATTAAATAATCTTATTTGTTAAATATACACAAAACCTAGAAAGCTTTTAAGGTGAACTTTAAATACATATTTTCCCTTTTCTCAGTGCAGACCTTTGAATGTCTTTGAGCATAGCTGGTTGCTCAAGTGTCAAATTTTTTAATGTCCTCTTTCCCTCTGGGTGCCCCTGTGGTATGTATGGCTTCCCTAAAATTAGAGTCAAAGTGTTATGAAGCCACTCACAGAACCTATGTGTTGATCTCAATCTCAGGTCTTAAAAAGGATAATATTTGTCTGCTATATTGAACATCCCTTGTTTGTTCATATGCAGACTTTGTGGCTCAGTATACTTCACAATGACGTTTGCATTGATAGGGAAAAAAAAGTGAAGTGTATTTCTCTCATGTCAAGTGCAGGGGTGGTACTTTACAGAATGCAATTATGAATCACATTTAATGGCATGAACTAACCGTAGATGTAACCATTTCAGTTGGAGGACTTTTAGCACTTTTCACAGGTTTTCACAGGTTTTCAAATGTACAACTAATGCAATGTAAAACAGAGAGAATCAACACAGTTAGAGTTGCCAGTTTGTTGACTGTGTTGGCCATTAAGCCATTTATCAGACACCTTCAGATCTTTTACCTCTGCTTTGTAATCTATGTTATATTCTCGTCCACATACATACAACACTGACATTTTACTAGCAGAGATAGGTCGATGGCTTTGTCTGCCATCTTTCATGTGAAATAAATCTGACACTGACTGTGAACACCTCCACAGTGTATTGCCTTGGCCCCGTGTTCTGCTTTCTGTGCAATTCATCCATTTCCTGATTTAAAGTGTTATTAGGAGTGTTGCTGGCTGTCAGAATTAAATTAATCGGATGATTTTGTGCACATGTTACTAATATGGGGAGGCTTTGGCTTGCCAAAGGATAAAATATTTGAATAAGCTACTTACATCTTTATGAGCATTAGTTTACACATTACCTGATATATCGACCTGTCCCGGTGATGTCTCCATTGAGTCCAAACTGTCCCACAGTGCAAAACAAAGATGATAGCGAGGACTGAATTTGCTTGAAAGGGATTGAAAACAGTTTACACACATCTGACCTGACAAAAGTTAAAATGATGTGACTCAGCTTACCATATGTTACTCCAGCCCAGATATTTGCTTTGATGAAGAAGAGTCTTCTCCATATTGTTCTTGTGAATGTCAGTTATAATGATTTTTTATAAGGTTATTTGCCAGTTAGGACAATCACTGGGAATCAATTACAAATACTGTTGCGTAATGCACTCTCAGTCATAGACTGTGTTGACTCAAATATCACCTTGCTCTCACCTACGTAGTTTACCTGTAAAGGCTGCT
>JBAMIG010000024.1:7427133-7482839 GCA_037177335.1 Kiunga ballochi | reverse complement strand
TAGATAGATAGATAGATAGATAGATAGATAGATAGATAGATAGATAGATAGATAGATAGATAGATAGATAGATATTTAAATTATATGAAAATAGAAAAACGACAAACTTTTTAGATTTTATTGTTCATCAAGACCCTGTTACACTATGAGAGATTTTTCCCTCATCACTACAACCTTTCTTTATATAACATTATTACCATATAACTTTATATAACTATCATACATCCATATGAATGGCTTTTCTTCTGTGACCATCGTTAATCTTCTCTGCTTCCAGTATGGGATGTTCCACAGTTTGACTGTCACTCATATTGTAACAAGCTTGAGGACAAAACAAATTAACCCGATTATCAAAAAAGTCACAACGCCCAGTAAACTAAAACAAAATATAACATGTCTTAAATTAAAGCAAAAGCAAACTAGAAATGAAGAACAAACATTTAAGAGGATAATAAACATGCACCCATTGTTAAATGGAAAACACAAAATACACAATTAGGACTAGAAGAAATAAAAATAAAACTATTGTAACATTTAAAGACATTTTCAGTTGTCTGACTTGGCTTTTTAAGGTCAAGGCACTGTATAGCTTAAATAAGATTGTTCATGGCTGTAAGTGTTCCACATAATTTCACTACAACAACGTTATATTAAAGAAAAAACATTCTGGTACACCGAACTAAATAAACTTTACTGTACAGTGTGAGCCATCTCAACAAAGTGAGAGAAACATGTCGAGTGTTTGTAAACCAAAGAACTATGGATGCTGCAAATATTTGTTATGTGAAACAATGATCTGCGTAACATAATGCAACTACTGTGAGGTTTTATTTTTATTAAAGCTGACTATTTACTGCCAGACTATGAAGCAACCAATGCACAGCTTCCAGTGTGATTGTTTAGACACATGCAAACAGCTTAAATCTGTGCTTTGACTGGTCAAACACACTGAAACAAACAACTTTGAGCACAAAAAATGTAATAAGCACATATTTTCAGGAAAATTTTCTATGTGTATTCAAATTTAGTTGAACATGATGAAATAAAACTTCGATTGATTCTGGTAACAACGTAAAGAAATTAAGTGATGGTGACTAAAGTAAAGATCTGTCACTGAATGATGTGATACGAAAGCGACTGATGATCTCAACACATGGATACGTAGAGTTTGTTAGCCAACTGTGGGGCAGCATCTGCTGGTAATTTAGCTTTATACATTTAATCATCCCACAAGCAATGAGTGGAAAAAAACCCTAAAAGTATTTACTTTAATATATATTGTCAGTTTGACTTATTCCCTCTCCCTCCAAACAGATTTAGGGGAGATTATAGGGAGGAATATAGCATAAGTGATTCAAATAATCACTTAAATCTTCATGATTTGGTCAAACAGTTCAGAAATATCAGGGCTTGAGAGTTTTTTTTTAAATCTTTCTCTTGAAGTCATGAAATAATAAACATAACAGAGCAAATCCTTTATGCATTTAGTGTACTCCAAATATTTCCAACACTATATATTTGTATCAACTCCGTCGCTAAAATAAAATCCCTACAGACATTCAGAAAAGTAGCAAAAATATGCAAAAAAACCTAAACAAATTGGGTGCACTTTTCCCCAAATGCAGAACTAATATTCCATATTTTATAGTTCTGTAGTTTTATATGTAAAAAACACATTTTAATAGTACATGAGAGTGAAGTTACTTTATGCAGTATTAATGGGAAGTATATGGATTTGGAATTTGTATTGGTCCTAATTAGAAATGCTCTAAAAAGACATTTAGGGGTAAGCAAGACGAGGCAAGTAAAGCTGCAGAGAAAGGACTTGGTTACCTCTGTAAGCAGGAGGAAAAGCCAAATAAATGCAAAAGCAAAATAAAATAAAGCTAAATAAAGCAGTGTTGATATCTTCACAAAAGCCACTTTAGGGTCCAAAATAGGAATTTAAGCATGTTACAGTTCTCTTCTTAGTGCTTGCTGCACTTTTTAATAACATAACTCCTGGTATGTTGAATATTTGGACAAAAACAATCTTCTCTTTAAAAGCACAACCAGGAAATGACTACAGTAAATCATGTTTTTAAACTCCTAATAATGTAAAAATTATTATATTTTATTATCATTTAAAAAATATTATTTCCTTTATGTTGAAGTTATAGACAATGTAATTGTCTGACTTATTATCAACATGAGTTTTGCATTTCAGTTTAGCTGGAGTGTAAATTGACAGCTGAAAAAGGGGAACAATACTAACAGGGTTCCATAAACTTTATATTTTGTAAATAACACATAGTTGGTTTTAGCTTTTCTATGGGAGTATTGACAATAGGCTACAGAAACAATGAATATTCTACAATTTAGTTCTATAAAATTTTGCTTTTAAATAGTAAATGTTGCTGCTAAGAAGCTTCTATTGCAAAAAGTGTAAAAGAAGGGTTTTTTTTACATTTTGACATTTAGCGTGTAAAACTTAAGTGTGACAAATTGACCAGAAACAGATCCGTTGTTAATATTAAAAGTTCTGTTCGTGTTTTCCGGTAATGACTCGCCACTGGATATGAATGGACTCAGTCATTGGTTTTGGATGATGAAGTTTCCAAGAAGAGTTCAAAGAATCTTTGAGGACATCCAAAGCGTTCCCCAGAGTAATGAAGAATAAATGGAAATGGTGTGTGTGTCCAAATATTTCCTTGGATTTAAAAAAAATTCTCAGACTTCAAGCCTCAGAGTTTACCATTGATGAAATGATGTCCACTAAACTATCTAGTCCAAAAAGGTAGCCGTCTTCTCTGTTCCCCTCCACCCACAATGCTCGGTGGGTGAGTTCGTCCCCTCGAGGAAGAGGTGTGGTTTTCCCAAAGTCAATCATCCAGACTTTGGCTTTTCCTTTACTGTCGTGAACAAATAACAAGGAGCTGCCAATCACCTGCACAAACACATAAAGGCAAAATAATCTCACTTCCTGTTTCATGACATTAGCTTCATACATACCTGTTTGCTTGCTTGTGTTTGTCAGTATTTAACTTAATGTCCGTGATAATCAGATCAAATTGCCATGACAACACTGCCAGTGTTTGTGTCACCTACTGGTAACTAGAACTGGGAGTAATTCTTTCATTTAAAAGATGTTGAAATAAAGTCAATATTTCTGGGAAGACAGTTGAGTACTGAGGAAAGTGGATGTGACAACATAAAGATTAAGCTGTTACACACAACATCCCAGCAATTAATACTGTTTTTTGTGTTTTTTTATTTCATTTAATTTCTTTTTATATCAATGACATCACAGTGTTCTTACCTCATGGGTTTTGAAGAATGGGGAGATCTCCAGAGTGTTCCTGATTTCTTTTAGCCTTGTTAGGTAACGATTCTGCAAATAAACACAAACTGCCTTTTATTTTGTATTCTGTAATCTAGATTTAATGCAGCCAGCTTTTCTAGTTAAAATATCAATCTCATTAAATGAATAATTACATATTCATACATGAATAAATGTTTTACAGTTTGAAGCTAAATCTGCAGGAAATTAAACCAAGATGGTAAACAGTGTAATGTGATGTGTACGTGTTACCTATAGTGTTCCCAACTTGCCTTTTAATTCCACTCTTCATTTGCTTTTCTGATGCAAAGGTCATGGTTATCAGCACACACACCCAAAGTAAACCACAAACACACTCACCAGTATGTCCTTGTTTCCTTTTACAAAGTCATGGAAAGCTGCAGTGACTTGCTCTCTTGTCTTTGTCTTCTTAAAATCTCTGTTGACCGTCCCGTCCTCCTTCTGCGAGAGGAAAGGCAAGAGAGGATCCGCATCAAACATAGGAGAATAAATGAGGAGGAGTTTTGAACAACATTACAGTAAGATTTGGATTTTTTATGCTTTATTTTTGACTCAATTAACTGCGGCTTCCTGGCTTAAGAGTTCAGGATGAAAGGTGAGGAAACAGATGATGGACAAGAAAAGCACAACAATGTGTGGAAGAATGAAAACAAGTAAGGAGAGGTATTTTTAGAGCTTTAACCTTAAAGCAGAGGAGGGTCTCTGAAAGTGGGTTCCTGATTGCAACATCCATAAAAAATCATTTGACTAATAATAACCTAAATTTAACTGGATGTTTTGTTACTACAGTTCTAAGGTAGCATACTTCCTGGTTTTTGTGGTCCATTTTATTTTGTACATTGGATATAGTTTCACAGTCCCTTCTTTTGTGTCATGGCATCTAAACAGGAAGCACAAGCCTGTTACTGGAATCCCATTAACAATAGCTTCATGTTCTTATTAATTGAAAAAAAAGAAAGCCAAAGGAAAAAGTCTCATAGATAAGAGTTAATCAAACGCAACACAAAGCATCCAAAATCTCTTCTCTCATCTTAGACTAAAAAAGTGGAAGTACTACTGTTTACAGCAATACAAGTGAAACTTGTGGCAGTTGCACTAACATGTAACTAAGTTGTAGTTCAGCAATAAAATAACTTCTGCAACAGATTTTAGGTGCAAGCGGGATCATCGTCCAGTTGAGTGGCTCAGTGTGGAATAAATAAGCTTCCATCTTTTTCTTGCTGCCAGGCAACAAGGAGCCATGAAGAAACAAAACATTTTTCCCTTTAAGGATTAAATCACAGCTCTCTGTTGTTCTCCATCCAACACCCATTAACACACACAAACACCCACACAGAGATCCTACCTGCACACACTTTACTTTTCATATACATACAGTAATTATAGACACGTTTTAGTTTCCATGCAGTAACTTGTACAAATAATTATCCACACACAGACACACACATTCCCGTTTGTGGGGATAACCCTCAAAGTCATGGCAACGGACCACCAGGAGGCCATGAATGTCTATATATAGCCACTCAAAATGAGAAAAGATTTTGTGAGTGTGCGTAAAATGTCAGTACCATATGTCAAGGCCTACACAACTGCCACTGACAGGACTCATGTACAACAAAGGCAATCATGTACACACATGTACTTCAAAGGAAGTTTCTGGGCAAAACAGGAAGTTAGATCATTCCCCTAAAAGAAACACACAAAAAATGCTGGAAGACATGAAGGCCAGACATCTTTTTTTTTGTTGTTGTTGCAAGTTTTACCTTAACTCCCTCTATCCTGAATCCCAGTGTAGCTGTTGAGCTTATGGTCTCTCTCCACTGCATGTATCTCGGTTTGGTCACCGCCTTCTGGTCGTTTTCCTCTAACGTGGGCGCTTTGGGATCAACCTCGATCATTTTCTGATACATATCAGATCTCGGGGAAGGCTTTTTACGAGCTTTCGTCAGCTCTTCTTCAAGGTAGGTCCTGGAGCGTGAGAGAGGCAGAGGGAGGTGAGAAAGACAGAAAAGAAGATGAGGCGTGAGGTGGCAGAGATGAGAGGTGAGTGCAATGGAGATGATAATAATCTATTTTCCAAACAGTGCTACACGGCTGTTCAATCTGGCAATAAATATGTACTTCTGAATACCTGACATCAACACGTAAGGTCTGATTTATCTCAATACTCCCACTCAAGCAAATAAAACAAACCCATTGTAAGAAGTAATGACAGTTCATTGTACACGTAAAATATAATTTGTATATATTATCTCACCTTACTCCCATCTTACAGTCCATCACACATGGGCAGTCAAACTCAGCCAGCAGATCCTCCATCTGGTTGTATTTTTGGCCATCCTTCTCCACGTCTCCATGGTAACCAGGGACATATGAGCAAAGCACGTCCCTCATCAGAAGGGACAGACAGCGCTGCTCACATTCACAGTGTTTCTAATGGACATAGTTGAGAAATGATTATTCTGTGAGATTGGTCTCATGCCAAAGTAACGTGGAGGCTCTAAAAGGCAGATTTATAACACTTTTATGTGCTGGGACACAAAAAAAAGTGTCTTACTTTTAAAATGCGGCCGTTTGCTCCTGCTTTGAAACTTCCTGCAAACACACAGATTTTTACTGTCAACCAACTGCAGAAAGTTTGGTTTGCAGAAGGAGTTTAGAAGCAGCAGAATTAGAAAGTTCACTTTCTGTAAAAAAAGGCCTGCAGGTCTCATTTTTGTATTGCTGAACCTGAATGGTACAGGACATTTACCTAAAGCAGGTGTTGCTGAATATTTCCCATTACCAATAATCCCCACAAACTTTCTCTGAGGGCCTTGACCTCAAAGCCCCCCAACAACCTATCAAACCCTCCGTGATCATGTGTGGTGTGTATGTGTGTTTGTTCACATACCTGCATGTCCTGCAAGTTGAATCCATGGATACTTCTTCTTGAAGGACATGACGAATGGTGACCAATGAACCATGTTTTTTATCTTCTTCCATGACTTGTGCTGTAAACAGACACACACTCGGTGATTATTGCTTATTATTATCATTATAAGTGATTATTTTTAATTCAGTGGGAGTAGGCTCTGTAAGAAAATCATTACAATTAGACAGAAGTTGATTAATAAGCATATGTTTAATCCATCAGGTTTTAAGTGCTACTGTTGTGCTCCACCCTCTAACTCATGTAAAGTCATGTCTGACTATACAAAAGTGACTAAACCAAGGCCAATATAACCACATGAGAATAAAACTCAATATTTTACACTTTGCATATCCAAAATGTCATGAAAAAAAACGTAGAATTTTCCACTTTCATGTTGGGCTGCGAGTTCAAAGTCCTTTCATTAGAAGATGATTTGACAAAATAGCAAAAAGGTCTGGAGATAAGCACAATGCTGTCTGAGAAAGAATAGCTTTTATAACAAAACACGCCTCAGGATTCACAGCAAAGCAAGCTAACTAGCAATCCTGGTCTCAGACTGCAAAGCAGCAGTGCATGGCAGATGCCAAAAGAATCCACTAGCAGGAAGCTTTTAGTTATACCTGCCACAGAGGTTTTTAAGCATTTAGCATGCACGGTTCATACAATTAGCTGCATAAAATATAGAAGTAGGATAAAAAAAATGACTGAGTGAAACATTAAAGCCGTCATTTAATCTAACTGATAGAAATGTGAGATATAACAGATTTTAATAATCAAACTTTTAACACCATTCTTGATGTTTCTTACTTAAAAAAGAAGAGCCTGATATTTCATTCATAGTCTGTATGTTTTGGATAATTCAGTGGTCTTTACTCCTTTACTTAAATGACCATGTGCAAAACAAATATTTACCTAGACACCCACATGTACAAACACAAAACCACACACACACACACACACAGCTGGGTATCCCTGACCCCGGGGAGCTGCCTGCTAATCCCACACTCTGCCTCAGTTGTTTTATATCATTTTAACTAAACTCTAGAGCTCTGAGCTGGGGTTTCCCCTGATAACACACACACACACACACACACACCGTTTCACCACAGGCTCTCCCTGTCCTTGGCAAGGACACATTAAACTGTGAAGTCCTTCCTCACGCACAAATGGAACCACACACACTCAATGTTATTGTTTTAACGTAAACAAATGAGGTTCTTTGTATTTTTCCAGCTCTCCATTTTCATCGGGACATAGTTTCCTTGGACAGCTCTGTTAATATTCAGCTGTTGAAGAATTAGGAGGCACATCTGTTAAAGCAGTGATTTCATAAAACACCCACTGCCTGCATGCAAGAGGTTGCCATTCTTTAACAAACCTTATTTGTTAATAGGTTTGTAAAGAACTTAGCAAAGAAGTTCAATGATCTGGAGTTTTCACCAAGTCAGGTGTTTTGGAAATGTCCAACACACGCAGAGGACCTGGATCGAGACAGACTGAGTTAAAGAACTATAAAGCAAAGACAGCATTTTGGTATTATAATAAGATTTAAAAGTGATTATAACATTGATGAACCAAGAATAATAATAACAACTTGACTACACACCACCATAATACATACATAGCATGTTATAAGCACAAAGTTAGCTTCTTGGCATGTTTCACGAACGCTTCAGAAAACACACCCCCTCCCCTTCCCAAGCAGCATTACATCATATGGAAAGATCTTAATTCTTGCGCTCTAACAATGTTTGCAATGTTTGGCTGTACCACACTGTGACAGAGAAACACACTGCAACACTGGAAATATAAAACCACTCTCAAACTTTTCGGGGTGTTTTGTTATGTGGGGAAAAATGAATACAACCATGTCCGATTCAGTGTATTCCAATGTCCTTGTTTTGATTTTAACAGGAAAATTAAGCTTACTTAGATTTCCTCTGGTCTACAAAAAGCAGGCAAAATATTGTTAGTTCTGCAAATAACTGAAGAGAAGAAGAAAAGCAGCAATAGGATAAGTAAAGAAAAGAACGATGAGATAAGAGTAAAGAGGACCATAGAAGGAAACATATAACCCATGCCACATAATCTGGACCTGATGAAAATCATCAGCTGATAGTATGACTATCTATGGTGAGATGCATGTACTCACACACTTTTCTGTCTGAGACAGTGAAGAGCCACATGAGGCCCTTTTTTCTCTGCACCAGTGGAGGGTTGGGAAAAGAACACCTCCATCAAACAGTAAAATACTCATTCAGCAGAATCACATGATGGAAACTCATTAACAGTGAGGTCAGCTGAAATAAGCACTAAGTCTAAACTTGTGAACCAGGATTTTTAGTGTCTGACTGGAACATTTTGGAAGCAATGTTCAGCTAAAGAAATGACTCAGCGGCTTGTTCTGAGTCAAACAAAAGGCCTTGAGATAAGCAAACATGCTTTTTCTTGTTTAGACTAAATTCAACAGTGATTATCCTTTGCAAAATATTAAGCAAGGCCTGAACAAAACAGGATTCATCTTATCTAACTTTTTCAACCTTTTTAACAGCTTGACAATAAATAAATAAATAAATAAGTAAGTAAGTAAGTAAGTAAGTAAGTATCAGGTTGAAGCTTGACAGGTTTTTCTCAGCTCATCATGCCATTGTTGTGCCATATTGTGTACCAAGAGCTGGTGCGTGTGAGCTGTAGAGGGGGAGAGCCTGTACCATCTCCACTATGAGTAATAACACACATTTTAAGAGATTTAAAAGCTGGAGACATTAAAAATACACAATGAAGAAAGAAGAGGAGAAATCTGCCCTTTTAAAACACTCAAGGATTCAACTATCACAGTGACACTGTTGACATAATTACTGCTCTATAAAAGCTTACTATAGTAGAACTGTCAAACAAGACTAAACAAGATTCAAAAGCTTTCTATGCTCTGCTAAAACAAAAGTTAAACCTCCTCCGTAGGTGATGGTACCTGAGGGCGGCTGCTGCAGAGGTGGATGATGGCAATGATAAAGATGGCTCCAACTGAAACAACAACACTCCACACTGAACATAGCCATGTAGACCACATCATGACCAATGGGCTTTCAGTCAGCCGGTCAAAAACCAACAGAAACGATGAGCTGTCCAACGTCTGTCCCTGTCTAGCAGTGAAAAACCCAGCTCTTTAGCTGGACTATGCACTCTTCACAACATTTGCACTTGCATGTCTGTGTGTTTGCAGAGAGGGGAAAAAAAGCAATTGTGGATCATTTGATTGGCAAAACAGAGGGTAAACATAATATGCACATGCAAATTTCTGCATAGGTCTCAGCATTTGAAAGGAAGACTCTTAAATGTGTGTGTGAGAGAGGAAGATTTAATACACACATCTAAATCATAGAGAGAAGGAAAACAAACACGCTCTTGTTATTTTTGTTTTATTCTACCTTTACACATATATGTAAAGATGTCAATTTGAAAAGCATTGCACTTGTTTTCCGTGAGTGCGAGACAGAAAGATGATGACAAAATAATGCAACACTGGCTAAAACAAACAAAAGGAAACATCCAAAGTAGCAGCGCCCACACACTCCACGCTCTATCGTGAGCTACTGAGGCTGCTATAATGCTCTCTTGGCCTGTTGCTCAGTTCTATTGGTTAAAGCACTGTCCCGCAAACTGATCTTAATTTTATTAAATTAAACTACCCATGCAAATACACAAATTCAGACCATCAGTTTGCAAAACATAGTGGAATAATAATGAAATACCCAGACAATGAACCTTTTGAAACTGAAAAAAATGCACTTTCATCTACACTTTGGCTCAAAAAAAACCCACAACACAACTTTACAGGGAAAAAATAATGATTTCAAAATAATCACTTCCTCTCTAAGATTGAAGACTGCATGACACAAGGAAAATGTGAGAAAATCTAAAGAAAACTGTGATTTAAAATAAAAAAACAGCATACTCTATGGGTTCAGACTTATTACCAGTTTTAGCATCAATAAATCATCTAATCAATTAAACTGTTCCTGGTGGTTTCTGCTGCGGTGACGTCTGATTGGTGGTAAATTGAAGCTACTTCCTTGTTGGGTGTGGCTTTTCAAAAAGACTAAATGTGACAGATGACTTTATTTTCAAATCCCACAATCAGTCGGTTATCATGCTGAGGAAACCAACTGCACTTTATATTCAGGTTTCTAACCAGAGAGACCAAAACTGTTCAGTTTGGCCTTACAGCTGTGGAACTGTGTTGTTGTTGTTTTTTTTTTTTTTGCTTTTTTTCTAGTGAAAGTTTACAGAAATAGCCTGAGGCTTCACAAACTCCATTCCCCCATTCAGACACTTACAAAGTAATATGTCTTTTTCAAATTCATCCACACTTTAAAACACAAACAAGCACCTATGCACAAATACCATTTGTAAAAACAGTTTGATTAGATGGAGTCAGTATCTCACATTTAAACTGTTGATCATCACACCCCCGCAGGAAGGAATGCTTATCTCGCCTGAAAACATGTTTCATACTTATGCATGTCTCAAGATGCCTGAAAATCACTTAATTTATTTGTTAGTTTAGTTTGCACATAAAAATGAAATGAAGACCCCATCATCTTTCCCTGCTAATAACTCGAGCTTCTGTCTTTCCCTCATTTGTCTCCGCCTCACTGTGTCTCTCCTATTTGTGTCCACAAACCAGATGGGTGACAAGAGGAGAGCTGGGAAAACAGTGAAGTTTCCATTGAGAGAGAAAAAAAAATAAAGCGAGAGAAAGAGAGGAAATTGTAAGCGAAGGAACTTCTTGCAGACAGGAAGTTGGGAGGGGGGGTTGCCGCTTGCCTCAGCTACAGTATTTTCCACATCCGCCGCTTGACTACAAACAAAAAAAAGACACATAAAAGCCTTGCCATCTGTAAACAACAGATATAGCAGAGTAAGAAAAAAATAGACCCAGAGCCACTGGAATGAGGAGTGTTTACTGAGGCCTAAAATATTATTTCTAGAAATCTGCGTCACGTTTTTCAACACACACATCAGCAACTTTGCATCAGTTACAAATGTGCAAACTTCTCAGATGATGCAGTCAAATGGATGTTGTCACAAACAATACACACAAGATTAACCAATGAATATATGATCACATTGGGGCAACTGAAAATGATCCATTTGCATGCAGAAAGTTGCTAAAGATGGGTATCAAATAGTTAAAAGAAGCTGGAGAGACAGGCTAGCACTGGGTTGCTAATGTGTAATGTGCAGGAGCAGGGGAAACACTGATGCATGCTGATGTTTTTAACGGAGGGTCACAGAGGAAACAACAAGCTTGATATCGCTCACCACAAGGTCCCCTTACAGATACAAATACTGCAACTGTCTGAGTCTGCAAAGTTTAGACTGAGCAGCAAACACATACATACAAGAGAGCACAATCAAGCCCAAAGGCTGCAGGAGAGTGATGCAGGCTAAAAAACGTGCTTGGAGAAGCACGATAAATCTCTTAGCAACCCGGGGTGGCCGGTGAAAAAACAGCTTTGCAAAAGTGACAGCTTTAGTGAGGTGAGAAAAAGGGACACCTCAAAGAAAAATGGGTTGAATGTTTGTGGTGGGACTGTTGTTCAGCTATGTTGTAGCTAAATGCTGAAGTCAGATAAGGAGACTTCTTTCCGAATTCAGGTCACAATGGAACATTAGAGGGAGAATCTGACTTTTGATCTTGACTCTGTAACACTTAAACCAGGCTTTCTTTGCATGCTCACTCACCAGCTTCCAAAATATTTAGTGACTTTGCAAAGTCCCTTATTTATTGTGTGAATTTCAAGCAACTGTGTGCACAAAATATCTCCTTTTCTTGTTGATGCAACCCTTCAACAAACAAGTGCCTTGCATTTAATCACTTTTAGCTAAAATATCAGTGTCCGTAACGGCATGCTGACATGACTCCTGCATGTTTGGGTCAATACAAACATGCACCAGCATGCTTTCAAGCCGACTGCTAAAACACACAGAATAAAGAATTGACCGGTGTTTCCCCTTTCACAGTCAACTAAGTTGGCAATGCAACACAAACACAAGGTTTATCCGCACACCCATAAACTTACACACTCTGTCTCGCACACAAACATACTGTACAGCTGTCTGAGGGAAACTCGGTTTGACGTCACAGAGTTGCTAAGCAACGTGCCGTCGTGGTGGTGAAGATTTTCCACTGCAGTACAAACACAGCATGTGTGTGTTTGTGTGTGTAGTGTGTGTTGATTTTTTTTGTGTGTGTGCCGATCCAGTTGAGTTAAAGAGTTGGACGTGCAGTAAAGTCTGACACCGGTAAAATCTTTTGGTGTTGGAAGGGAAGCTAATGGATAAACTTTGGCTTTTGGAAGCTATAATTGTGTTTTGACTCTTTTTAAAGAAAGAAATAAAAAGGATGTGAGTCAAACTGTTGCAGTCTCTGTGTGCACAGCGTTGCGTGCATAGAAAATTAAACTAATCAAACTGCAGAGTGATGTGTGCATAGGGTGTGTCAGGGAACGCATACGTTGTATAGTTTACTGTTGTAGTGTGGGTGTGGTGCTTATTTGAAAAGGCACTTCTGTTTATATAATCAATCTGTTTATTTAATAGGTGCATCTTCTCAGCAGCTGAGGGTTTATTGAAATGTGTACAAAAATGCAAATCACCCTTAACTTTAGCTGAATTTAAACCCAGCTGAGTTTACTTACAGTGTTGTAGTTATTTGCTAGCGTAGCTGTAATCTGTAACAAAGCTAAAATATGCTTTTAATTTATGTATATATGAGTTTTATGAATAAAAGAGAAAATAGAAAAGTTTAATAACCTGCAAAAATCTGATACTTAAAAAAAAAGTTAAACATTAAAATATTATTAGAAATAAAATAGGAGTGAATGTTTTCTATACAAACAAATGAGGCGCTTATGTTTTATTAGCTCATACTGTATGCTAAGAGAAAGTTGTTGCATCAGGGTTCATTTCCTAATTCATCATCAATGTTTATTATAATGCGGTTTTGTCACATTGCTGCTAAGACTAAATATTTTAGCTTTAATAGTATTTTTCTGACTACTGTATAATCACCAGTTGTGCTTTCAAAACAGAATTACAGCATTACACGAACCTACCAAATAACTGCTTATTTGTTTATGTGGTTACATTTTGGTTAAGGTTAGACCACTGTCTACCAAGCTCCAATAAGAGAATGTGTCATGCAGTAAAGGAGGCTGTGTAGTGCAGTCTGCCATGCTGAGACTCCTTCTCAGTGCATAATGTCCAGTTTTATCGGCAATTTCAGGTTTAGGTCTTCAGGTTCAGCTGCACAAACAAATGATCTGTTTGCATTTATAGTTATCTCTGAAGTTTCACCAGCAGCACTGATATATTTCAATGCGGAAAATTAGCAGTTAACTGTCATCTCACCCAAAATGCAGCGCTCCTGCTGAATAGCTTATCTGTATTTCACCATAACTCAACTGAAAATTTACAAGAACAGAAAAAAAGGATACTGATGCCGATCTACAGCAGGTGTCCCTCTACTGCAAAAAACAGCTACGATTGGAAACCACTATCACTTGTTTATATGTATAATTCTTTGTGGGGGAGTTCAGTCAAAAGATCTGCCATACACAGTCTTTGTACAAGTTTGCACAGATATTAGCTTCTAAAATGAACAATGTGTTGGTATTATTTACAAGATAATAACATCAAGTTAGAGTATTAAGCATTATATAGACCATTAAACTCTTAAGCTGAAGAGATCTGTTGTAATGACAATACAATGATGAAATACTGTCATTGAAGTACTAATATTTGCCTTTCTAGTTGTATTTCTTGTACATATTTTTCTAGGAATAAACCCGTTCTCTCATGTCGGCTAAAGTAAATACACACTGTAGAAATCGTACAACTTTTTTTTACAATTTTTTTTTACGTTAAATTGAACTTGTAACTCTGTTTTTCTCTCTAGATCTCTCCTCTTCGCTCTGTCCCTCTCCCTTCTCCCACATGCCTCCCACACAAAATAAACACGTTTCATGTGTTTCTGCACATTTGCCTCCTGCACATGCACATCGGCTTTTCTTTAAGGATGGACCAGAACCGTGACAAGCTGCAAACAAGAGCTGGAACACACCATGTGTCCGATGTCTCTGGGTTATAATTTCAGGAAATCAACACCATTTACTAAAAGTGATTGTCTTGCTGCTTTTGACTTTGTGTTTGCCTTGATGAAACAAAAACCAGTGAGCAGAAATATGCAAACAGCAGAACAAAACAATATTCAAATCTATCATCCAAATCCATTTAAACAAATAGGCAACAAGAGAGAGCTAGGATGTTGGTTTTGGGTGAGGCTACAGGTTAAATTACGTAAGATAAATTCATTCAGATACTTATTAGAGTTAAAAAAAAAACTGCAAATCTCATTAGTTCATCCTGAGTTGAGTTTTATTTCTAAGCAGAAGTAAAATAGCCTCATAAATGGTCTCTGGCTACAAATGAAAAGCACTTCCATCCATCACACTTCATAGTCAAACAGGTTTGAACCTTGTACTTTTAACTGCATCTAAATGCAGGCAATACCAGTGAAAAGCAAATTCTCCTGCTACCTCTGTTTCTGTCATGCATGTTGTCTCTAACACATCCTCAGAGAAAAGAAATAGAGAGAAGAAGGAATATAAAAAGAAACAGCACCTTCACATGCAGGTTGGGACACAGAGCGAGCCTCATTACTGTCAGTTTTCCAGCTTACTCAGGCAGAGAGAGCAGACCAACTTGACACAGGAGGACCCAGAAACATGCACAGACACATCTGAATCCTATCTGAACTCACTTTTTACATGAAGGTAACTGCTGTTTCTTAATGCACAATCACGACAGCATGTTTAAAAATGTTGCAAAACTAGTATTTACTGTACATCATTCAATGGATGTTATGGCTATTAATTTTGACTGTAACCTTTTATCACTTGCTATAAAGCAATGATTGTTAGGCCAGAGGACACGTTAAGACAAACGTTTTGAAGGAAAAAAGCACTAACTAGATTTTAACTAGGAATAAAAATGAACATGCAGTAAAAACAAACTCTCAGTCTCTCAGCTAATCACGTCTGCAACAGACTTACAAAAAGAAGAAGTTAGAGAGGAAAGATAACGGAGAAGTCAGTCCTGCAGGATAATTAAAATGAGATATAAATGTTTGTTTAAATATATTTGGCAATCTACAACGTAGTTTCTGAGACAATGCAGCCGGTGGAGATCAACAAAGTCCCTCGGATTCTGCTTTTTATCATTCCTAACAAAACAAACTAAAATACTGAGTGTAAAACATGTGGCTGTGAACATTTAAAAATACCCCACAGACCTAAAAAGAAGGCAATCTCAGTTCTACCTCACTGGACAGGAGTCACAGGTCTCCAGATGCGTGTAAGCATCAATACTTCCTGACTCCCTCTTAGTCTATTAGAAAATGAGGAAGCTTCAGTCGCTTTCTACTTATTTTTGCTTTTCTTCTTTTCCTTCATTGACATTTAAGTTAATCCAATCATTTCTTCGGGGTTATTTCCTTCACTATACTAAAACTCATCATGATGAACATCAGCAACTGTAACTATGTAACTAATGTATTTTATGCTGATTATCCAGCTTGATCATCTGATGAGAATCGACAACAAACCTGAGCATGGAAGAATAAGTTAACATTGCTTTCCACTGTGGGGTGGTGAAATAAGCACAAATATATGCCTGTGTTGCTGTACAGTGTTAAATTAAAGGAGTCTGCAAAAACTATCCTGTTGCTGATAAGCTTTGACTTATGACTAAAATACTAACTATGAGGCGGCAAAATCAAGTCAGAACATCATACTGAGCAGCAGATAGACTTCTGTCTGATAGTCATGCAGTATAAAAGAGAATAAAGAGAGAATATAAAGCATATATT
Organism: Kiunga ballochi; assembly: GCA_037177335.1. Taxonomy (NCBI): domain Eukaryota; kingdom Metazoa; phylum Chordata; class Actinopteri; order Atheriniformes; family Pseudomugilidae; genus Kiunga; species Kiunga ballochi. The sequence goes on along the minus strand of JBAMIG010000024.1, from coordinate 7,466,651 downwards.
CACTTTGCTTCGAAGCTCCTAAATAGAGAACTAAAATATATCATCATCTCGGAAGCAGGGTAGAGAAGGGTAGTAAAGACAAGAAGGACATGTATCTGTGCAACAACTATCAGACCAAAGGTAACCACAGCAGAGACACATTCATAGAAGCTCTATAAGCCATACTTCTCACTGACCTTTCTGCTAACAGAGAAATTCACACATATGCATGAGGTTGTCTAAATAAATGGAAAAAGCTCTCTCATCAGATGAGAGAAGCTTTTCTTTGAAGAATATGCCAAAAAAAAAGTCACTTAAAGAAGCGGAAACTGCTGCAAAAGGTGACTCAACACAATGCTGATCTGGAATGAAGGGATAAATACTAAAGATGCGCCATTTTTCAATCTATGCAAATATCAGTTTTTTAATAGCATTTTAACATCACTTTTCTCTTACTGTTGTCTTCCTGTCTTCCTGTCCCTGGCTGTCCAAACTAAGATTAAGCTGACATCTTTTTCCACACTGAGTACTCGGCAGCACTTTACACCTTCTCGCTAAAAAACACTACTACAAAAATAAGGGAAGTTCATTATGGGGCCTTAGGTGTACTAGCAATGTCCTTCTCTATTTGATTTGATCTTGATAGGTTAGCAAATAGAACCAAGAAGCCACAGAGGTCCTGGAAAGTTTGCATCAACTGCTTAACCAAAGTTTGCTCAAGTGTGAACACAAACATGTTCACAGATTCATTTAGCAAAACCACTGGTTTGGTCTTTTAAGGGAATAAGTGGGTTGCTTTCACCGAACACTCAGCGGCCCTTCTGACTTTGCTCTTAAACTAACACTAGTTTACTATTCTCACTTCCTTCTTAAATCAAGTTGCTAAATTTAAAGTAGCTACACACACACACTCAGATTTAGCATGTACTTACTGCTTTCTGTTGAGAACTGAGGAGGGCAGGGTTGAGAAGATGCTCTCCTTTCTCTGGATCACTGGAAATATCCTCCTCTGACTCCTCCCAAGAAGAAGAGAAACCAGCTGAGGAAGCAGAGGAGGAAGACAGCTTCCGGAGAGCACGAGTGGAGGAGTTTGGAATGGGACTAGAAGTGGGGCTGGGGGAACAGGACAGCCCCTGGTCTGAGCTGAAGCCTTCAGTAGTTTGAAATGGGGTCTCCAAACCGTGCTCAGTTATTATGACTGCAGGGATGGAGGGAGAGTGGTTGGAGGAGTGTTCAGCAATGTCCAGCAAACATGGAGGGCTCTCACTGATTTCCACAAGAGGTAAAACAGTCTTTTCAGGGATGATGTCCAACTTGTCCCCCTGTGGCTGAAGAAGAACTTGAGGACACCTCTGGCCATTATTCTCATCTGTCCTTTCTTTATCATCATCAATGATTTGCTTACTTCCCACTTCTTCATGTACTTTTTCCTCCCTTCTTTCTTTCATCTCATGATCTGTTTCTGCGTTTGTTGATGCTTCAGGGAAGCTCGGCACAAGAAGTCCATCAGCACAGGATGTCCACGCTGCTGTTTTTAGGTGACAGTTATTCTGATCAACCAGTGTCGTGTTCTCCATATTAGTTTTAGTAGCGCTATTGTCCTTCTCGACTTCAACTCTTTCTCCTTCTGTCCTTCGTTCCTCCACTTCTTTGCCATTTTGGACAACAGAGGGAACTTTAGTCTCTTGTGGGTGGGTCATTGGATTTTCAAAGAGTGTGTTTTCTTGGTTGGGATGGGGAGGAATTTCACCAGATGCTCGCCTGGAAGACCGAGGGCTGCGCTGCAGCTCGGTATTAAGCACCTGGGCACGAATGGTAGAAATGTGGGCCTCAAAAATGCCCACTTTCCCCCTGACCTAAAAGAGACGGAGAATGAGGACACAATTTGGTTTTAGTTTAACTGTAAATACTTTCATTTTGATGCTTTTTTTTCATCAACGGATGAGAGAATAAAAAGATACCATGTTTAAATAAAATGGAAAAAGATTGTTTGACTTGTGTTTTTAATAATCTGGTTAAAAAAATGTTTATTTTTGTAAAATTGTATTACTTAGTTACATTTTTTTCAGATTCCTTATTGCATAAACACAACAAACAGCTGAGGACTGTGATATTTTACTCTACTCTGCTTTCTCTGATGATATCATATACAGCAAGAACAGCTTTAATTATTATTTAATTACTAAATCAGAAAAAAAAACTTTACATTTTTATTCCATCATTCTGTATTATGTGGACTTTATTTTAGTGCACATTATAAGGAGAGTTTATAAATAAAAAAAAAAAGTGTATGAAATAACCTCGACGTTCTGCAGCTCTCTGTGGATCTGCAGCAGCTGTGCCTGACGTCTCCTCTCCTCTCGCCTCCCACCTCCTCTTGTCTCTCCTCCCGTCTCCTCCTGCTCGTCTCCTTCCCCTACCTCTTCACCGCTCAGGCGTCGGACACGCTGGCCCACATTGACTCCCAGGCGCTCCGGGCTTCGCGCTGTAGAGGAAAGAGGACGAAACGTAGGGCTGGGACAGAGCGAGGATGGAGTGGGGAAGACGAATGTTTGCTGAGATCGAGGGCTCGTCTGAGGGAACAAAAAACAGAAGTAAATATACAAGCTGAGTGAAAATAAGCTTTGGTTATTTAGCTGCCCTTTGTATAAACATAAACGCTTCCTGCTGCTGTTTAGTTATGAGTATTAGTTGCTGCTGTTTAAATCTATTTTAGGAAAAAGAAATGTAAAGGGGTAGAGTGGGATAATACTTAGAGAATACTTAGAAATGTCTAAACACAAACTGCCTTTCTGGTAATAATCATGCAGCTTAGCCTATCAGCACTTTAGCTCTAGACCAGTGATTCTCAGTCCTGGTCCACAGAAACTACAGAACCCACTGCCTGCATGCTCATGAGGTAACCCTACTTTAGCACACCTGAATAAAGTAAATGCTCATTAACAGCTTTGATGAGCAAGTTTATTCACCTGTATCATGAGATGGAGTAAGAACATATCTAAGACATGCAGGACAGATGGAGCTACTTAATACAGTCCTGGGCAAAAGTCACTGTGCAGTACTTTATAGGCTGATGATCCATTTATTTGAATTAGATAAATATGTGCAACAAATAAAAGTACAATCAAAACTTGTAATTTATGTTTCTCTTACTTTAAGATGCTAAACATTTAAAACATGCAGTCATGAATGGAAAAACACAGAAAAAACATCAAAGCTGTGAAACAGTCATACAAGCATTCATGTTGTGTAGTTAGATGAGCAATAAAAAAGTCTGCAATGCATTAAACTTTGCCATAGTTTAAGCAGCACAAGAGGATTTGATAGTCTAGGTGATGACATTTCACAGAATAGATGAGTGGTGTTGTCAGCCTGAGCTCTCTCGTGATAAGTAGGCTACTGTACCTTAGGGCTTGTAGGGCTGTAGAGACCTCCCCCCAGTAACTGACAGTAGGTACTTCGATCTGGAACCGGCAGCACAGGCCGGGCCACAGGGCTGGTTCTGGTTTGAGAGGCGGTGCTAGAGGAGCCTGGCTGAGTATGAAACTGATTACTGCTGCAGGAACACAAAAGATCGAGATCATTTGTGTTTATCTAAAAAGAAAATTACAACTAAACATGTTGCCACGAGTTATAAAACATTAATTAGAAGCAATGCGATTAAATGTGTTCACGTGTGGCTTTTTTACTATCGGCAAGAAATTTGCTGAGTGGTTTGTTATGCACTGGAAATAAAACATGATCCTGTTTATCTAGTCTAACAGCTATTGAGCAACGTAAATCCCAAATATGTTTAAAGTCAGCATTTCCTCTTCTATTAAAAGCTAAGGACAGATACCTGTTCATGACTCCAAGACTGTTGAGGTTTAAGGCAGAGGCTGCCATCCCCACGGCCAGGCCAGGGGCTTTGAGTGCTGGGTACACATCGGATTATCTCCCCTTAAGCTGCAGGGAGGTCTGCAGAACAGCTTTCAGTGTTTCCCCTGCATCCAGGTAGCAGCAGCTCCACACTGCAAGAAAAGTTCACTTTACTGTGTTTACCCTCATCTAATTATGGCAAATTTGAGCTACAAGTATAAAAGCTAAAAAAGGCTCTTTTAAAGGAAACTATCGCTGTCCAAAACTGGCAAAAAGATGATTTATGTTGTGCTGTTAGAAGCAAAAATTGCATTGTACTGAAAGGAATAAACTAATAAAATAAAGCGAGCAGGCAGAGAGAAAAAGATGGATGGAGGCATAAATAATGCAAGAAAATGAGCGAGCCAAGCGTCTCTCATGATGGAAATAATTAGCCTTTTCTTCAATCAGTGTTCCATTTACGCAGAGATGTTTATCACGCTCAGCAGAGACTAAGTAGATTTGTGACAAAGCATACCAGAGTTTTCCCTCAAGTTTCAGAGCAAAAACTCTTAGAAAGTTCTTAGAAGTTTATGCAATAATCTATTTAAAAACAGGCTGAACAGTAAGCGTGACTCTAACCTGAACCGTCAGAGTTTGAAGTAACGGAAAAGTCTGAAAATTAAAAATGATGTATTAATAATAATGAGAGAGAAACAACAAAAAAGCAGAATGACATAAGCAAGGGACATGAGAAAAGGAAGTGGACAACGTGCCTATTAAGAAAAAAGGATCTGAAGCAGAGAATAAACACAAGGACAGAAGAAAAGTTGAAAAATGAGGAAAGAAGTGCAAATGCACAGAAACTCCTTGTTACTGATGCAGATAAAGATGTGCAGAGTCACAGAACTGCTGATTGCCCTTTTCCAGACAAAACACCCACTGTGGCTTAAATTAGGGAACGTTTGCATGGCAGGCCTGAAACTCTTCTCATGCATTACTACTTTGAAAGAAAGAAAGGGGATAGCTTAAAATACAACAATGCAATTAAATTTTCTGTTTAATCTTTGCAACAGTACATGCACTTCATATGCTTTGCAACTAAAAATAAGACTTTTTTTCACCTCACAGTCATCTAAGAAAGAGCCTGCAATTTGCAAAGTGAGTCGAATGGACAAACAGTCATAACACAGCCTACGTTATGTCTGTGGACACGTTCAAGCGATGAATAATAGGTTAAGATATCATGTCCTGCTGTAAAATAAGCTATGCAAATAAGCCGCAGTGTGCAACAGGATTTGAGAACTGGTGTTCGATGTGCAGTGATCAACCACGCATCTTTTGCAGAAAGTGTCTCCTCATTCCCAAATGGCACATTTTTCCGATCATGTCAGCTCCGTCATTCCCACAAGCCCGTTTTTGAAGTGTTAAAATCTCAGCTATGTCTGCATGTTCAGACATATAGATGGTTAATAAGCATTGGTTTTAAAGCAAAACAGTCCAAAACAGTCAATACCTGCTGTGCTGATCTGTGGTTAATCAGCCTTGTCTAAACACAGTTTGAAATAATAAGACATCTATTTTGAAGTTATGAATAAAGACAAATGGTAAAAGTTGAGCATTTTTCTGTTTTGACAGTAAAACTGAAGCTTTTATGTGTGAATCCCAAAACTTTTCCACGTTTTTTTCTTTTCTAGTTCTCGAGCTCACTGAAGCATGTCAGTATTCCTGTCTTATGTTGGGCTATCAGACACCGTCTTAGCATGTTTTGATTCAGCGTAATTTCACCCATAAACTATGGCATTAACACAGGATTTCCTTAATGGGGAGTGACACCGCTACTAAAGAGTTGGTAAAACAGTTTCAAATATCCTGCTCTCAGTAGCCATGATGCTGCTTGTAGTTTGTTTTTATTTGTTTGTGTGTTTTCACGCTTCACAATCACTTCACTTTTTTTTGGATGACAATAATTTACCCAAATGAAAAACACACAAACTTGTTTTGTCCCTCTTTGTGCTTTCTAAAAATTTAAAGTGAACACAAAAGAAAACGGGACGTCCTTCAAAAACCGGTCCTGACCGGTCATTCATGCATTTGAAGGAGCTTTGCAGGAGATCTGAGGACATCAACTGTCCCACACCAGCACACAAAAGAGGAAGAATACCTCATGAAAGAAAGCAGTGACGTCTGAATATCTATGTCAACACATATTTTGCTTCTTCACTGCAGCTGTATACCTCTCTCTGTCTTCATCTCCACTAAATACCGTCTATATCGATATTACACACATGCATTTATATTATCGGCAAATCAACAAATGATAACTGCCAGTAAACAAAAGAGAGACACAAACAATTATACGCATTATACCCACAAACCACTCAGATGCATCAACTAATAAGCCCTCTAACAAATATGCCCCCTGTAGTGCACATAAACTGACCAAAGCTGCAACAAACAGTTGTTATTATACTGGGTTTAGAGCACTTAAAGCACTTCAGAGTGTTGTGTGTGCTTCAGCTCAGCATAATTTATTAGATTGAGTGGGACTGTGTGAGCATTCAAACCATCCACTTGCCTACACATGTTGGCAATAAACCTACCTGCATACAGTTAAACAGAAAATGTGATGAAGAAGTTTAGAAAGCACCACAAGGATGTCTGTTCCTTGGATTTTACTAGAAGGTGTTATAACAGGGTATGTTACAGCTACATGCAATAATCTCCCAGGCTGTTTATTACACCATTCAAACATTTTTATGCTATCTAGGTGTGTCATGTTGATATGAGCGCTAAGATGATAGCAAACTACATTTGTATACCTTTTTTTCACAGCTATCAAATAGACATATTGGTTACTGTTGATGTGCAATTTCCACAAATTTCCCAGAGAAAAATATCCATTTTCCTCCACTTCTACCAGATGGGGTTCCCATCAAGGTCACCATCCCAACTAAAGAATACAATCAATGATATAAATGATGATCAATTGATTGAACTGTTAAATAAAATCAGATTTTAGGTACTTCCTGTGTATTCATGCTGGAGCTGAAGAGCCCTGATGAGGATGAACCTTTCTCATTGATTAAGCAAAAGGCATCTTTAGTCACAGCAATGAAGTAACATGTGAGCTGATTAAACCGAAACAATCTCTTTAAACTTGGTTTATAGAAAGCAGTTTTGGATCTGATAGTGGCACTTTGAGATTTCTGCCTCAAATATTCTACAGTAGCTTAATTTTAAATGAAATAGTTGATTTAAAGCAACGTTTTGTACAAAATCTGTAAACTAACATTGTAACGTTTCCACTTCTGCATGTTAGAAACTTGTTTGGCATTCAAAGTGTTCAGACAAGGTGTCTTTAATTATAAAGGAAAAAACTGGAAATGATGGTGTAGGTTACTGTTTACCTTTGCATAACAGAGAATAATCTCTTAAAGTTAAAGGAAAGGAGAGACTAATAGAAAGTAATATTTATACAATACTCTGACTTTAAAAATTCCTCACATAGTTTAACTTTAAGTAAATATGTAGACATATTTTCTGAATATATTTTGCTGCAAACGCTTCAGCCTGTCGTGGCGTTATTAAAATGTAATTAAAGCAAACAAAACAATAATCAGTAAGAATAAAGTTTACAGAAAGAGGTGCTGACACGACAGAAGACCGGTGTTTTCTTACCTCAGTCCCGTCTCCTGGACACTTTTATAACTCTGTAATATCACAGCCAGGTCCAAACAAGAGTAGACTCCTCTGTCAGACTGATACAAAGTGACCGCGGGAGCGCAAACATCTTTTCTGTACGCTTTGTTATTAATATTGTAGCCTGAGCGAACTCATTTCGACTAAGTCGTCGCTTTTTTTCTCCGTTTTTTTTCCCGTTCACCCCAAAATCTTCCTCCGCGTAAGAAAAAAAGCTCTCAAAATGCCTCTATCTTCCACAAACATCTGCTTCAGAAACCTCCAAGCCTCCTCGGCGGAATCTCCTCTACAGCCTGGCCGGAGGATGTGTGGTTTTCAGAGGGGAGATGTCTCGTCGTCACGCGTTGCTCGACACCTCTGTGCTGGTGGGACAGCAGCGATGTGTCTCCGCGTCTGAAGCCGGAAGTTGCGAGCGCTGCCTTCACGCGCCCTCTCCCTCCCTCTCACAGACTGGCTTCATTGGAAGCATAAAAAAAAAAAAAAAAAAAAAAACTGAAAAGCCGTGCATACCAGAGCGACACTTTTCTTTGTCCTTTTTTTTTTTTTTTACTACATTATATACGCACGTGCAGTCCGGGGAAACCCTCAAGCACATGCACGCGGGCTCAAACTCTATTAGAAAAAAAGGCACAATTAAAAACCAAATATATGCTGTTCCTGCTGCTGTACTAGGCTACTGTTCCTCGTAATGTTTTTCAGCTGGGCTGGAAATTGGTGGACCAAGTAAAGGAAGAACTAGTAAAATACGACCAATATCTGCATTTTATGTAGGCCAAGAGTGAAAAAAAAAACTATTTCTCTTATTACAGATCATGTTAAATGACTGAAATACTTTTGTGAATTATTTATTTATGTGCAATTGTGTTAATGCCAATGTTGAGCTAGAATTTCTTAACTAATTTATGGCCATATAGTTTTATATGGTTTGTAATTTCTGCGACAATGAAACAGTTACTTTATTTTCCAGTTTGCAGCATCCTCACAATGGATATGACAACTTGTGAGAGTTTTTGCTTCATCTAGGACAATTCCAATTTTTCCAAAAAAAGGCATCTATCATTATTTGTCTTTCTTTGTGTAGTTGTGTGTCTTCATTGGGCTGCTCATACTGAAAACAAACAAACCAAAAAAAAAAAAAAAAAAGCTGCAAAACAATACTGGTAGACACAGGGATTCCAAATAATTGTGTTTACACATTTATTAAAGAAAGTTTGCATGTAATTACGTTTTATTTGTACCATATCAAGCTAAATATATCATATTTGATGCATCCAATCTCTCAGACATTTTGCATTACTTTATGGTAGAAACTTTATTTAAACTCTTATGTTGTGCACTGGTCTCTTGCCTCCTGGTGAACACCAAAAAGCAGAATACACTACAATCATTCGACCTATCACATAGTAATAAATAGTAAACGTAGCAAAAATGTAACTGTTATTTTTTTCAGTCTTTTTAAGGGTCAAAATAAGGCTTCAGATTTTAAAAACTGAACTTCTCTGCTCCCCTGTTCAGCCTTTAAAGGGTTAAAGAGTACAATATCATTCTCCTGTATTAGAAATTTCAGAATGTGTTGATCTCCTATATGTTAAAAACAATTAGTATTAGTTGTAGTGCAATGCAACTTAAAATGTTCCTTATTTGCTTCCTTCCTCCTGTATTTGTGATGTGAGCAATCCAGACATTCAACTGAACACTAAACTGAACAAGCATTAATTCAAAGTAAAGTAATATGCGGGGATAAAAGATTAAATGTTTTGTTGTGTCTATTGTCTATTATTGTGTCTATGTCTGAATATTTGTTTACTCAGTGTCTGCATGTCTCTAATGAGACCTGTGTTGGGAAGTGTTCATTTGAATGTGGCCAGCAATGCAGAGGTATTAAAATTAATTCTCCATCCACACAGAAATTTTGCAGCACTGGATGCTTTTTGTTTAGTTTTTTTGCAGAAAAAGTGACAAAGACAACGGCACTGAATCATTTATATAAAATCAAAATATAGGTCACAAAAAGGTTAGAATGTCATAACCTAAATAATGTCACATTTAACCATATTTTATATAATTCTGATACATCTGGATATACTCGTGAGTCAGCTCTGAAAAACGTACGTATATCAGGGTAAACTGAAGTTACAAGTGAATGCAGCATGTATTGCATTTTATATGTTGTTTAATGAGAAGTTTTACATCATGCTTCCACTTTTTTTAATACTGTATAAATTGCACAGCAATTACACTAAAATGCTTGTGTGGTTAAAAAAAAATCTGTCTAAACTGTTTATCATTTATGAAGGTAATGCAAAAGTCCTCAAACCACCAAATGTGACCTGTGCAAAGTGAAACGACTAAGAAACATCAAAGAAAACATAGTTCAGTTTCCTTCTATGAATACAAAGATGAAATTCCTGTTTGTATTTCTACAGTGAGACAGAGAACAGGTCTGATGAATGCAAGGACACAATGTAGTTGACAGATAGCTGCTGCAGAAGTATTTGATGCTCCTTTTTGTCTTATTTGATTATTTTGAATGAATCTATACAAAAGATACTGCTGGTAATTAGTTCCACAATTCCTGTATATATTCTATAGAAACATCCTAAACCAATGACACTTGATTCAAATTTAGATCAATGTAAAACCCACCTATTTTGTCCTGAGTTGGAAAGAGATTGATGCAGCAGGAAGGAGATGCTTCCCTCTAGTGGTTTGATAGTATATTGCATGCTGCTAGTAACTCGTTACATCTGAATTCTCCAACTTTCACTCTATAAATAATTAGACCATTTAATCATGCTGTTAAAATGATAGTACTGTTATGGAAATTTCATATTTATGTTTCTCATATTAATTAGCTTTCATCCTTTGATGTGTTCAAGCATGAAGTCACTGAGATTAGTATTGAATTAGCACATCTCTGTGTTCCAGCCTTGACTGAGCTGCACATTCTCCTGATTGTTCTTTGCTAAACAACTTATAAAAAATCTGTGACTTCCAATGTGAAAGCTTGCATCCACCAATACTCTCCTGGAGGATCTGGATGAATGTGTATGTCCACCAGTACTGGTTTACAACGTGAATCTGGCGCTAGACTTTACTAGGCTCCAGAGCAATCTCTTTGTTTCATCTTGACAAGATATATGATGATGCAATGATGTGGGAACGAGGCTTCATAGGTTCCAATTTGCCTGCTGATAGGCAGACTTTCTCCAGAGCTCTGCCCGGACGTACCTCTGAACAGACTCTCAGAAATTTCTTTATTCTGTTCAATTTTCCTTTGTATAATAAACCTGCAATCCTTTATACTTTTACAACTAGACTCTTCATTATTGACAGAGACGTTTTTTGCCTCAACAGTACATAAATATGTGAATGATTAGAAAAGAAAATACTCCAGGTTTTCCCGCTGCTGTTGGACTTTCATTGGAAGAATCAATGAAATTAGAGGACTGCTGTTATTAAAGAGAAGAAAGTAAGTTATGTTTCTGTTAAAATATAAATGTATCAAGAAATTTCCATTTGCAATTTGATCTTCATTCCAGTCAGCTTTCTGAAGACCTCTAAATCATTGCACTTTGAGCTAAAAGGGCAGTAAGGCCTTGTGTGGGTAAAGTGCACATGTACATGTGCAGCTAGAGGGTAGGAAGTCATCATCAACCTGGACTATGAGACATAACTCAGCTATTAAACATGAGATTAATTTTACCAGTGTACTGCTCCACTGTACCTGTATTAACAAACATGGCGTCATGGATTCTAAGCTTTACAATAACAGAAAGAAACATGCTGTAAAAAGTGAGAAAATAGTATGGAATGTTTCAGATAGTACGCATCATTTCTATTACATGTGGCAGGTTGTAAAGTATTCATTTGCATACTTCACAACAATAGTTTGTCTTCAGCTACAGTCACACATACTTGTTTAATGGCACCATCTCACATTACACTGACTCCTTTGTAACCCTTTCCTTCTTTAAACAAAATCTAAAACTTGAACTCTTATTTGATTTAATGCTTCTCAAAAAAATGAAGTGTGCATATATAAATGCATGCTTGGCTTTATTTGCCTTACTGAGTAATAGTGTATTTTTATTTGTTTGTCCAACTGCTTGTTTCTCTTTCTCTGTCTTCCTCTCATCTTTATCTGACATCTGATGCTGGAGTATAGCGTTACCACACACACACGTACACACACACACACACTCACACAGTAAGAGGAAGGAAGAGGGCACGAGTGGTTTACATTACCTTAAGCGAGCAGATGTTTACTGGAAGTGGAATATTTCATTGGAGTATCAGTGTTTGTTTAGCAGTGAGAAGACAGAGTGAGAAATGTGGTTATATGTGGACATACTGCTCCAGGCAGTTAACATCTGCTTTAAGGTAAAAGATAGTTTTATCTTTATAAGTCTGTGTTTTATGTTAATGGGAGAAAAGCTGTAGATATTGTTGTTGGATTAGTGTCTGTGTGTAACAGGCATAATTGTGGTACGGTGCTTAATTCAGAATTCAAACTTCTTTTAATTGTTCATCATTATTGCTCATAAAAAGTTACTTTCATAGTATTAAACACAGAGGAATATAAAGAGTGTTTCCAGCATAGTCAGCACTGCAATGTTACCTGTAACATATTACCAGCATCCACACAATAGGTGTATCTCCACTGAAACGCTGTCTAGCACTCTGAATGTTACAGAAAACAATGCTCATAAGATGTTTAGCTAAGACAATAGTGGTCAAGTTTGGTCCTTAAGATCTACCACCCTGCAGCGTTTAAATGCAATCCTTCACCTAAATCAAATGAATGACTTGTTACCAGGCCTCTGCACAGCGGGATGATGTGCCAAAGAGGGAATTTGGCTATTTGCTTCAGGTATGTTGGAGAACGGATGCATCTATAAGTTACAGGAGGCTAGATCTTGAGGATTTGGACACCACCGAAAGACAAATTTCTATTTCAGTTTTGAAACATTTAAGGCATCAACGGGACATAAATGGGTCAAATTAGTCTGAATACATACAAAATATCAGAAAATGGCATTTGGAACACATGAAAGTTGAATGAAAGCTCATGTGGTGTCGCACTGTCCAACCATTACAGTCTGACAAGCTACAAAGGACAAAAAAGATCTCTTGGTTTCTAAAGACTTTTTAATGTTTTTTTTTCTTTTCACATGTTTTCAGCTTTGGACCACATGTCTAATATGCAGCAATGCCAAAATAAAGACTCAGAAACTTTAAGACAGGAACAGGGACAGTGTTCTAACTTTTTAAATATCACCTTTGTAAAAGCTTCTGTTAACAAATGCTATATTTAGCAGAAAAGCATGCAACATATTTAAGCTTTGAAAGTATTTCTTTTAATCATTTAAACATCTGTAAGAAATGTCATAAAGGCATTAAATGTAAAACTTATGTGGCTATCATTCTTCTTGTGTTCAAAGCACTAATAGGTTTTCAAATTATTAAAACCAGGTTTTGTGCACCTTGGAAACAAACCTTGTAAAGTAAACTAATCTTTAATCCAAGTGAAGAGAATAATTTCATATCAACACCAACAATCTGAAGCTAAAATCACACCACCTGCAAGCTGAAAATGGAAAAGAAAGAGACAAGACAGCATAGTGACCCAATTAAAAAATGGAAAATCTTCAAAATATTTTCAGAGGCTTTGGCTGAAGAATCTTTCATTGCATCTGACTTTGGCATGAAGAGCACTGCCTGCCAGATGACCCACATATCTAATCATATCATCAAATCAAATTTTATTTAGGAAGTGCTTTTCATGCACAAAGCAACACAAAATGCTTTTGAATAAAATTATTTATGCATTTCAGAAAACATTTTTTAAAGCCTGCACACACCAGAGCATGTAATAATAGTAACACACAATCCCTCACCCAAACAACATGTACACCACCCTCACCCACCCCTATCCAATTATGCATAAAAATGTGTGGATTACTCAGCTGAATGTAGGTATAAAAGTATTTATAGACTGAAAACATCTGGTTAGATGCTCTTGTAAGGAAACTATATCTTGGGGATCTCTTCCCACTCGAAGCCATCCCATGGCAACAGAGGGAGCCACCACAGGAAGAACTGAGACAAGGACAGTCTCCATAGCAACAACCCTGCAAACGGAGCAGGCCATATCAGCCAGTGAGGAGGTTCTCCATGAAAGTTCAAAAATAAAACAAGATCAAATAAACTAAAAAACAGTAAGAACAGAGCAACAAGGATAAAATACAGATAAAGAATTTCAAGAAAATGAAAATAAAATAAAATAAATCAAACTAAATTCAATTCAATTCAAAGCACAACTAAAACTTATTTGCACAGAGGGTGAATGAAAATCAAGAACTGGGACTTGTAGGTGCTCTAAATAAATGTTTTTACAAGCTCTGCTGACAGAGGTGTTAAAACACTTACCAGTGGATGAGATCAGAACCATTTAGAGCTGAAGGGTGTGAATGGAGCAATAATTAAAGATGTAAAGAAGATTTTTATTTCAGCGCCATAAGACATGCTCTATAAACCAATCAAACTAAGAGACAGATTGAAAGATTCATGAGTGCCTTAGTCAATATTCTCTGTTTATGCAACATGGCACTGCCTTTAATGCTGTTTTTTCACCCTGAGCTCAGTGTTACAGGATATATAAGATGATATTTGACTTTTCCTCAGATCTAGTCATCTTGGCTTGGATCTAACTTTCCTAGTGAGCAGTGTTTTGCTGCCCAGATGGCTGCATGAGGGTAATACGCCTCAGAAGGGCTCATCACTAATCCTCCAGGGAATCTGAACAAGCTGGATCTCTTGCCTACCTGGAAAACTAAACTGAACAGCTAGTTTACCGCAGCTTCCTGGCTGTGAGTTTCTCATAGTGAAGCCGGGTAGTTTACAGACCACAGCAGTCTGCTGGTTCACAGTAAAGCCACAGCTAACTCGGTTCGATCAGCTCGACACTGTGAGCACAGCCAATCATAAGACGCAGAGACAACTGCTGTGTAAGCCTGCCTGTGCAGTGAGAGCTAGAGATAGATCAGAGAACAGAGAAATCACAGCAGGGCTGTTTAAATCTCAGTGTGGGAAATCTTTCTGCAAAATGGGACCTTTAACAATAAGGTAAATATTTCTGAATATTTACTTTTTTGGGAGGATTTTTGTAGATTTGAAACAACAGGAGATAAAATAATAATACTAATTTACTTTTTTTTTTTTACCTGGGTAAAGGAATTCTAAAGACAGCTATTTTTTTAGGTCACAGTTACACAGTTAGGTGTGTTTATATCTCAGTTAGGTTTTTATTATTTGTTAGCGCTGTAGGAGTATCTTTAATTATTCTGCTTTACTGATAAAAGTCTGCCTGCTGCCACACCACAGAGAAAGTCCTCTTCCTTCATGTGCATGCTTTATTGGGAGTCATGAACAAAATTTCTGTGTTATTTTCACTAATGAGCAGATGAAACTGGATTATTTTGCTTCCTTCTCGTTCTCCTGGAAACAGAAACTGTGAGGGAATTCAGAGCTGACATTGCAATCCAATGTTATCACTCAGAAATGTTTTTGATCTTAATGTCCAACTAAGATGTCCAGCTTTAGCTTCTGAACATGTTGATGTGGAGCTGATTTGGGTTTGAAAGTGATGCCTGTACTTCTCTCTCGATTCCCCTGTGTGCATGTGCACGCTGCCCCGGCCTACTTTGGACCCACACTCCTTCACTAATGGTGAGTCTGCTGAAACAAGCTCCAACCTCATGTTTCACTGAAAAACATCTTCTCTACTATCTTTTCTGGTCTCAACTGGAGCCTTTTGGGAATGGCAGCAAGAGTTTTTCTCATGCAGGGGTTTTCTTTTAGAGGTTTGCGCCACCGTGCTTTACGTGACTGTTGTCCTTGTGTGGATGTTTTACTCCTCCTCTTTGTACATGTCAAATCTGCATGCTGCCGTCCACTCTAAGCCAATTACTTGAGCTTCTTTAATCTGCGTGTGGGTATATGCAAAAGTATGTGCGTGTGTGCACATGCACGCAATTATGCAATCAAAAGTCTGTCATTGTATGTGTGGCTGTTTGAATCAGAAAAAGAAGAGAAGAGCAAGAATATCTGATTGGTAATCAGAAGGATTATGTTATGTTAAGAATAAACAACTATTTTGAACATAATCTTGAAACAGAAACACGTCACTTATTTACATAATTCTCATTATTCATTGTATCTGTAAATAATGCAAAAGACAACACAATATGACAGGCAAAAAAAACCAAACTTTTGGCATCAAAAGCGTATTCACAAATATTTCTTAGTTTAAAAATGTGGCCTATATCAACATGGTTTGCAGTGGGTGCTCAAGAATTTGAGGAAAACTGAAGCTGAGTATTAAAGATGACATACAGGACTGAAAGTTGAAGTGTGCTGCAGATATACAAGATTTGAAATGGAAGTCTAAAGTAGGAAAAGAGCTTTAAAATCATGGTGTAGGGTCTGAGAGCTGCATCTGGTCCTTCAGTTGATCTTCATACTGTTCACTGAAGTCTCATCAGAAGTGGATGTCATGCGTGAATGTCAGGGGGAAAAAAAAGCTGAGTTGTGTTAAATTACCGGTACTTTATCGCTGGATGGTCCAACCCAGGACCCAGACCTCAGCATTACAGCGGCAGTTTAAGATCACTATGACAGAAAACAAAACACTTTTGTATTTGATGGCTATAGTTTTTCCATGATAGAACATAAAGAAATCAGAGGTATGAGTTAATTTATTGCTGATGTGACATGTGAATACATTTTTACATGAAGTTATACATGGGCTTTTGTCGTTTAATTTTACAGAATCAAAACTATTAAACATTGTGAATAATGAACAGGAGGTACAGGTACTTAATGAAGATGTTTTTTTATTCAGACAGGAATTTTACAGATAACATAAAATAGCCTTTTTATCTTAAAAGATTAGTCTCACTTTTATTTAAAAAAAATAAATAAATAAATAAATATATATATATATATATATATATATCGTTTAACTTTACTCAAGGCACATCCATCAATATGAAACAAAGAAAATGAATAATAGCTTTAAATGTCTACGGCTTTTTGGGGAAAGTAAAAATAAACAAAAATACTTTCTTAACTTGACCTCTGGGGGGCGCTACATTGTTACGCTACAACTTTCACATCCACTTTGAACGCCCCCCAAGTAAGATGGACAACAAGCTTGACCAATCATATCTCAGTATTTAATACAGTAATTCATATCAGCCAATGACACACGACCTAAAGATGTTTTTTCACTGTATGGGGTGGGTTGTTCAATGATAGACAAATCTGCCTCTCTCGGCCAGCTCTTCGGTGTGGACTGGTTGAGATTTTGGAGGCTGAGGTAGTGGGACGTAGGCTATATCATTTATTTATTTTCTTCACCAGGGAGCTGCATACAAACCCGCGTTTGGAAAGATTCCCAATACATATCGCTGGAAATTACAACAGGTACTGTTTTATTTCCACCTACATACAGTCACGTGATTTAGACATCAGTGGCTGGTTCATTGCTTTTAGGATGGGCTGTGTTTAATACGCTCGTTTTTTGTTGGTATGAATAATACAGTATCATACTCAGCATTCACAAAAACCCAGCATTGCTTAAACGATCAGACAAACGCCACGTTTCCTACTGAAACCCCGGTATCTCTGAAATCTAGGGCGCTTCGTAGCACCTCTCTGCCTCCATGCTATCCCTGTTATCATCACCTTTCTTACCTTCTCGTGGAGTTGTGATTCACGTAGCCATCATGAAAGCCTTTAGCTCCGGTAGATCCAGCCCGATTTTAAAAGTAATGTTTTAAAATCATGCTAGTGTCGTTGCCTTTATAGACTATTCAAACATCCGGCTCCGTTTGTGTTGGACAACACGCGTAGCTGCTTCCTGCCGCGAAGATAACAAGCAGGAGGGTTATTTATTTGTAACCGTGTTTTATCATGTTTCATTTATTTATCTGCGATATGTATTTTTTTAATGCGGTGTCCACTGTCTAATGCTTCTTCTAGTAGCCTAATGTGTCTTTATTATTAAGTGATTCATGATAAACGTTTATATGTTAAGGTTATAAAGGATGTCTGGGAAATGCAGTCTAATAAGAGTGTTTACTGATTTTTAACGTTGCATAATTTATAAAGCTGGAGTGATGATGTAGTAGATTTAATGAATAAGCTTGTGGTTTTTAGGGTATTTAAATGCACTGTATGCATGTTTTTGAGAAAAAATACCCTGTCAGGACTGAGCTGACATTGTCCAGTTATCCATGTTGTTTGATTAAACATTTCGTTTTACTCGTATCCATTAGCTAAGGGCGTTTTTGTGTGCATGATGTGTGCTACAGACTAATGTAAAGATCTTTGGCTATTGTTAGGTTGTTTACAGTCACTCTAATGATGTGTTTAGTGAGTGTTGTTAAGGTCTGGCTCATTGTGTTTTTGTCTGAAAGGAAGGTAGAATAGATGGAAATAGAACAGGAAAACACAAGAGTTGAGTAAAACCAACCATCACGGCTGTCATAGGCCGCTCATTCATATTTATTGCAAAGTCTGGGAGGTTTTTATTTTGTGTGTGTTGTTTTTTTTCCTCCTTCATTGAAAATGAATTTTTAACGTACCAGTTTGTGTTTGGACTGGCAAAGCTGCAGCCTGCAGGTGTAAGCAGAATGAGTCTTAAATTTGGTGGCCATGAACTAAAGCGTCAACGGTGAGCATGTCTGCCTCTGGGGTGTGTTTTTCCTGACGGGCCCCTCTCTGGTGTGTACAGTTGATCTATAATCATCAGGGTCATGGTCGCTCTCAGGATATGCAGAACAGTGGCAGCTCTGTTAAACCCACTAATGAGAGGCCTTAATTGGTTGCTCTGGTGGGGAGAATCTGCTCATTAAACAGAACAGGTCTTGCAAGAATTAGTGCCCGACTCATTTTTCCCCCCTTTGATATTCCTGTTGTCAGCTTGAAACTTTGCATTGTTATTTTGGACCCATGGATTTGATAAAACTTACTTTTGTGTAACATGTGTCTGTTGATCTAAAGTTGCCCTTAAAAGCAGGTATCATAAACGTGTGTGAAGCAAGCAAAAAATAAAACGATTCTGCTAAGCTCCTATGCTGCAATTTAACTTTTTATTCTGTGCAGGGTTGCATTTGCAGGATACAAAAATGGAAAAGTATCAAAGTATTGAGATGTGTGAATGAGGGAAAGGAAGGGACATACACGGAGAGGAAGTGGATATGAGACAGAAGAGAAGAAAGACTACCGAGTTAATGGGACAGAAAGATATTGCTTAACCATTCGGAAAGGCTATGGGAACATCCCTGTGTGTGTGTGTTTGTGTGCATATTTGCATTTGTGGGTTCAATGGGAGCAAAACCCATCACATCAGCTCAGGTAGCCTGTCGGTGGTTTGATTAAATACAGTCTTTTACAAAAGTTGTTTAGAAAACATCATCCAGTCAATGTCAGAAATCCACAGGTCGGCAACCCCGTTGCTCATATAATCACAAATTACAGTTCAGGGTCTTCATCTCCTCCATGACTGCAGTGACATCAGGGCAGTCACAACAATTATTGAGGCAGACATACTGTATGGTGTGGTCAGCCGTGAGAGGCGAGTATTAGCCTCTAGCTTGCAGGTTTGCCTGGCCAACAGGCACCACTGTGCTCTGTGTTCACACAGATGATATCAGAGCAGCATGGCTGAATGGAAACTAATGCAAGGTTCAGCTTATTACGGAGACAGTGAGTGCTGCAGGGCGGGTGAAAGGGTGTGGTAGGCAGAATGAAAGAGGGACGGAGTTGTTTCATGGAGAGAACAAATAGAAGAGGGGCGATGGAGTTACTTTTTGGGTTCGAGGGTCATTTTAAAAACCCAGAGTGACAGGAGCCTTATCTTAATTGTGTCAAACTAGCGAGCTTAATCGGGTTAAATTCAATGCAGTGTGACAGTAGATTTGAATTGCGGAGATTAGTTGAGTCATATTTTTTCCTAGATAAGAGGGTCCATCAGAGAATAAAGGAAAGTCTTTGTGTTAAATGGTAACATTTTATGTCTGAGAGGGGGACAGAGAGGGCAAACTGCCTTCCCCAGCATGTGTCCAACTCTGAAAGAAGTGATAGAGTAAAAAACAGAGACCAAGCGTGGGCCTGTGGCTTTGGCATGAAGCCAAACATAGTTAAAAAGAGATTAATCAGCAAAGGGTCACATTCTCACAGAGAGAGGCTGAACAGACCCGGGCAGGACAGGGCAAAGCCTTCATCTTTTAAAGGCCGCAACCGAGGGAGCAACAGGACATTTTGGCCCAGAGGTTTGTGTCGGCTTCCTAGAAAATCATTGCTTTTAATGATGTCGGATTTTGTGTTGAGACAATTGGGGAACGCAGTGCCATGTTTATGCGCATTCGGCGTTCGTTTTAGAATAGCATCAATATTTCTAATGTATAAGGGCGTATTTAATGTCTTGTGTTCAGTTGCAGACAGGATGTTGCATTGATTCCTGTTTGTGTGTCTGATTAAAGAGTCATGCTCATCCTGCATCCCTCTGTATCAGAAGTCTTCAGCTCCGGTCCTCGGTAGCTACCATCCTGCAGGTTTTGGTGCTTCCTGGGTATGACACACCTGATTCAAATGAAAAGTTCTCATCTTCTGGTCCTGCTTGTTGATGAGCCATTGATTTGGGTCAGATGTGTTGCACCTCTTGAGGACTGAAGAAGGAGACCTCTGCTCTACACCGATGCAGCATGTTCATTTATTATGTCCATGGAGCAATACTCTAGTTTCTCCTTTGCCCTCAAACTGTGGTATTACCCACGTCATCTGTGCTGCTGAAACAGGCTTTCCAGATCTTGTGACAGAGAGACATCAAGCAGCTTGATTTCACAAGACTGTAAAGCAATACTTAAAATAAAATGTCCCTGTTTTATTTTATCTATGTCTTTTTCAGAGTAAAGTCTCAGTTGAGTTGATATTAAAATGTAGATCAGTACAGAAACGTTGCCACTGATTACCTCAATAATCAGCTGACCTGTAATGATTGTGTCAAATTGCTGAGTTGTCTTTATTTACAAAAAGCTTTTTGAACAGAAATAATAGCATCAAAGTGATCCAGCTCAGGAATGTTGTGCTAGATTAGGCTCTGGCTTTATTCATTTATTTATTTTTATCTTATAATCCAGTATTATTACACCAAACACATGCAGCAAATCTTTTACGACTGTTACACTGATAATAGTTTTATAAAAGATTAATCTTTTTGCTTTAATATGGAAAAAACAGATCTATAGGAAACTCTGTGTGATTATTGGGAATAAAATAATGTGATTAAGAGTTTTTGTGGTGGATCAAACCCTTAAAAGACGTATAGTTTGATAAGATTACCAGCAAAGACTGGCTGTCTCTTATTTTTTAAGTAAATTTACTTCCATATACGTAATTTACACACTAATATGAAGTGGTGTTTCATCATGTGTTAAGTCGTTACTGGTAGCTGCAGAGATTTTTCTAAAGGTAGTAAAGCATCATAGTTACGTGTGTTGTAGTGGCAGATTGAGGTTTTGTTCAGGTCAAAAGCATCTGTAACAGGAAGTGGTTGTGTTAAACCCCACATTCATAATAAAGCATATGTGATGTGTAAGAAATGTTGCCCATATTTCTGTAATAGTGGTCAGATCCTTATAAAAAATAATGTAGAATACTTTATTTATTTTATTTAGACACCATGTGGCATTTTATTTTCTGTTTTCTCTGCTGGAGTTTGCATGCAGTGGATGTGAGATGGGCGATGTATATCGCCTAGGATAATATTGTAAATGTTGCTTTGAAGATGTGCAATTTTACGTTATCGAGTATTTATTAATAGAAAACAAATGACACATAGACGGTAAATGAGGAAAACATGAAAGTTGTCGTCTCAGAAAGAGTGCTTTCAGAGACCAATCAGTGGACTGCACTCAGTCATGTGACTGTGCGGCAAGAAACTCAGCCAATTAGCGGACAGGACTCACCGGCATCAAAATCACAACTCGGCCTCACATGGTAAAAATATGCAGGAACATTCAGTCTCTGTAGATTTTTTAGTGGCAAGACGTGGGTACACATCACTGGACTAGAAATGGTTTGGATTTCCACCTGTGCTGATGCCCTCTGATTGGCTACTAAAGCCATAATGTGTTTTTTCATGCAGGTTTTGCAGAAACACTACAAAATAAAGAACTATGATTCTGAAATGCTTTGTTTATATATAGATGTCTTTCAGTAAACAGAGTTTACGACATTATTTTGTTGAGTTTTTTTAATGAATAAATTAACAGGTAGAAAAAAAAGGGGAAAAACATTTTAAAGGATATTGTTGGATTATTGTTATCGTAAAATTGAATATAATTATTGAGATAATTTTTTATCCCCTAGCTGTGATGTTGTAAAGGCATTCCAAGTGTAAATAAAATCAGGATTTTATTTTAAAGTGTAACTACTGCAGCATCAAGCTTCTCCAGAATCCACCTGCACATCTTCAGCTGCCTTAATTTTGTATTTATTTACTATACTTGTTTGTTATTGACGAAAACCGTTTTAAATAAAATGTGTGTTAGAGAACATGGTTGGGAAAAGTGGGATTGGGAGAGTAAAGTCTGAACATGAGAAAATGACTTTTGTATGTGACTTTGCTTTGTGATTAGTGACAGAACACAGACACAGAAAAACACAAGTTTAATGATGTTTTGCTCTCATTTGTTTCCTGCTTGTTTGTTTTTTTGTTTTTTTTTGCTGTTGGTGGCTTAAAAAAGGAGACTTGGAAACCCAGGCTTGTAGGTAAAAATGAAAATTGTAGGTAAAAATGGAAAGACAGTGATAGGGGGATTCAGTGGGTTAGACAAGGGGATGGTTACTTCCTGTTTCCTGCTTAGAGGTCAGAGGTTACTGGTCTGGGATTAGTTGATACCAGACGCCTAAATAATCTGTCTGATCATGTCTTTTGCTCACACAAGAAGAACTGACATTTGCAGTATTTTACTCATAGAAGTCTGTGAGTGGAATTTGGCAGCGATGTGTCCTTGAATGGAATTGAAGAAAATGGCAACATGTTGGAAAAATGAGGACATCTTGCAGAGCAGCAAAGGGGACTCGCTAATTTTAGCCTTCAGGTTCGAGGATTGAGGTGTTGGTGTAGTGTGCATGTTGAATGGAGGACTTTTTTTTTTTTTTTTTTTGGGAACAATCCTGATCTGAGCATGTCTTCATTTGAATTTTCTGTATATCTATTGGTTTAGTCACAGGAAATGCTGGTTAAAATGTAAACGGTGTTTGTTAGTTTACTGACAGACTCTACTTTCCCATCAGGGTTGCAGAAATAGGATCGAATCCTCTCAGTCTGCGTCAGCTTGCCACACCAGTAAACCTTAGTGTCACATCATGATGCTCATGAAGTCATTTATTTTGCCAAATCACCTGTTATTACCTCCCTCTACAGGATATTCACAACCATAGTGGCACCACACCCACAGCTACTGGGGGAACTTTGCTTTATCACCATCTGTTTCACTGTCTTAGTTTGTTTGTTCTTATTTTTATCCCCCATTTAAACCCATGAAGCTTTTTTTTGTTGTCGTTTCCATCGTTTTCTCTTCGACTCACAGTAAAATGCAACTCCCCTCATGCACTTGTATAACCCGCCCATTCTTTGTCCCATGCGCACACAGTCCCTCTCCTACATTCACACAGACAGGACATTTGCGCCTGACTGCTTTAATCGCTGAATAGGGGAGTTTAGCAGTTAACAATAGTAGTTATGAGCTGACCCATTACCTCCCCCCAGATGCACAGGAAAAAAGACACTACATGCATGAAATCGCTTCACGTTAGCGCATCATTAGTCTTTATTAGGCTCTGTAATATTAGTAAAGCCTTGTTCGTTTTTGTGAATGCAAAAGAATCAAGTTTACAACTCGCTTATTGACAGAAGTGCTCAGATTTGCTGAATTTTAACCCAAAGGTTTGACCCAACAAGCTTTCTAATCAGATAGATGAATTATAAAAATAATTAATATGCAATACAGCTTGAATGATTTGTGATCATGCTGGATAGAAAGCAGAGAATTACTGTTGTTGATAAATGATTAAGTTAAAGTAAAAAAAAATAATAATAATGCAGCATTGGTCATTTAAGAAACACGTTGGAGGCAATCTTTCATTTAAAAGCTCAAACTGAACATAGAGGAGGCTGTAGAGAGCGCTTGGGTGGCTGTCTGGGTTGTCAGTGATTGAAATCGGGTGTGGATGGAGGAATGAATGGACAGACAGACAGACAGACAGACAGACAGACAGACAGAGTGACAGGCACATCAACACACACACAGATTATCCTTTGTGTAATCCTCAGTTTGAGGGTCAGAGTGCCGTGTAAAGTGACAGACGTGGTCCAAATTTTCACACCACAGGAGTTTGTGTGTTTGTGCTTGCTTTAATAGTTGTGTTTGGCATCATGGAGCCATCTCCAGAGCTTTCCTTAAAAAAGGAATCAAATTAAAAAGAAAGTTAAACAGGTGTTTTAGAAAATATGTGTTCACATATGTTTGGTCTGTGCTGACATGTTTTTGCTTATGTGCATGGCATATTTGTGTGTGTGTGTGTGTGTGTGTGTGTGTGTGTGTGTGTGTGTGTGTGTGTGCGTGTTGGCATTGCGTGCCAGATGGACAGATCATACAAGATAACAGCACAGATTAGGATTCTGCACTCTGTGTGTGTGTGTGTGTTATATTTCGA
The DNA here is from genome assembly GCA_037177335.1 of Kiunga ballochi. Classification (NCBI taxonomy): domain Eukaryota; kingdom Metazoa; phylum Chordata; class Actinopteri; order Atheriniformes; family Pseudomugilidae; genus Kiunga; species Kiunga ballochi. The sequence goes on along the minus strand of JBAMIG010000024.1, from coordinate 7,442,342 downwards.
AACCAGGGCTCTGTTGCTGTCAGCTGCTGGCTGAATTTTAAAAAGCCATTAGCTTGTTGCCTCCGTATGCAGCATTTTGGACGTCCCAATGCGATGTGCAGGATTGGATTTGGCGACTTTTCCAGTGCTTTGTTTGTTGGATCTCATTGTGCTCGGTGTACACCAGCTGTCTGAAACAACTTTGTCGCTCCACTAAAATACTGCAGTTGTTTATAGACACACAGACGGGTAAGCGAAAGAAATGTGGAGACCGACAAACAAAAAGCAAACGCTGCAGCTTTGGGGAGAAGATACCTGTTGTGCATGTGCGTAAACAGAATCAGTTGCTTTAGCTGAGATTTTGACCATCTTACTATTTGCCTTTTTTAGTCCAACAGCAGCTACGCAGACTAAGTTTCAATCCCTGATGTTACATCTATGAGTAAAACGGTTCTATTTACACCCAGATGCTCCTATTGATGGCATTTTTCTGGAGCAGAAACAAGCTTTGCACAGAGTGATTCATGGTCTCTAGTGTTGCAATAAGCTGCTTTTCTTTTAACTGTATTTAACAGCAAAAACTGCAAAATCCTCCATGCGATCAGATTAATCCCCAACTGGGTAACGATGCCAAAACTAACTTTTTTATCAGTCCAACTTTAAATATGCATCTTCAAGGCAATGCGGGCAACAAGCATTTGCCCCAGTATGAAGCTGGACGATCCCTTTAGAGTTTAAGCTTCACCATCCTCAGTTTGAAAACTGAGGAGAGGGAGTGGGTGTGGAGAGGTTGAAATATGATCTTTATAATGTGTGTGTGTGTGTGTGGATGTTTGTTTGACTTAAGATAGAAACCTACTTTCAAAGTGAATAAACAAAGCCTGGATTACAAGTCCCGTTTTTTCCCTTCTTGTTTTATGCTGAATATAAAGGTGGGTGTATCAGTGTATTATTAAATTACATTTCATCTCAGAAACTACAGAAAGGAAGTATTTTAAATGTAACAAAACGGTATATAAATGTGTGCTGATCTAGAAGCTCTATGAACGATGCTTACAGTTTGTCCCCTCCCTGGGTTGAGGTATCAAATAACTTATGTACACAGTAAGCCTGAAGCAGCAATACGGAAGTGTCATATTAGCATATTAGCCTGCTGGCTGTTTGTTGGAGATGTGCAGGTTGACTGAAAATTACGAGGCATGAACAGAAACAAATACCAGTATCGGTACCAGTGACATCATCCTGACTGAGCGCACATAATGTTTGGAAACAGACATGGATAAAGATGTGTAAACCAAGCACCTGCTTTCTTTTGGGTGTGTTGCATCAGTGAAGTAGAGAGGAGGGAGGGAAGTGTATCTTTGCAGTTCTGGTAGGTCCAGCAGGAAACAATGCCTGTAAATCGGATGCGGTTTGGAACTGGTTTAGACACGGTAATAATCTCTGTTGTCATCTATACACTCTTCCACTAATCTGTATTTTTACCGTGGTAATCTCTTGTCTCCATGGGGATTTATTGTTGTAGTCCATGAATGCCTTCACCATGGAAACTAGTTCCTCCCCTCGTTTACTGCATTATGCTCCATAGAGCGAGGCTTATGGGTATACAGTATGTCTTTCTATGAGACAGCGCTGTCATGTCTAATTTATAAAGGAAGAAAGTGAAAGCACAGTGTAACTCAGTTTGGTCCTTTTACATGTATCCTTTGTCCCTCCTGTGTCTGGCTGTAATAAATAGTTATTTCTTGGCCACAGGGCCAAACCAGGAAGTTAGGATGACAGCCCAAACACCCACTCAGACAGCCATGAAGTCATAAGTGGAAGAGTCATTGTATATATGTTTGTGTGAGTGCAATATGCAGTTTAAGAGTAAAAATGGCAACTCAAGTGTGGAAAGGGAGGAATCTGACCAGTAACTGCCTATATAAAACATACTATCCCCACCACAGGAATTTTAAGACTAAATAAAGTCTGATGGATGGAGGGTTGAGTTTTTTTTTTTTTTACTTTCACAGGACGTGAAATGTATTTGCTAAGCATCACAGTCCAACATTATGCAGTACTAGCTTGGTGTTGTGGTGTTTATTGTATAAGAAAAGCAAGATTGAGCCTTTTTAAGAGCCACAATTTCAGCTAACAGCTAAAACACATGAACAGCTGAAGTTGAAGCTTTTGGATTGATTGAAACTAATTTAGGGATGATTAGTGAGAGCTTTCTCCTTAATGTGTGCATCCTCCTTTTTTTCTTTTCACTCTCTCACCGCTCTCTCAACCACTTACCCTCCAAAGATCTCTTGTGTTTCCTGCCCTGGTTTCTCTCAGCGATAGTCACAGGAGAAGAAGAGCTCTGAGGGAGGAGAGGATGTGAAGAAGGAGAGAGAATGGCATTGACGGTTTGGAGGGCAGGCATTTGCTAAGAGGTGGGAAGTGAGGGGAAAGCAAGGAAAGAAAGACGGGAGAGAAGCAGGAAGAGCTTAAAGCAAGTGAGAAGAAACGGTGGAATTAGAAAGTGAGAATAAGTAAAGGGGGAAGAGGAAAAAGAAGAAGTTACAAGGTGAAACAACAGTAGGTAAGGTCAGAAGACCATCAATTCATTTAATCATTCATTTAGCTATCCATTTATTAAAAAAAGAGTAAAAACAGACAGATGTAACAGATGGAGGAGGTATAGATTTTTGTTTTAGTGAGTAAAACTACTATAATTTGTTGCTCATGCAACAAGCTGCTATCTCCTTTTGTGATAGTTTTCTACAAAACTCTGCAGGACAAACTCTAAGTGAAGATGTACCCCTCTTCATAATACAGCAAAGAAAAAACAATCCCATGATCGGGAGATAAGTTACACACCGGGACATTTGACCTCATTTGTGTGAAACTTGACTCACAGTTCTTCCTTTTTTAAAAACGGTTATCCTTGCACAAAACTCCTGAGTTTATGTGTATATATGAAGAGAAGCTGTGCTGATGGCGCTGTGATACACTTGATATGGACTGTGGGAAGAAGAGGGAAAGAGGAGGGGTTTAGAGATAATGCAGATGGTGGAGGGGGAGTTGGAATAAGGCCTGGGAAGAGAGGAGAGGGATGAGTGCAAAGGTCTGCTGAAAAGGAGAAAGAGGCACCCTGGGATGGAGAGCAGAAACCAAGTGAGAGGGGGGGGAAGAGAAAAGAAATGAGGAAGGAGTGAGTTGAAGTTTAGGGAGCAGTGGAACAAGGTTCCCGGTGTTAGACAGTCGCAGAAAAGGAGTTTAAAGCAGGCCTAAGTTGCCGTGACAAAGCTCACAAAAACACTCTTATGATCTCGTTCATTAAGAAACGGCTTCCCTAAGGAGAGGATTTGCATTTGGTTTGTAGTAACAGACCTGTTTTAATGACATCAGAGTTACTATAAATGTTTTTAAATGTTAAATATTAGACTTATAACTGCCTGCATCACTTTTACTCCATTCACTCGGAAACATAGCATTTTTTTTATCTCACTGAAATTTGCACACACCTCTACTTAGCCATCTTTCCTCCTCCCCTCCCTGCTTCATTAGCCAATCATGCGTAAGAAGACCTGTTCTATTTTTACTCCCGCCCCCTCCCTACACACCACTCCTACACTGTGGATGTTTGTGTGTGAGTGTCCTCACTCACTGAAGGTGGCAGCGCAGAAAAGAGAAAGTCAGGAAACCGGTAAGATGGTTGCAAAGTAAAATGCAGTGTTATTAATAATGGAATCAAGATAAAGATAAACGCGCTCTGGATGATGGAGAAAGAAAAAAGGCCGAAGATGTAGAACAATGGGAAGGAAGGCGATGGAGACTTAGCTGTGTATGATTCATGTTTATCCCTTCGCCTGAAGCTGCTTGTGTAGAAGCAGAAAACGCCAGACGACGGCTGGCTGGGCCCACAGGTACACTCCCTCAGTGGGTCGATTTTCACTTTGATGTCCACAACAGCCTCTCAAGGCTGATGTCATAGTCATGTTGTATCATCAGCTAAATTAATGTCACACTGAATAAAAGTCTGTCGTTGTGATAGGGTGTGTGTGGACAGTGCTGCCAGAGATATTTGGGTTGAAGAGTGTATGTGCTGACCACAGCTGCAGGGTAAAACCAGTGACTCAGATAGTAAGAATTGAGTAATTCTGCCTTTTTCCACTGTTTCTCTCTCTCTCTCTCTCTCGTGTATTTGAGATGCTTGCAACCAGCTGTTGAGCTGACCTACTTGATAATTGTTGTGAGGCATAATGACGTCCTAAACTATTGTGTTTTTGTTGAAGTTGGAATCGAATCCAAGAGGTAATGTTTCAAACATTTATGAGTTCATTTGCTTGTAGCTGTAGGCCAAATAACCCATACTGGTGTACGTGTATGGCTTTAATATTTCACTTTAGGTGCTTTTTCTTTGTATTGATGTACAGATTGAGAGGAAAAAACACTGAAAGAAGATGATTAATACTTTTCCAAACATTTCCATCCATTTAAAAAGTGAGTGAATAAAATCTAATCTTCTGTCTCTTCAGACTGATCCGTCACCATGACAACAGAAGCGGGCTCTGAGACAGAGGTGAAGGAGAAAGCAGAAGAGTCACCTGCTCAGCCTGACCAATCAGAGAACGCTCTGCAAGAAACGCAGGAAGTATCAAACGCTGAGGCAGAGGAGAAGGAAAAAGGGAAGGAGAAGCCAAAAGAAGGAAAAGAGAGTAAAGGAATATCCCGATACCTGCCAACATGGCTTAAGAAGCAGAAATCTCTAAGTCAGGTAAAGTAAATTCATACTTTTATTATCTTATCCTGAGCTCATTTAAATGTTTAAATCCTCTAACGGGATGAATTAATGGGCATCTTTATTAAGTTTTACTTTCCTTTTTTTTTTTCCGACCCATTAAGACCTCCCCAACAAAGGAGGTCCTGCCCACTGAGGAGCCAGAAAGCAAGGCAAAGGAGGAAGAGGAGGTTCCTGCCCCAGAAGTAAACGGTCACGCAGAGGAGGTGGAAGAGAAGGAGGAAGTAAAGGTCGAGCAAGTGAAGGAAAAAGAAGCGGAATCTCATTCCAACACCAGTGCAGACACTGAGGTAATGGCACTTCCTGTTTAGGATGAAGATTGCAAGGAATCCATCGCACCTGAAGAGCCAGTATGAACTGTTATAGCTCTATATCTATGTCACAAGCCATCGCTTCATACCCAAGCTGCAGATACACGCATGCATTGAGAAGCAAAGAAAACTCAACATGCCTTTAGTACACAGTGAGGGTTCTACCAATTGCTGGTGACACCTTCTTTAGGTCCTACAACCCCTATCAGGGCAGGGAAATGCATACCAGGCTGAGCTATGACTGCAGCTGTAGCAAACATGCAACATATTAGAAAGAAGGGTCAGCTGGCTTCTGGTAGAGAAAATAAAAAAAGTAGCTCTTAATCCGGGATTCCCACATGGCTCTACAGCGTCTTATTGTCAGAGCAATTTTGGTTTTGTTTGCCATGTAGATTCATGTCTTACCAGGAGCGTATCATAGACGAATTGACTATATTTAGATACCATAGAAATGGCCAACTAGAGCAGCTAATGTATTCCTTACATTTTTCTTTGTCAATTTCAGCAACCAGTATCTTCTTTTAAAAGGATCCATAGCATATCACTGCCAGAGCACCTATAATTCTTGTGCCTTTCAGAGGACATACAAAGAAATGTGGAATTAATGGATTTAAAGTTCAGATTTTCTGATAAACTGATTAAAGTGAAAAATACATTGACCAAGCATTTATCCTGCCCCTCCATCTCTTTTCTTAGTTGGGTACATATTATGGTAACCACATAAACAAGAACCCCTAGGTGGCCCTTTAAAACTGCTCTTCAGTCCAGAGAGAATAAAAGTAAGACACACAAAGCTGCTCTCCACATGCACACTTTAACTCTTCCATCCAGTGATCACATAAAGCCACCCAGGCCCACCCAGTGACATCAACATCTCAGGAATCGGTCCAAAAGAAACGCCTGCCTTCTCTTCAAACCACTCCACACCACAAGGAGACCTATACTGGGAAAGCAAGAGAGGGAAAATGACCATTTCTCTGTGTGAACAAGCAGCTTTGGTTTCATGCTAATGAAGAAATTACAGCTTCTTCAGAAAGACTGGAAGCTTGTATCTGGGAGCCAAAACGAACAACTCTTTTGTTTCTTCCCTTTTTTTTCCAGCCTCCCAAGGAAGAAAAGGTGGAAGAAAGCACAGAGAAAAGTCCAGAAGAACCTAAGGAGACAACAGAGGGAGAAGGAGCTGAGGAGAAACAAGAGCAGGAAGCACAGGTGGAGGCTGAGGGAGAGGGAGGAGAAGGCCAGACCTCCATTTTCCAGTCTCCTCTTCGTCTGGTGAGAAAGCCGAAGATGAAGGTGGTGGTGTGTCGCGTAACCCTCCTGGACGGGAGCGACTTCACCTGTGAGGTGGAGGTAAGACTTGTGCATGTTGTCCACTTTTCTCATGCGAGACGTTTTTTTTTCTAAAAGGGTCGACACATCGTCTGTCTCCGATTTATCTGTGAGACAATAAGGTGACACGAGAGTGCCTTCGCTTCAGTGATGTAATCGTTAATAGGATCAGATGCAGTGTGTGTGTCTAAGCGGGTGCAACTAGGGGACAGGGAGTGTGTGTGTGTGTGTGTGTGGGGGGGAACTTTCTGATACGAAGTGCAGCTTTGGGGGAATCACCTGCTCACATTGATCAGGCTGTAGTTCACGGGATAAATTCAGTGCAAAGCAGAACACACTGCAGGGGCTTGTCTGGTGACGAGAACACACACACACACACACACACACAGCCACCCAGCAGATTAGGAAGGGGGTCTCACCAGATTAGTTTTCTGCATCTGTTATTCAATCCCAGGCATGTGCTGTAGACCTCTTGTACCCTCTCAGACAATCCCATGTAGATACACAGTATTCTAAACCATTATCCATGTTACGCTGTGGCGGATCCATCCATCCATCCATCGTTCCATCCATCCATTGCATCTTTTATTCACAATTATCACAGATCAGGTTTAAAAGTTTGTTTCTCAAGTAGCCATTGCTCATTTTTAGCCTCCCCCTCCCCACATTCCCACATTTGTTGCCATTTAGTTGGAATCCACTGCAGCTTCTAATGCTAACATCCCCGGCTAGCATCTTTGGCTGAAGGATGCTAAAAGATACAGATTTGTTTTCCCCCCAGGACCAGATTTGGATATTTTTATTTGCTGAATGTGTGCTGGCAGTTTATTTGTGGCAAACCTACTCTCTGATCTGCAGTTTGCTAATACCCAGCAGCATGCCTGGGAGAGTCTACTGTCGTTTGAATAGTCGCTGCTTTGTGTTGCGACAGATAACGCTGATAGTGCAACTAACTGCTATTGTCCAATAGTACACACGGGGACTCATGCACACACACACACACTCATACTTTTCCATCTATCGCCTCCCTCCACATGCTAGCATAGTTTGGATTGTGAGAAGGAGAGATGAACAATGCATTCCAGAGATTAAATTTTCTGTTTTGCCCAGCAGGCCTCTGACACACAAATACACTTTCTATTCCAACTCCTTGTCCTTGTTTCATCATCCTTAATAATCTAATCTATCAACCACTGGTATCCTGTCTATTCCAGGTTCCTAACTTCACATAAAACGAGTTTCTTGCAGCTCTCTTTGAATGGAAGCGTTTTCCGACTGAAGTCTTTGTGTCACATGGTCGTAATGCTGTTTCTAAGAACTTCATTAGAATCACTTTCAATGGGATTTTTGTGTCACACGGCTTAAATAGCATCTTGTAGAATTTGGTTAGATTTCAGCTTTTCATGTCTGAAACTTCCAGTTTGATCTTTTTCCAAAGAGGATAAAAAGACAGTAGCGCTTGTTTATATTATAGGCTCATCATCTGCCCCGGCTTTATTTGCATGTGACTGCACCTGTTGAACTTGCTGTGTTGTAGTTATATGGAAATGTGAGCCTATCTTCCTCTTTCCTTTCAGATTGATTAGATAAAACTTCTTCATGTGACAAAATGCACCACAAGTCCACACATCTCTATATTCACATAGGGCACTTTTGTCCTTAGTGCATTGCTTGGAAGTGCGCAGACCCAGATGTGGAAGCTGGAAAAGGTCGTGCTCTCACATTCTCTGGTTGTTTAGCTCCATCACGAGTGTGTATGTGCCGCTTGAGATTGACAGAGTATAGGAAAATACTACAGATGTTTTCAGCTGTCCCAGGACAAGAAGAAAAATACATTCTTTCATCCTCATCCTTCTGCTTCCACCACACTCCCTGCCCTGTCTGTCAGCCTGTCTGTGCTATGCGGCTCTGTCTGCACACCAGCGTTGCACTGACTGACTAAAGAAATGGAAAAGGAATCTTTTCATTCTTTGTGTTGCTTTCCCTTCTTTCCACCCCCTTTTTCCCCTGAACTTCTCTCTGAAGGGTCCCGTTGTGTGTGTGTGAGTGTGTGCACACCGCTGTGCATGCAGTTGGCTAAATGTCATTGTCATAGCTGTGTTTAAGGGATTTATTAAATATCAAGCTTATGTAGTAATGTGCTGTACAGAGACACGTAAAGATGGGCAGCAAGAAAGCTGATTTGTGAACCAGCGCCGGTGGAAACCGCAGAGAGCGTGTTATGTTTAACTAGCTGAGCTAAATGCAGCCTCAGAGGAAGATTTGAAATCTACTAAAACACCTTTCTTTTTTTGTTTTTGTTAAATAAAATAAAGCTCCTTTCTTTACTGTGTGTCTTTGCAGAAACGAGCTAAGGGTCAGTACTTGTTCTTTAAGGTGTGTGAGCACCTCAATCTGCTGGAGAAAGACTACTTTGGTCTGATGTACAAGGACAGCCATGAACAGAAGGTATGTACCTGATTATATGTATATATATATATGCTGAATGTTATGAGTTAGATAAGCCAGTGTATTGTGTATCTGACAGATATTAACTCTCCTCTTTTTCTGTGTGTCTCCGGTTCCTTTGATTCTCCAGTGTTGGTTAGATCCCACAAAGGAAATTAAGAGACAGATTCGCAGTAAGTTTAATCTTTCAAATCTATTCCTGCTTTTATGTTCTCTAACTTTTAGATCAAACCTTTATTCTACTTTAATGACTTGGAAGGTTATTTGGCAATGTTTCACTTTAACAATTATAAATACTTCATTGATAGAAGTCAGTGAAAGAAAACTGCACCACAGTCAAACAAAGACTTGAGATATTTTAAACAAATGAGAGCAGTCTGGCAGCGTAGAAGATTATTTATCAGCGTTTTATCTACTGTTGCTAATTTATGACTGTATGTTGAGTTGTTGCTTCTTTTGTCTGATGGGAGCCCAGCAAGCATAAAGGGCCTCATATTAGTTTTTAGATGCACACAGCATGGTTGTAAATATGGAAGAAAGAAAGCATTTTATTTGTGGAAATGTCTTTAATGTCTCAATAGGTTGACATTAGTTGTGATGTTTGGATGTGTGAAGACTCGGTGTGTGTACGTGTGCACGAATGCCTGCGTTTCTGTGGCCGTGTCACCGTGTGCACTTGTGGTTGGAGGATAAGTGCTGTGCATCTGGCTGTATGTGCTCATTTAAGCACATTTTTCTCTGTGTGAATGTTTACAGTGTGTGAGAAATTGCAGCGTGTGGGCCGATGTTCTTTTGAGTTTGCACACAGCGCCTCTGTATATGTGTTTACAGAGCACCATGTAAATGACAGGGTTCACACCATCCAGCTCTAAACTGATATCAGTCTGCAATCAGACATCTTGACTCTGGTTTACTACATTTATTTTACTCTTGGGGGTCTGGATTATTTTAAAAAGATGGATATTGCTGCCTGTGATTTGCTTCAAACCACTGTGGTGTAAAGCATAAAGAAGAAATGATGAATTTTTAGGACGTGTTGAAACAAATCAACACATTAACTTTTCTCTTTTTTTAAAAGATATTTGTAGAATGAATATTTCTAGATGTTCGACAGTTTAATGTTAGTATTTCTTGCCATATATATTGAGAAGACATTTGGTAGATTTAAGAGGATTAACCATTGTATTCATGCTCAAATCTCATACTGCTCTCTTTCAAAACAGCTCCCATTCAAAAAGTCTCTGTTTGCACACACAAACCTTTTCCTTGCTCCCAAAATGTCCTTTTTGCCCTCAAATCTCCAAAAAAATGTCCCTCAAGTTTCAACCCCTTCCTTTTTGCACTTCTCTGTTTTCCCACTGAATTAATCTTCACAGATTTTTTCTGCACTCTTGGGCATGACTCTGTCTAAAGATGCCAAATCTCAGACACTGATCAGAGAGTTGATATGTCACTCCTAGAATTATGATTTTGAACAAAAACCTAATTTAAAAAGAGAAAACAGTACAAAATTTGACCTTAAATGCAACTTTTATTGATCTCAAACCTTCCAAATGTGCTCTTAATATATGGCAGGATAATACCCCATATATAACACCTCCAGGCTCGTGACTACAGTCACAAGTTTGCTCTGCAGGTTTCATTGGGCGTTGTGTTGAGTCGGGGTCAGAGTTCTGTGTAACAGTCAACATTAGCGCCATGTGTTGCTCACCACGTGGGTCATTACAACCTAAGCTGTGTAGTCTGCCTGCTTTTATTGTCTCCAGCTTCCTGGTTTAATGGTGGGATAGAGAAATGGGAGAAAACAAGAGATTAACCTAACTCTTCCATATAATGGATAATGAAAAACAAGGTCAAAGCTAGTGCAGATAATACCATGAAACATTTTGCTGGTTTCTCAGATACTGCAGGCATCACTAATGAATAAAAGAGCAATGAAGATAAATTAAAAGAAAAAGGTAGTCCTGGCACTGCAGATTCAGGTATCACAATGCCAATACAGATGGTCCCCTTCCCAAAAAACAAGAAGATAAAGTCAGAAGCCTAAAGTACCTACAGCAGGATTTAGTCAGAGTTCAGCTGTGCATGTGGCTATTAATGTTTAACACATTTTGGCTTCCTCCATCATCAAACTAAGCTTTTATAGTTCTGGGTGTCTCACCTAACAATGAGAGTAACTGGATAAAACGAAATCATTGTGAGGCTCTTGCTGTGCAGTTTTCAGCTTATGTGTTGCTTCCGTTCATTTCTTCCTGCTGGCTCCGTGCCTGCATGTGCATGTGGGGATTAATACACATGTGTGTGCACATGGATGACCTTGGAGGAGGAAATGGCTGCGCTGTGATGTCAGCTTTGCTCAAACTGAATTTTCCAGATGACACCATCTTTGTCTTTTTACTGAGTGTGCGGGCATTCGTGTGTGCATGTGTGAAAGTTTTATTGGGTGAAGCCAAGGATGACAGAAGATGACACTATGACCTTCTGTTGGAATAAAAAGAGCAAATAGGAGCTAAAAGAAAAACACGTTATGTCACAGCTGGGAAGGTGGTAGCTATGATGTTTCTTTGTTTCCGGCAGATTACAGTTTGTATTTCGGCAGAGCTAGAACAAGGTTATGCAATACCAGATCTGCTTATTTGTGTGCATATGCTTAGTGATGTCAAATAGCTGTCCTGCATTATTAGTGGCCCAGATAGCTGTGATAAACCCAACCCGATTATGCCCACTTTTCTCTTTCTTGTGCCACTGAGCGTCATCTCTTTTCCTCCAGGTAACAACTGGCAGTTTGCATTCAATGTCAAGTTCTACCCTCCTGACCCATCACTGCTCACAGAGGACATTACAAGGTACATAGACCTAATTTCAGTCTCCACAAGCCCATGACAGAATTATCTGCTCTCTCCTTGCAGCTTCATTACGCTCTATATGTAGCTTGTTTTATTTTGTAGGAAAGTCGTTGGTTTTAAGACGGCATGAGGCTCCACAGAGCTCTGTGCACATGACCAATTGTTACTATTGATTAGACTGAGTCAATACCAAATAAATGACAATGAAATAGAGAAAAATTGTAGAAGTAACTGCAAAGGAGGGTGTTTTTTTACACTTTGTGTATTTGTTTTTTTACACACACACACACACGCTGTAGCGTACTAAAGCGCAAAACATTTAGTGATGTTGATGTCTATGTTCGTTTCCTCATAAATGCCACAGACTGCAGCGATGCACATTCATTGAATATTTTCTCTTTGTAATGGTGTTATCAAACCATGTCCAAATACTGACATGCTGCATGTCCCTCCTAGGGCCTCCTAGGAGAAATGTAACAAACAGAAGGGCTGGATTTTCCCAACACTTTTATTTGTCCTGTAGCTGCAATGATACATTTCCTAGTACTCACACAATGCTTCTTTTTAAACAGCATATTTCCAAACAAAGTGTCACAGCAGAGGTAGTTTAGAATAAATCTCTATATCTACATTGACTGCTGGAGGATTCACAGCTGCAGGTCAGATTCTTTGTTTGCAGCTATTAGACGTATGGTTATAACACAATGCACACTAATAAAGTAGAGCAGTGGTCACATCCCCAAAGAGAACATATATCAACAGACTTTTAAAGAGAGCAAAGGCAGCCGGTCTATACAGATCGTTTTATTACTAAATAACAGATGTGCTGCACAGAAGTAGAAGTAGCTTTAAATGAGTTCTGTTTCTTGTATCTGAATCAACTTGTCTTTTGCAGGTACCTTTTGTGTCTGCAGCTGCGAGATGATGTCGCTTCTGGACGACTGCCTTGCTCATTTGTCACTCATGCTTTACTGGGGTCATACACACTGCAGGTACAGTTTCTGTGCTTATGTTCTTGTCTTTGTTTAATATGCTGTGTTAGTATGAAGGCGCTTTTTAGGCATGAAGGTGCGTACATGAGACGTTTTGGTGTAGATTTTTTTTTTTTAAAACGTGAAAAACTGCTTTACAGGCAGAATTTGGTGACTATGAACCTGACCAGCCTCGCCCTCTGGACTTCATCAGTCAGCTGACTTTTGCACCGAGCCAGAACAAGGAGATGGAGGAGAAGATCCTTGAACTCCACAAGTCACACAGGTTAGAGAATACATGGACAATAGGTAGGACAAAATTTAAGACAGGCATGTCCACTATTGTTTCTGTTTTTCTTTTTATCATTTTTTTTTATAGATTTTAAAAGAAAAAGATGAAACGAACAATATTATCTCAATGAATATTTATTTATTTATAGGGGAATGACTCCAGCCCAAGCCGACACCCAGTTTCTAGAAAATGCCAAGAAACTGTCCATGTACGGGGTGGATCTTCACCACGCAAAGGTACGTATAAATGAATGGATCCTCTCCTTTGACTGCTGCTGACATGTAGGGATTAGCACACTTCCTTTGATGTGGGAAAGTGTGCTGTTGTGTCTGCATGTTTGCATTGCTGTATCTGTATGTGTCAGCTGTGCAAACACTCATGGAGGCCATTGCCATGGGAACGGTGTCTCTCTCTCTCACACAGTCTGGGATACCAGGTCATCAGCGTACTGCAAGCGTGCTTCAATGTTTTTGTGTCTCTTTGCAAGAAAGGGAACAAAAATGTGGTATATGCATGAGAGATGGCCTGAAAGGGGAGGCTTTGAGCTGGAGGGAAAGAAAAAGTGGATTGAGGATGGTCGTGTTAAGGTTAAGAGATAAAGGAGATAAAGGAGGCAAGTCCTCTTTAAGGACAGGCTTCTCATGTGTGCAGCAGAGATGGAGGGAAAGGATGAGTGCAACAGAGAGAGCTCTGTCAGACTACATACCAAAGTTGTGGGAATGCTGAGGTTGATCTATTTTAGTCTTTTCTATTATTATATTGCGCAACTTTATAACCGCAAAACCCACAAAGAAGCTGTTTTAAGCATTATTGGTTAAATAGGAAAAACACACAAAACAAACACAAGCAAGCGTTCTCTTATGTGTTAAATGAAATAAACTTTTATACATATTAACCACTATGAAGAGGTGAAATTCATTACTTCCTGTAAGACTTTACATAGCTATTTTTTGAGTTTTTTTAGATTTTACCTAACATTATCTTTTACAGTTTAAGGGAGTACTTAATTCACTGGTATTCATAGCAAAGCAGCTCTAACTTGTAAAACATGTTTTTAGCCTACAAACAGCAATATGAGCTAAAGTGTAGAAAAAAAAACTTTGCTTTTGAACAAAATGCTGATGTCAACCTACAACAGTTTTAGCCGCATTGTTATCCTCCACTGAAAATAAACAACTTAAAATATCATCTTTACAAACTACACACACCAGTGCAATGAGACGCTAGTTAATAATCCATAGTCGGCAAATACTTTAGCTAGATTAGTTAAAGTTCCCACCTTTAGGCTAATTTACACCAAGTGACCCATGGCAGTAAGTGTCAACGCACACAAAACCTGCCATGCTTTTCCAGCTGGTGGTGACTCTGTGTAATCAGCCAGAGCTAAAATGCATCTGCAGTTGCACCACAAGGGCAAAGATCGATGAGCAGCTCTTAGCGTGGCAATGCCATGTGACGTATGTGTGCAACTGGCCATTATCACCATATTGCTCTGTCCATTAGTCAACAGATTTTTCCTGTTAATTCACTGTGTAATCAATATAGCCTTACCATTACCAGATGGTCTTGGATTTAAAAGCTCTGACAGAGAGTCGGTCTGCCAGCTAATTGTGTTACAGTTGTACTGAATCAGTTTGGGTGTAGTCATTGAGTTTCTTAAGGAGGCTTTAGATGTACAGCATCATCAGATTTGGACAAATTTGCTGCCACTTACAGAAGTTTTGCTGTGGTTCATTATCACATTTTTCTTTCTTTTCTATTACAGGATTCAGAAGGAGTGGACATCATGCTAGGCGTGTGTGCTAACGGACTCTTGGTCTACAAAGACAGGCTTCGGATAAATCGCTTCGCTTGGCCCAAAATATTAAAGATTTCATACAAGAGGAACAACTTCTATATTAAGATCAGACCAGGCGAGGTTTGTACTAATACAAAGTGCTGAGAATGAATGAAATCAGCTGAAATTAAAACCATTTTCATGTTGTTGGTGCTTTTTTTTGTCTCATGCTAGACGGAGCAGTTTGAGAGTACAGTGGGATTCAAGCTCCAGAATCATCGATCTGCTAAAAGGCTGTGGAAAGTCTGTGTAGAGAATCACAGCTTCTTCAGGTAGATCCACACAAACACTGAGAAGCACAGAATAGATGATCTCATTCAGTATGATAACCTGTTTAATGGGCTCAGAGGACTGTGTATGAATGCATCTCATAGTCTGATGCTTGAGGCAACAAATGAGCAGTAGCACACACACTCACACACACA
>JBAMIG010000024.1:7379335-7391448 GCA_037177335.1 Kiunga ballochi | reverse complement strand
GACAGATTAAAAGGATGGGCTGAAAGGTTATCATATCCCCTGATGATGCTCGTGTAGTGAGTGGGGTCGTTTAACCTCAGACAAAAGGGACGAGTGTGGGTGTTAGGAGGGGATTGGAGGGGAAGGTTTTGCTGGAGAATCGGGGAGGTTACCAGGAAACAGGGCAAAGATAAGAAGGATGAGGAAGAGCAAAATGTGAATGTATTCTTGCCTGAATTCCCTTTGCTGTTTTCTTGAAGTGGCCATTTCTTTCTGGCATGGCGCTGTGTAATTTGAAAGCCAGACATTTTGCCACATATGTTTTTATGGAGATGCAGTAAATCTAAGTTACAGAGACAAATACAAAACCTATATCTGAGCAGCCGTTAAGCGAGGCTGTAACTTACACAACCCAATGCTTTGGCTTGTACAGCAATAACAAAGGGTTGCACTGGTACACGTTGAGAGAAGTTAAACTGATAACAGCAAAGTAGAGCAACCTCCCACCTTCTGAGAGCGTAGCAATTTCTGCTTCACAAAAATGCACAAATTAGTTCATACATACAAGCACTAATAGTGTACAGAAATCACTGAAGTCTGTGTAAATTATACTGCATTCAAACATTGTGCCAAATCATCCAGTGGATGATGATATATCCTGGATCTTAATAAATTCTATGTTGCTGAAACTAATACTGTTACAAAGAGATGGGGAAGATGGTTGAGCAGGGTCAGAGTCATGAGCCATGTTGATAAGGCTGCTTGCAAAGGGAAAGAAACTGCTTTCACCGCAAGAGACCGCAGCCTCCTACCAGAGGGGAGTATCTTCATCTAAATAGTCTTTCCTGACTGTTTAACTGACACATAATAACATATCTCACGTGCTCTCATCAGAACGCTTATCTTTAAAGCTCAGGTCGATGACAAAAAAATATAAAATATTAATGAAAGCCTTTACTGTTGAAATCTAATCATTTTACTAAAACTAATTTCAATGTTTTTTAGTAAATGAATAAGCTGTTTTCATCTAGTTGTTATGTGTCTACTAAATGTGTGACGTCATTTCATTTCATCATTTCATTACTCAAAACAGAAACAACTTGTATGTATGAGAACCCTTTAGAAGCTTTAAAGTTGCAGTTCCAGTTGTTTGATAGGTCGCCATTTGTGATAAGTACCACCTTTAAAAGACCATAGAAGAAGACAGTAGACACGTACACAATGTTAAAGTAGTCACTTGATGCTAGTGAATGGATTCACAGATAAAACTGTGTTTATGTCTGGAGGAATTGCGGCCATGAAGGCCACTCCCCATTCATAACAGTATTTAGCATATTTACCACTTGAGGTCAGTAATACTTAAGCCCTACCTTTAAGAAATTTTAAAAGAAATTTGTCAGATGAGGTAGAGATTTTAAAAATCTAATATTACGGGAGCAAGTCTGCAAAAGCATTGTAAAGATACCCAATGAATGCACTAACTAAACCACAAAATAACCCTGAAAAGGTTTTTTTTTTATAACAGACGCAAGCAGCCAATAGGCAGGATATTTAATTCCAAACTTAATGTTTCATCCTGGTCGGCTGCAATTAGACGTAAGAAATTTTTAGTTAAGGATTGACCGATGTCCACTGCAGCTACATGACAGGTACATTGTATAACAGCACCCACCCCCCTCACATCAGGACAGAAAAGGCCCAATGCTTTGGCAGTTCACAAGCTCATTAAGTTCAAAGCTGTGTGAATGTCTCCATCTCTGAGCTCCGTCGTCCACCGTGTCTGTTAATCAGACAAACAGAAGCACACTGTACACAGATGTTCGTAAACACTAATCTGACCTTATTTAGATGCAAAGCAGAAGGATTTTAATTTTCTTAGTTTCAAAAGCAGCAATATGCTCCTTACAACTCTGGAACTACTTGGTAAAATTTATGACAATTATATCATACTTGTTAAAAAACTCTCCATGCAAACATTTCCTGATGAGTTATTGAGGCCTGTGATGTGCCGGGGTTACGCCAGCAAATAAAATGTCAAGTATCTTCACGGATCTTGTTTCCACTCAAGCCTTTTAGGTGTTTACATCATTGCCTCTCTTGTTCCAGTACTTCGTCATCCTCCTTCAACCCCCTTTTAGTAACTTCAAATTAATACAAACCAGACAGTTTTCCACATAGTTGTCACTTTGACTGCTGTTTGAAAAGTGCATGAAAAATGACTTTGTGTAGTTTTATGGCAAGTTTTTGTGTCAGTCCCATAATGAAGGTTCCCAGTGAAAGTATACATTTTGAATTGGTGCCATGTCTCATACAAAGACTCCACCACCAGACACACACACACACACACAAAGCAGATATGAAGGTATCCCCTTAATTAAGGGATCCTTTTCAGAATAAATTAGGGATTAAATTGAGGACCGCAGCGCCTCCAACCCAGTGGCTCATTTATTATTAATTTTGGAGAGGCTTTACTGAGGAGAGATGGGAGATTTTAGGACAAAAATATACATAAAGAAACAGAGTTTTAATAATGTTTAGTTCAGAAAAGGAGATGCAGAACTGATGTTGGTGAAAAAAAGCGAGGCAGAATAAAAGGATTCTGTGAATCTGTGGGGAAGAATAGCCAGGATAATGTTTCAAATAGATAAGAGGGAACAGAGGTAGATGTGTTGGAAAGGGTAACTGCAACAAGAGAAGGATAAAGTAACACCAAGAACAAGGAAACAAATGTTAAAGTTGATATCTATGATAACCTGTTCACTTTGAAAAATGACACATTTTTCTAAAGTCAGTTTGAGGTGGCAACAACTTAAGAGAAGAGCCAGCTCCAGCAGCAGTTATATCACTTTTCCTAATGGTTATGTTTCTTCTTCTTTTTTGATTGGCTGACATTTTACATGTTGTGGACAGATAAACAAGAGCTGGAAAGAAATGTATACACTGTGTAATATACTGTGTAGCAGGAACACATTGGCCTATGTGATATGAAGAGCTATACATGTCCATTTTATTTAGAATAAACACTTCGACAGGTTTGAACATATCTCAGGGTTTTGAAGATTTAGGTTCACGTAATAAAATTCGCCTCAAGTTAATTATCACATGTTGATCCCTTGGTATTTGATCTGGAGCCTGTAACCAACATTAAAATATCTGTAATACTTGTTTGTAATTAAATACTTTCATCACCCCAGCTGTTCTCAGAGTTTAGAGCTAATTAGGAAGCATGCTACTTCCCACAGCGATTATATTAACTGTCAACATCAGTTCATCAGCATCTTCAGTGTGTTTGTGTCGCTGCTACTGTGATGCAACGCTAACATAGATGGTTTTAGGGGTTAATGAAATGACCGTCCGTCCATTTTCTGTTACTTTTCTTGCACAGTGAAATGAGGGCAAAAGCTTAATTGCTCTTCTATCTTCCAAGCACAGGGGTGTCCAACTCCAGTGCTGGAGAGCCACAATTCTGCAGGTTTTCAATGTATCCCTGCTGCAACACACCTTTTTCAAACAAATGAGTCATTTTACTGAATGACAGGCTGTTGGAGCCATTTAATGTAAGTCAAGTGTGTTGGAACGTTGACTTTTCTGTTAAACTGGGCCATTTCCAGTCATTCTCTGCTCCTCTGTCATGCGGGGTCCCCCAAGAGTTCTTTCTTGGGTCTCTACTTTTTCATTATAACTCCTTCCCATTGGGTCAGTTTATAGGAAACACAATTTTGCGTTTCTTCTCTATGCTGATGACAGTCAAGTTTACATCTCTATGAAACACAAGGACTTTTTTTTTACACAAAAACATTTCAACTATCTTATTGAGGTCAAAGCCTGGATGACCATGATTTTCTTTACTTTAATGGAAAAAAAAACACTGAGGCCATAGGTTGGACCCTCTCGCACAATATTGTAAGGCTGCTGTCACAGATCTGGGTATTAAGCTGGACTGTAAGTTTATTCTAGATAGAGCAGATCAGTGCAATGGTCATATCTAGATTTTACTTCTAAAGGCAACTGGCAAAAACAACGCATATTCTTTCAAAACTAAATTTTCTGCAGTTATTCACGCTTTTATTACAACGGGGTTAGATTACTGTAATGCCTTGTGCTTTGCTGTCTCAAAGAACTCTCAGTCCTGTCTGCAGATGGTGCAGAATGCTGCAGCATGTCTGCTGACAAGAACACAAAGGAGAGAGCACATTCCTTATAGGATTAATTTTAAAATCATTTTATCTGTTTTTAAGTCCTTAAATGACTCCGCCCTACCTATCTAAGCTCCTACACACACACTCCCTGTCCTGGGCCTTCTGGTCAGCAGATCAACTGTTTCCTGAGGTACCAGGGACATGGCGGAAGCTCAGAAAGAACAGGGTCTTTTCTGTAGGGAGACCACAGCTGTGGAGTTCTCTGCATGGCTAATGTTCTGCATGGCTTGAACCCTATTTGACAGAAATTGTTTTGTTTTTTTTAGACTTTTCCATTTGAAGTTAAGGAAGATCGACTGAGCACCATGGCCTCAGATTTAGGGGAACCAAGTTCTGGCTCAGATTTGTTTGTAAAACTGCTATTAGTCCTGCTAAAGGACTCGGATAAAACCAGGATTACATAATCTGCAAAAAGTAAATATAATTAACACGCCAAATTACTCCTCCACTGCTGCAATTTGTACTCTTTTTACTGAGCCCTTTCCTGCACCCAAAACTGACATTTCTGGAGTAAGATTCTTAAAATGATCATCTAGACCTCATCTAGAGGTTATCTGAATCAGAATAACACACTTTGATTCACTTTAATACTCTCATGTTTTATAGCATATTATGTTGATGCTCATGCAAACAGTCTAAATGACATGGTTATGAAGCTTCACATTTCTTTGATTTTTACATTTTGAATTATTAGTATTACCTTAATGCCTGAAAAGTGAGAAATTTTAATCTAGGTTCTTCATTTTTTTAAGTATCAGAAAGTGTATGAATGAGTTGCTCTATTTTGTACCCTGATCATTTTAGCTCTCAGCTGGTGAACAGATCCACTCATGTAGCATAGATCCTCCCTCTTAAATTTCAAATGACCAGCTGTCTCCCAGCCTGCCTTTGTTATTACTCTGAGCCCCTTCTGCTGACTCTTAACTCCACAGCACAAGCAAAACACACCAAATGTTCTTTTGTTGGCAGCAAAGTGTCCAAGTATCATCAGGAACTGAAGGCCTCAAAGACTTTTTTTTCTTTTTATTATTCTCAACATTATAAACTGCCACTCAATCAATAATGTTGTTTTGTTTTATTTTGTACAACATTAACATTGCAGAGTTATATGAACCTATTCTTATATCTTTTTTTTAATTATAAATGAGAATGAGTAAAAATAATGAACCTAGATTTTGTTCTTATTCATGCAATTGAAAGAATAATTATACCGTCTTTCAGCTGTTAGAGTAAAAGCCTTTAGGCTGCTTCATGTATATCAGTTTGGCACACTCAGGCGACATACACCTGAATACACACCAGGTTTTAAATTCAATGAAGGCAGCTCTGTGTATAATTTATAACTGTAAATGGAATCATGTGTGTCTCTCAGAGAGAGGCGGTAGATATACTCTATGAGGGAGCAAACGAAACAAGACAAGCTAGCATTAGCATGTTTGTGCACAGAAATGTTTTCCAATGCCCTGATATTTTGATTGATTTGTATAGTAACTTACCAGAGGTTAATGTCTCAAAATAGAGGGTAAAGAACTGTGCAGAATTTGTTCTTCAGTTAGATAAAGGAATTTATATGAATAGTGAAAACAGATTTCTCTTAAATGACTTTGCTTAGCTCAAGCTTCATTGGTCATGTTATTCAAGACAGCTGTACCTCCACAAGCTCTGACGCAAACAATTCTCAGTCGCTGAGAATGGATGGATTGGTCAAGTGTCGTGCATGGACTCCTCCATGCAGATACAGTATATTAATAATTTAATAACCAAAACACAGCACAAACATCACATCAAGCAAAAAATAATCCCAGTTAAATCCCTTCATGCAAAATGTATTTGACAAAGACATCTTTAAACAAATGTTGTCTGATAAAACATATATATGCAGACGTCATAGGCAGTGTTTTGAAGTACAACTCTGGCAGAGTATAACTGAGTAATTGCTCAAATGGGGTAATTATGCACAAAGATGATTTAAATAAGAAGTCATTCAAAACATGAAGATGTCAAGTAAAAACATCGGGGAATAAAATCCTGTATATTTTCTTCCCTTGGCCAGAGTTAGCTAAAAAAGGTTCTTGTTGCGGAAAACAGTCCTCAAGTTCAATAAAGATACATAATGTTGTTGATACATAAATTAAAACAATTAACTGGATTGCTAAGAGCACTACTTTGTGGAAATCTAGCACAAAGATGATTACACCACCAAGGCATCCAACAATGTTTCTGTTGTGACCAAGAATCAGTGTTGGATCATCTGTCTGACATTATTATCAACTCCTTTAAACATGACCATGAAAGAAAATAACAACAAAATCAACAATAGCAATCCTCATTTCATTTACTGTTGCTCTTATTCCAATGAAGGATTTCCGTGTGCAGTCTATGCCGCCAATCATTGGGCGAGAGGCAGGGTACACCCTGGACAGGTCACCAGTCAATCAAAGATACATTTGGCTTATTTGATGCCTTTACAGTTTTTTTTAATAGATGTGTTCAAAACTAAACTTAAACTAGACATACTTCTCCATTTGTGGATAGTAGGTAAAATATGATGGAAAATAACAGCTACTGTTTGTTCTCTGCTTGTCTTTGTGTCCACATTGTTTTTGTTCCACATCTGTATCCGTTTTTTTCTAGTGTTGATTTTAATTGTTTATTCTATTATTCTACAGTCATTTGGCAGACACTTTTATCCAAAGCAACAATTACCACAAATATCTGTAGCTATTGTTAAGACTTAAAACACCCATGTGTCCAGCTTTTTCTAACTGCTGATGTATCTATGACTACTGATGCTTAATGATTTTGAGTATACAGTGGTGCATTTCTGGTGGTTTTAATCTAAGTCTGTGTGTGTGTGGATGTACGAGGATGTGTGGAATGCATAGTTTCTGTCCCATCATCCTAAATGATGTAATTGTTGGAGACAGCTGGAAACATTACTGATACTGCTATCCATTTGGTTAAATGAGATAAACGCAAACCCATTTTGTCATTTGATTCTCCCTGCTTTCTACATTTTTTTATCTCCGAGTACAAAATAAAATGGTTCTGGCTCTATAGCCATGTAAAATCAAAGCCTATGTTCATTTTTTGCATTTCCACATTAACAGCCTTTATCTTCATACTCTAATCAAGATGTATTTTATTTGTCTCTTATCTGTTTAGCAATTCAATGTACTTGTGGCAGAGCTTTTGTGCCTCTCAAGTTCAAACTTCAGAGGAAGGAACAAAAATCCATCTATAAGATAGATATTTTACTTCTTACTTGGAACTGGATACTAAAGACAGAAGCCTGGGTAGAGTTTGCCATACCCTTATTATCTCCAGTTGCAGCCTCAAGCACATCCAGAGGGAGACCAGTGTTTTGAAGTCGGCCAAGAGACATACACTCTCCAGCAAGTCCTTCTCTGGGTCCCCTGTAAGCTGCCTAAAAGAATAACCTCATATTTGAACCATCTTAGATGGCATCTTCAAAGCAAATGAGCTCCTTTCCAGTGTGAGCCCAGCCTAGAAGAAACTTATCAGTATACACTGTCTCATTCTTTCAATCACCCCCCAAGCATCACCACAAGTATGGGTTAGACCATATATTAACTGATAAATTGACAGATTTACCTTTCATCTTAGGTTTCTCTGTAACATTTGCATTACTGTATACAAACTCCTTTGACTTTAGTCTCTAAGGAACATGTGCTCCTATCTATTCCAGCACAATTATTAAGTTCTCACGTGGAAAAAAAAGGTAAAAAGCATTGGAGACAGCAGAAACGAGTCATCTCACAGTCAAGAAGTCAGCACAAAGCTGTGTGTAGTCAGCAATAACATAACTTTGGATGGTCATGTTTCTGGCTTTAAGCTCTTGAGTAGTCCCACGTAGAAGTCAACAAAGATCCCTGTGTGTACAGAATCCTACCTGACTGACCCATGATGATCCACAGCATTTAAACTTTTCATGGTTATCAATCTGCTCAGAAACTAAAGTTCCTGGTTTTATTTCTAGGTATAGAAAAGCATGCATTTTTCTTGTTTAACAAATGTGGCTTCTGGCAAGATCACAATCTCTAATAGTTTGTCTTGGCTTGCACCTTAATGTCTCAACCAGGGGTCTCCAATTTCAGTCCTCAAGAGCTACCTTCCTGAACACTGAATTAGTGACCTCTGCAGTAAACTCCCGTTTGATTTATTCTTACATGGCATGGTTTGGAAGTTGTCTCATAATAAAAGACCCTTAAAACAAAGTTGCAAGATGGCTCAAAGGAATGACAGGACTCACATTCCTACAATGAAGGACATGCACAGCAATGTTTAAGAGCCTGTTACATCATAATAAAACCCATCACAAGCCAAATGTAATTTTTCCCTACCCCCGAGGATGTAATATCTGTAAGTTAGAAGATATTATCACCTCGCAAAGAACTGCTTAGACTTCAGAGAGATTATGATCACTGACATATTTACAATATCCACAAACTAGATTTTTAGTGAAAACCCAAATTTTCACAGCCTGATTAGGGCAGTGTTTCTCAATCCAGGCCATCTGCTGGATGTTTTAGAGGCAACCCTTCTTTAACACACCTGAATGAAATGAAAGGCTTGCTAACAAGCCTGCAAAGAACTTGATGAGAAGGACATTTTGGAGTATGAACATGCAGGGAAGTGGGTTCTGGATTAGGAAGCACTGGATTTGGGTTTTATTCTTGATTGGGTGCGTAACTCTGGTTCTCTCAAATCCTGCAATAATCTCTCTGATGCAACACACCTGACTCACATCAGTGGGTAATAATTAGCAACCGGTCCAGGGTGTACCCTGCCTCCTGGCTGGTAAGAGAGACTCCAGCTTATTTTAACACTGTATTGAGCCAAGCTGTTTAAACAAATCGAAGGGGTAACAATTATAATATTAATAAAAAAAATATAGGTTGAAAAAAACTCCTATATATAAAGTATATATTCATGCCTTTCATATTTACATATTATACAATTATTTGTGAGATACATCCCACATGTATGCTGGAAGTACACATTTAATACATTTACAATTGCTGAATACTGTAAAAGTGTCACTTATAGGCCTGGTTAGAAAGCCATTTGTGTTTAATTTTCATCAGTACCTGCATTTTGATACAGACCATAAACTGAATTTCATCCCATAAACCCCACTGGATCAAAAACGTGTTCAGACCACTTGTTTTAATGTAAGACTGGAGGAAAAATGCCTGTTATGAGTGAGCAAGAAGGCACGTATTTAAAGTAAGTGTCTTATGTCACACTGTGTAAATAAGATGTTTTTTTAACACAGTAAAAATAATATTGGTGTTTTCCTGCATATTCATAAAACTAATACTCAACTAGTAATCATTGTTGTGTCTATAAAAAAAGTAGGTAAGTAAGTAAATGGTTATTTATATAGAGTGCCTTACAATGCATAGCAGACAATAGAATTGTGGCACTATGCTGAAAGTGGTATTGTGTTTTCTTGCTAAAGAAAAACTCATGTGCATCAGTTTGCATTGTATAGGAGTCATGGACTGAAGTCATGCCAGCTTTATCAACCCACCAACAGCATGTCAGAACAGAAATTAGCCTTGTCAGTCCTTCCAGACCCCCCAGTTTAGCTGATTGAGATGGTTGGTTTTTTTGTCTTATCACGACTGCTTTTTGTTCTTTGCTGCTTCAGCTGCTGTCCATCTGCTTCAACATGTGAGGAGTTGTTTGTTCTCAGAGGCAGAGATGTACTTTTTGATTTTACTGAGATGTAATTTACAGACATGATTAACCACTTCATTGGTGGAATAATTCTATGTTTACGTGGTCCTTCTGGATAGTGGACGTAGACTTCCCTTGGAGCTAAAAGTGCATTTGGCTCGCACAATCTTTTTTATTGCAATTAATAATGATCCAGATCAGAAATAAAACATAACGGCATACAAGTGAAACTGAAAACCATGAATTACACAGAAACACAACAAGATACAAGATACCAGACCATCGTTCTGACTGCTTTAATGCTGGACAAGACATGTAAAAAAAAAAAAGCTTCATCTTCACCATGACGGACCGGTCTACAGTAATGCGGATGCTGCACCGATCCGCCTGTTGATCTCATCCTGTTTTTGTTTCTTTGCAAACATCAATGTGTTACTTTGTCAGGTGACAGAATCAATGCAGCAAGGGAAGGTCAGAGAGAAGAGGAGAGGATGAAGCAGGTGCAGAGGTAGGTGAGCTTTTTTTATTCAGAGTTATTATCTGCTCTATAAAATGAGTTAAAACTTATTCACAGTCATAGTTTGCATACTGAAATGTTTCCCTGACTTTCATGTAACATTGTATTGAATAAAAATAGTTTTCTTGTTTGATAGAAACCCCAGCAAAAAAAGTGACCACTAAGATTTAAACATGTAGTTTATTCAAAATTAGACTGATTATGTAAATAACCTTTTCCCTAACATCACCAAATCTGTGCAATAGCATCGAGTTAAATCCTAACAAATAGTTTTCTTTTTCTAAACAATTACAGCTGGAATGAAAATGGTTTACTATGCACCAGCATCTATCACTGTGTTTACTGTTCTGTTTATGGTCAGATTGTCCGTCAAGGTCTGATTAAGCTGGATTTAATAGGATTTCTTGTGCTGTGTACTTAACATACATTTCTGGGATGTTGATGATCCCTTTGTGGTGCATATTTCTATGAAATATTTGCCACATATATCAAGCTTATAAAATTACAGAAATCATATAGTTTTTAAAAAATCCTGTATTCAGTTTATAAATAAGATTACAGTTTGCACAAAAACATCTCTACTCGTTCAGATTTTCCAGCCAATCTGTAAAATTATACTATAAATACACATCTATTATAAGTGTGCTAGTCCTTCACATGCCTCTGACAGATACTTTTATGTCCGTACCATTTCTACATCAAACCTATGCCTCAGTATGACAGAACCAGTTACTTTAACACAAAATGCTACAAACTGTAGCAGAATAACACACATTGTAGTACAAACAGGCCATAAATATATTTATCCACAGTGTGAAAAGCTCCAGAGTAGCCAAATGAACTTAGCTGAGGACCTGTGAGAGAGACAACATCATTATGAGAGAGCATCTTTTTGAGGAAGGATAGCTTTTCTTTTTAAGAGGGCTTCAGTGAACTCCACAAACAGCATAAGCAGCTTTGAAGTATCTAACAGCATTTTTCTCCCCCAATTTGTCACCCATTTTTTTTTACATATAAGCAACACAAACCTTTAAAACGGACATTTTCTTTCTCTTTTCTTTAAGTAGAAGCTTCAAGAACCTGTTCAGCAACAGCAGGTGCACCAAAATTTATATTGTACAAACCTACAAATGTACCTCCTGTTGTGTTAAAACACTCACCAGAGTGGGAAGAATTATGATGTGTGGTTGAGAATAAGCCACAAATTACCTTTTATGTAATTTTTCAGTGGCTTTTCATAACCCTAAATGGAAATGCCTGATTTTAAATTAATAAGCCGGCCTGACAACCTCTTTTTAAAACATTTTTTAAAACTGTGTTTAACGCAAATACATGAACAGCTTTGAATCTGTGGATATAATCGTTAATTTAGTCTCTTCAGTGCTAGAATGGAGCTGGACAACAAGAAAGAGGATGTGGAAACCAGTTTTTGATCTAAACAAGTTTAGGTAACAATGCAGTCAGTGAAAAAAAAATGGAAATATAACTCCAATTCTTTGTCACTGGTCACAAAAGGGGGCAGCTGTTCTGGCAAGTCTGCATCTGATGGCGTCATTGCGAGCAGATGCCGCTACGTTGATAGCAAGCTATCTTAACGTGGGACATGACAGATTTTATAGTGATCCATAAGCTGTGTGATAACTGCTATATCTCATAACTGTAATAGGTAGGTACCACCTAAGTTATGTGAGAAGATTTAAAACAATAAGGCA
>JBAMIG010000024.1:7367116-7379235 GCA_037177335.1 Kiunga ballochi | reverse complement strand
TTAAACAACAAATGAACAAATATTAAAAAAGCAAAAAGGAGGAAGCCAGAAGAGCTTGAGGATCAGGGGGTGTTGGTGCCCTGAGGTTGTTCTTTCAGTAAAACTAATTTAACAGCCTCGTTAAGGAAGATGTGGGTTGCTTCCTCTTGATTGGTCGGTTAAACTGATGTTGCATGCAGAGGCAGGAAATAAAGGGTTATTCTGACACAACTTCTGTGTGCACTGTCACACAAACTACTTTGCACATGTGTGGACACATGTATGCACGAGGACACAAAGACAGTCAAACACATACATGTAGATTTAAACAGTGCACAGTTAAATTTAATGCTCTCAATCTCTGACACCCGTGTATGCAGATTAAGTCATTCATGCATGGATCATAGTTTATTAATGAGAATATCAAACATCTTCTTGCAACAGCTGGGGGTTGTGTGTTAGTGTGTTTGTATTTTCAGCCAGGGTTAAGAAAAATGCAGACACGAAGGCATGCATGTAATAAAAAAAAAAAGCTTTTATTTAGAAAGGAATGAAGCCACAGCTGGACGCAAAAGATGTGAAATAAAATGAAAAGTTTTCAGCAGCTTCTTTGAGTCACTGGAGATCCAGGGTTTTGATACTGGGGAAGCACCTTGCTGGAACGGTGCTTTCCACTAAGAAGTTTACATAATCTGTCACACACTCAGCCAAACTGTTGATGTTAGAATAGCAGAGGATATTCCAAGGAGTGGCCCTGAAGCATCCTCTCAGAGCATCTTCAGCATCATCAGACCAGGTTGTAAAAGTCTTTCTATGACAGGTTGTTGCTGAACGATGAGGGAGGAGGTGAGAAGAATTTATGAGATGATAGTCAGATCTTCCTAAAGGTGGCAGGGCAGAGGAGCAGAATGCATTTTTAATATTTGCATAAAATGAAATCCAGCGTTTTATTTTCTCTGGTGGAGCAGCTGACCAACTGTTGAAACGTTGGTAGAGTAGCAGAGAGGGAGGTGTTGTTAAAATCTCCAGAGATTGGCACAAATGCATTTGGATGTTATGTTTGAAGCCTGGCAAAGTTGCAGTTCAATGCCTCTTGTGCAGATCTTCTCTTTAACTGTGACGTGTCCAGGATGACACCAACGCTGGTTAACCAGCACTGCAACTCCACCTCCCTTTAACTTTCTGCTGAGCTGTTTGTTGCACTCTGCAAGGATTGTCTTGAGGCTGTGGTCAGATGCCTTACAGTCTGGGATGTGCTCATGCAGCCATGTCTCTGTGAAGCAAATTAAAACTGCATTATGTTTTCTTTCAAAGACCAAGACAGCACTTGGAGCTTGTCAGATTTGTTAGCTAGCAAAACAGTTATCAATCTTATGTTACTCATCACAACAGTTGGAAGAAATGGTTTAATTCTCCATTTTTTCTCTCTGCCTCACTTTTTTTTAACTCCATTGGGATCGGAAGTGTTATTTTATTGATAATCTTGAATTTGGAGAGGATGATTAGTAGATACTGGTGGTAAACATGTCTCGTTGCCATGGAGACTAACCATAACACCTGTGTGACCTCTCTATTTATGGACTGTCTCTGCATGGACAGGTCCGTTCACAAGCCTCTACAAAAAGCTTAATTTTCTCATATGTTGAATCTCTTCCACTTTCAATTTAATCACAACAGTCATATATATTGTTTTTTATTTTTTACCACCGTGTGTTTGTTCTGTGTTCTCATACTCATTTAATTATAACTTAATTTACCAAAAATAAAACAAATAGATATCACTTAAATGTGTAAATAAATCATTGCGTGGGTTGGCATGAGTGACTTTTTTGGTTTAATTGATAGCAAAGTGAATACAATTAAAAAGAAAAAACTCATATACTACAAATTATGCAGACAACATTTTAGGTATGAAGTAATTATCATTTTGGGTTTAGTTTGGTTTTTGTTGGTTTTTGCTTTGCCACATTTCCTTCATGTTCTGTCTTTGTAGTTTGTTCCTCCGCTTCCTTCCTGATTGTCTCCTTTCTTGGATTTATTCTGTAGTTCATCCCCGTTACTTTGTTTTACTTTGTTCATTTCCACACCTTGATTGACTCGCTTCCCCTGCTCCATGTTAGTTATGGCCCCTGGTTTCACCGACGCTTTCCCACATCTTTTCATGCATTTTTAACAAACAAGGAAATGAGAGTCTTGCAAAAGATTTTTGGGAAATGTCTGAATCACACTTCCAGTAAATGTTTTCAGTAAATGTATTTGTATTAAATGATATTGATCATCTCATCTGTCAGTACAGGCACAGCACATAGATCTAACACAAGCAGCAGCAGATTTCTTCCTTTCTCTCTTTTCTCAACATGGCACACTCAAAGCTTTCTCTTATTAGCAGCTCTCTCCACCTGTCTCTGCAAAGCTCACTGAAGAACGTGTGAAATATTAACGCAGTCGTCCACAAAAAAAAGATACCTGGAGTACAGAGAGAAACTGGGAACCCATTTGGGAGAGAATTAGGGAATCACAGACATGCGATAGAGGACAGAAACAGGAAGGAAATATGGCAGAAAGGCATCAACAGAGAAGGGTCAGGAAGGAGAGAAAATAATTGAGAGGCAGAGATGAGATGGGATGCAGAAGATGGTGACTGAGCATTGTGAAACCAGGAAGGAATCTAATGGGAAACCACAAGAGAGAAAATAAACTGGTGGGTGGAGAAATGGAAAGGCAGTTGCTGAATTTAGAACATAATATAAAACAGATGCAAAGCCCAGTGGTGACTCACCTGGTGCTTGCAGTGGATCTGTTTGTGTCTTCTGTTTAATCAGTACGGCTGCAGAGGCATTGGGTTCTTATGCAAAGCACACTTTATAGCATTTCCAGCCCATTGCATTCGGCCGGTTTTTACCTCACGCATTTTGTTAAATCCTGATGAAAAATATCAGCACTAATGGTAAACACTTTTTATGTATTGCCCAGCATGTCCGCTTGAACAGGTGCCTCACATCTTGTCACTCAGGTGCAGTTGTCACAAACATCAGTAACTCTGCCCAGCAACTCCTTCACCTGTCAGCTTTCACTTTTGCATGCAGGTACAAATGACACTGAGTTCATAAAGAAACTCTAAAAATTGATTTTATGAATCTCATCCACAACATTAAACAGTTGACTTCATGCTGCATCATCTTCATCATCAGTTCAGCTGCATCCGACCACCTCACATCTGGTTAAAAGGCTGCTGACATTCCATCAATATTCCATATATTGACAACTTCCCCACATTTTACAGTAGGAAAAGGTTGTGTCTACTGGATGGCTTACACATAAATTAAACAGGTTCTTATTTTCTATTTTCACAAACTGTGATCTTACCCTACACTCCTGTAATTAAGCTTTCTCAGATTGATAGTTCAGCCACTACACACGTCTCCCAGTCATACATTTTAAATAATTCTCTTATTTATATTCACTGGTAATTTGACCTAGTCTTTTATCTCAATGTAATGTGGATTTTTAATATATCTAAAGTAGTGTTTATATTAGATAAAACACTGGAGAGTTTAGTTCTGCTTGATGAAATGGCCATGCTGGCAGCCTCAATGGAAGTACTGGCTCTGATAGTGGATGGATCCCAACAATTTTCCTCTTATCAACATCAGTACAGATGATTTTACTTTATTTTTAATTATTTTTATTCACTAATATATTACTAGTTTAAGTTAAGAGAAGTTAGGAAGCCATATTGTGGGTGGGGATGTAGGTGGGATTGTGTGTGTGTGTGTGTGTGTGTGTGTGTGTGTCTTAGTGACAATAAATGTAATGAAAGGATTTTTTTCAACATTGCTACATTGTCTTTTTGGTTGTTTTAATTTAATTGATTTGATCATGTAAGGCACTTTGTGCTGTCTGTGGTGTAAAAACCTCTTTATGACTAAATAAAATTTGTGAATAAATAAAGTTTGAAGTTTAGTGTAGGTTTGGTTTCAGTAAATCCGGCCTAAGTGCACATGCATTATCTTTCAAACCATTGACTGCTTTTGTCTTGCAATGCATTTTACACTATGTTATACTCATTTTCCATCATACATTTATACAAGCACAGTCTATAGATATCTAAAATGATCTTGACCTCAGTACATCGTTTCTCAACCCTACCCTGTGTGATAAACGGTCTTTGATCTCTGCTTGTAAAGCAGGATTTCTGCTAAGCAGCCTTCATATTCAGCATACCCACATTCAGTCTGTTTGGACCAGGTTGCAGCTAAAGCAAGCCCTGATATGTCTGAGGTTTTGTATTCCTTTTGAAGCATCTCACATTGTGAATTTTAATACATGGTATTATTTTTACGATAAATAGAGAAAACCACAATGTGCATAACATACCGTCTGTTTGGGTTTCTTTTTGCTGCCAGGTAGAAATCTGATCTCGTGATAGGATCCAAAATGTGCTATGAAGGTAAGCTCTGTTATTTTGTCAATCCAACAAAAAACCAAGGAGTTGATTTGGCATACAAATATTTGTTGAAGTTTCTTTTCTTTACAACAAAGTTTCTTTTCTTTTCTTTTTTTTTTTTTTTGTAGTTTTTGGGAACGGTTCATGAAAAGAGCTTTACTAACTGCTGTTGTAACAAGCATTACTGGATTATCTGGAGCCAGACTGGAAAGAAGAATAAAGGAGGAGGCCTGGAACAGTTTATAGTAATGGATAATCTGGTGATATCTGGACTTAAGACAAGTCACTCTCTCTATATTATAATCACAAGTAACAGTGAGGAAGGACAGAATGCTCCTCTAATTAATTAATGGATTAATTAATTCCAAGTTAATGAACTTTCTCATCAAGTTCTATACAGCCTGTTAACAAGCATTTATTTCATTCTGGTGTGTTAAAGTAGGGTTACCTCTAAGACATGCAGAGTTGGGGTACATAAGGACCAGGGTTGAGAATCACAGACTGTTACAGACGCCTGTCAATCAGTAGTCAAAAATCTAAAACTTTGCTTCAACAGGTAAAAAAAACTGAAGAGGACAGTCATGAGAATCCTACAAAAATGCTGAAATTGCAAAAAAAATAAATAAATAAATAAATTCAGAATACTTTTAAAGATCAGTGTTATTGATCAATATAAATAAATAAAAATAACTCAGGGTACGTGAAGTAGTGCAACAGTATTAGGCTACATATGTAGTTGGTCATATAGTCTTTGTGAGTAGAATAAGGAAACATAATGAAATATGCAACATGGATTTTTAAGGCTTTTGATCTGCAGACCATAAACATATGGATTCTGATCCAGAGACCCATTTCTACCAGAATACTGATTTAGGCAGTGAATATTACTTTGAGGACAAACTTACATTTTTAACTGAAGGTTTTTCTTTAATCTGCATGAACAGTAGAAGGATTTATAGTAACGTTTCTAACATTAAATATTCCCTTTAACAGTGTCACCACAAATTCTGTATCGTGGCAGTTTCAGAGGCTCGGCGATGAGAAAACTATTAGATTATTTAAAGGGTTATGAAAGGTTTTAGAGAAACCAGGAGGGGAAAGGAGAAGTGGTGTCATACTGTTTGTAAGGAGGGTTTTTAAATTTAAAGAAATTCGAAATATGATTCAGTTAATTGATCATTTGTTTAACAACTGGGTGTTTTAATCAGATGTGTATACTGAACCCCAGGATCATGCATTGATATATTTAATAATATGAGTCATATGAAAGTCACAATGACAAGTTGGTATTAGTTTGTAGTGATAGTAACACTGATTTGTTGAACTCCAACAGTTGTTCAAAGGCTACAGACTTTATAAGACCATGTTTATTCGAACTTCTATCCACTATTTTTGAAGCCCAGTAAAATAATCGAGGATTGTGTGACAATAATAAATAAATAAATAATTTTGTGAACTTAATTAATGTACCTGGATAATATATAACCGAGAAGACAGCTGAAGCAATAATGGCTTTTAAAGCTGCTTTTACTTGTGATTGGCAAGAAGTTTATGTGGAGAATGCCAATTATTTCTATGATGCATTTTTAGAAACATTTTTGGTGTTTTATTAAACTCACGGTTCAATTAAAGAATATGAGTAAAGGAAGATCTGGTTAACAAAAGGTTAACCAGAGCTTAGAAATAACCAGGTTTGGAAATTTGTGCAAAAGGAAAACCAGTCTATACATGTATTTCATGAAGCATCCAACTAAGGTAGAAGAGATAAGTATAAAACAGACTGACAGTTATTATGAGATGGAAAATAAAATAATTATTATAATCAGCTGTTGCAGATGTAAAGAAAAAAAAACATAACTTTGATTATGTTTAATGAGGTAACAAAAAAAAAACTCAGTTATATAAATTAACCAACACGTACTGGGAACAACAATAACTCAGTTTTCAAGGCTATGGAAGAAATTAATTAATTACTGTTTTGTTCATGTTATCCCAAATAAATTAAAACTCTAAATAGGAATGAAAAAACACCATAAGTAACCATAATTTGTGTTACAATTCTCCAGGGGTTATTGGAAAGTTATTTCATGCCTTTGTTTCATGGCGATAGAACAGCAACTCTGGCAGTGATGAATAGAGAACATGGCAAAATAATACACAGTTGGAGTGTTTATTGACTTGCAAAATGCATTTGATGCAGCTGATGATTTTTTCCTTATTAAGTGAATCTTGAGTTTTTTCAGCTTCGGTTAAGGACTTACATAAATAGCTGGTTTCAATACATAAAACATAATCACGCTGAATTATTGTTAAGAAAAGTAATCTGTGGTGTTCCACAGGACGATCAATATTAAGACCAAAGTTGTTTCTACTTTTAATAAATGACATTTGTGCTGTATCTAGAATATAAAACTATACAATGGTTGCAGTAAGGTTTAAAGCAGGTGATAAGGTTACATAATTTTACTAAATATACTAAAAAATTTATTTAAATGAGTCATCCTTTAATAGAAACAAGAGTAAATTCATGGCTTTTGGTGTTGGTGGAGCATAGTGACATTAATTTGTTCTTAAATGGAGTTGAAATGGGCTTTATGCACAGCTCCGCTACTTCCTGAACTTAGATTCTTTATTTTCTATCTTTCATTACTGGTCAAACTGATTAATCCAGGTGTGCCTGACCTCAGTAACCACAACAGCAATGGCCAGATACACCTGGATTAATCAGTTCATCTTATAATAAATTGAATAAAATAAAGTTTTGGGGAAAGATTATTGATCACAATATATGTTGGAAGCACCATATTGGTTATATCAAACAAAAATAATGCAAATCTATCACAATACTGTGTAAAACATGGAAATATTAAATAGGAATGTCCTGAAGGTTTTATACTAAGCACCTATAATGCTCTATATGTAATATTGTGTTGTAATATGGGGAACTGTATGCAAAACAAATATAGCTACACTTCACAAAAAAGTTCAGAAAAACTTCAGTAAAAGTTATTAGGGAAGTAATAAAACAGGTTATTATGAATTCTATAATATTATTTTCTTACACTGTAATTTTTTATTTAAAAAAATAATGGAAATAGTTTGACTTATAAAGTTCTAAGTATTAAATAATTTTTACAGTGACAAAAAAAGAAATGGACATTTTGAAAGGACTATTTATATTTAGGATTTGTAATGTTTGGACAAATATTAAAGAAAGAAAGATGTGTTTCAGTTTTGGCATCAAGTTATGGGATGGGCATAGTACTGAACTAAAATGTGTAGCTTTCTGAATTTGTTTAAAAATAGTTTGAAAATGAAAAAAATAATGGTTGTTTGACAAAGAAGGATTTGTATATTATTACAAATCCCGAGATTTCTTTAAAGAAATACTACTTACATGATTAAAATGTATGTTATAAGACCATCACTGGTCACTTAATTAATTCATTTATAATGCATAGACTAAAATAAGCTATGAGGTTTTGGTTACAGAATATTATGTAATTGATTAAATTTGACTGTGTCCCCTGAACCAAAATAAATAAAGATGAATCAATAATAATAAAAAAAGGTTCATAATAAAGGCTCAATAATGACACAGCTACCATGTTCTCTCCTCTGCTCCCTGAACACATCTCTACTCCTGTCTCGGTTTGTGTTTCCACATGATGACAACCACCTTCCATGTCTCCAGCACTGAGTTGGCCATAATCACTCATAAGAAGAAAGCAGTAGCTGACAGGTTCTGATCCACAGACCGATGTCCTGCTATAAAATTCATGTCACAACTGTAGGGTTTGAGTACACGAAATCACTGGGGCTTGAAATGGTGCAGAGATGGAAACATAAGTCACTTAGGGAAAAGCACATGTTACTTGAAAACACCACTTTGCTGAAGAAGAAGGAGTACATAATGTCAAAAAGTCATTATCGGCACACTTGCAAACCTGATGAGTTGACAGTGTGACAAACCTTAAATCCTTGTGCACTCAGCAGGAAGGAACCTAAATACCCATGAATCTGTGAATCTGTGAAGAAAGTAGGATTAAGCTATTCTCTATTTTAGCTGTGTTTAACTAGCCACTAAGCAGGGATTAGGTAAATGTGTTTCTGGGTGATGTAGATAATCAAATCAGAAAAGCCTGAACTAAAAAACATGGCATTTCAAGGAACTGAGGACTGAAAACCTTCTATGGGTGAGAATAACTTGCCGTGATGTTGATTTTGAGTTGAACAACAGTGCAGCATTAGCAGAGTACATGAGTTCTTACCTCAGACCTTTCAAACCAGCAATAATAAAAACAGGATGTGTTTGAAATGTTTCCTGTAATAGCTGGATATTTTATGAAACTCAAAAGTGATGAGCTAACCTCTCTTTGTCATTTTAAGAAGATCTTCAGCTACAGCAGAAATACCAAATAAGAGGATATTTACATTAAGATTTTAAATGTAGCTGTTTTTTTTTCTCCTTTTTTTCTGTAACTTGCCTTCTGATTGGCTGAAGATGCACGGAGACGCTGCAGGAACATGACACATCCTTGTCTTTGAAGTGATTGTGAAAGGTCAGCCGTACTCTGCTGTAAAACACTCGGTGCCGTTGGAGATTAGAGTATGGCACAGAAAACAAACAGTGTGCAATTTGCTCTTTCAAAGTTTGAACACTTAAAGGTTTGAAGACGAAACTAAAAGGTCAGAGGTATCTTTAGATCTTGTCGGCTGTTATTACCCTGAAAACATCATTTGTTTAAAACAGATGAGCTTGACTACATCTTGATTGTTTCTGTTCTTCTGATGAAGAAGCAGGAACAGAAGTCTCCAGATTGTCCCGCTGTGCAGCTTATCATTTTTTCTGCTGCTTGCATGTTATCCTTGTTTGTAGGTTCAGCTTTTCAGATGAACTCCTTGTGATATGAAAGCAGCCATGGAGATGGGAATAGGGGGTCCTTGTTGTCTATGTTTAGAACAAAATGCATTCCTATAATATATTTATACAAAGTACTGCATTCCCTTTCCCCCCCATCAGCAACGCCTGGGCACATCTAGGTCAGGTGCAATACATAAACTGTGCTAATCTTTCTTGATCTGTCTGTTTTCTCAGTGGCATTGCAGGAGACTATTAGATTAACCCCACTGTTACAGCTCTATTTACCCATTATATTTTATTTTTTCTTTAATTGCTGACTGCTGGGTGTTATATTATTGTTTTTAAAAACTCAGCTTGCATTCACATGCGTATGCAAGTGAGTTTACTCCATAGGCAGGGGTCCAGAGCACATCTTGGGCTGCTATGGCAACTAGGCTGGCACCCCCATAGCTGCTTCATGGCAAGAGCACAAACCCACAGACAGACACATGAACACACACTATGACAATCGGCATGAGGTTTTTCCAGTGATGTTCTGAATTTTCTATTTAATTGCAGAGGATGTGTTGCAGTGGGATAGGAAGAGACTAGAAGAGGAGTCATTATAGCATGTGACAACATATTATTATCTGTTGCCAACACACTGTCAGCATCTTTTAGAAAGGTGAGGCTGACAGTGAAGACTTGTCCTCAGCTTACATGGATTTTTCTGAATGTTTCAGAGTATAAGAAAAAAAACATCTTTTTCTTTCTCATCAGAAAACCATATAAATAGTTGAGCATTCACTGCTTTAGAAGTCAATATGTTTCTGAGAATATGACTCATTTCCATTACTAATTCAGCCTTTCTCTTCCCAAACCATGATGCATTGCTATTAGCTGTGACAGCCGGGCTAATGCAGTACACCCTGCTGGCAGCAACTCTAGCAGGCTAATCTGCAAACCATTCAATTTGCCCTCCAGATGTGTCACAGTAATTAGTCTGTTTATTAGCCGATTATGTCCGTGAAAAGTCCACATCACTTCAGATGTTACGGGCAAAAAGTCAAGGGCATAACACAAAACACATCCATTGTTATTTCTGTTTTTCACAAATAAAAGACAAAAAAGTAAACATTTGTTTGCTCAAACCACACATAGCACACATTTCTACATACATTGAATCCAATTCACCACAATACAGAGACACTGTAATGTTTGAATTTTTAGTTTGTTTTCTTAATAGTATTAAAATAGTCATACGAATACAGTTCACCAGTCAATTGCAGGGCAAACACAGCAACAAACAACCATGTAACTCATGGAGAGCGTGCACTATGCACCCAGAAAGGTCTGTTTGAACTTCCGCCCAACCAAGGCTTGAACTGGTGACCTTCTGACCTGTAATATATCTTTTGTTGTAGAATACAAATCTTTGACAAACCCTTTTCAGTTTTTTTAAAAATTATTATTATTATTAAAACAGTTCTGGGATTAGTTTCATTGATGGATGGATGGAGGAAATTCTCGTAAAATCTTTTTCTGATGCTCTTGTTTGACCTTTTTCTTTGATAAATTGTTGCAAACACCCTGTTTAAAACCAATAAATAAAAGTGACTTTTTTTAACACATGCCATGTGGTTCCTAAAAGGTGCACACATACATTAGTACAGTGGTTACACCTTTTGTAGCTGGCTATATTTAAAAAATATCATCAGTGCTGATAACCAGATTCACATCACAGGCTTCATATTTGAGTGAGTTAGCTTTGTATCTATTTGTTCTAAAATGCTTTTGAATTACGCGCAAAGGTCCTCAATTTCTAACATTTTAGATCATTGCAACAGAGTAGGACCAATAAAAAAGATCAAAACCAACCATGATTGTTGTAAAATTCAGTTTAAACTTGATAAAATGTGCATCATTTATATCTCCACTCCTTGTTTGGGCAACCCTGACTATCACCACCCTTTATCTTTGTTATATCTGTATTATATTCATCCCATCAGCTGGTAAAAACGTTTCAGTAGACTCATGCACATGGATGTCTTAAAATATTGAAATCCCGAGTCTTTCCAAAACACTCAGTTCCTCAGCTAGTTGGAGTTGTGACACAGCCGGGGAGGTGTGAAGGCGCGAGCTGTCTGTTCGTAACACATTTGCTCAGGGCTGCAAAAATACCCAGATAATGTTGGAGACTGGCAGAGGGCATGCAAGTTCCTTGTTCTAGGTGGTCACGGTAACCCAGAGCGAAAGCTGAGATTTGACCACACCACCTGTCGAAGGACAGAGGATTAACACAGATAAGGCACTTTTCCGGATTTATGTTAGCGGTCAAAGTATTTCATTCAGAGCTTTTTATTCATTTGTTTTCAGCACTCAGCCATCTGTCTTGACCGAACAGACTAAGTGATGTTCTTTGTAACTAAACCTTAACAGGATGCTCTGTTCCCCATGTCCTATTTTCCCCCTAAAGCCTGGCACGAGGCAGCTTCTACACAAACAGGACATGTTTTTGACACACATGGTCATTTTGTCAGTTAGATGACTCTTGTGCATTCATGATGAAGAAAAAAGGGCATTTATTTATTCATATTCATCAAAATCCTTCATTGAATCAAGGGAATAAGAACAGTCTCAGTGGGATGAGTTTGTTTTCGTTTACTTGCTTAAAGTTTACAGGATGCAACATCATTCATATCTGATGCCTAAAAATGTCTCATGCCTTCAGCAGAGTTTATGATTCTCATCTGTTTCCATGGTAACAGGCAACAATGAGACATAATCAGCCTGCTGCTATTGATTTAGCACATAATTGTGTTTATGGTTGTGCTGTGTGTATATGTATTT
>JBAMIG010000024.1:7338622-7367016 GCA_037177335.1 Kiunga ballochi | reverse complement strand
AATGAGACATAATCAGCCTGCTGCTATTGATTTAGCACATAATTGTGTTTATGGTTGTGCTGTGTGTATATGTATTTATGTTATTTTAAACATGTATGTTCACTTTGATATAAATTTAGATTAAACATTGTTCTTTGTTTATTTCATGTGTTTGTGTTCATACAGTTAGTTTTGTGAGAGAACTACAACATGATGGAGTTGTGGAAAAGTGGGAAAACTTGCCGTTGAACATTTGTTAGTTTTTATTTCATTTTGCTGGTTTAGGAATAGATTTAGTTTTTGGAAGATAGGAAGTAGTGCGTAGGATTAAGGTGATTAACAAGGAAATATTTTGCTAGTTCTTCCCAAAGGTTGCCATGCAAATGTGGTGTATGTTTTTGTGTAATCGGAGCTGCAGAGCATATGATAATTGATGATGACTCATACAAATCTTCAGCAGTTGGTTTCTAAGCAGGAAAGAGAAAGTGACCGAGAGAAAGGTCAGTAATGTACAAATTACATTTCATTAAAAGTTATGCAGACATTTCAATAAATTGAGTAAGGACTGAGATTAAGATGCAACACCCTTTTTCTTTTAAAACACAATTTCAGATGCTCAGGAGTCATTGTTACCCGATTCTCCTTTTCATAGTAAATGTCAATGGATTTGTACTTATATAACAGTTTTCTAGTCAGACCACTCAAAGCGCTTTGAGGAGTTGAGGTGCAAAAAAGCAGACCCTCTTGCTACTACTCACCACCTATTGTAGGTAAATGGCTTCATTTATGTGAAATATGCCTCAACAGAATTATATCTCTGCACTTTTATATTTTATATTTATAGCAAACACACATCTTATGGTTTATATCAACACCTTCACAGATGCAACTTTCAAGATTTTTTAAATCTTGGACATGAAGAACTAAGTGGTTTTTATTTGTGTTTTTACCAAAGTTAAAAGTGTCGTGTGAGAACTGAACATCTATTCTCTGTCTTTCTGTCTTTGCAGTCTAAGTAGATGTTTATTTATATAGTGACTCTCAAGAAAAAAATCACAAAAGGCCTAATAATGAAAGACAAAGTAACAACAAAAAACAAAGGCACCACAGGATGAAGCTTAGTGATTGTCTTAGACAATGTAGTCAGGAGGAACACAAGCCGGATGGGATGTGCCACCGGCAGATCACCAAACAGGCCGATATACATGAGTCCTATCAGTGGCTGGAGAGGGCAGGACTGAAGGACAG
The DNA here is from genome assembly GCA_037177335.1 of Kiunga ballochi. Classification (NCBI taxonomy): domain Eukaryota; kingdom Metazoa; phylum Chordata; class Actinopteri; order Atheriniformes; family Pseudomugilidae; genus Kiunga; species Kiunga ballochi. The sequence continues at coordinate 7,365,789 of JBAMIG010000024.1, read as the reverse complement.
TACAGAGGCACTAACAATGGCAACACAGGAGCAAGTCCTGAGCACCAGAGCGGTTCTTTGAAGAGCTTCTCTTATAAATACAAATTCAAGAAACAATTGAGAATCTTTCATCCATCAAACCATTTTCATTATTCCCTGAACGGGGATGCGGGGCTGTGTGGAGCCTATCCCAGCTGTCAGCGGGCAAGAGGTGGGGTACACCATGGACAGGTCATCAAATTAGAAACATTTAAAAAACATTTTTTTTTGCATTTTAGTAAATTTTCCAACTTTTGTGATTTATACAGACAAGATTAAGCCAATTGTTTGGTTATGTGTGTCTGCAAAAGTGGTTGATATTGTGTCCATGTGCAGTACAAGTAGCAGCTGTAGCCACAGGAACAGCAGATATTACTTTGAGGATAACTGTTTTTATACCTCAAGCCTGGCTTTTAATTAACCAGGATGGAGCATTAAACTTACTCACTATTGAATTGCATATGTATAATAATTACGAGTAAAGAAAATTTCACTTACCCATAACGCCATCACTATGGAGCCAGTAAAGCAAGTAGTGTTAAAATTTCAGTCACTTTTACGGGTTTAACTTTTCACACCCTGCGGATTCATCCAACCTTTCTATAATTCATGGTGGTCTTCTACCCACCCCATGAGGAAACCAAGTATTCTGGTGTTAAACTCCACATGTAAACAGTATTGCTTAAATACATTTATACGTTGAAACCAAAGACATCTCAGTGAAAATACAGTTTATTTTAAGAGATGTTAAAAATGGAAAGTGACCTACATACTGCTGGAACCAGTTTATCACTTCAGCAAGATTCCAGCACGTTAAATAGTTTATTTTCTTTGAACACTTTTCCAAATCAAAATAACACAATTTTCTTCTTCTGTGTTGCATTAAAAGTAGCAGAGAAATTGCTACTAATTTCAGTGACAGAAGCAGTTACAGAAGTCTCGTCTTTTTTGTATTTTTATTAAAACATTTGACCAATTTAACACAACCTGGAACATAATAAGCAATATGGAGGCATCAAATCAATGTCTGTAGATTGCTTATAGTGTCCACTGTATAAATTTTGTATTCAGTCTAACACATACTGTATCAGCTTAATGGTCCAAGTAAAGTTTCATAGAGGAAAACAGTGGAGACCATACACTTGTGATGTAACTGAGTTGTCAGACAGCACCCATTTTGGGAAACATGATAGGCTGATACACCAGATGCAGATACCTCATTTGGGAATTGACAATAATATGAGCAAAAGAAAAGAACCTGGGACAGGGCTGTAAGGCAAAAAACCCAAGGCCTCTTGGGCCAACTGAATTATGATCCCTTCACTCATCTCTCATGTGATTGGATCCCTCTTGTAATTCTTTTTGTTTAGATCTTAACTGTACAAACATAAACATCTGCCAAAGTAGTGCTGCCATGGTGGCTCATTGTCTCACAGGGTTGCTGTTAGCAATCACAGTTCTCTTTGTATTGATCCGACTCTCTGGGTTTATAAATCCTGTGGATAAGTATTCACTGTGATTTATTGAGAATTCAAACCTAATTCAATTTACCACTCACCATTATGTAGACATTTCTTAATAAATGTCTACATCAGCTTTTCATAACACAATGAAACAGATATGCTTTATAAATTGTTCAGTTTTCAGAATTCCTTGTTGGTCAGAAATGCATGACTACATTAAACTGACTGCATTAAAACCATAATGAAAAGAAGAATGAATACATCAATTATGCAGGTAATTGTTATTGATGAATCAGAATTTCTCTGTAATGTCAGTTGATTTGTGTCAGTATGTAGAAACAAATAATCCTGAGTGAAATTTAATTATAGCTTAAAGTGCCTGTAGCAGATGCACAGACCAAAATAATTCATCTGAGTTTACAGTTGGGACTCGGCTGGTGCCTCTTTCAGCCATAAGTTCTTACAGACAGGGCAATAATAACATGATCGCGGAGCATCTTTGCTGTAGTTTGAACGACATCTTCTCGGTTTGACAATAAAGTCTTGCTGTATCTACAGACATTTGTTCAAAACTATAGTAGACTGATGATAAAATCTCCTTTTTCTTCCTTCCACTGCGATCAGACAGCTGTGAGACAGCATCTTTATCAAGGTTCAGCATGCAATTTACCCACAGCTTGAACCTTTTTACTGTAAAAGCTCCACTTCAACCACTCCTGCCACTATTTTCTTTCTAAAACGTTGTTTTAGAAACTATGTGATGAATTTGTTAAACTCATCAGTTTCTTCAGATACACGATCGATGTGTGGGGAGCAATTTACAGAACAAGAGGCAGCTGTCGTTGTCCGTGACTTCAGAACCGAGTCTCAGAGCTGCCTCTCTTCAGTGTGCTGCTATTAAACTCATCATGTTCAAAACTCAGATTATTGTGTGACCTGGATATCATCAGCAGCTTCTCACGTTTACTGTAGTCTCGCCGCACTGTGACGGACGGCAACGCATTCAGGAGCCACTCTCCTTGATCTTCCCTGTCCTCGAGCCGCATGTAGCCTTTACTGCTGCCCCGGTTGCCGCTATGACTGCGGCTGCTGTTGCTGCGGTCCAGTCGAGGCCAGCTGGGGTGCTTCCGCTGCTCCTGGTGGACGCTAAGCATGCTGGGCCCGCGTTCCAGATCCAGAGATTTGGAGTGACTGTTGAGCATGTGCAGAGAGGAATTGGAGCCAAAGTCACTCCTAGCTGCTCCCGGGGAAAGCCAACAGCCTGAGGTAGAGGAGGGAGCAGGGGAGAGGGTGGATGAAGAGAAAGAGGAGCAGCGGGAGGAAGAGGAGGCAGAATTGCTCCGATGTAATCCCGGTGGTTTGGAGGCCTTGGCAACTGATGCTACAGGCACCACCAGAGACTCCATGGAGCTCAAGGGCTTTGATCTCTCTCTATCTCTTCTGTCTCCTCCTCTGTCCTCTTCAGTGATCGCCTCCATCTCCGGTTCATCAATTACACAATTGTTGAGTTTTATCACAGGGAGAGTAAATGCAGAGATAGAGGAGGAGACAATAGAGCCTGCATGGTGTCCTCCTTTTTCTCCTTCTCCATCCACTGACCACTGGTGGCGCATTGAATCCGAGCGAGCCAGCCCAAGCCCGGGACCACAAAATGAACGATCCTTATAGAACGGCGCCAGCAGCCCAGCAAAGTTACAATCCAACTTTGCATGCTCTCTATGTCCCTGAAACTCATCATCCCCAAGAAGTACCTCCTCCTCTTCTGTAGATCCTACTCCACTTCCAGCACGAGAAGAGAAAGCCAAGAGGGAGTTGTTCGCTAACCGTGCTGCAGCATCTGCCCCGAAAGCTCGAAGATCACCTGCTTCCCTTCCACAGGTGCTGTTGCGGTGATGTTGTTCTTTCTCTTCTTTCTGCCTGAGGCGATGGATGTCGATGACCGTAGAGTACATGTCTCGCATATGAATTATCTAACACAGAGAAAAGTTAGGTCAGTAGTAGCAGCTGTAATATTCAGGAATTGTCGGCATCAGTTTGTCACATTAAAAGAGAAATATATCATGCAAAATCCCTGTTTTTAAGCCTTTAAATACATGTTTTGTGTAATTTTAAGTGTTAAAGGATGCAAAAAATGTTAATTTATTCCCTCCTGCTACTGTGCATATATCTTTATATTATTTTTGGTCATATTTTTCAGTCTGTTGAATTTTCTCTATTTCCAAGGACATGTTTTTTTAATCTGTTACGTCACAGTATTTGCTGTGGGTCTGCCAAATAAGGTTGTTGACTTCCAGGTAATCAAATTGGTGAATCAGTTACGTTGACATTTATAGTAAACTTTCCAATAAAATGTTTTTTCTGCCAGGAGATTAGCGTATTGCTGCTATCAAGCTACAAACATGGCGGAACAGGGTAGAGTTGAACTTCCTGTGAATTGGAGGGGCGGAGCTTAACATGAATTTAGACCAAAGCATTGCGGTTCTATTTTGCAGAGACAATATATTAATGATTTTCATGTTAAAAGGAAGGATTTAAAAGCATCATATATCTCCTTTAATATAAACCAGAGAGAAGAATAGTACCTAATGTCGCCCCTTTTTAACACAATATATTTAAAGCAAATATACAGAAAGTAGGGGAGCTTGGGGAACTGAAAATCAGCTGGTTTCATCTATGAGGTAGGAAACAGTTTACTTCTGGGTAACATAAAATGTTTAAAGACAGGGTTATAATCTAAGGAGACAATAAAAAAAACCTTGCATAACACACACGATGATTGTGTAAATCATTTCATGATGTGAATGTATCGAATGGATTGAGGGAACAGTTAAAGCCAAATGTAAAAGTAAATATGTTTTATAGGCTCAAATCAACCACTGGGTGGTAATTGCAGATTGTATTAATCTAGTAATCCAGACAATATGGTGTGTTGGTGGCATCTTGTATGATCAGAGTTATGAACAAAACATGTCAAACTGCTAATGTAGTTTGTTATGTAACTGTTTAAAAGAGATTTAAAAGAGTTTCTTCACCTCTACCTAATCTGCTTGTTTTAGGTTTTGTTAGAAAAAAAAGATAACATATAATTCTGTAGTTTCGGAAACTCCATCTTGGACCCCTGTGGTCTTAAAATAGACGTAAGGTCTGCCAGGATGGAGCAGGGAGTAGTGTTTAAATTCAATAAAGAAGAAAAAGAATAGACAATGTGAAGAAAAAATGTGATCAAGACAAGATTGTGGAGATGGTTGTAGAGGCATGATTGGAAATGCTGCATATGAATGAATGCTGTGTGCATGCCTTTCTCTTTGCAACCACCCTAAGGGAATATGAGACAGGGAAGGAATCATGTTTGGACATATTCCTTTAGAAACTTTTCCTCAAAAAGATTTCTGGTAATTATTCAAAATTTTCACCAATTTCCCTTATTCTAGCTATTCCTTGATGCATGCACGCGTATGGATCAAATTATTTCAACCTTTGTTTCTCTGTCTCTGTTCTCATGAAGTATTGCATTGGCACAGATGAAGATAAAAATCCCAATCCCCATGGTGAAGGGCCCAAGCATCTTCATCCTCTCAGAGTGAAGATGCTGTTCAAGGAAGCGCATCAGGCTGCCCCCAGTCTGCTCTGAAGTCATCCCTAAAATGATAAATCAAGAAGATTATAGGTCAGAGGGGTGAAGAACACTTTTATCCTCATCCTGCTTTACTTTTACCTTGCACATCATGACTTGTTTTGGACACGTTGTTCTCCGCTTTGACTCCAACGCCCCCACCAGTTGGTCTGGTTTTACCGTGCGGCCAGTAACCAAGTGTTGCCATACCGATCCCTATAGCCAGGATTATTAACCCAAGGAAAAGGAAAAACCCGGAGGCCGAATAAAGGCGGAGTCTGCCACGCACCACCACAACATCACTGTGCCGCTTACGCTTTCTACTTAAAAACAATGACAAAAAAAGGGGAAAAAACGATTTTGGAGAATTAATTAATTGTAAATGATGATGTAAGACCAGTTCAGTAACCCGGAAGACTGTAATACTGAGCACAAAGTACATTCTTTGCAAACAGTTAAAGTAGCACTGCCTGATAATCACACGTTCATATCACAACTTTTGTTAAATGATGAAAAACTTGATTTTAAAGCTATTACATTACATTGTTTTTTATTTTCTGAAATTACCTGGGGGCAACATCATCAGTCGGGTTTCCCAAGCCTGCTGATATATGTTGACTGGGACGTTGCTGGGAGCGGGCAGAGTCTTGGCGCTTTAGTTTGGCCAAGCCTGTGAGCACACCTGCTGCTGCAGTCATATTTCACCTGAGCAGACACATTAGTAAGTAAAGAGTTTGGTGCAATTTTCACATTATATTACAAATATAAGACATTTGGTTTGTATACTTTGTTAACATCACCACATTTTTATAAATTAAATAATAGGACTGTTATCAAGTGGAGAACCAAAAAAAATGGCGGGTTAAACACATTAGTAATAAAATGTTAAAAAAAAAAAAAAAACCTTGCAACATAATCAATGTTTAATGTTTGGAATATGTCACATTTTAACACTGCTCTTTTCCCAGAGCAGCGGCTGAACAACAAAGAATGATTTGAGGCTTAGAAAGAAAACTACAGATTTAAGTCATAATTTTCAGGATTGTAAAGTCGATTTTGTGTTTTCTGGAATAGATCACCATGGCAACTAAACTAAAATCTAAGCTTTTCCACAGCAACTGTACAATAAAAGGGATAAAAATCTGTAATACATTTGCTGGATATTTAACAGGCTCATTATCAGAGCAATGACTAACCAAAGCAGCCATTAGTCCGAAAATGCACTCTTAGTTGGGGGAAATAAAATTACATACAATGAAATTACAATAAAATACAATTTTACTAATCGATAGGTAATTGCTACAAATATGTTTACCAGATGAGTGAATGTTTCATCATATAAAACAACACAAGCCAAATAAATAAACCATCATAATTTCCAATGGAGCTCTATTTAAAATAATACTATCCCTATTTCTTCTGGGTAGTTTTTAGATGATCAGAGTAGTATTATTACTCATAAGTATTACACAAAAGCACAAAAAGTATTCCACAATGTCCACAAAATTTATTCTTTGGCTACTATGAAAATACAAATAACACTTTTATGTTCCCTAAAAGAAGCAAAAGAAGGCAATGATAAACATTACCATGAGGGAGGCAGTTTTTGTTTAAGAATATCCCATTAAAAAGAAAACAATGGATAAATTGGTAGAGGCGCAAAAAAATCCAATAAAAAAAATCCTAAAACCTGTTGCGATATATGACTAGGAGAGCAGCACATCTGCTTTTAGGCAGAGCTCCAGTCTCTTATTTACTCTACATTATGAGGTGTAAAACACTTAATATTCAGAGTACAGCATATCTTACATTATTGCAGCCTGAACTGCTTTCAAGGACCATGCAGTTGTTCAGGTTGTCTGATCTAAATGCATATCAGTGTGTGAGTGGAAAAAATATTTTTATTGTCTAGAATATTTTGATAGAGTAAAATTTACCATTGATAATAATTAAATAAAAAATAAAATAGAAATGTAACAGAGATGTAAGCAGGCAAAACAATTCACGTCCAATATAATATTTTCCTTTCATATCCTCAAGCAATATTATGCAACAACTTATTTGCTGTGTCAGCCTTTAGGAGAGCATCTGTCTGTAGGAGTATTTGTGTTTGTTTGAATAGTGTACACAGTTATACATTCACTCTTCTGTGATATTTGTTTACTCTGTTCTTCCTTTATGTATGACCGAAACAGCCCAGACAATGAAAAGCAGGATGATCACAAAGAGAGCTCAAAATCTATACAGTATTTACTGCACTGGCATTTTTATTTGGTGCTCACCGTCTTCATATTTTAATACAGTGGTGAAGACGCATCACAATATTCAAATGAGTCATCTCTATGCTCACCAGATGCCCAGATGTCTATTAATAGGTTTTAGAGGAAGAGGGCTTTAAACAATCAGAGGCTTATTTCAAGAGCCTTCATTTGGGTTTAAATGCTTGTTAATCTGGGTTGATGTGAACATTAGCATTGTACCGTTGAAGAGTAAGAAGATTAAACCATGATGCTGACTTTGAATGGAAATATCAAGTATTTTTCAATAGATTTTGGCCAAATATTAGATGTTGTTGCTACAAAGTCATTACTAGTAGCTATTACCATTACCAATAGCTCAGCAGCAAGAGGTTGATAAAAAAGGAAACAAGTAAATATTAATATTGACAAATAAGTAGCCCATATGTGGAATACTTTTATAGCCACAAATTCTTACTCTTTACCATATTCAGTGTGAAAAATGTAAGATTTCAAACCTTTTGAAAATTACCAGGTCAACAAAATGTACACAAATAAAGATTTGCCTGTTTGAGCATGCTAACAAGCTAGCACCAGTGAAGGATGGTGTTTGTTTTGACACAGAGGTCAGAAGTTGTATCTTTGAATTCGCAGCCATCTTTGATTGATGAAAATGAAACTAGCAACTCTTTTTGACTCAGATATCTGACTCCAAAGAGCATTTCTGACTGGGAATTTTTGGAAAATTTGATTTCCTAGTACAAATCAAACGCACCATTACTGTAATAACAAGTTGGAGAATTAGCCTCGATAAAAGGTTTTTTTCTGTTCAGTCTATCGTTTTACCTCTTGGCAACTACATTGATAGTATAAACATATAATATATAAAATTCTAAAAGAATGGTTCTGAAAAATTACTGTCAGAAGGCAAAAGAGCAGCTGGGACTTGCTTTAAGTCTGACGTATACTTCTCCTTTTGTAGCCATTATCAACAGGTCATGTTAATTGGACTACAAGCTTGAGGGCCTGGAGGCCAGCTGGAGATATTGCTTCCAGTGTGATTAAATGCAACCTTATGCCTATGTTTTAACAATGTCTTTAGATATCAGAAACAAACCTCAGCTGTGGGATGTCCGTGAATTAAACTAAGTGGAGTTATGAAGCAAAAGAACAAATGCTCAGGGTACTGAGTTGTTTTCCTGTTCGCTCCTGAAGAATAACTATGACTCCTCTAAAGATAGACCTACGTTCAACAAATGAAATGTGTAAAGGCTGTGACACATCAATGGATGACAAGCGAAGGATGACATTTCCATCCTCTTGGGGAAAAAACCCGTAGCCTTAAAGCCACCATGAAGATGTCATCGAACTACTAAAAATTTTTGTCTGTTTTTTTTTAACAATAAAAAAGCCAGTTTTTATCATTAATATCACAATGCAGTGTATACTGTAGTAAAGATTTATAGTATCCAACAAGGATCTCAGTTGGATATAAATATTTTAATGTGCAATAAATAAGGGCCAGGCGTGTAGCCTGGGAATCATGATTTTTCTGAGTTGTTAGTTTAAAAAATAAATCCTTCACAAATTTCCTGTTTAATTTTTTTTAAGATTATATTGTAACTATAATTTAATATTCAGTTTTTTCCTTAAAATCTAGACCTTTTTTACCTCATCAAACCTTTTTTAGACCCGACCCTACAAAGAAAAAAACAAAGAAAAGCGGCATAATTTATTGTTAAAAGTCTGTTTAAAGCTCATTTACTAAACCAAACAACCATCCAGAGTAAATGAATATAATGTGTTGAATCAGCTGTGATGGACTGGCGTCCCGTCCAGGGTGTACCCCGCCTCTCGCCCATTGACTGCTGGGATAGGCTTCAGCCCCCCCGCGACCCCGTTAGGGACAGAGCGGTAGATAATGGATGGATGGATGGTGTTGAATCAGCTGAAAAATGTTTTGCTGAATAACAACAGTGCAAACATTATCAAAGGCAGAAAACAAAAGGATGTCAGTTGTTTGTTGTTCTTGCCCTTTGCTCAATTCAGTATTCCTAAGTGAACGTTTGAAACAGAAATAAACGTATGATAATGTTATTACATGTAAACAAGAACATAATATTCAGCAGAAATAAAGAGTCTAAGTGGTAATAAATTTTTAAGCCATTCTGGATTAAATAACTTTTATAATACTTCTGCTAATAATAATAATGCTGTTTTATTTTTTCTTTCCTTTTTGCTTCTTGATGTCGTATTCAGTTTCCACAAAATAAGACCATAAGTATTCCCCCTCGCCGTGCCTCCATCCTCATTCTAAGTCTGTGAGCTAATGCATTCTAGTTGTGACCCTGCATATTTTTTCATTCTCATGCTTCCTTTTTCTCCACTCCTCATCTCATTTCTTGTTTATGTCACTCCGCCCATCTTTTCCAATCGTGTTTCTATTTTTAGTCTATCTCTAATTTTAATTTAATCTTATTTGGTCAGTTTCCTGTTTTCCATCTGTCTTCCTTTTCTCCCCATACTTAATAATAATAATGCATTTTATTTATAAGCGCCTTTCAAAACACCCAAGGACACTGTACAAGATTAAAATTAGAAAAAAAAACAACAACAACAACAATGTATAAATATAGTAAAACTTGATATGACAGATGTGTGATTGGTTACAACAGGTAACCTTAGAAATAAAACCAAAAAACGAAAATTTAGAATAAAAATTGTTTAAATGTTTTTTTATATTCAATGTAACTCTGATTCATACAAGAACAGATATCCTCTCCTTCTACTTCCTTTTCTCCTCAGATTCTTTTGTATTTTTTTTAACCCTGTCAATCATTTCGCTGTTAATAAGAACACGTTTTATTACAGATGGTGAGTCACACAGGGATAAACACAACGAGACACTTTTCTCAGGTTTGCTGAGCTCCTGCTTGCTCTGGCTTAATTCTTTCTTTTCACTCCTTTTGATATCCCCATAAGAGCAATAGGAGGGATTTCCTCTGTTTAATGAAAGAGGAGAAAGGGATGGATGTCAGCTGAGGAGAAAAGAAAAGAGTTGGGGATAACAGATGGACGACATGAAGAATATGTGATCATAAGACTGGAAACAAATAGGGAATATATTAACACTTACATAATCGCAACTATACCAAGGTGCAAGACTTAATAATGACAGTAAAGTCACATCCTGCATAAAAAGCTGCTCCTAGACAATGATTGACAGAACAGGGAAAGGCCTTATGATAAAGGAGAGGAGAATGCAATGCTTTTCCTGGCAGTGATGAAAGGCGAGTATGGGGAGACAACACTACTGCATCTGTACTGTACTGTTAATAAGTCTGGAGCGTGAAACAAGTGGAGCTGAGAGAAAAAAAATCCTATCATAACAGACACAAAAGCAGCCTAATGAGAAACCTCTTCAGCTCTGACACAACGAGGCTTTCTCCTGAGGACAGCGTGAGATGCCAGAATAAAATGACAAATTAATATTCAGTAAACGAGCTCAGCATCTAACAGGCTCATCATGCTGCATCTAAGCCTCATTTGTGCATGTGTGATAAACACATGGAGATCCACTGTGTTAGTCTTAAAAAGGTGGATGTAGGTCCAAATATACTGTAGGGGTTTTTAAAATACAGTTGACTTTTTTTTTTAAACAATTACTGTCAAGTTTTTTTTTTCCTTCTTTTTTTTTTAACACTGAAGGCTATGCTGTTTAAGTGTACTTTGGGCTCTTTCAAGACTTCTTATGAGGAGTTTCCATGGCAATGGAAGAGTTGTTTACCAGAGCCATCCACAGATAAAGCTTCACAAAATCAAGATAATCAGCAAAATAATGCACCAAATCTCAAAGGTGTTGACGAGGAAGCAGTGGTTGCAAGGCAGAAGAAAGACAGAGAGAAACATGGTGGAAATTCAAACCATTTCAACCTTTCTGATCTGAAATGTGAGATTGCTCGCTAACAAAATGCACAAGCTTCAGGTGCTTTGAAGGTCTCCCAAAGAATGCATGGGATGCAGTATTAGGTGCATCACTAAGACATGCATGAGCATATCTCGGACTCTATGTCTGTACACTGATTTTGACTGTGCATGCAGACTACAATAAGAGAAATCACCAGAACGGTAAACTGAGGCACAACCATGTCACTGGACATGTCACTGTCAGTGGGAAGATCAAATAGGGAACATCAAACTGTTAGTTGTGAGCTTGTATCCATAATATTTACCCAGAGAGAATTTTATTATTTATCATAATGGTACTGGTGCAGATCATCATCTTTACTAGCTACAAACCCAGTATCCGAATGCTTCAGCTACTCCACAGAAACTAATGTTATTTTATTGTTAAAAATGCATTCAGCTCCTCTGCCTCGCTTGGCAGAGGACATTAATGTCGTGTCTGGGTATGTGATATATATCACCTTCTGTGTGAACAACAAGGTCCCAGGTGCTTCAATAATAAGCCCTGGGTCATTAGTGACCTGAAAAAGTTGTTAAACATTTAAAGCCTTTAGGGGTGGAGATGAAGGGAAAGTAAAAAAATCAGCTCCAGCTGAACAAAGAAATGTTTGGGCTGGGGGAGCAGACTGATGTAACTCTGGACAGAATTGACAAGTTAAGCCTCCCCCTAACCCTCACCTAAACTAATCACCTTGACATCTCACATCATGAAAGTCTTTTAGAGATTGTTTATAAGTCACCTAAATAAGCAAGTGAACACTCATTACAGTTTGCTCATGGTAATGGTTTAGGGCTGAAGACGTCACCATCTACCTGCTTCAGAGTTCCAATCAGGCTGCATTTTATAGATTATTTTCAGATTTTTTAAGTGCCCATAATATAATTAACCATGCTTTAGCATGGGAGGAGCTTCGTTACTTTAATAAATTCCTAATTAATACCAAATACCTGGATTTATTACTACTGTACCAAAAAAACAGACTACAGTTTGTGAGGCTGAAAGGTTGTGAATCTGTGATGCTGGTCAGCATCACCAGGCTGGCACTGTACTCCTGTCATATGCAGAAACACTGATGACTCTGCAGTTGTGGGATAATGGACAAAAAGATGAGTACAGAGTCAGTTTGTGTGATGGTGTAGTAACAATTACCTCATCTTGACCCCAAACCAATCAAAAGAGAGGGCGGATCATTTCAGGAAACACAAAACACTGTTAAAATCCATGGAGAAATGGTGAAGGCAGTGAAGGAATACAAGTCACTAGGAGTTCGGCTAGACGACACACTGGACTGGAAATGCAACACAGAAGCATCTACAAGAAGTAATAGAGCAGTTTCCACTCCTTCAGAAAGCTGAGATCATTGTGTGTCTGCACCACGATGTTGCTGGAGCAACAACATCAGAGCCGGAGGCTTAAAGAGACTAATCAATTGATCAAGAAAACTGGGTCTGTGGTGGGAATAACTCTGGGGTTGCTAGAGCTGATTGTCCACTAAAAAAAGCTGCTGAAAATAATGGATGATTCTTTACATTTATGACACAGTACAGTGAAGAAACAACTGTGAGTTTAGTATGAGGTTTCATCATGTCCAATGCAAAACAAAATAGTGTTTTAGTCTGGGAAATCCTTATACAGACCTTTACTTTCTATTGGAAAGAATGCATAAATAATGTAAAATCTACCTCTTCATGTACCATGATGTATAATGAATTAACAGCCATGTGATGATCTCAGTAGTGACTAAAATACTTTTGTTTTAAGTCATTGCAGGATTGCTGTACGAGAAGGAAACCATTAGGGCAATTCCATGTCCTTCATTTGTTCAGGAAGATGTTTATGTTCAACATATTTCCACTTCAACACAATTTTCCCTCACAAAATTGCAACCCAGTTTAAATTTAATTGAATGCATTTTATCTTGAAGGAGGGACTTAAATTTTGTGACAAGTTCCCTCATCTATAAGAGACCTTGTACATGAGGTACCGTCCCTATAGCAACTACATGTGATGCTGCTAGGTGATATGTTTCTATAGCAACAACCAGTTGTGTGCATAGGAATGACAGGTAAGTCGATACACAAGCTTTCACCATGTACCACTTTTAATTTTTTTTAACCCTTCCTGCATATGTGCTGAATTTATTTCAGTCCACAAGTTTCAAAGAGATGTTATTGAAAAGGGAGGAAAAGTGAGGTCAACAAGGGAAGCATATTGAAACTGACAAGTGGGATGGCACAGGGAGGAGGTGAACATGCTGGACAGACCTGCACTCAGGTTGCTGATTGCATCTTGCCTCTTTGATTTGTGCTGAAGCTCTACAGCTTTGTGACGTCTAACGTTACACACAGGCTGAGAAGAGCTGCGAGACGGGAAGAAAGAAGTGAGCAAAGCAGGTGGGTTAGTGTGAGATACTAATAAATAAGTTAGGGGGAAAAGAAAAGACGTGAGACCAGAGGGAGAATGCCTAGAGGGAGACGACAGGAAGACAAAGACTGTACAGAACATGCTTTGATCTACATGACAAACTCTAGAGACGTTTCAGACGCTTGAAGCAAGCTTGAAAAAGTTAAGCTCTTATGGCTCAGGTGGCATAAGAAAGCCAGATATGGCTGATGTGATGAGTGAGGGACAAAATGAAGAGATTCAGTCCTGTATCCTGTTGTTTGTATCTACATGTTTCTGTCAAGCAGAAGTTAACTGAGAGCAATAAAAAGCATCATGTCGGGTTTTTTTTTTTACCTGAACTGGGTTAAATTGAGCGCCAGACACCCACTCCCCTCGCTGTTGCTTAAGCTAAAGTAAACATTCTTACTACAACCCAGCAAGACTCCCTCAAAACAATACTAATAAATAATCACTCCTCAGGGGGTGTTTCATGTCTTCTGTGTGTATTCGGACTAAATTAAGGGTGCTAAGAATAGCATAAGGTGTTCTAAGTTTAGCTTCCATAACACATGTACAGCCTTTTTGTTTGTTTTTTTCTTTTTGTTTTGTCCTCTCCTTTGTACAGGTTTATCAGTCAAACATTGTAATATTAGGATCAAGCTTGATTTTGATTTGGTGTACAACTACACAGTACAATCCTACAACTCATCTCTTGTCTTTAAGCAGCCTATGCTCTACTTTGTAAAAGTGTTGATCCACTCCTCGTGTACGTATTCATGACACGTTTTTACAAGAAAATTGAAAATCTGGACAGAGATAAATTGAAATGTACAAATAAAATGGAAACATTGTAAACGAGGCACAAAAGGTTCACACAATGTGCTTGAGAAAAACACTTTCAGACAAGCGTTCATGTAATTTCTTTAACTAGTCTTGTGGAGAACCTTCAAAGCTTCCTTTTTATGTATATTTACTTCTGTTCTCTGATTGTCTCACACTCCTTTCCTGATTGTATGCCCTTAGTTTTAAGAATTTTTAATCTCTCAATAGAACCTGTTGTCACTGGTTTTCAGTCCAGTTTGTGTCATTTAGCATAACTAAAACCGTTTCTTCTTTTTTCCTCTTCCTTTAAAATGACAGCCATTCTTATAACCGAGGAGTTTCAGGGAACAATAAATGGATCAACTCAAGGTCTGGGTGCATATCTCGACCTCATCTAAGGATTTTTAATGGATTTATTTTGTTTATTTCTTAAACACAATATTTCCTGGTACTGTACATATGATCACCTGCCAATTTCTTCTTCTGCATTGGGATGCACATTTGAGACACTGCACACACTGCTGTTACATGCCAACCTTAGATCTTTCAGGGTCACATCATTGGTGCTGAAATACTGTTTTGTGTCCTTCAATGTGTGTAATTGAATTGTTTTCCAAGATGCATCTAAATGGGAGCAAAATAGATGATTGTGCGATGACCTGCTGGTAAGAAAATTTGTAAAAAATACTACTTCAATGTCTGCAATACATGTGGACACAATACTGCTACACAACATAAGTGTCTTTGTATGTTTTTAAAGGTCATATATATATATATAAAAAAGATCTTAAGGATGGCAGGGGAAATATTCTGCAGACCTCCTTAATGTCAGATTTTTTAGAAGGACAATATGATGTGATGCGTGTCTCACATTTGCACAACCCAGTAACATACAACAGTATAAACTATACTTGTGTAAAACAGAGTAGTGTAGTGTTTTAATAATACAGTGCAGCACTTAAACCATTAATAGTTAGATCCTTTAAGGCCGATTTTCCTGCTCTACCAGAAATTAAATGTGACAGAGAAAGTGGAAACCTAAGATGAGATCGTACACGACATAGTATGTGACATGGATTTCTCATGATGTGTCCCGCAGCAGCATCAAATCTATTTCTCACAGCCAGATATTTCACAAAGTCACATTGCTTTTTCCTGAGGTGGTTTTCCAGACAGAGCACGAAGACTTACTGTTATTCTTTTTATTTAATCACTTTGTTTTTAATGTATTGTAGAATATATCCTTCTCTTTCCAGTTGGATTTTGGTCTATCTCCATTAAATACACAGTTATTAAGTGCATCTTCTCATCTGCCACTATTAAACTTGAAGGGCTACTCGTTCATTTAGATCTATGTACCATCCTATCTCACTTTATCTAGCTATTTTTGCAAGCTAGCAATCAAAAGGATGGACCAGATAAGCATGTATGGAAACAGCTGGAATTGCTACTGGTAAGCTTGTAGATGAAGAACAATCCAAGATATTTTGTTGCACTTAATTTAATATTTTAGTGAAGTCAGTGATTAAGGCATGGATTCTGCAGATGAAAATTGGTTTCAACTCTTATTTTATTTACGTCAAAGAAAGAGAATAACAGATAAGCGTGTCAGAGAAAATAATAGCGCAAGCAGAGAAAATGCAAAACGAGTGTTTGAGCTTCACTCCTACAGACTCACGGTCATGGGTGAGTCATCTGTCGGGAGAATATGTCAGTCTGTGTTGTCACACTGACCTTTTGACAGCACATTTCCTGATGCAGCCCCTCGAGTGTCCAAACTGGCACCCTCTTCACCCTTTAGTTTAGGTTTTTTTTCCCCATCTCATTACACTGATGATACATAGTGTTTATCTTAAAGGTCTCCTATCTTTCACACTTAATCAGTGCCACTGCCTCCAGCTCTACTCAGTTAAATTTTCTATAAATTGAATCATCAGGTGCTCGTGCCAGGCATGCGTGTGTGTGGACTAGATAGAGAACCCCTGTTGATTCCAGTGAAATGACTCGTCTGTCAGTCAGTCAGTCAGTCATCCAAAAAGTTGTACAACAGTTGTACTCCAGGCACTTTTACAAACCTCCATCCTCGTAACTTCACCAGCATGTAGATACAGTAAGATGATTTTTGCACATTTGTACTTATTTAGCTCAGAATCTCCGTGAAAGTCTCCTGCTCTAATCATCTCCTTCTGGGTCTGTGGAGTGACAGCAGAGAGGAATTGCTGAGCAACCAGAGAGGTATTTAACAGGATTATCTAGCTAGCATGATGTCTATGAAGTAGGATTAACTGTCTTGTCACTTGACTTCCTAATGATTCTCAAATTAAAGCGATCCAGCTTTCCATAAAGTGTTTGGCAGCTCAAGATTTCGTACTATGAGCTATTTGGCTCAGTGAGTTATTCCTATTCTTTAAACAGCTCCCAAGGTGAGAGTTACTCTTGATTCAGCATCATATCACTCACGCTGCACAATAAAACCAATGATAAAGCATCTGTCGTTAAAATGCCCCACTACTCGGAAGTCTTTTACTACATACCTTTGAATGTTTTACGTTGTCTGCACAGCTGTGCAATGAAGATGCATATTGGATGTTTATTCATATACTTAAATATATAAGATTAATTGTAAGATTGTAAGATTTTCTTTTAGAATTGTATTTAGATAATAATATTGTCCTGGTTTGTTCTAAAACACACAAGATTTTAGGAATTTTACCTTTTATGCACAGCTGCTCTCACATCCACTAGAGGTTGCATATTCTTCCAACACAAATACAGATCATGTTTGCATGCATAAAGAAAGGATCTGTGCAATGTTTTGGTAAAAAGAGAGCAGTAGGATGAAGAGTTTTAGACCCGCTACATGGATGGTCTGCATCTTCCTTTTTAAAAGCATGCACTGAAAATAGCTCACTACACAGGCTGAGAGCATGTAAGATTTCACTTGAATCTACTTACAACCTGCACCATAGCTCTAACTTGAGACCCTCTGAAAAAACAAAACAAAAAAACAAACAAAAGAAGAAAAAAAACAGGGAGTTGTTGCAATTCAGAGGCACATCATTAGATGAGTGTAAACATCTTTTTTGGCACAGTTTCATTTTGTTTATATCTCCTTGTTATGCTGTGTTTCTGTAAAGCATAGCAGTGCAAAACAACGTCTCCTAAAGGAAAAATGTTTGCCTTACTTTTTCTGCATTCAGGATTTAAACAAATCTAATGAACATTTTTAAATACTGTACACACCAGTCATTGCTTCTCTGTTTTTTTTTCACAGCCGTTACAAAGTCTTTTTAGTAATCCCACCACCAGCTAATGAAGCCACCAGTTCCTAAATGCAGATCCTTAAAGCTGGATTTACTTGGGACAGGTTGGTTACCGCATCACTCCTAAGCATCTTCAGAGATCCGTAGACAAAAAAAAAAAAAAACATACTAGATCGGATTTTTCACAAAAAAAAACTCTCTTGTGATTGGTCAATTTGTGATTACGGGTTTCAGATTTTTGCCGCTTCTCGCTGGATTTGTGTGGTCAC
Organism: Kiunga ballochi; assembly: GCA_037177335.1. Lineage (NCBI taxonomy): Eukaryota > Metazoa > Chordata > Actinopteri > Atheriniformes > Pseudomugilidae > Kiunga > Kiunga ballochi. The sequence continues at coordinate 7,347,752 of JBAMIG010000024.1, read as the reverse complement.
TGCAGAAGCGAGACCACAACACAAGGATGTGTCGCTACCTGTTCCCTACACTCAGGAACACATTTTACCAACATCAGCCATGCCGTTCCTACCTTATGCAGATGCACTGCTGGTATAAATGAATCTTAAAACATATGTTTACTCTGCGATACTCAGACATATCCAATCTTTGTGTTGACCTTTGTCCATTACAATGGATCTAGGTGGGGAATCTTTGGATGATGAAGGTAAGTCCAGTATCCCTCCGCTCCTTCCTTCACCCCATGGATCCAGATATTCTCCTTCTCTCGACTCTTCAAATCCATCATTCTTGTTCCAACTTTTCTCTGAGCTTCACAAGCTCTAATGTGGCTTCTGTCAGATTCTGAGTATGCTCCTCTGTCCTTCTATCAAAAACTCTCTTATCTCCAGATCTGTCATGTTTTCCAAAGGTTGTTGCTCGGTCGCTTTGGCTTTCACTCTCTCATCTGTTGACTGAGCTAATATTTCACTTAGCTCTGCTGCTAGTTCCGTTCCTTCGCCTCTTTGCAAACTTATTTGTTATCTCACTCGGGGTAAAGATCCACTTTTTGAGAGATGAAACCCCTCTGAAACTCATAATGGATTCGCCTGATGGTTAAAATCCTTCAACAAATTTATGAAACCAAAAGAAACACTTTTTAGAAGAACTCTGTACATTTAAGTCACCCCAACATTAATTTTGTATTACATCATTACATCCACATGTTCTATTAGGATACCACCAGTTCTACATGACTTGACAGCCCTGACAGGATGGTTTAATCCTAATTCTCATCACACTACATCACAAGAAGTATGACTTGAGGACCTTTTGGTGGAAAACAAAATATTGGACAATAGTGTATCCAATGGAGTATAGACAGCAATGTGAGTATCCAAATATTGTCTTGAGTCTTGAGATAACTTCTTTCAGCAAACATTTTGCTGTTCTTCCCCATTTTATTTATTTTTTGGTTGGTAGAAAGAAAATCTCTTTGCATTCACATGAGTAAAGGACCTGGATGGGGATCGATGGGACTCATAAGACATGGGTACAATCGGCTCATTTTTAATAAGTTAAACCTACACGTTGTGTTCTTTGTCTGCTTTCTTCCACAACATTCTTGAAATTTAATGGGGTCCTAATGTGACCAAGGTCTACTCATTTTAGTAGAAACACTTTCTACAAAGCTCAACAGAGTAGTTTCTGTGTAAAGTTGCAAACAGAGAAGTGTGGCCAAAAACATAAACATTCCTGGTGCAGGTAATGAGTGAAAACAATATGGGGAAAATTATGTTGGATCTGCAGAAAAGTCTGACAGTAAAAATCCAATATTTCTATGCATCTTATCTCTGCTTGCACTGAAAAAGCAAGTTAGAACATCAGCCTCACTGTTTTCTAACTTGAGGAGACATCTGGAGTTGAAGCATCCATCAAGTTTGAGGATATCTGCAAGGCCTTGCCAATAAAAACAAAGGTCATTAGGAAACGAAGGGCAAGACCCTCTGCTAACAGCCCCTAAATTACCCAAATCACACTGCCTGCAGCCACTTGGTTAGTTACATGCTACTAAAGCTCAGTCTTCATTCTTAACAAGTGTGGCCAGAGCGGTCAGTCACCGATTGGGGCAGCTGATAGCTGAAAGACGAATCACTTGTCTCCCATAAACAAATAGAAAGCAGTAACAGGTTTAGGTTTTCTGGCCTAGAGCTTGTTACAGTTTAGAAACTTTGGCGCCTAAAGGGTTAACAGTAAGAAACAGACTGCTATGGGCTGCAACAATACCAAAATGCACTCAAAGAAGCTGGAAACGAAAAACATGAAGAGAACAGTCCTCCTTAATTTTCAGTCAAACAGATTTTAAATGAAATGTTTCATTGAGTTTTAGTCATGTTCAATGACACTGTAAATGTCACAATAGCACATTGGCAGTAACAGTTTCCCATCATGTGTTTTGGCACCCCTGCTCTGTTCAGCACTGGAGTGTGTGCGTGTAACTCTGAAATTCTTCCCAGGTTTCATATTAGTGTTGCTCTTCATACCTTAACAAGGGGTTGTTAAGTGTCTGAAGATCAACTTTTTGTCATGGTGACCATGAATGGTTCTCCTCAGTAATCCTATAAACTGATGTTATTTTTTGTTTGTTTATTTTGTTTTATTTTGTCAATAAACTACATTTTGAGAAACAAATGTGCTGTTTCTCACGTTGCTGATTATTGCTTGTGTTGTATTTAATTGTTTATTATAGTTGTGGTAATTCTGTGTTTATTTTAATTATTAGGATTTTATTTAGTCATCTTATAGTTCTATGGTATGGTTTTATGATGCTGATGCAACTAGGCACCAGTTGTGCTTAGGGCCACTGAATAGGAAGCATGCAAACTTGCATACATCCATAAGAGGAAGCAAGCTTGGTTCTGAAGTGATTAACTCAACCTTGGCACAAAAGCTGATTTAACTCCTAAAACCTTCAAAGTTAATAAATAATAAGGTTGCACTAAACTCATCCTGTCCAATATAATTACAGAATGACAAATGTGAATCCACCCAGTGAGTCTCCTGTGTTAAACTTGCTCATTATTAATATATTAAACAAAACATCTTTAAAAATTCAATGAAATTTAAACAAATAGGCCTATATATAAAAAAAAAGAAAGACAAAAAACACCATGTAGTTCTGTCAGCTTGAATTTTAGCCTCACGTTTTGGAGAGATTAAACACTCATGTCTTACCTTTACAAAAGCTGAGTTTTAGCTGCCACTGTGTCCATTAGAAATGCCGAGGGATTAGGATGTAACCTGGGGGGAAGTCAAAAGCCATATTCCACTTTGAATGCTACTTCCAGTGAGATGTCATACCGGAGAAAATTAAGCCGACAGTTCAGCCCCCGTACAGGGTCTGGAAGATGCAGGAAGCTCCTTCACTTTACCAGACGGTTTATCATTGCGATAGTTTGTTTGATTCAAACTGGGCGTCTCAAAATGTTAGTCTTTTTCTGTGTTTTTTTATTTATTATTATTTCCAAAATACTTTGTTTACGCTCTGTGGATGTTGCGCGCGCACAATATATCTACAAAGAAAAGACTTGCTATATATAACTGGAGGAAGATCCTTTTCTACCTCATTCAGCTTCCTTAAAACCGAGATTCTCAAGTAGAGAAATGGTGCTTGTTTCTTATGTTGGGGGAGTTGTGACGTCCTTGCTGGCTGGATCACAGTAATGCGTAAAAGTCGTTATCCTGGCGTCACCGTCCCAAAAACTGGATTTTCTCTTAAAACAAATGATCTTGTATCAAAATGTGTTCAAGAAAAATCAGCAGTAAGCAGTTCTGTTTAGCAAAAAATTGTGTTCTGGCGAGAAAAGCTTTTTTTTTCCCTTTTTTTCCCTATTTTTTCTCCCACTGATTCGGAGAGAGACGCGGCAGCTCCATCCAGTTCTGCTAAAAGCGCCGTTACACTCGTGGGAATGTGTCTATGAGAGATGGAGAGAGAGAGAGAGAGAGAGAGAGAGAGAGGCTGGGTTGTTGTTTGCACTAATGCTTATAAGGTACTTAATGCAGTCGTGTGTGTTTTATTTAAAAGTGGGCGGTGCGCATGGGGCGCAGACTGGTTTTAGGGAAAGCCGAGGAAAGTCCTCAAGCGTAATGACAGAAATCGATCAAACATGTGTTATCAGCATAAATGCTTGCGAAGATAAAATAAGCAACATCGTAAATGTTCATCCAGGGGAATATTGGGTTAAATGTTTGGGCATAAATTGGCACATTAATTTATTCATGCGCATGGATACAGATGCTCGAAGGATTTACTGCTTTTTCTTTAACTTTCTTTCTCCAACCACACGCACACACACACACACACACACACATACACAGCATGAGGAGGCAGCAAAAACGTTCCAGATGTTGGCATGTGTGTCACTTCCTGTGTTTACGTACGAGAAGTGATTCAATGAAAATACGCCCGCATTGGTGAGGTGAGGAGTATGTAAAGCAGACATTTCGTCTCATTTTCGAGTAATATCCTTCCAGAATGCGGTGTTGTGGAAAGACTTGAGTTACTCTTCATATCTTTATAGCCTACTTATTTATGTGTTTCTGGGGTGATATAAACAGGAAATATGTTAAATGATCCATGGAAATGCGCAAAATACAGGGAAGGGAAGGGAAACGAGAATAATGAATTAAGCCAAACGACAAAATACCTGACTGGAAATGACAGGATAGAGACTCAGACCTCAACAAAGTTGAAGCAGTGTTGATCGAACTGAATAAAAGGCAACAACGTTTTAAGAAGAGCAGTGGTGTGTCTTTCAAACACAGAACAAATGACAAAACCCTTATGAATAAATCTTTTTATATATATAAAAAAGGTTTCAGACTATGTTGGTAAAGATGATCATTTCAATTATTAACTTTTAAATGTGTTCCCTACATGACTTCTTGACAGCTTCCCTCCATTAGGAGCATTTCTAATGAAGCCTCTGTAAACAACAGATGTGGTTATAGATTTCAGATCCTAATGCATTTTTCAATGTTTGCTCGATTTATATCTTAAAGAAATCACTTTCTTTGAAAATAAAATAAAAAATTAGGCCAAATTATTGATTGAAACGTGTAAATGCAATAGGAAACAGTATGAGATAGAAAGTATGTTCATGATGAGCTATAAAAATCAATGTTTGGTGTGAGCATCTTTATTTTTCAGCACAATCTGTGCCTTCTGAGACCAATTGTCATTTATTTAATTAGTCTTCAGGGACAGTTCTCCAGGCTTCTTTAAAAACATTTCAAAGCTCAGCTTTGTATGTTGCTACATTATGTCCCATTCTATGTCAAGATCATCCAACATTTTAATAGTGAAGAGGTTCAGGCTTTGAGGATGCTTCATTGCTCCATAGGCCCCATAGTCACTGATTTACAGTCCATTTCTTGTATCATTTGGCATCACTCAGTCTTTTCTCCCCACATCCCTTCTTTAGGAATGACTTATTGAAAGCAAAACCGTCATAGATATAATTTCTGATGAGATGTGAACAGTAAATGGATCAGCTGCAGGTGGAGGACCATTGCTTATGTCCTATACTGTGCTGATAACTGATGATAAATTTGATATTTCTTCAATGCATTCCTTTTAAAAACTGTAGACTGGTTTTATCCTGGCATTTTCTTCTTTTATTCTCCAGTTGTTGAGTTCCTTCTCTTGAAGGCACACATTAGTTAAGTTGAGATTTGCAAAGTTTTCAACAAATATCTTTAAGAATAGCCATGTTGGTACAAAAATATCCCTTTATGACCTACAGCTGTGTTGTTAATGGGGTTTTTACATAAACTTGAGAAATAGGAACAAATAAAGTGTCTAGACAGCTTTTAACAAAGTGGCTCCACAAATACTATATAAAAATAGCTACTTTATAATGTTGCCTAAGTGGAATCAACACCAGTACGGATTAAAATAAGCATTAGAGTCATTATCTCATAATAATGCCAACGATTGTCAAGCATGAAGAACGCTCACTCGTCAGTTCAAGGAGTGTAGAAAAATCTCTTATTGGAAAGAGAGTATAAAGAAAATCAGATGTCGCTCATGAACATGTGTGTGTTTGTGTGCTAGGCAGAAAGAGCCCATTATTTGTTTAGCTGTCTCAGATTGGGTTTGTGAGAATAAAAGAGCCCAAGGGCAGCAGAACATTCTCAAAGACACTATGAATTACTTTCTGGACGCAATTGTTAGGATGTGCAAATGGTGTGTACGCCATCCTTGACCTTAAATGTGACAATGACACGTCTGATCTTAACCTTGACCTTAGCTAATTATACCCTCCTGTGCACACATACAGTATACATGCACAGTCTCCTTGCTTTAAAAAAGGCCTTTAATTCTTCAAATACCATTTAGCAGCTTTTTCTGTGCTGTGGAGACGTCTGGAGCCTGTAAAAGATCTTCATCATGCAGACTTCACCAGTCCCAGTAATTGCTGAAGTCACATCCTGTTGCGGTGGTCAGTCTGATTTTGTATTTACATTCCACAAAGGACTGAAATGAAAACATGCTGTGGAGGGGCAGCGAGGACCAGAACAAGATGAGGACAGGGAGAGTGTGTGGGAGAGAGGGGAGAGCAAAAACAAAGCCTGATATTGTTAACTGTTGCATTTCTTGTTTACAAGCCTGCGTAAGATTACGGGTTTTGCAAAAAGTGATGACATTTTGCGTTGCTGTTATTGTAAGCAGCTGTGGATGAGAGTTTTGAGCGCAACAATTATAGTGATTGTTCAATTAGTGTTGAGTAGAAAAATTTTGGAGGAGAAGAAGGAGTAAGGAAAGGCGTAGGGAGAATGTTTTAGCCTTTGGTATCACTTAAAATGAAAAGAATGGCTGAAAAGCAGTCTGAGCAGAGTCAGCCAAAGACTTTTAGGAGGGTCATTTAAACAATTGTTGGAAAACTGGCAGAAGGAGAAGGGAGTTTGTAGAAAAATGGCTGAAAGCAGTAAATAATGCTTTTTCCTTTATTACTAATTAGCTGTACTTTATTTCTAACTATCTTTCTCAGGGTTTTCACACACTTTCCACTGTCCCTTCCCTTAATACTTTTGTTGTTGCCTGTTTACCTTGCATAAACTATGAAGTATCACCGCGTGTGTGTCACATGCAGTACTGTACACTTGGTAATTACAGCCGCTCTGCTCATGTAGGTCAATGAACCTCAGGAGTGTCTCTCCCCCTCACTGTTTTTAAGTGATTTTTTAAAAGAGCTTTAAAAAAAAGAGGCCCACCATGCATCTCAGAATGAAACACAGATTATTTAGACTCTCTCCTGTGCTGTAAACATTCCTTCTTGAAACAGGTGCTCCCCGTTCTTTTATCTTTATCAGTGCCATATTTCATGCTCGTGTCATATCAACCGGAGAAGACACTTCAGACATATTGACAGAAATACTGCAGCTGTCTCATTTGTTATGACTTGATTAACAAAAGCAGGTCTCCACATTTACAGTAAGGTTTATTTTCACTGTGCTCTTTGCAAAATGAATCATGGTTCTGTTTGAGCTTCAGAGTGAGCCTAATAATTCATAAGGGGCTTGTGACATATTCCACTCTTAATGCTAAAACTTAAAATTTAAGTTGTGTTTAGCTGTTGCAAGAATTTGCCTTATTTATAATACACTTACTAAGTTTTCAGATTTAGTTTGGTGGCTTTAGGGTTTGTTTCTCAATAATTATTTAATTTCCAAAGACAAGTTTTACCCTTTAAGCATTATATTTTTCTTTTCCAGGTACTTACGATTCCTTTTAAATAGCTTAACTCCATAAAAGCAAAAAAACTAGCATACAGGGAAAAGCAGCCAACAGCTGACACTAAAACTGAGTTTATATCCTGTCTAAATTTAGGTCACCACATGCAGTCTGATTTAAGCGGTCATAAAAATGAGGCTGCAAATTTCTTAAATTCTCAGGTTTGTGGGGTGCTTCAAATTTAGTTTTTCAGCAAGTGTTATCTACTCAATCAGATGGAAATCTGCATGTCCATTGTACGTGCTTTCAGCAATGAACAGCAGCAAACTGTTCATTAAATGGTCTTTATAGCTATGTTGCACCACACATAGCACGATGCATTGTTTTGTGTGTTCTAGCAACTTTATATCCAAGACACTATTTATCTTATACAAAACTTTTTTTTCATGCTTTCCTTTTCTGACATGTTGCTTAGCCTCAGCATCAGATGCCTGATGATGTTGCATCTTTCACACACTTTATCTGCTACGTTTTCCATCACACACACTTTAAAATCTGTCCTCAAATGCTGCATCACAGATTGCACCCAGGATATATATTCAGTTAATGTCACAATGGGCAAGAATTGGCAAATTTATATTTCTTCCTTTAATGGATAATCATAACAGCTTGGAGTTAAAGTAAAAGACAGGATGAAAAATGGTTTTCTTTTCATCCTGTCTTTTCTATCTTTTATCTCAATCAAAACCTGACGCAGAGCAAATAAAACCAGATATCAACATGATTGGTTTTTTGTGAGTTTCACTGTGAGGAGATATGCCAGAACACACACAGTGTGCACACACAGAGGGATGCTTGGTTATGACGCCCACCTTACTCCTCATGGAACCCCCTTCCTATTCCCCTACTCTCCATCACTATGGATACGATGATGCAGGTTACTGTGGCAGCCAAGCAAATCCCACACTTACACAAAGGAGCACGTGCATGTGCTTTTCCACTGATACCAGCATACGCATGTTGTGACGTAGAAGAGCTGAGTTCTTTAAGCTATTCCTGGAGAACATGGAGACTTAAAATGGGATCATTTTTGCAGCTGTCCTTCTTCCCTCCAGGTGCTTTGACTGTTATTTGTATTTTCATCGACTGTCTCCAATAAAAACGGATGAAATTATTTGTGTATAAATGAGGATGGACAGAGTTTGATCTGTTCCTTTCAGTCCTATACATGTGCGTCTCATCAGCACTCGCTATTGTGTTTGTGCCTCATAGATGGACAAAGTGTTCTGCAGGTTTAAGGATTTGCTGCCACCCAGTGTTTATATTACAAGCTGTCTAACAAGATGTTTTTAAAGGCAAAACTTTTGTGAAACCTATAACTGTCTGGGGTGTCCCATAATTTTTATTTGGTAAATTCATAGGCCACAGCATCCACTTGACTGGTTTTGACTGAGCAGGTGTGGAAAATGAATGGTAGATTTTTTTAAAACAATGTTTAAAAGATTTTTCACAAATTAATTTCAGGGTTTTTTTTCAGGATTACACGTAGTTACACCAATAAACACAACACAAAGGGTGTGTTTAGCTAATATAATACTTTTATTGGAGAAAAGTAATTTCATCCTGTGGTCAGCATTGTTTATTATTATTACCAAACTCTTAAAATGTCAACAAAAGGCTTGAAAAGGAAGCGAGAATGGCTCCAGAGATGAGCAAATAAAGTGAGGTATGAAGATGGCTCCAGATCATGTCTAAATGTAAAAATGTGTCTGAGCCACTTCCTGCAATATTAGATTTCAAGACCAACTCAATTCTGGGTTTCTTGTGTGTGTGTGTGTGTGTGTGTGTGTGTGTGTGTGTGTGTGTGTGTGTGTGTGTGTGTGTGTGTGTGTGTG
>JBAMIG010000024.1:7304742-7324798 GCA_037177335.1 Kiunga ballochi | reverse complement strand
GAATGTTAACATTTTTATTAAAAACTCAAAAGTAGAGGAATTATCCTTTAAAAAAATACAGTCCTGTCCATGAGAGCATAGATATAAATATTGACACTTAACATTTTAGAAATATTTTTTTAAATGAGCTACAGATGTTGGCTCACATTTATTTTTTAATAAATGCTTATTTATTCTTCAGTGTAATTGTTTTTGTTTGTTTTTAAGGGATCTTGCTATGTGATTGCAAGTTAAAAGCAAATTAAAAAGTTTTAGAGTTACATCCACTTCACTGTATCCCCCTAAAGCATGCATGGTGTAGCCACTGGAAAACATCCAGCAGAGTCATCTCTGGTCCTAACAGCCACAGTCCATCCATGGTTTTTATTATTATGAATAATTGGCACCTTGTACAAAGCTCACACCAAACTGTACAGGTCTGCTAATTACGCATTAATTTGAGTCAGGTGTGATTAAAGCAGCAAAGAAACTAGCACGAGACTGCGGTTCTTCCGGACCAGAAATAGCTACAAGAAATATGTAATTAGTTCTGTGAAATCATCTTTATAATGTTCGGTTTTAATCATGGCTTTTAATATATTATGCTGAAGTGTAAATAGCGCTTGGAAATAAAAGTACCCAATTAAAACAGCAGAGACCGCTGTAAGCTGTAAAACTTTGCCTCGTGGTTTAGGCCAATCCCTGGGCTGCCTTCAGTGTGTAATCCAGCCCCTGTCCTGCTTTCTGGCTCCAAGAGATCACATTGAAGTTGAAGAGAAAAACGAAGGAGTTGAGAGACAGAGGAAAACGAGGAGGGCAGTGTGTCATCATGAGCCGGTAACGCAACAGTCCAGCCATGGAAATCATCTGCAGATAGATATACGGAGCCGTGTAGGTGGATTGATAAACTACCTATCGATTGGTAGTCGGATGTCAGCCGCAAGAGTAAGACAAGAAAGAAGAAGAGGAGAAACATGAACCGACAGCACCAGTCTCAGGGAGTGGTTTTAACTGGTTACCACAGTAACGCGGAATTGCTGCCGCAAACGGGACTTGTGAGCAGCTGTCCGTCTGTCCCGAACCAGGAGTCCACTGCAGCCAGGTGGGAAATATTTCCTAGTGTGCGGGCACTGTAAATCTTATTTTGAATTGTGCGCAAATGGCAACTCTGGGAGGTAATGCGTCATTGCGCGAATGTTCATGAGCAAGAGGGCAAAGGTCACATTGCTCGTGGCTTTTCCTCATTTTTTTTTTTTTTGGCCTTGAGTTTTATAAATGTGCTGACAACGATGAAAAGTTGCAGAAAAAGACACTCCTAGCAGTGCTGAGCTGTCGTATCCTGCAGGAAAACTAGAACCTAGCAGTAACAGGCAGGTTTGGTTGAACTCCACTCTTGGCCTTGGGTTATTATTTACCTCACCACCTCTTTAATCAGCAGGTTTACTTTGGCTTTGTTACAGTAGGCCAGATTTTGCAGATGAGACTAAATCATAATTCCTACACACCCTTAGAAATCTAAGTATAATCTTTTAGCATTGCCTCTATTAGGTGTTCAGCTGGCAAAGTAGCCAGTAAATTAATTCTATTAATTCAGTTTGGTATTCTTGTACAGTGGATAATGTTGGACTTTCATTGGATCTTTATCAATAAATGTGCATCCGAAGATTTATGGAAATTTCTAGTTTCACGCTCTATTTTTATGAGAAAGAATACATGCCTTGTTTTTGTTGTATTTGTTGTATTTATTTACTCTGGTCACACCAGCTGTGAGGCTTTTGCATCAGCAACAACTGTAGTGAAAACCCCAGTTCAGATGAGCACACCTGTCCTTGTGTGGGTGTTTGTGTATGTGATATATGCACTACAGATGAGTGTGTTCCAGATGGCTTGTCCAGCTAGCTTGGGGGAAAAAGCATCACATTACAGTCGTCCTTTGTCTCTTCTCTCTCAGCAGAGTGTGTGCATCCTGTCTAGGTTGACTTGTGTAGGCTAGGTTTTGTGGTTATTTTCCTGCTGGTTAGGGAAATGAGACACAGACAGACAAACAGCCTGTAGGCTGTTGTCAGTAAAACAAGAGGTGGACATCCAACCCCTCCAAAAAACACACAAATAAAACCCTTGGGTTACATGTTTGTAGGGTGTCTAGGCTGCTGATGCCTTTACATGGAAAGGTGTTCAGAAGGTTTCACTATGGTAGTGTGTAGTAAACTCTGTCTTAGTTGATTCTCCTCACTTCTATTAATTGTAACTTTTATAAGAATAAATATTAGTCCCTGTGAAATAGTGTCAATAAGGTGAATGATTAGCAAATGAAATAACTTACATGATGGACAAATATGTCATACAGTAAAAAACAATTCTGACAGGCATTGATGTGATTTTTAGATCCATCATAATACAAAATAGACCATGTTTTCCACCAGTCAGGTTATTGTTTAGGGCAGAGACTGTGAGAGGAAGGACAGAGGCAGTCTCTGTCTTCACAAAGACCAGCTGGCATCTGTTGACCTGATTGGAAATGCCATACACACATTCACACACACCAACACTTCCATCCTCTTTTTCTTTTGATAGTTTAAGATGATTTAAGCGGTCTATTTTTCTGTTTTTATTAAAAATAAATAGATCTTGTTTGTCTGCATTCTCACATATTTGCTACTAATTTCATCCTCAGCTATAAAGTAAATTTCCCAAAACAATCATGGTGTAAAAGACTAAAAAACTGTGTAACAAAACAAGTTTCATATTTGAGATTTCACTAAAGTAAAAGGGTAAAATACTTTGACATATTAGCAGAATTTTTACATTGGATAAAAGCTACTTTGTGTAATATTTAGTATAAAAACGACATGTTTTTTTTCTTAAATAGATACTCATATGAAGTTGCTTCTTTCATATTTATGACACCCTTGTTATAATTTAATATGCAGAATATAAATTTTTAGCCATCAGTTTTGGTTTAACTCTCTAAACTTTTCTGTCTTTATTTGGGTCTTACTAAACTCTTTGGTTCAGCTGTCATGGACCTGGTCTCCTGCCTCCCATCCTTGTCAGCAGCTTTAAACAGCTGATAACAGATGTGTGGATGAAGGTACAAAGAGTAGAACAATTGTTGCACATGCAGCAGCAGCTCAGTTCTTCATTAACAGCAGTTTGTTGGTTTTACTCACAGGCAAAGCCCTTCTTTCTTAAGTCACATACGTGTTAAGGTCAGAGAAAAGTACTTGCATTGCTGCTGTACACATATCCTAGTCCTGGACTGGGATAACCCCACCTGGACACACATGAGCACAGACATGCCTGCACTCTTGCTATTCATTGATTCCTACAGAAGGCCAGCAAACCCAACATGGTCAAGCAAAAAACCAAAAAAACACACACTTGACATAGAAGCACAAGAGCTTAATTTATAACATGGTTGTAAATCTGTTTTACATCACTGGAGTCCAGTTTATGAAGCAGGAGTGTCTCTTCTAATCAGATAACCCAGGTGTAAGTTTCATCTAGGTTTCATGCTCTCTACTTTTGCTACATAGGTTGAAACAAGGCATGCGGTCATGTTCCAGTTAGAAATCAGTAAACCAGTAGGTGTGCTCAATGATAATGCAGTATCACTATGTGTATTGTTTTTTTTTATATATAATATATATATATTACAATATGCATGCGATTGGGATTGGCACTCATGATTCTTACTAGATGTTAAATCTGCTTTTGAGTTTATTTGAGCTCAAAAGTCAGTTATTCTGACAATTACACACTCGTTTTACAATAAGAACCTTGAAGTCAGTATAGAAGGAAGGTGACAGACGCAGGGAAAACATCAACTATTGTCTAAGAAGATTGTTGGTAGACCTCATTTTGTAGAGCATGACTCCACCACACAGGCCAATCTTGCATCCCTCCCGGCAGAGTCGATGTCCTCTGGCCTTTCTGCTCTCAGGACATTTAGAGGTGATGGCAGGCTGAGGTCAGTCCCTTTCAATAGATAATGATGGAGTTCTTTGTAAAGGGCATCTGTGTTTCCATCAAATAACTTCACAATGCAAAAAATGATGCTAAAATGTCGCTGACTGAAAGTATTATTTGTTAAATACTATCATCGATATGAGATATTTTATCATACAACAGGCAACAGACACTAAAGGAGGAAGAAACTTAATCTAACATGAATACTAAAGAATGTTTTTTGGAGGAAAAGGAAGAATGAGTCATTGCTGATCTTCACATATTTTAAATCTGTCTTCAACATTCTTGTAGAGCATCTTCAAACGCGTTAAATTCCTGCAGCTCAAACTCTGAATGTTACAAATAGAAACATTTCTCAAAGACTAGTAAAAAAACTGAAAGTGAGACGAAAAGATGAGATGAGACGGCACCAGATCAGTTTAGCTTTTAGGTTTATGCCCAAACAGGTGTGCCAATCATCCACTGAAATAAACAAAACATAAATGTTTCTCTTATTATGTTTATATGTGCATTTGTTTATTAATCATTAATTTATGGCTCGGTCTTCATTCTGAAGTTCGTAGCACAATAAATGATTAACTGCCTGGAGCGCTTCCTGCAGATCTATTGTGTTTGAAATGAATTTGCTGGATCAAATCAGGAAAAAAGAAACTTGTTTTAAATCCAGTAAAGTTTTCAAAGCACTGATAAAGGAAATACTGTGTGTTTACCAACATAAAGACTGAGCCTTAAGAATACAAAGCTGTAACTGTAAAAGAAAAAGTGTGTTAATGAGGAGAAAAGATGTAGTAGTGGAAATGGTTATCGTAGGATTAAAGTAAAGGGAATACAAGAAGAGGATGAGGGGAAATATATATATATATATATATATATATGTATAAAGCATGATGAAGATGTGTTTTATTGTTTTAGGTGTTTTATTGCTCTGTCAGAACGTGTGTGTGTGTGTGTGGTGCTCTGGTATGTGACCTCACTCGGTATGAAACTCCAGATTAACACTCACTGCTGATAATTCCAAATTAATGAATACAGTAGATCAGAACAATGCTAGTCATGCTCAGCAGTTACTCTATTTTACTTCATACTCAAATACATGTTTCATTATCCAAAGGTTTCATTCAGAGAGAAGACATTTTTCAATTAGTGCTACCCAGTTTCCTGTGAATAATGATTGTGTTGTTTTTATTCTGATTAGTTGCCTATTAAGTTACTTGTGGGAGGGAGGAAGCCAAAGTATCTGGAAAGAACCCACACATACATGAGGAGAACATGCAAACTCCATAAACTCGATAAAATGCCAGGCCTAGACTTGAACCGGTGACCTTCCTGCTGTGAGGCCACCGTGCTAACCACTGCTCCACCATGCTGTATCATGGGTACATTATGTTAATATGCCGTTTCTTACAGATGAGACATTCATCAGGTAGTTGGAGTTTTGGTTGGAGCATCACTACAAAGTCCAGTTGATATTTTCCAGTAAACATGAAACCATAATCAGATCAGTTTTTTTTTTTACTATTTCACTGTGTTGTTTTCTCTTTCTGGTGTGTTTGGATATGTGAGATCACACGGATTCTTCACAAACAGATGGAGAAGCCTGCTGAAAGCTGCAGCTGATTAAAATGTGACAACAGCGATTGCATCTTCATCATTTGCACCAAACTGTAGCAGCTAATTCAGTTATGACTCTGTACTTTGAAGTTGGAAACAGTGTCATGTTTAGTCATCGTATGAGTCACAGATAGTGTTACTGCTGTTTGTTAGTGCGATCGTGTCATCTTGGTAAGTGTGCTGTTTCTCGTTCAGGCGTTGTAACTACTGAGATACAAACAGTGAAGCTGCTCAGGCACTCATACTGCTTAGATTTTCCTCCATTGCTTACTTTTATTGCAGTTGAAGTTAAGCAGTGTCTTTAAACAGTAAACTAATGAAGTGCCTTGAAGACTGTTGGCTTCCTACTAAACATTCAAAGCTAGAGATGCATTTTTGCATATTTTTGTTTCAGTTTTTGCCATATTGGATTCTTAAATAGTTAATAGTAATAGCATTTTTACGAGATATAAAGCTGAAGCAACTGATATTCAGTTCAGGTTTCACCAGAGTTATCAGATAGATTTTAGACAGTTTTTCCATCATAGCCAATCAAAGCTGATAACTAAACAGGAAGTAGAAACGTATCATTATCTGAGCGACTGTTCCTTGCTGTGTGCATTTAGCAAAATGTCTCGGGGCTGTCAAAAAAAATAGATTTTCTACATGTAGGCAAAAACTTACTCCTCATCCTTTACTGTCATTACATTGAGTTGCTATGGAAACAGTGTCTTACTGAGCCTCATTGGTGCTTACTGCTACTGTATTTTACAGTACACTAATTATAGCATTTGCAGGAGTAGTAAAATGACCATTACATTTATTAGTACTTTGTGCATGCAGATGTCACATTGACTTATAACTCAGTCTCAGAAAGTAGAGAAAGTCCAAATATATTAGATATCAGGTAGTAATTAGAGGCAGATACCAGTTTAATAATATAAAGTACTTTTGTTTTCATATTGGAGGTATTAATTGGATAAATAGTTGTTTTTATTTACATTTGCTGTAGCTTTTGTGCCTCTTATATAAATAAATAGAAACGCACTTGGTGAGCGTAGACCTCGCCTCGGCAGTGATCTGAATCTCCTCCAATATTTGATCATTTGCTTCTTGCTCCTTTTGGAAACTTTCAGTAAATTTCATGAAAATCTGTCGACATTATTTTGAGTTACAGACAAACTCTCCTGAAAACATAACCTCGGGCTCCTTAACAGAGTTAATAACAATAATTAATGGGTGCAAAAGACATAAAATGCCTTGCAAACTGTCATACAGCCATGGTTAAAAGAACGTATAATTAGACTCCTAAACTCGCTGAATGAAATCACTCCCTCCTATGAACAGGAGTTTTACTGTGTTTCACTTACTTTTAGCAACAAAACTTTAATTCTTATGGGAAATGTGTTTATCAAACAAAGGGAAGTTCAAAGTGCATATAGGAGCTGCTAGATTTAGCCTCAGCAGATGTTGTCCTCATTAGTTGATAGGTCAGGAATTCCACACGGAGATGACTTGTATTCAGTCGGGTCGTGTCTTTATAACTCACACTCAGATTTGTATCCTCTCTCCCGTGTCCTGCCATTAAAAGCAATTTGAGAAGGATGAGCAGTTCTTAGACGATGCAACATTTATGATCAGGGATATTTTTATGATGGGTACATATGTGGAACATCAGTTATAACATTCCTGCTAAACACAGGGCAAAGTGCGCAGCTATAAATGTAACGACAGGATCACCTGATGACCTTCATATTTCCAGAGAAGTTTGGTTGAAATATTTACCCTGCAGTCAAAATTGTATTAAATAATGAGACATAATACTTTGTGTTCCTTTTCCACAGCCGCAGAACGGGCCACTACACCGTTCAACAAAACCAGAACACAGCAGATGGAGATAAAAATGGACCTTCCTCGGTCCCCAGTAATGCAAAAACAACCAGCAGGGATGCATCGTTGCTTTCCAATCCAAACTCCGCCACCTTCCCCAGGTCCCATCCTTCCTCCAGCCCCAAACCCGGTTCCAGCCCAAAACACAGTCCCAATTCTAGAACCAGACCACTACCGCCATGTCAGCGCAGCAGCTCTCAGGTAGGCTGTGAAGAAGTCACAGAAAAATCATCACAGCTCATAGTTTTCTTGACATTTGCATAGTTATTCTGTATGATGTTAGCAAAGTCATTTATTTTCTGCTGTGGGGCTGCTTTGATCTTCTGATCTTCACAGTCAGGTTTGTGTGGACATCTGCCATGATTATTTATCTCCTGGAATCAAAGCCTGCACTTTTTTTTGTTTTTAATTTGAGGTGTTTCTGAAACAAACTGGAGGCCTGGATAGAGGCGGGAATTAGAGCGAACAAATAGACCCTCCAATCTTTATGCAGGACTCCTTAGATGAGCTGGAGATGGATGACTACTGGAAGGAGGTGGAAAATATCACCAGCTCAGCAGGAGGAGCTGGGAGAGGAGAAGGAGAAGCTCAAGAGGAGGAGCAGCAAAAAATTCCTGAAGGTGCATTTCACTGTATCCATGAAAAAAACTTAGAGGGACTTAAGTTTAAACTTTTGTTTTAATGTGAACTGGAATACACTGACAGTCATTTTTATTCTCAAATCAGATTAGGTGTGTGTGTGTGTGTGTGTGTGTGTGAGTGTGATGGGACTTGGGTTTAGTTGTACTTCATAAAGCAATATAATCATGTTTTTCAGCAACAGTGACACATATGACTCATAGATAACTCACAGATGTTTAAAATAATGCTTGTCTGTTCTTGTTTTTTCAGTTATATTTAGCCTTTTGTGAGAACTATTGTTCTCTGGAGTAAACATACTCTTCCTGTTTAATGTGTGTCCTTTTCTTTATGTGGTTCCTGCTTTTCCTTGTGTCAAAATGTCCTGCGTAGGAAAAAGAGAGGATCACATTAACTATATTTAAAAAAAGAAACTGAAAAAAAACTTGTATTTTTGATGCTTCATTCTCTTATCATCTAAATATAAAAAAATATCCAACTATCATGTCTGCTGGTTGGTCATGTTTCTCTCTTTTGGCCCCTTACAGAAGGAGAACACGAGGAGGCGTGGCTTACAGAGGCGGGGCTAGTACAGATTTTTGACAATTCATTGGCTGCTGATGGGCAACAGGTGTCAATCTTTTATGTTTATCTTGTTTGTTCTGAGTTTGGGGTAAAAATGTTCTCTGCTAATTTAAAGTAGAACCGTAAAGAAATGGATAACTACAATATCTTGCTGACTGATGAGATAACCTCTGATATTATTTCCTGATGAAATGGCAGGAAGAAGACAGCGCAGTGTTCCTCTCCACCCTGACGAGAGCGCAGGCTGCGGCCGTGGAGCGACGCGTAACATCTTTCCAGCAGACGCTGCGGCGACGCAACCGGCAACATTTTCCTGATGTTCGGGACATTTTCAGACCTCCTGAGAAGGTGAGGAGCTCTGTTTTCCTGCTTCATGTCATTCTGTGTCACTGCTTATCAAGCTACTGATGTACATCACTTTGAGGTTTTTCCTTTATTCATACAGTTTTCATAGGTAATAAAGTACATGAAATTTTTCTTCATGAGAAAAATCCTGAAGATATTTTTATTTTCTAATCTTCCACAGGGGATGATGTTTCTTTTTTACTAGGTTAATCTGGACAAATAAAATCTCTCAAGCTGAGTATCACATACTTATAATACATAAGTGGAGTAAATGCAGAATACACACCACCATTCTACTAGAATTATCACCATTAAACTTAAACTAACAAGAGAAAGGTCTGGCAGACCTAAAGCCACAACTGGATCAGAGGAGAAGTTTCTGGGAGTTAACAACTTGCATAAGAGATGGCTCACATGACAAAAGCTTTAATTACAGGTTAATAGTGGTTGTTGTAAGCCTAAGTCTTGGTTTTAACTGAAGAGAAGACCATGCTGCAGGCCTGACAGTGCATGTTGCAGCAGGAAAGGCATTGCTAAGATGTTAGGATAAGATAAAAAGGCATGCCTGGACAAGGAACGCTTCCACTAGAGGAAGGTATTATGGATGGTTGAAGCAAAATTTTCAGTTCATCCTGCAGGATCTTTTATAAGGTGTCACACTATTTCACTGTTCCTCCAAACGTGCAGGAGGAAATCTGGGCTGTTTTTTTTATTAAGATTCAATGTCTTGTACAATGTGAGTTGCACTTTGAACCAAAATTACTACCATAGTGTTCTGCAGTGCCTAGTTGGTCATTCGTTTGTCCTACAGTAAGATAATGACCCAAGTCCAAGCTGTGCCAGGACTCCCGCAGGAAACAATAAGATGGTAAGCTTGAAAACATTGAAGAACCAACAGTCTCCAGACTCAAACCTCATTGAGCTGGTATGAGATGAACTGGACAGAAGAATGAATGCAAATCAACCTACAAGTGCTGCACATTTGTAGGAACATCTGCAACAGAAGAACCCTCTGAGGAAAATGCTATTTTTAATGAAGACAGAATAAAACAAGTGTGTCCAGCTGTTATATCTGCCAAAGGAGACTACTTTGAGGCAAAAGCTTCAGTTTGGTTTTCTTTTTTTAACTATTTGTACAAAGCTTTCATTGCAGATTGCAATTAGACATCAACCTGCATAATTAGTATCTGATCATACAATATAAATTGGGAAGAATAGATTGGGCACATAACCGTGCTGAATAGCTGCAGCAATCCCTGCTGGAACAAGCTGACCCCTATAAGCTTTATGTGGCCACTAAATATGATGGGTACATAACATCAATACTGACTCTTTTTACTATGATAGTCCCTGGACTATCACGCTGAAGCAGGGTCAGTCTGGACCATTTCCATTTCTCCAGAACATAATGTTCGAGCTCCTTCGTAAATTAAGCTATGTTTTTAACTAGACCCACAGATGAGAGGTTTTCAAGTTTACAGTGCATGGTTTGGGAAGGAAGCCCATTTTTCTTGTTAAAATGGTGCTGTCCACACAGAAGTTTATATAACTTGTCACACACTCGGTCAAACTGTTGATGTCATCTCCATGAGGTTCACAGAGGACATTCCAGTCTGTAACTGGGGAGCATCTTATCAGAGCATCTTCATCATCATCAGACCAGGTTTTAATAGTCTTTCTATGACAGATTGTTGCTGAACGATGGGAGGAGGAGGTGAGAAGAACCAGGCTATGGTCAGATCTTCCTAAAGATGGCAGGGCAGAGGAGCTGTATGCATTTTTAATATTTGGATAAAATAAGTCCAATGTCTTAATTTCTCTGGTGGAGCAGCTGACAAATTGTTGGCACGTTGGTAGAGTAGCAGAAGGAGGTGTTGTTAAATCACCACAAAAGTATTTGGATGTTGTGTTTCAAGCCTGGCAAACGCTAGCAGTTCAATGCCTCTTGTGCAGATCTTCTCTTTAACAGTGATGTGTCCAGGATGACACCAACGCTGGTTAACCCGCACTCCAACTCTGCCTCCTTTTAGTTTTCTGCTGAGCTGTTTGTTGTGGTCTGCACGGACCGTCTTGAAGGCGTATACAGATGGATTACAGTGTTCATGCAGCCATGTCTCAGTGAAGCACATAAAACTGCACTCTGTATTCTTTCTGAGACCTAGTTAGCACCTGGAGCTTGTCAATTTTGTTAGCTAGCAATCTCCTGTTACCTATCACAATAGTTGGAAGAAACGGTTTAAGTCTTCCTTGTTTTTCTGTCCGCCTCACTCTGCCCTGCACCTTCTCCTCTTTCTTTTTCAATTAGGAATTGAAATGTCATTTTATTGATAATCTTGAATTTGGAGAGGATTATTAGTAGATCTCATTGGTAAACAAGTCTCGTTGCCATGGAGATCCACCAAAACAAGTCTTGGAAAGAGCCAAAACATATGCAGAAAAACTCCTGTGTAGCACAGTTTCTGACCGGCATAAAAAGTCTTCCTGGACAAACCCAAATGAACAGCTAATGTATTTAAAAAGACGCATATTTTACAAAAATCCCAAGGGTTTCCACAGAGGTACCACAATATGCAGCCACTTGCAGCACGGTGGAATGTGAATGTGTAATGTTTGTGTAAACATCTGAAGCATTTTATTTAACATGACATCCTGTTCTTCACTGCCATTTTATTGAGTATTCTTCCACACTAACTTATCCCCCCACCCCCTCCATGCCATAGAGGAAGTTGGAACAATTTGTCATTAACTTCAGGGTCTGCCAAGTGATATTTAAGGACCACTTCCCCTTTTCTTTTCAATTAACGCCATCAAGTTTTATGTTAAAGCAAAATCCTTGCAACATGTTTAATTGCATTTAGCTTGATTTGTGTTGGTCACTAATTAACAAACAGGGGAATGTGTAACAAGATCTGTCTGTAAATTTGTGACTGAGATGTGCAGTTATATGTCTGTGTTGTGACTTCTTTTTGTAGGAGGACGATCCTTACAAACTTAAAGAGGGAACTGAGAATAGACATAAAGAGGTGGTAACAGTCGGTATGTGCAACTCACCACAAATTAACACAAGTACACTGAGTTGGCATAAAGAATGCCAAGTATCCCAAATAAATGTCTGCCTCACAACTTGGATGCAAACAAGTTGGAAATAATTGGACAAAAGCAAATAAATGCTTGAAACAAGCTCATTATATCCTTTAATTTGATGCCGGATTCTGCAAGTAAAACATAAGCAGCTGAGAAATGCCTTTTGTTTTTTGTTTTGTTTTTTTTTCTTGCTGTGTGCTTAAAGAAGCATTAACTCGGTGTTTCTTCCTTTTCCTTCTGCAGTAATGCATGTTGGGAATATAAAATAATAAAAACATGTTTTGATGTTTTTCTTTAAACTGTAGCTGCACTCTACAGGCATGGTCATATATAACTGCATATAGATGGTCTTATCCTCTCTATCTGTGTTGCACAGAAACGGACACAGAGTTGAATGTTGAAGTGGCGTTTTCAGAGCAGGCGCTTTCTTACTGGGACAACCATCAAAGGTTAAAAGCCAACACCAACCTCAATTCACCTGACGACAAGCTCCCTGTGAGTCACACTCTTGTACTCCAACAACAAAGCTTAGTTTTACTAAAGAAATGAGCATCTGTGTTCATCCATAGGTTAATAATGTATGTCTGGTAAATAAAGTTGACTGATATTTTTTCAGTGTCATAAAAGCATGTAAAGTTACAAAGTTACTTTCTTATTGATTTCTTACTAATTGTTAAATGTAGTGATTACCAGACCTTGCAATATGAACTTATACAAGTTTGTGACCATAACAGCATAAGATTGTAGTTAAATAGAAATATATTGAGTTGTTTTATCTTCTCAGAAAGTTAAAAGAAATGTACTAAATTAAGCTTTTTTAAATGTTGCTAACTAGCAGGAGCTTGTGTATGTTGTTTAGGAGCAGCAGTGACATCTCATGGTGTTTACTGGTATAGCAGAAGATTTTAATTCAAGTGGAAAATAATGAGGCATTTTCTCCTCCAGTCTCTGACAACCCTCTAACCATTTGTTGTTATATTTTTCTTCTGCAGAACTTCAAGCTGCTTCGTGATAAAACGGGTCAGACCAGAATAGGAGATTTGTCACCTTTAGATATGAAAAAGGTAAAACAAAACAGTTACAGCTGCCATGCTGAATTAGTTTAGTTAACCAGTTTGTGTTTAAAAACAGATTTTTGTGTACATTTTAGTCTTGTTAAAAAATAATATCTTTTAGGTGCGAAGATTGGTGCTTGTGGAGATGACTGCTCTTTTTGACACCGCCGGCGTTGACCCCAAAGCACATAAAGCAGTCAAAGTAAAGACTAAAGGTAATCTCACACACAAGACCAACAGAGAAAATGCAGATGGTGTACTAAACTTGGAGTTAAATGTGTCATATAAAGCTTTTCCTATACAGACGTACTAGAATGAGTGTAAATGCCGACAAATATCCATTCAGAAATGTCTTAAAAATGACTCAAACTGGGACAAACAGCATGTTTACTAATAAAACATCTTTTTTGAGTTTGTTTCATGAGATGTATGAAGACGTTTCTATTTCACGCTGTATTTGTATGTGTCTAGAAAGTGGTCTGTTTGGAGTTCCTCTACCCACATTATTGGATCAAGACCAGAGGCGGGCTCCAGGCACCAAAGTGCCTTTCATACTGCAAAGGGTGAGCATACTGTCACGCTGTGTGTCGGAGCAATTTAAAAACAGCACTGATTAGAAGGAATTGTGTTTATAAGAACTGATCCAGCA
Organism: Kiunga ballochi; assembly: GCA_037177335.1. NCBI lineage: Eukaryota > Metazoa > Chordata > Actinopteri > Atheriniformes > Pseudomugilidae > Kiunga > Kiunga ballochi. The sequence goes on along the minus strand of JBAMIG010000024.1, from coordinate 7,311,034 downwards.
GCTTGTTGTGTAACAATAAGACTTTAAACGTTTTAAACTTACTAGTATTTGTTATTAGGGATGAATAAAGTATAATCAATCAATCAATCAATTTGTTACCTAACCTCAATGTCTGGCTCCTATCTTTAGCTCATTAATCATATCGAAGAGGAAGGGTTAGATACCGAGGGGTTGCTACGGATCCCTGGAGCCGCCACTAGAGTGAAGGTATTTTCTCCATAGATTCATTGCAAATGTTAAAATAGTTTGTCTGATAACATCTCATTTATCATTCTGGTCTTTGTGTATTTGCCATAAATCCAGTCATTGTGTCACGAGCTGGAGACCTCTTTCTATGATGGTACATTTCCATGGGAACAGTTAAAGCAGCACGATGCCGCCAGCCTTTTGAAGCTGTTCATCAGACAGCTGCCTCATCCACTGCTTACTGTGGAGTACCTGAATGCATTTATTGCAGTCAACAGTATGTATATGAGCTGTCCGAGTAATAACACACAGCATCTTCATGTTCAAAAGTTTTTGATCCAAGGTTACAAATTATGAGACAGTCTGCTTAACTTTTGCTTTGATTTGTTGTGTATGTAATGTTAGAGCTCCCCACAAAAAAGCAGCAGCTACAGGCTTTGAACCTGCTGGTCCTCTTATTGCCTGAGGCCAATCGCGATACTTTGAAGGTAGCTATGCTCTCACTTTGAAAGGCATCAGTTCGTAGCATCACTGGTTTATAATACTGGTGACCAAGTTTGTTTTTTCATTTAAATTTCTGTTTTCAGGCGTTGGTGGAGTTTTTCCAGCGTGTGATTGAACATCAGGAAAAAAATAAGATGACTCTGAACAATGTGTCCGTTGTCATGGCACCCAACATCTTCATGTTTAAAGGTTTTCGATCCAAGGTTACAGAGCAACAGGAGTTCTCCATGGCAACCAGTACGGCCAGCATCGTCCGACTGCTGATAAGATATCAGAAACTCCTTTGGACGGTAAGATTAAAAGAAAAAAAAAAAAAAAGACGACTAGCTGGATGTGTTGGTGATTCAGGCAACATTATAAACATGGGTATAACTAGTGGAACACTAGATATATCCTGGTTACCCTCCAAACAATAAGGATTTATCCAGGGTGAATGTTGACTGTTGAAGTGTGTACTAAAGGTGTCCGCATCATTATCTCATCTAGATCCCCAAGTTCATTTTGACCCAGGTCAGACAACAAAACATGGAGAGTCAACGAAAACAACATAAAGAGAGAGCTGTACTGAAGTTGCTGAAGAAGATAACCACTGATAAACCGACCGATAAACCTGTCTCTGAGGTATGAAGAGGTTTCATTTGAACATGTACAGTGGTGATAAATGTGTTTTGAGAAGTCAGCAAGGATGATGGGACAAGCCAGTAGTAGATGGGACACAGTGCAGCACGTAGAAAAACTTTACATCAGACTCTTTTTTTATTTATTTATTTATTTATTTATTATTATTACTATTTACTGATCTAACAAAAAGATTTTAAAAAATACTGCAAGTGAAAAACATTTTTTTTTTTTACTTTAATCTGATTCTGACATCAATAAAAGATGATCGGGAACAATGAATGTCGCTGATGTTGTGTGATACTTAAACAAACTAATGATAACGGTCAGTGGTTCAGTACGATGACTGGGTGTTAATGGGGCATTTGAGTCTGTGATGAGTAAAGAGGAGAAGTTTTTTGCTGTGTGGAAAACTATTTAAGTGGGTTATGAATGTTTCTTAGTAACCCGTAGATCAAACATTCACAAAAACACAACATAAAATCTGTTCCAAATCAGTATAAGTGGTGTAATATATGAACAGGTTCCTAGTGCAGAGTTGCATATATAACCGTCCCTGCAGAGAGACCTTTAATTTATGTTAACAATAAATATCAACGTATCCTATTCAAATACTGCAATGTAATAAATACTTAAAAGTGCACAAAAGATTTATTTAGGGGCTAAAAAGTAGATTTTGCATGATATGTCCCCTCCACAGTCAGTCCTCATGTTTGCTGTCCTGCAGATTTTGGATGTTTCCTGGTACAGCACTCCTGAATTAAATTGATGTTAACTTGATTGAACCAAACATGATCACAAACTGTTTAGGATGGCCATTAAAATTTAAATCGGATGATCAGGGAAACATTTAAAACCTGCAGGATTGCGACCCTTGGGTACCATCTGCACAACAATCATTCTGACATATTGCATGGTAATAAATAGTACATTTATGCATTTAAAAACATTTTGTTAAAGGGGTGAAATAAAGACTTTGGATTTAAGAAATAGGAATTTTTTGTAAATATTTCTTGGATCAAGCTATAAAGGCTTAAAGATATTTTGAAAACTTTATAAAGGAAATCATTGATAACTGGTACAGATCTTTGTGTCCTTTGCCTCCAAAATACTCAAAATTCCAGTGCCCAAAATCAGTGCATTTGCTTTTGTTTTTAACAAAAAAAGAACAGGACATACCCAGAAACGTGCCCACATGCCCATGCCCAAAATGACAAGATCTGTATTAAGAGTTTTTGAGTCTTGGTGAGAAAAATTGACAGCCTGCAGTGAAATCCTGTACCATGTTAAAACATTTGATGCATTAGCACACAGAAAGTATAAACAAAGGAGGACCCAAGCATTTCTCCAGCTGGAATATTGCTATTTACAGAGCTGTTTACAGAGAGCTGTTAATGAAAGAGCTGATGCACCACAGTAACAACAGTACCTCAGTTCCTGCTTTTGCAAACTGTGTTCTCAACAAATAAACATAGTGTGTTTGTCAAACATGATGGTATGTTATTAATATGTTATTGTTGAATGAGTAACCACAGTACCTTCTAACCACCGGGACTGTGAGTACAGACAGCAACTTTGGTTTGTTAAACAGAAGAACTGTAGTTTATTAATCTCTACATTTTTTACTCCCTCCCTAAGTCCAGCTTAAACCTGTGTTTTGGTCGATGAGTTTTCAAAACGATGACCTCCTTTTTACTTATAAGTTGCTGTGTTGACTGTCTTTCTCCTCTCGCTGCGTCTGTTTACAAGCAGGACAATTCTCAGGGATTTATTCGTGTCCAAGCGCCCCAGTTCAGCAAAGTTTCCATGGCCCTTCAGCTAACGGAGGAGCTGCAAGCTGCAGATGTATTAACACGCTTCCTAACCCAAGACAGGTAATGCATACATGTGTACACTTGTACTCTATGAAAACATCTCTGCCAGCCACGTCCCTTTCACTCTCTTTTACTGTTTCTCTCCTTTACCATTTCACCATTGCAGTTCAGTGACACTGAAGAAAGAGGATTTGTGTCTTTATGAGATTGGTGGAAACATCAGTAAGTTGCTTTCCTTTTATGTTAATGTCTGTCTTCCTAATAACTAAAGGTCATGATGAACATCTATTAAGTGTCTCTGTGTGGGCTTGTTCTCCATTTGCCGCCTCTTGCAGAGGAAAGGTGTTTAGATGAGGAGACATACATGAAAGACCTTGTCCAGCTCAACCCTACAGCAGAATGGGTGATCAGAACCATGCAGCACTGATCATCTACCACCGTCTGCTGGAACTTACACTGCTGCAAATGTCCATCCCAGCATCCTGCTGACACTACATAACAGCTGGTTCTCTGTGGTCTCCGCTGGACCTGGACATATTTTGGTCTGATTCAGCAATCATTCATAATCCTGATAAATATATCAGGAATAAGAAGCTGTACTGACTACACTGATATATGAGATAAGATATATCTGTTTAGTGCATTGCATTACTGAAATGAGATGAGGGAAAAGCAGAATTAGAGGTTGTGTGCAAAAAAAAAAGCAACCACTAAACTTAGTACTTTTTTACAAGCTGCTCAGTTGCTTTTATAAATTTTGAGTCTTAATTATTTACCTATGAGAACAGTACAGTATGATTGTTCAGGTTAAAGAAAACCACTTGTTCCTTTACCTCTGCACTGGTGGGAAACTCTTAGTTTTAAGCTGTGATTAATTGCATCTAATAACTTTTATGTGTCCACAGTTAGATAAAAGTATGAATCGGGTAATAAAATATGAGCATTAAATCACAAATAAGTCATTTAAATACATTTATTTATATTTTTATTAAAATACTTTTAAATGAAATGTATGACCGCATTATTTGATCTTGCTACAACCAAACACTTTTGAAATCATGGGTTTTTGGGATAAAACTGACACTGACTCGCTCAGGACAAGGGACAACAGCATCTGTCTTTTCAGGATACAGTTATGATCTGTGCAGGATGAGTTTTAAACAATGAATGTTTGAGTGTGATACATGTGTGGAAAAACTGCTTGATACCATTGTACTGATGTTGACTAGATATATTTTCATACTTTTTAAATATCTTATACAGTGGTTTCATGTTCGTAGTGTTCATCTTGAATATGTCAAGTTTAGTAGGTTTTTTTTTTTTTTTGTTTTTTTGTTTTTTTTTACCAAAGATTAATTGGACTCTTAAGTTCGCACGTTAAAGAAAACCACTTATAAAGGACTTGAGAAAATATACATTTGCACATGGTTTTAAGTCTTTCTTTTTTCTTTTTTTCTTTTTTTTTTTTGCTTAGAAATTTTTCACAAACTTGGCATCTGCTGATTAAATGATTGTCATCCCATATTATCTTTTTGGTACCTGACTACCTTCAATTGCCTTATCCAATTCCTTGTGGTTTCAGCCTAAATACTGAGTGGGATATCTTTACTTCACTCATCTTTTTTTAACAGCTCTGTCACATTACCAACAAAGCAACAAATCCCCATATTAAATAGTTTTTGAACAGGCTCTTTCTGTCACATTGTTCTGTCTTGTTTTAATATGAACTGTGATTTTTTTTCCAGGTAATGTCTTCATGTAGCTGCCTATTAAATGACCACTGAAACTGCCTGTAAATAAACTTGTGGTTGTTAATTTCCACATCTGTGTGTGTATGTGCGCGCGCTTATATTAGCAAATAAGCATGAGCAAATGAGCAAACTAAAACGTGTTCTTAACCTCATTTAGGTATTGTTTGAATGTTTTCTTGATTTAACAAAATGTGAGTCATTTTGCCACTGCGGGAAGCTCTGCAGGAGTTTACAGATTTTACTGCTTTACTTAGGTTTTTTTTTCTGTATACAAATACAAATTTAGCAATCAAGATTTGTAAGACTGTATGTAGCAAGTGTTATATAAGAACGTCCTAAAAATGCTATACCAGCATAAAGAAATTTGATTGCATTTTTAGACTGTACTTTGTTTTTGTTTTTTTTTTTCAATTTGAACTCTCCTTTGGTACTTAAGTAAATGTTATTTTTCCAAAATGGAAAAAAAAACATTAGCATCCATTCATAGTTTATTACTGTAAAAGTATTGTAATGTAAAAATTATCCACCAGGTGGCAGATAACAAATAATCTTATAACGGAGTTTAAACATTTTATACCATGAAATTCAAAACTGTGTATCACTTATAAATCATGTGTTAATGGGAGAATGCAGTGAGGGGGGCTGTTATAAGTGAATTGAATAATTTACAATATGGATGGCAATGAAACTTCTCCAGATGATTATTGCAATACAGTTGGTTTGTAGTTATATGTTTATACATACAGTATTGCCTATCTACTGCAAACATGTACCTGAGTGCATACTGCTGGGGTGTGCAAGTTTGGTTCTCAAATCTGCTACTGTGCAACTTTTTGATGCAGTCCTTATTTGATACACGTGGCTCAATAGCAATCCTCTGAAGAACTAAATGACATGTGGATGAGGGAATTGAGCCATTGGATTCAGGGCAGGATAGTAGATCTTGAGGACTATAGACTTGGACACCACTGATTAACTGCATTTACAGATTATGAATATAAAAGGCCGGCTTTAAGATTCCTGTTTAAGCTTTGAGGGCATCAGAGCAAAATGATTTCAAATAAATTCATTTTAGTGTTTAAAAATTTTTTAGAAAATAACTTTTACCTTTTTTAATGTTTTTCTTAATAAAAAGTAAAGATGGGAATAAAACAGCCATTCTATTGAGACTTGATTCTTTACAATTGTTAATTTTCTTTTTTCTTTTTTCTAGGTTGGTCAGGGTCGTAATATTTATACTATTATGTAGATCACGTGTCAAACTCCGGTCCTCGAGGGCCGGTATCCAGCAGGTTTGGCTGTTTACCTGCCCTAACACACCTGATGCAAATAAAATAGATCCAACTACTTCTTGTCCATCTATTAAGTAATTTCAGTCAGCTGTGTCAGAGCATGGAGACAACAAAAACATGCTGGATA
>JBAMIG010000024.1:7259481-7304642 GCA_037177335.1 Kiunga ballochi | reverse complement strand
AGGGACTGACTTTGACACCCCTGATGTAGATTATTGCTAATTTCTGTATAAAACAGTTTTACTGCATAATGCACTTGGGTATCTTCAACCTTTGCATACAGCGAACTGTTGCACAATTTAAAACTTATGTTTCAACGTTTTGGTTGAAACCGACATTTCAAAAACTGCCTTTACCACTAAGGAGATCACTGTCATCTTCGTTTACATGCTTTGGTGTCGTGGACAAGCTCATCAAGCGCAAAGATAATTGTGTATGTACCTGATTGGCTGAAAGCTTTTTACTCCACTCTCATTGGCCCCTGTCACACGGAGCGCCTTACGATTGGCTGAGCTGCAAGAGTAGGAAGTGTCGATCAGTAGTAAGAGCTTAACATGGGTAGCTACGTTAGGAAGTGTTTGTCATATAAAATCTAAAACAAGGCTTTGTGCATGTCGTTTTTGTAGCCGGATGGTGTAATGTTTCTGTAGATACTTGCCAATTGTTTTTCAAGATCAAGGAGGTCGCACCTTCTTGTTAGTCTTCATGGTTGTGTAAAACTAGCTTGTTAGCTTTACGTCATTTCAGCTGTACTACTGTGCTAGCTTAGATTTGCATTGGAATTTGCTAGCTTGTTTGACAGCCTCAGTTTCTAAAATTAACCAAGTCGTTATCCAATGTAAATTGGGCTGCGTTTGGTCAGGCTTAGGCATTTGAGTTTATTAATGTTATTCTTCATTGTATGACTTGACTATACTTAATGTTTGGCGAGAGAAGTAATAGCAGCTACAGCTAGCAGATGGTTAGCTTGGCAACAAAAACAATGGGCTGTAAAAGAGATTCGAACACGGTTAAAATGTTTTATTTTGCGGCTATTTTCCTCATCGTCTGCGTCAAAGTATCAACAGCCGGTAAGCAATAATTTTTTATATTGTTGCAAAACGATATCGCAGTTCGTGATATCACTGGAAGACTTTGACTTAAATATGGAAGTGTTAAACTGTATGAAGCATATTTTTATGCTTGAACAGCCTTCTCTATTTCATTTTAGCTTTATATTTGACATCTGATTATGCAATATTTATATTTCAGATGAAGATCAACACCGGAACGACGGACCAGAGTTGAAGGTGTGTCATAAGATACTGGCCAAAAAGTAGTAGTTTGTATCTTTTGAAGCTCTTTTAATTTAATTGGTTTATTGCCTCTTGCATGCAACGATGTTTTTATGTTGACAGTTTTGTTTATGTCTGTGCTGTGATAAAAGCTGTAACGTACTGGAAGAAATAAAACATCGAAAAATTATTTTGCTATGCAAGATATATAAAAAAAAATGTATATAGACGGTAATTTATTTTAAAAGTAAGGGAAAAAAAATCAGTTGATTAAGGGGAGCTGGCAAAGGTTTGCAGCTGCTTCACAAATAATGATTGCATTTTTTTTACTACTACTCGTATAATTAAAGTATTTTGATATAGTGAGTAAGGGATTACAGTTTATGATCTGTTAAAATTGACCAAAGTTGGCAGTCTAACCTGTTGCTGTAATTTAGTTTTTTCTATTGAAGGCAAATCATGACCAGCATTGTCCATTCTAAAAACACATTATTTTTTTATGCAAATAGGCCTAAGTTATATTTACTTGTGTTGTCAAAACCCTTAATCACCACTGACTCGAGAGCAGTTGTTTACAGTAAACATCACATAGTAGTAGCTGTATTCTTGTCTGTGTTTAGCTTGTTCCTACTTTAACTTGAGAACTGCTGGTTTTTATGTATGAAGTAGCAAGAAAAGTCATAGCATGTTGTCCTAGCTGCTATTATCGGTCCTACACTGTTATTGTTGTGCAATTACTTTGTTTTAAGCAGAGATCTGTGTTAGAGGCAGATCTATTTAAGTTTGTATCAGTATCTCAATATCATTTCAGTGCGTTCTTGTTTACTAAATGTCTTGGGACATTGGTGTAGAAATTTTTTCATGATAAGACTCTTTTGTATGTCATCTAAATAAAAACGGCTTTTGATGAGCACCAACCATTATTTAGGTTTAATCGAGATGTTCTGGGCTCCTCAGTTTTTCACTCATGCATATTAGATATCATTTAATTATTAATACTATAAATGTTGGTACATGTGTACTATATATGTATAAATATGTTTATTCTTTCAGTCAGCACTTTCCGCATAATAACCTGTTATTTATTTATAGTCCTACCATGATCCTGAATCTGAGGAGGAAGACGTTCGTATTGCACCAGAAATTGTAGCAGGTGCTTCGGTGACTCCTCGTCACAAAGTCTCCCAGTCAGAAGAGGAAAAACCGATTGAGGGAGAAGAGAAGGAAGATCTACCTGAACAGCCGCCTCATGCTGAGGAGAAACCTAAAGAGGGTAAGTCATTTTTAAAAAAGCTGTATTGCCTAAAACAAAGGATATGATGAAAATTTAAAATGCATTAAGTTTAACTTGTAAGTTTTATGGATTTTAAACCCATTTCAAATGATGGATTCTAGTCATCTTACCAAGAGGTGCCTTGTGAAACGGTGTTAAGGTTAACTTTGGCTTTTTATGCTTCAAAAAGTGCAGTTTTTAATTTCTTTTTAGGCTCAATAAAACAGTTCAGCTCAATTTACTGTCTCATCAAGCATCACACTCCCCCTGATCTCTGAGGATTAGTGTCTTCTCCTGTTACGTAAGCTCTTCCAAGGCTTGACATGTTAACTCATTTTATATTTTTTTTTGCAAAAGAAGATGAGTTAAGGCAGAGGTGAAGCTTATGTGGTTTCAGGGAAATGCCGCATTGGTTTAACAGTTAAACCTCGTGAGAAATTAACTACCTCTTACACCTGTGGCATGTTTTGCAGTCAGTTACATCATGTTACTCTGGGGTTGTTTGTGATGTTAATGCTTGGATCTTTTACTGCAATCATCATATGAGGATCAGATTAATTGAAACTTAACAAAATTGATTTTAGCCTGTTTAGTCCATGTTTGTAAAGGATTTAGGTGGCTCATTTTATATGCAGTATCCATATTATAGTATCTGATACTTTTATTGATCTATTCTTTATTCAGTCCCTGTGGTGAATGGAGGCACAGCTCATGGAGAGCCCTGCTCCTTCCCCTTCCTCTTCCAGAAGAGGGAGTACTCAGACTGTACTACAGATGGGCGGGGGGATGGGCGGCTGTGGTGTGCTACAACCTATGACTATGACAAGGATAAGAAATGGGGCTTCTGTGAGAGTAAGTATCTGGTATTTTATTAAATCAAGCACTTGTCCAAGACAATTATGGCTAAATTGAGATTCATTGTTGTGTTTTTTGTGTGTTTCTTATAAATTTGAGTGTAATATAAATCTCATTCTTCAACCTGACAACACAGCTGATTTATTTGCTTAAATGATGGATTTGGTATGCTTTAAAAAAAAAAAGCTGATCAAATAAAAGATGCATTCTTACAGGTGTTTTACACAACTGCACAGTGATTATGAAACTGATTTATGGTTTCATTTCCATTATTGGTGTTACTGGTAAACACCTGCCAAGATTCAGAAACCTTTATTTTCCCTGAGTGTCGTTCTTGTTTCCTTGTCTTTGGTTTTAGCTGAGGAGCAGGCTCAGCAGAGACTACAGGCTGAGGAGGCGGAGGAACAGTATCAGACTGTATTGCACATGCTGAATGCCACCACTAGGAAGAGTCAGAAAAAAGAGTGAGTCTCATGCTTATGTGTTTTTTTTTGTTTTTTTTCAGTAAATATCTTTTCAAGCCCACACATTTTGTTAAAAGATATTAAATGTTACTGTTGGTCTTATCACTGAGTGTAAGTGTTATCACACTGAGTATCTGACAGACTTTTGAGTCACGTGACTTTTTCACATCCTTGTTTGTTTGTTAACACTGGGAACTGTTTGTGTGCATTCAGCCCACCATGTTCTCGTAAATCCAACTTTATCTGTGCTCTCTGTGTTTATCTCACCTGCTCTGTTTAGATTATATGAAAAGCTTTTAAAAGTAGCAGAGAGGGGCCACCAGAAAGCCATTGAAAAGGTGGCGTACGCCATGCTGTTTGGAGACTACGTGAACCAAAATGTCACAAAAGCCAGAGAAATGTTCGAGAAACTTTCAGTGGAGGGCTCTCCTAAAGCTCAGATGGTAAAAAATAATCAATAAAATTCTGTTTGTTGCTTGAGAAAAATGTTTGAAGCGCTGTTGATGTTTGGATGTTAAATATGCAGGATGACATTTCCCTTTGGAGCGTTTTTCATTTCATTGTGTGTCTGCTGACTCTTTAGGCTCTTGGCTTTCTGTATGCAGCAGGACTTGGAGTTAACTCGAGTCAAGCAAAGGTACTTTTTCATTTTTGTAGTTATGTTTTGCAGTCTTTTAAGTCAAGTATTAGATGTAATAAATTAGATATTAGACAGCAGTTTTTGGTTATTGTTGCCTCTAACTCACAATCCTTATGTTCTTTTAAAACTACATATAATGTTCTTAACAAACCTCGATCAGTGTGACTAGAGAGTTCAACCAAAGTGTGTTTTTACTTTTTTTTTAAATTTTATTAATAGGGATTCAATCATTAGAAACCTCTTTGATTCTCCTTCCTGTGATCTATTCATCTCGGCCATAAGTTTAGCTGCTTTTCATCAGTTTAAGCCTGTCGCTCTATCCCCTCTTAAGAGGTAATAATCTGTCGTATGAAGCCTGCAGGGTTCCCCCAAGGATCATTTTTCCCATCTTGTCTTTTTTTTTAGGGAGGTTTTATCCTCTTTGGCACCATCAGCACTTAATATTTTAAATTCTAGTTTGACAAATGGGACTGTACCGTGACTTTTAAGCATGCTGTGGTGACTCCTTTAATTAAAAACCCAGATTTTAGGACAATTTCTAAACTCCTTTTTCTTTCCAAGATTCTAGAGAAACTAGTTTAGTGCCAGATAAAGCCGTTCTTGGACAAACATGAAATGTTTGAGATGTTTCTGTCTGGGTTTAAAACCCACCACAGTACTGAGTCAACATTGCTGAAGGTTTTTAATTAATTTATTTTTCTTTGCTACGGGCTCTGGTCATTCTGTTGGACCTAACGGCCGCCCTTTGATATAGTTGACTATCAAATCCTGTCTCACCTGGAGACCTGGGTCGGTATTAAGGGAGGTGTGTTACGGTGGTTTGGGTCCTACTTATCAGAGAGAAGGTTCTGTTTTTCTGTTGGTGCTGCTGAGTCTCCTGCAGCACCTTTCACATGTGGAGCACCTCAAGGCTCTGTATACGGTCCTCCTTCTTTTCGCTCACTATTTACTTCCTCTTGGCTCTGTTCTTCAAAAACATGACATCTCATTTCACTTTTATACCGACGTCAGACAAATCTTTATGCCAGTAAAGAAGAAGGAGGTGCGTACTATTACAATGCATTAGTGAAAGGCTTTGCTTCATGGCCTTGCACCCCCCTGTCTGTCTGACTTACTCCATCTGTACGACCCCTCACGATGTCTCAGGTCAGCAGATCAGTCTCTGCTAACCGTGAGAGTGGCCGTGCTTTTTTCAGTTGTTGCTCCAAAGCTATGAAAAAAACGCTGCTTTTGCAAATCGGAGACGCCAGCTCGCTTCCAGCGTTTAAATTCTCTTAAAACACATTTTTTCTTTGGCTTTTAAAGCTATGTGAGAGGCTGAACATTTTTATTGTATTCTGTTTTAATCGTTTTATTTATTTGACTTATTTTGAGTACTTTTTTTCTGTGTTTTTAAATATTTTATGTGGTTGTGTGTGGGCAGCACTTTGGCCAGTCTGCATTGTTTTAAAGTTTTCTATAAATAAAGATGAGTCGAGTTATATGATGATTTTTCTGTTTCCTAATAAATGTAATCAATACCCATGCTTTTGTTTTCAGGCTTTAGTCTACTACACCTTTGGTGCTCTGGGTGGAAACTTGATAGCTCATATGATTCTGGTGGGTGACTTGTTCATAAAATTGCTTCTGCTTGCTTTTATTTACAGATGTAGTTTCTTTTGTGTAAATAATCTTCCTTTGCATATGTTCTTATCAGGGATACAGATACTGGGGTGGTGTGGGTGTTCCCCAAAGCTGCGAGTCAGCACTAACACATTATAGACTTGTGGCAAATCATGGTAAGTGTTTCCTGCACTTGGTTATATTTGGATTTAGTGCCATGTTCTTCTGGGCCGATAATTTGAAGGAAAATAGATTCATGTTTCTTAATTCTGCTTTATTTATAACACACTTTTTTTTTTTTCTCTCTACCGTTTCCAGTGGCCAGTGACGTGTCCCTGACGGGAGGCTCAGCGGTGCAGAGGATCAGACTTCTGGATGAGGTGGAGAACCCCGGCTCCACCAGCGGCATGTTGGAGGAGGACCTCATCCAGTATTACCAGTTTTTAGCAGAGAAAGGAGATGTTCAAGCTCAGGTGAAAAATCTTTTTATCACAGTCTTCAGGTCACAAAGTTTTCTTTCTGTCTCATTTGAAACAGGAAGTAGTTTAAATGTGAGGGGAAAAAAACGTTCAGTTGTTTTGTCTTGCAGGTTTTTTGCAACACTACATGTTTTTCTTTTACACACCTGTATGTTTATTTGAACCTAAAGGTTGCCGTAGTTTTCATTCAGACTGGATGTTTGTCTTGTTTCCATTGACAGGTGGGTCTGGGTCAGCTCCACCTGCATGGAGGACGTGGAGTGGAGCAGAATCACCAGGTAAGGTTTTTGTCTAACAACATAATTCACTGGAATTACTGAGGTTGTTTTTGTTTAGCACCGTTGTTTCTGTTTTTATTTTGTCCAACAGAGAGCTTATGACTACTTCAGCCAGGCTGCAAATGCTGGAAACACACATGCTATGGCTTTCCTTGGCAAGGTGAGGATGATCTGGATCGTATTTCATACACATTCATTCATTTACCTTTTATAATCAGTATAATAAACAGGTTTTTGTTTATTATAATAACGGTCATGCTAATTTTGGTTAAATTTATTGCCTCTTTTATATTGACATGTCTTATTTTTCTTTTTTTTATATGTATGCACTATTATTTTGCAGGACCTTGAACAACAGGAAAGCACTAAATCTTTTATTATTCTTTGAATTTTTCTTTTATCTAGATGTATTCAGAAGGCAGTGAGTTTCTCCCTCAGAACAATGAGACAGCTCTGCAGTACTTCAAGAAGGCTTCTGATCTGGTAAGTGTGAAAACACACACATCTCAGTAGGCTGCTTTACACTTATACTGTTCTTATACAGTTCCAATAATACCTAGCTGTGAATGCACATTTAATAAGTCCAAATATTATTTTTGAGATTTATTATCATTTATTGTCCAGGGTAATCCAGTAGGACAGAGTGGTCTGGGCATGGCTTACCTGTATGGAAGGGGTGTCCCAGTGGTAAGGGACTTCCTGACACATTTTACAAAGATGTTGAATTATCTTTATTCAGTTTTATTCTTTTTTTTTTTTTTCTCATGGTAGATCAGACTTTTAATCACATTTAGCATAGCACTGTCAGAAAGTGAAATTGGAGCAGTTTTTTATGTTTATTTATTTTATCTTCAGAACTATGAGTTAGCACTGAAATACTTCCAGAAGGCAGCAGAGCAAGGCTGGGTGGATGGACAGCTCCAGCTGGGGACTATGTATTACAGTGAGTGAGAGCTGACAGCATATGCACTCCTCTGCTGTGCTAGCTTTTCCTTTTTGCCTGTTTTGTTTAGTATATTATTTCCCATGTTTCTTTCCATAATCCCATTTATGCTCTTTTTACTTATTTCTTTACCCAGATGGCATTGGTGTGAAGCGAGATTACAAGCAGGCACTTAAGTTTTTCAACCTGGCCTCTCAGGCTGGCCATATCCTGGCTTTCTACAACTTGGCTCAGATGCACGCTACTGGTACTGGTGTAATGCGTTCTTGCCACACTGCAGTTGAGGTGAGCCCCTCTGTAGCCGCTGTTATCTGTGTATCACTTTGCAGAGAGGAAAGATAAAAAGGGCCTGTCTGCTGCTGTTAATATTCAACCATAAAAATATCTAACTATTCCATCGCTATACTTGAGAAACAGCTTTTTATTCTGGTCTTCCTGCTGTAGTCTTTCTTGACATAATGTTGGAAAATAGAAATTCACAGTATTTATCCTTGTGGAATGGGTTCAGTTGCTTTATTTTTGTCACTTTTTGTTGCAGCTTTTTAAAAATGTGTGTGAGCGCGGTCGCTGGTCAGAGCGGTTGATGACGGCTTACAGCAGCTTTAAAGAGGGGGAGGCGGATGCTGCTTTGGTTCAGTATCTGATGCTGGCTGAACAAGGCTATGAGGTCGCGCAGAGCAATGTAGCCTTCATCCTGGATCAAAGTAAGAAAATTGGCACATTTGTGTCCAGACCAGAAAATTGTACGGCTTTTAGGACTGTTTTATTTGCTGCACTACTCCTAAAGTTGTCTTTTTCTGTGTGTGACTAACAAACAGGGGGAGCAAAGATCTTCAGTGAGAATGAGACTTACCCTCGTGCTCTACTCCACTGGACCAGAGCTGCAGCTCAAGGTGAGGGCCAAGTGGATTTTTATCATGTTAACTATCTTCTTTGTCAGGGTTTCATCAGTACTTGAAGTACTTTTCTCGTTTTTTTTTCTTATTCTTTCCCCCCCAAAAAACAGCTTTCTGTCTGATCCAGTCCAGTTATAATTCCCAGTTTAGAATACTGTGTAAAGGAAATGGTCAGGCTGGGCGATGATGATTTGCAGCCTGTAGCTGTGAGCCGTTCTGCAGCTGCTCTGCTACTTTGTGCTGGAACAGACTTGCTGTGGGATTCTGTTCATTTTCAGATTTTTGGCTGCGTTTCCAGTTATATCTGTGATCTGGTAGAGATGTATTGCTGTACTATAATTGCTCCTCACTGTTTCTGTTTAAAATTGGCCAATAATATCTCTATATGCTTCATAGGAATTGCTAAATTTGATGCTGGTACTCTCCAGGAGTTGAGGGACACAGCAACTTTAATAAAGCTCTGAGCCAGAAAAGCCATCTCGGTTACTTACTGCATATGCTTTGTTTGGTAACAATTATAAGTGAATGTGTCTCACCCGAAGCTTTGACAACAGATAAATTCACAGCAAGTGATTTTCCAGTGAGTCTTAACAGCTGCCAGGGGAGAAATGGTTGAAATAGCTCATTGTTATTTATCTACTGTTGTACTGGCATGCAGCCCAGGTAGCTGCAGTTACTGTAATATAAAGCAAAACTATACATTATGTTTATAGTTCAGCTTTTCTCCTGTAAAGATCTTAGTCAAATTAAGCTAAATGTTTTGCACTGTTTAAGAAAATGTTCTAATTATTCACTTCAACTACAAAAAGCTCATGTATGTATTTGTCTTAAGGTTACACTGTGGCGAGGATAAAACTAGGAGACTATCACTTCTATGGATATGGAACAGATGTGGACTATGAGACAGCTGTTATTCACTACAGGCTGGCATCGGAGCAGCAGAACGGTGCCCAGGCAATGTTCAACTTGGGTTATATGCATGAGAAAGGCCTCGGGATCAAACAGGTGGGTCTGGACTGGGATTTCACTTCTTGCTCGATACATAAAGTATGGTTGTGTAAAGCCAATTAGGTTGTTTGTATACATTATTTTAATATTGTTGCTTTTCCCGCAGGATATCCATTTAGCCAAGCGTTTCTATGACATGGCTGCTGAAGCCAGTCCTGATGCACAAGTGCCAGTTGTCCTGGCACTGTGCAAGTTAGGACTGGTTTATGCTCTCCAGTACCTGCAGGACCTTAATGTAAGTCCTTTTTTGGATATTCTAAAGCTATGTGCAGAATATTAATATCAAAAAAGAAAGTCGGTCGCCTTGTTAGTCTACCTATGAGCTGCTTCATTGAAAACTATTTAATCACTCTTATTTTTATTTCTGTCAGCTGAAGGAGCTGATTTCACAGGTGGACCTGGATCAGGTTCTGGGCCCAGAGTGGGACCTCTACCTCATGACAGTTATAGCCCTGCTTCTAGGCACAGTCATCGCCTACCGTCAGCGCCAACACCAAATTATAGTGCCACCCCGCCCACCTGCCCCTGAAACCCCTCCCAGACCAGCTCAGGAAGAGCCACAAGCCGAGGCTGAGCTGCAGGCTCAGGAAGAAACGCCAGCTCAAGATGAAGAAGAGCAGCAGTGAGGGGAAGCCAGAGGGAGTGAGGCCAGTTAAAGACTGGAAGCTCTGCCAGCCCTACTGCATGATGCAGCTGGTGCCGTGGCCCCCCTACACTCTGCCTGCTCCTCTCTGCTTATAAACTGTCTCCCAACTTCCCCTTTTCATTAAAAATATGACAAAACTATGACATTACAGTTGCGTAAAGACAGAGAGCAGCATCGGGCGATGACACAAGCTCAGGACTGATTAGTCTGTGACTCAGGACACTGCCAGAAGCACCGGTGTCATCACCATGGAAATAGTCTTTGGTTGCCAGATCAAAGGCATTTCAGGCTCTACTGATTTAGAAGGATAGATTTTGATTTGTGCATTTGTTTCTTTTTACGCACCCCACCACCATTTTTCCCCCTTTGGGGTAAATTACACTGAGTTGATTGGTTAATTCCTAATTTGCTGCAGTATTTATATTAAAATATGAGATGCAAAATGTGAATTTTAGTAATTTTGTTCCCTAGCTTTGATCTACTTGTTGAAGGCTTCTCTGATTCTGCATGGGTTCAAATCTGTTGTTTGCAGACTTTCAATTTAGACCCTTTTTTTTTTTTTTTTAATTGAGTGAATAACTTTTACATGTTTGCTTTTCCATTTTTCATCCATGTGTTTGTCACATTGACATGCTGTCAAGTGAGTCCCTTCACTGACCTGAAGCCGATTCAACATCAGTGGCAGTGCTGTTGTCAGCAGAGGAGCAGGAAGCTTTTCAAGCAGTTTAAATCACAGAAAATAAACCAGAGTGAATAAATCCAGTTGTTTTACTTAAGCAGGTTTGTCGTAGTTCCTAACATGAACTAAAGGCAGTCAAAAAGTGAGGTTGGATTGAGAACTTCCATAGTTAAACTGAATAAAAAGGCTTGTAGAGAACCTCACACAGAGCCAACGCCGTGTAGTTATAGTGAAATGCATCTTTTACTTCTTGATGGAGCCCAATACAGACAATGTGAGCCATATTGGATCATTTGTTTTGCACAATTTCAGCTTCTGTTGGCTTCTACACTCCCCCAATAAAGATTTGATTTAGAGATCTGCCCACATTTTTGCCTCGAGTGGCTCCTAGTGTCCAAAATGGAAGCAAATGAAGCCACGGTTGGGTTATGCTTTGTCCAGTTCTTTTCTTTTTTCTTTTCACCTGGTTCAGTTATACTGTGTGTGCTTGTTTTAGATGTTGGAAACATAGAAGCCATTCATCTGCATAAGGTGGAGGAATGTGAAGGAAAAGATCAACTGAGAATTGTTTCCTACTTAAAGGGAACAATTTGTCTTGCATTAAACACTGGTTAAAGATGAGGACTGCGTTTTTATCATCAACTGCGAAAATAAAAAAGTGGAATTTTTTTCAATCTTGAAAGTAAGGCTGATTTAACCTTTTACTATTATGATTTGTATTGGGTTTATATGGAGATATGAAATGGTTGTACGTAGTACGTATTGATAAACGATCAGAAACGCCCTCATTGGACCTGCATGTTATGTTGTCGCTCTGCTTTTAATGGTGGGGTGGGAGAGACAAAGTGACAGAGCTGTAAAAACAGCATCACATTGTGTAGTCTGTAGGGGTGACCTGTTCACTGGTCCATACGCGCTACTATGCAGTGGCTTTGGATCGCCGTGGCAACATGTGTGCTCACGTCCTGCTCTATCAAAGGTAAGTGCTAGAACAAGCAGGAGGGCAGACCACATGTAGGGCATCGAGTATATATGTTACAACAGCTTCTTAAAAAGCCTTTTAAAAACACTTATTTCTAAATACTAACATTAATTAGCCACAAATAAGGGTTTTTAAAGCTGTAGGACAAAAAAGTGAAACCTGATTGAAAATCAACTGTTTACAAATGTAACTCAAAAGGGCTTAAAATGGGCTTTTTTGGCAGTTTGAGGGGTTTCAGTTGAACTTTGAGAAAATAAATCTCTTACAGGCAACGACTGGTGGCGTGAGTATGAGGAAGGGATACGACACTACAGCAAAGAGGCTCTACATAAGGTACTATACATCTGGTTTTGTGTATGAAAAGCTGATGGACCATCGTGTGCTTTCATATTTCATCTTAGTGTTATTGAACATATTTCTAGGGGGAAACAACAGCATGTAGGCCTACAATTTGATTGATTTGAAATTTGTGTCACCCAGAGGTGATAAATGTTCACATAGTATGAAGCATTCAGATGTGTAGAGCAAGCATGGTAAACACAGTAAAGACTGGTCTCTAAACCAGTTATTAATCCATTAACAAACAAACGGGCAAAACGTGGAATAGAAAGGAACATATCCCAGTAGGAAGGCAAACAATAAGGAGAAAAAAGGAGAAATGCAAATCCAGGAGTGAAATAAATGATCATGACAGCTTGGCTTCTCTTTTGTAATTTATTGAGGAGTTTCCAGAAAAAACTCGACCTGTGAGCTTCAAACATCCGATGTTTCAATGCCCAGACATGAGACCCTCTCCCTCTGTCCCCACCTCAGGTCTGTGCTGGTCCCACACAGCAAATCCGCTTTGAGCTCTTTATCAACTGACTGCATCTGTTTCCTTTTACCTGATTGTTTTAGTGGAATTTGTGAAAGCAGCAGATATCAAAGTCATCGCTGCTTTGGGAGATTCTCTGACGGTATGTGTGTCTAACATTTGCCTTATCCACTAAAAAAAAAAAAGGACGTGCATAGTTTGAAGCGTTTGAACTTTGAATTTTATTCCCTGATTGTTGGGTTGGCAGAAGTCTTCAAAATGATTCTCTCTGCTTTCTTTTGCACCTCTAAATGTGAGACTGAGAGAGTCCGGTCATTTAAAGTGATCTGATGTTGTGACCTTTATTTTCAGACAGCCATTGGTGCTAATGCCACCACGGTACTAGGCATCCCGATTGAGTTTCGCCATGTGTCATGGAGGTAAGAAACTACATAAGAATGACGTTTAACATTATGAAGCAAACCATCATTTTTAGACAAAAAAGGAAAGGAAAAGAATCTGGTTGCAAAGTGAAGTTAAATGTCTTGTACAAGATATGCAAACCTTAAAATTTTGTGAAAACTCAAGCATGCTCATCATGGCTGTGTCAGAGCATGCAGATGTGTGCAGATAACGACGCAAGGATGAGGATTTCTGGCAGACAGATCAGATTGAGAGGCAGCTGATAAAATACCAACATAAAACAACAAACCTCTGAATGTTTCTGAAATCCTTTCAAACATCAAGCTGTGGGATTCTCTAGAGGTTTGCAGTGATGCATAACGCTTCTATTTGCCCCACTCACAAGCAGAAACAGCTGCAGGGGGCCCAGAAATACACAAACTCATTTTCAAGCTACCTGGATTGTCCAGATGAGAGCCTGGTGGATGGTGGACCTCTGTAGGGTCTCTGACGGTGTTAAAATTAAAAGTATGTGGAGTTTCTGAATGACCACATTCTTTCAAGGTAAAAGAAAGAACAGTGATTTCCATAACAAAATCTTCTTCATGTATGACAATACCTCTGCATTACTGCCTGCTGGGGGCACAATGTCGCCTCCAATCTCCCTTGACTTCAATCCTATCGAGATGCTTTGAGAGCATCTTTAAAAAGAGCGGGTATCCTCCTGCAGGTTTTTGTTGTCTCCATGCTCCCACACAGCTGGCTGAAAGTACTTAATAGGTTAAAAAGAAGCTGTTGGATCTATTTGATTTACATCAGGTGTGTAGTGTAGGAAAAAGAGCCAAACCTGCTGGAAACTGTCCCACAAGGACAGGAGTTTGACACGTGTGGGGTAGAGCATCCAGCCTTTTGTCTGTGAAAAACATGTGAGCTTGTTTGTTCACGTGTATGTCGATATACACGTATTTGTGCATGTGTGTGTGTGTGTGCTTCTGCTTCAACACACCTGAATAAAGTTAAATGGGTCTATAAGTCTCTACACGACTCAATAATTGGAGCCAAGTGTGTTGAAGCAGAAATACAGGTAAAAACCTGATGATTGTAACCCTGACCGAATTATTTATTCATTATTATACCTGAAATGTTGTCTTTTTTTCACCAGGCTGTTAAAATATCTTTGTCATTGAATACAAAGTTTTAGTTGTAATATAATTTTCTCTCCTATTAAAGTATCGGAGGTTACGGGACTTTTCAAGATGTCATAACTTTGGCAAGTAAGATGTTTGCTATTTCTTAACTTCAGCTTCAGTAAAAATCAAGCTTCATTTATATTGATTTATATTGACTTCTCTTTGAATGTTTCAGACATTATCAAGTTATTCAACCCCAATCTGCTTGGTGCTGCTCCCGGGAAGACAGTTCATGGGGTGGAAGCTCACATCAGTGAAACAGGCTTCAACTTAGCCGTAACTGGACATAATACCTTGTAAGACAGAATCATCTTCTGCATAGAAATAACTCTTTATGTACTGGAGGTTTTGTTCCATTAAGCTGCAAACGGGCTCTGTGGGGCATTTTAAAAGACGCTGTTCATCGTTTTCCAGCAGCCTTCCTGGCCAGACGAGACACTTGATTGACACACTGAGAGGTTATGAGGTACAGCAGAGTTATACAAGTTTTAATAGGCTGTGTTTTTATAGACACTCTGAAGCCTCTGTCATCTCTTCCATTAGGGTGTGAACTTTGAGGAAGACTGGAAACTTTTGACTATTCTCATAGGCATGAATGACATCTGTGATTACTGCAAAGATAAGGTCAGTATTATTGTGGGTGTTTAGTTTTCCTCTACATCTGCTTAATCTTCAGTTTTTCCCATAGGCTCTTTTTTCAGTGGATAATTTTATTCACTATATGACTGTTTCTCTGGAAATGCTCAGAACTGAGGTAAGTAAAATACAAGGACCGAGATGTATGCTTTTGTTTCCATCAAGGCGCTTCAGTTCTCTTTGCTGCGCTTCAGGTTCCCCGTATGATCGTCAACGTGGTTCAGATTCTGCCGATGCATGCGCTTAGGGAGGTGCAGAAACCCACCCCAGGGTGTCTCCTCCAGCGGTGAGTCCGTTCTCATCAGAATGAACGTCTATCTTTGCCTTAAAGTCCTCCCTGCTCTTAAAATGTATTGTTATAGACTGTTTATGATCTGATTATTTTTATTTCAGGTCTTTTTGCTCGTGTCTGATCGAGCCAGTGGCAAAATCTCCTGAACTACGGGAGCTGGTGGAGGTCAATCTGGAGTTTCAGGTGCCTGTTATTACAAAACTGTATATAGTTCTTTACACGCAAGGTTACATCATTTTAGTCCTTATCAGAATTTTTTTTTGGACTCTTCAAATCTAAGTACAGCCTTTAGAGCAACTAAATAAATAAATTACTAAAATTACTAAAATAAATTTACCTACAAGTAAACTGTTTTGATCAATTATAAAATAAAAGAAAAAAAACCATTTAAAGTTAAATGAAGAAAGCTGCTTCTGGCACAATCATTCACACCTGTTTAGTTAAAATGTGCTCATATGATTAAAAAACGTGCTTGATTTTTTTTTGTATTTGTTTAATAAGATTTTTTGGCATTCACATCAACCAAGCTGATTAAATATTCCCCTAATAAATAGATAATAATGGATTCCAGCTTCATCTTAACTTGGCAAAGGAGCTCTAATAAAGCAAAATGATAAATGGTCTTGTATAACACTTTTCTACACATCAGTGTACTCAAAGCGCTTTAACACTATTTGACACATTCACCCATTTGCTCACACAAACACTCACACATTCACACACTGGTGACGCAGCGCCGGGAGCACCTGGGGGTCCAGAGTCTTTGCTCAAGTCTTTGACATGTGGACCACCAAAGCCGGGATTTAAACCACTAACTTACTGGTTAGGAAATGACCCGCTTTACTACATGCGCCACAGCCGCCCCAAAATGAGTAAAGCAATTCAAGGCCAAAAATTGTAATGGAAAATTAATTATCCTGAACCTTTATTGACAACTTTCTCTTTACAGAAAGGTTTTCTCTCTCTGTTTAGAATTGAAATTGAAAAAATTAGCAGAAACTATAAACAACAACGTTTATGGAGGATTATGGAGGTCAAGGATTATGTATTTATTTACTCTTTTTCATTTTTCCATATATTCTCTACACTATTCATTCACCTGCATTTACTTGGGTGGTGAAAACTCTTGTTTGCACCAAGTATCAATCCTATGATAATCTTATTTTATAATTAAACACAATGCGCATTAATTAAAGTCTCACGTTCAAAACCTTTTCTGATTGTTGTACCTTTATGCACAGAAAAGACTTGAAGAGCTTCTGTACAGCGATCGTTTCTTCAGGGAAGACTTTGCTGTTGTTCTCCAGCCCTTTCTGAAACAAGCAGACCCTCCTCGCCTCCCGGTAATCAATCAATCAATCAATCAATCAATCAATCTCTCTCTCTCTCTCTCTCTCTCTCTGCAAAGGCCAAATGCAACCAATGTGGTACAAATGTCAGCTTTCATGAGATGAGTCAGTGTGAAACTGCACAGTGACGAGTGAATCATTAGGATTCCTAGTGGGACAGCTTTTGGCTTCACTAAGACGGGGCTAAGATGCAAGTCACGTGTCAGCAGCAACACACTCCATAAATCTACAAAATCTCTTTCACTTGTCTGAGCAGAACGGGAAGATTGATATGGCCTTCTTCACTCACGACTGCTTCCACTTCACCATGAAGGGACATGAGGAGCTGGCTAAGGGCCTGTGGAACAACATGGTGAACGAGCACTTGCACTGACTGTTAAAGTCGCACAGTTTCACAAAGGAAATGTCGTGTAACACCAGTTCTCACAAAGGAAAAGATGGTTTACAATCTGAAATGTTACAATGCATGTAAAAAAATTATGGATGTTTGCTTTTATTCTTGTTTTACATCAAACCTGTGACATGCGGCATTTTACCCTGCTAAACCACCGGGCTTCATCCTGGAGTAAAACAATCAGTATTTAACTAATCTGTCTTTCTGTTCTGTGTCCCGTCACAGTTTCAGCCTGAAGGAGGAAAGATGATTGTAAGCAGTTTCTCTGAACCCATCCGTCTCATCTGTCCACCTGTAGTAAGTCTCACTATGGAAGTCCTATGTTATTTAAATGCAGCATATGGTGCTGGGATATTCAAAGGACTTTGAGATTAAAATGAAAGCTGGTAATTAAACGTATCCTTGAATGTTAAAATAAAATTCAACAAGTGTCTTATATTATAACTTTAATGGCTTCTAATTAAAAATAGTCTGCACACAGGCAAGCTGCTGTAATAAGATAAAATGGTATAAACCTTCAACCACCAGGTGTTTGAAGAGTTGCTGAAGCCAAGGGTGGATATAGTGGGGTGTACCTAAGCTTTATTTGCATCATATATTATTACTTTTAGTCAGCAATAACAGTGCTACAGAGAAACCTCCAGGTTTAAAGCAATTCATTTAATTAAAAAGTGACATATTGTGTTGCTCATGTCAGGATGCACTAAGGATTCATGACTTAGTCATGAGGAAGTGATTCATGAGTCATATAAAGGAAATAATCAAGTTTCTTTGTTTCTTAATTGTTTCTGATTGATTATATTTCTGACTGATTATAGTTGTTTATAGTTTATAGTTATAGTTGTTTATATATATATATATATATATATATATATGTATATATTCTGTGTATGTCATATATATAATTCTACGTGTCCAATCTGCAGGAGCACCCATATATCTTCACCCGTCCGACTTCAGCCAGGTCCGACCTTTCTCCTCTTCAGTCTGACGTGTCATCACTGGCAGTCATCTTTCTGCTGCTCCATTTGGGTTTAACATGTTTTACATTTATGTAACTTTTGCTTTGCTGATTAAATTTCCCAGAAGAACGCCGCTCTGTTCATTAAATCGGGTGATGCAGAAGCCGATATTCAGCCACTTCACAACTTTGAGAAATGTGGCTTTAAAAAGCAGCATGGCGGCAGTTCACAGATCTAAACACTCATCGTAACACAGAACTGCAACCAGAATATTCACTTTTCAACAACTCGTATAGATTAAGCTAGTGGAGAGTTTTAGTCATTAGTGGAAAAATGACTTGTAATGACTTGTGAGACCTGGGGATTGATTCCTCTCCTATGGTAGAAAACTCTTGTGCTGATGGGACTTTTCATGCTTTCCCCACATTTAGGATTTATATATTTCAAAGCAAAGTCTTTCTTCTTTAAATTTAAGTTTTTTTATCTATTTATTTTTCTTATAAAGAAATTGCAGAAACTCCATTTAACAAAACAGAAAACAACAAATTTAAATTATTTATGGGACGTTTGTGCATTAAATAAAGATTTATTTGAAGCTTATCTGTTATTTCCAAGTGTTTTGGCTGTTTGATCAGTCTTTCTGTTCACTAACATAATCATAGATTCTTTCCGATATACAAATACAGTTTGGAGATCTTGCATGTTTTTAATACAGCAAAATGCATTTTATAGCTCTAATCAGCTGCTTGAAATAATTTGAAAATAGCAATTTGTAATTCATCTCATCTACCACAGATTTCCCCAGACAGCTCTGACTTTTTTAACAGGAGACTTAGTCACACATCTCTCCCTCTGATCTCCAGGCTGCTGCTGGCCCAGTTTTGCTTCCTGCATTATTACACTGAATGCAATCGAATGGAAAGCAGGCCTCTAGCGTTAGCACCCAGCATATACTACTAAAACGCAAACCAGTTAAGTCTTTGTTTCCTTCTGCATTATATCAGCATTCAACATAAGTAGCTGTGGTTTTTAATGATACATTGCAGATGACTGTCCCTTTCATGTGCATTCTGGTTGAACAGAGTACACGGTCCAGAGTGTATTGACTTTATTTGTATGATTGAAAACTCAGGTGGAGATGATATTAAGCTCTGCTCAGGTTACACATTTAGCTGAAAAAGGCTAAATGTTCTGCTTCAGTTTAAATAAAAAGCATATATTATGTACTCTAGAGCTGAAATATAAAGCAGTTGTTTGTCCTAAACTTGCTCTAAAGTAAAAATATTTGTAGAACATTTTGGAGACTGATGTCAAATAGAAACCCTTTAAGTGTCTTTTTTTTTTTTTTTTTTACCAGCAAAGCAAAACATTTTGAGTTATTAACCTATCCTCATTTTATTCTTTATACTCTTGGATGTTTCTGCAGGATGGATTTCAATCAGTCCTTGTAGCTGTCAGATTTCATAATAACCTTATTATTGCATGCAGAAGAAACCGGCTTCATGTTTAAACAAAGCCACCGCCAGTTTACTGCGGGATAATATGGATTCGTCTGACGTCGACTGCTCTTTATAGTCTTTCTGAAAGCATAATGAGATCTTTGGGATCTCAATAGATGGTGCAGGGTGAAACACGAGGCGGCAAACAGTCCGGCCCCCACCTTGGAAACCTCTTTGTCATTTATTTTAATGAATATGTTGCTAACAAAGGAGAGAAGTGCCTCATGGGTGCATGTGCACCTGTGAGTCAGCGCTTGTAACGGCACAAGAGGGCAAACAGCTCTAGATTGTTCCACAGTTTATCCATCTGCTCATTAATAGAGACGCCTTTATGTAACAATACTGTTAAACTTATTTCAGAAATATTTTTATCTTGTTTTATTTAATAAAGCAGGCGTCCTACTCGACAATGATGAGGATGCAAACACATTTTAAGAAGAGGAATGAAACGCTCATTCTGATGAAACCATTTGCAAATACCCTCTCCACTTCATAGATGTGATATAAATAGGCATGTAGATGTTTTTAAACTGGGTTTCAAATTTATGGCAAGTCTGCAGAGATCCATTCATCCAATCATGCAAAACAGGTACGTGTGGTCCACAGTCTGAGGCGATTATCCTGCTGAGTGTTAGTGTATTAAAGAGAAGTGATAGTGAGAACTCCTGCTGGATGAAAAGTTAATGGATCACATATGTCAGGAGGGCTCATCGGTTTTAATTTGCTCTCAGAAAGTAGGGGTCATGCAATGCAAGAGGCAAGATGTGTCAACCCAGTTAGACTATTTATAGCAAGGCTGGAAAGTCCTTGGTGCATTTCTCATTGTTATTGTTTATTTTGTATTTTTAGTTTCTAGTTTTACTCTGCATAATATAATCCTGATATGGACTGTCCACTCGTGTAATGAGGTTTTCTAAAATCTTGCTTAATAACGAGATTTTATATCTAGTATATTTTTTGATCAGCTGTGTTTATTCTATGCAGCTTCTGTTATTCAGTAAACAGCCAAAAACTCAATCCTGTCTTGTGTTTTTGTTATTATTTTAGTTAATCAACAGCACACTGACATGAACAAAGTGGGCACTGCATGGTGATACAACATTTTTCAAAGAACTGTCACTGAGCAACACACAAAGGCCAAACAAAGATGCAATCAGCAAATCCGGTTTGATTACAAACGTCTTTGTGTCGTATGAAAACGCATTGTGCTGTGAGAGAGATGCAATCTGTGTGTTCTTTAGAGTGTGGCCTCTTCAGTGTGAACACGGTTTGTACATGATGCACACACTCTTTATAAAAAAGCTTACAAAAGCTTTTTCTATTGTTCATTGAACAAAATTATTAATGAATATAAAAATCTTTCTTAGTCATCAGATAACTTTTGTCTTTTAAATGACTTTTTGGAGGTATTTTGTGTTACTTTTTATTAACAATACTCAACATTTTGTCAGATTGATAATATTTCTGAGTGATATTTTAGGCCCGGTTCTGTGAGATTAACTTCTAGGTTTTATAGACATTTACATTTTTTTGCACTTGTTTATTATTTTTAATTGGTCTCAGTCTGTTCAGGATTATTATCTGCTTATGTTCAAATTTGATGACAACTGTCTCGCAGATTATTTCATTTTTTTTCCTGGTGCTCTTTGAAACAGGCTGGAATTACATTATAAAACTAATCCGAAACACAATATTTCCACAGTTGAAAAGCAATTCTTTGCTTGGAACTGTTAGAGCACATGGATGAAATACTTATACTTGCTAGATTTTAAATGCCAGAAGCGACATCAGATTTTCTCATAATTTACATTCTGTGGATGTTCTCATATTTAGATGTTCCACTCAAATATAATGACTGAACTCCTGTATCTCATAAGTCCATCTTCATCCCTCCTTTGCTACTGCAGGTTTGTTTGTTATTATGTTAGATTTGAAAATGGACTCATCAGTCATCAGGCCCTTCTCCTGAAGCAGCTCCGGGTTTGGGTTTAGGAAGCATCGTCCTTTCCCTACAACACTGATGCTGAAATCCATAACACCATCGCAAAAACCAGGTAATCTTTACCAGATGTACTGTGCAAAGGGAAAAGTACTTGTCATCAAAATATGACAATACATGGGAAATTAGAGTGGTATTAATTTATTTGTAGCTTTTACATGTCCAACTAATATTTTAAAGAAGTACCATGAGGAGACCACAACATAATGAGAGCAAAATGAGGAAGAAAAAAAATCAGGAAGTTTGAAACTTGTTTATTGATCAACCTGTTGCAAAGGCATCTGAGACTTTCCTGGTGAAGACACGATGTGTTTTGCACAGTAACAGCTGCAGGAGAGAGGAACAAAATATGGCATAAATAGATAAGGTAAGATAAGATGATCGGCTGTCTAAAATATACTGTATATTCATCATTATAGAAATACCCTTGGAAATTACTTTTTTTAATAGTATTTATAACCACTGCACTTTATAAAGAAAGCATGTTAGGTACAAGTCTCCTTTACTTGCTGGGTGAAAATCACCCAAACAGATAAAGAGAGAGGGTTATGGATTAGGAAAACATCCATGGCATCAAAGATGTCAAAAATCAATGCAGAAACTTCCCAGAGACCTACGATAACTTAATGATAATCACATAAATACATTTGCTCAAGTAAAAAATCTCTGACAATAGTGTTCAATGATTTAAATGAGGTTTGAAAATACCTTTTTTGATTTGTTTTTTTAAACAAAGATGATTTTTGCTATTTATTTTGGTGACCCTTGTAGTCAGTCATTTGATTAATGTTTATTTCTTAGATTCTTTGCTTGCAGGTGTGCCTTTTTTTGTTATATAATTGACCCATTTTACTATCCCATATGGTCCATGATCACCTTTCCTCTGATTATACTGAAGCTTTTTCTTTCTTTTAAATGGAGCTTTTTCTCTCCCACTGTTGCCCACTACCGTGTGCACAGGATGGGGTACTGAATCTGACGCATCTTGCATTTCTTTGCAAGGTTTTTTATTTTATTTTGTTTATTTATATTTGAAACTGGGCTTGTGTGAACACAGTTATCATAAAGTTTATTCTAATTGTAGATTCGTTGCAATCTGATAATTTTCCATTTCTAGACTATTTACAATGAATTGGCTTAATATGTGTGCAAAGCCTCCTGAGATGACGTTGATGTTAAGCAGGGCTATACAAATAAAGTTGAATAGAATTGAATAACTGAACTGCAATGAATTAGACTCGATAAAAGTGCAGTGAGATTGTTGTGTTAACATAAACTGAAAAGCGGAGTTTTCTATAGAATAGATACTCTTTTCTATGACTGCATGTGCACACAGAAAGAGATAAAGAAAGAAATACAAACACATCCTCAACCTGTTCACGCCCTGTTCACCACATAGGTATGATGAGGCACGACAGTTGCAGATGATTGTCCCACCATGATGTCATTTCCTCCTCTCCATCTCACGATATAAATAGGGCGCCGTTTTGACGAGGTCTCGATAACGAATCCGAGGAGGACGGAGGCTGGCAGGTTACAGCTGCAGCAAAAAAAATTTAGCTCTCCAGAAATACCGAAAAGCGGCTACGTTTAGTTCATAATGCACCCCTAACCCACCAAGCTCTCTTCCAAAGGGGAAAAGAAGCCAAAATTCAGATTAAAGCGTCGCTGTTTTGTTTTGTTCCTGGAGAGCTCAATTCGCCTGGTTTCCAGCATGATCGCGAGAGGATTGAGTCTCCTGACTGTTTTGTCCAGCTGCGGTAAGAAAACGCTAAAAGCTGATTAAAGTTAAGTGGTGATAAAAAGCTCCGCGGCTGCAAAAGGTTTCAGCACCAAGGACAGCGGCGAGCACATCTGCAGAGGCAGCAGAGGATGGAGGGACTTCTCCGTCTCCTTAAACACAACCAGTCCCCTTATACTAACACTGGTTTTTAAAGTTGCATTGCTTGATAAAACCAGTGGAACTGGGAGGATTATAAAACATGTTTTTTTGTTGCTTTTCTTGCAGTTCTATCATTGCCAGTGACTTCCAGTCAGCTGGAGAATGTGGATGTAGAGGTAAGATTTTATTTATTTATTTATTTATTTAGTATTGATTATAAATATGAGATGAGTAGAAATACTCCCTACCTGCATGGCTGGATTAGTAATTCAAAGGTCTGGCACACAGATATTCAAGCACTTTTTGAACACGAGTGACAAACAGTCAGGCTCGTGGGATTGTCAGCACATAGAGCTGAAATGATTTTGATGTCCCATCTGACAAGTTCATATCTTTGAATTAGCAGGAAAATGCAATGAACTGCATCTAAAGAGCAGCAGGAAAATGCAATGAACTGCATCTAAAGAGCAGCAGGAAAATGCAATGAACTGCATCTAAAGAGCAGCAGGAAAATGACCGTGGCCATTCCTGTCCCATCTTTAGCTCATTGTTGTTGTGAGAGCAGCACGTTTTCATAATTTGTTCATGTTTCACTCACCTATTTTTAACTAATCAAGTGAATAAATTATTTTCTTTTTTGCTGTTTCTGCAAATTTTCTAAAAATTGAATATGTCAGTTTTTCTGTTTTACTCGTTTTCTCCTCCTCATATTTTTAGGTGATGAAATGCATTGTGGAGGCTTTGGCAGACGTGTTATCGAGGCCTCACCTCATGCCTGTCAGTCAGGAGTGTTTGATCACGCTGAAGACAGGTAGGCACAACGTGTACAGACTTCCAAGTTTTATGGACACGAAACACTGTTTCCACAATCGCTTGGAGGTGTACCATTGTGAATGTCAGACTAGTGTAGTAAGAATGCACGATCCTTTATATTTATACGGTTTTTATACATGTTTATGCATTATTTATTAATGTCCTTTGCACAAAGTATTTGCAAAAACATGTATGGTGCTTTAAAGTCATTGTAACATGCATGTACCAATGCTCCATATAATAGAATAACAGATCAGGCTAGATGATTGTAGCTCACCCTGAATGTGTCAAAAGCAGGATAATGTTTAAATCATTGTTATTACTATGTCATGTAGTCTGGATGTTTCCCATTCATGAATACATTTCAGACTAATTGAAATATGAGCATTTTCACTCAGGTTAACATGCTTAACTTTAAAAAGGTTGTTTTCATACAATACCAACTTTCCCGCTACTTGGGGGGCATTTTATCACTATTTTACATATGTTAAAAACTGAGACATTATATCGCAAAGATGTGCTGAAGACTGGAAGCTTTTCCTTTTTATTATAATGCAAAACTCTCATTCTGTTGAAGCGTATTGTTCAAATGCCCATTGTACAAATAAAGTCTCCATCCAAAACATTATATTAGTTAACAAACCCAAAACATCCATTAAACTCAAAAAGCAGCATCAGCAATGTTATTAATGTTGATATTTTTTACATTAAAATGATTTTTGAATCAAACATAGTCCATTATTCTGAAGATGCAATACAATAAAACTGTTGCCAGGCCGGCTCTGAAGCAGATAGCAGCCCAATGAATAGTTCACCTTACCGCAGGATAAAAGATTATTGATTCAAAATAATATTTATAATAAGCAAATATTAGATTCTGCGAATATTTTTAAACTTAAAGCAAATATTAACAACTTTCTTTCCCGGTTGTGAAGTGGTCAACACTGTAGTAAACGTCTTCTCAGTTCTACTTTAATGTAAATCAGATACTCTGCTCCCATTATGAGATTAATGAATTGCTGCAGTGATAGAAAAAACCTGGTGCAGAGTGTAAAACACAGCACTCAGTGAAGCCGATTCAGTTACACGCTCATTGTTTTACCTTGATGCTGTCCTTGCTGGAAAGAGAAATCAATGAGAGTAGTACTCTTCCAGAGTTTGCTTCAGAGCAGGCGCTATGTGGGAGAGGGAAATTGTACACTGCCAGATGGATGGAAATAAGGGAGAGTGGGAGAGAAGAGAAAGAAGGAAGATAGCAGAATTATACAAGAGTGCAGAACAGTCCAGAAGCCGACAGTATGCAGTGCTGTTTGTAGGTCAGCAGAAAGTCCTGCTGTAAATCATCCGGGCATTCTCCATGAGCCAAATGATTAATTGTGCGTTTGCTCTGAAAGCAGTAAATTCCAGTTTATTAACTTTGATGAATCCACCAAAGTAGTTTGCTGAGTCCTTAGAAAACATGAATCGGAACCAGCATACACCTGTTTGCTCAGGCCCCTGCATGAGCCTTCTTTATTTTCATCTATTCTTTGTTTAATGAGCTACGTAGCCTCTAGCACTTTAATTAGTTTTTTTATTTGTGCATTTGTGCAGATGACAGGCTTGTTGCCATGCTTCGTCATCATAACTTTCTGAGGGAGCTGCAGGAGATTGCGTTTCAAGGTGAGTCACCGTTTACTCATAACTGTTTGTTTGTATGCTGAATGTGCAGATTATGATAGAGTATGTATGAAGCTTTAGTAACTTGTTTCCTATTAAAGGTGATCAGGAGAGAGCTAAGCTGCAGGGAAACTCTGACGTTACAGCTCCAAAAACACAATCGCTTCAGACTGCAGATGATTCGGGTGAGTCTCATCGCTGTCTTGGATTTACAAGCAACTCTTTGGGAATGACTAATAAGCAAGTTGTCAAAAAATCTGCCACACAATACTTTTTTTCCCCAGTTCCCTGTTTTCTGTTTTCAGCAAAGCAGAGTTGAAGAATGGTAAAAGTGCTGAGAGGAATTTCAAATCTGCTGCTGTGCTTTCTTTTTGTCCTTTAAAAAAATCAGCTGATGTGTTGTTTTTTTTTAGACTGAGGTTCTTTAACCCGATAACACACCTGGCTTTTATAGTTACTGCAAGATTACTTGTCTACATTGAAGAAAAAAAATTATCAATGTGCAAAATCTACATCAATTATAAGCATACAAACTTGGCAGCCGTGAGACAGAGTAGCCTCTGCAATAAGCTCTACTGCGACAATAAGCTGACTTACGAAATAAGTAAAAAATCTTGAATTTCATTTAATTTCTGCCTCTCTCTGGTTTTAGATCAATCCATGTTGGAGGCTTTAGGAGGCCCTGGTGAAAGATCCATCCTATCCCAGAGGAAGAGGACAGAAAATGGGGACGGAAGAGCAGAGAAAGACGAAAGCGGGGAAGACGAAGAGTCGCAGGAAGACGGTGAAGCTGTAGAAGTGAAGCGAGGGAAAGAAGAGGTGCAGGGTGGCGCTGAAAAGAGAGAGGAAGAGGCAGAGGAAGAGGAGAATGAGAATTCAGAGGAGCTTTCAAAGGAAAAGAAAGGCAAGCGGATGTTTCTGAACGTGTCTGCTAGGACATAAAATAAAAACAAAGATGTTATAAAACATAGATGCTCAGATTTACAGCTTGACAAACTCAACTTAGATTATTTTTGCTCCTGAAATAAAAACAGTTTTAGCAAATTAAAAGCTAGAACACTGAGAAAAGGTGGATGGCTGGATATTTAGATGGGAAAGTGCATAAAATGCCTTGTAAATGGAACTTCCTTCCTTCACACAACTTACTGATTGAGGGAAGGACTTATTTCCCTTTACAGGGGTAATTGCACCCCCCCCCCCCCCCCCCCCAACACCCACCACCGAACGAGGACTGCAGGTATAATATGCTGACTCTGTGACAACACCAAAAACATGCTTAAGTAACTCTCACTCCACAAAACTCAAATCAGCTGGTTCCAGCTGGAAATCCTGCTCAGTATAAGACTGCTTAAGATGTATCTATGTTATACAACATTTTCTAAATACAGGGATATAGACATACCGATCCCTTTAAAAAGAAGCCTAAGCCAAATCTTCTGATTGCTCCAGTTATGCCATTGATTCCTATAAAGCACAGCTAGCACTTTTGGGGACAATGCTGCCAGCTGGCAAGAAATAGTTCATTACCAGAAGTGGAGTCTTGCTGATGGTGGAGTCTGTTCTGCCCCTGATCTGGCCTCTTTCTTTATCTTTTACATCCTAAGGTGACGGGTTTGACGAAGAGAGAGATGCTTCCAGAAACAAATCCAAACAAAGGGAGTCTGAAGAGCAAAATGAGGAGACAGAGAAAACATCTGCACCTTTCTCACAACAGCATGTCGGCAAAGAGGAAGAAGAGAGGGAGGAAAGTAAAAGAGGGAGCAGCGAGAGCTTAAAACAGTGGGCCAAGAGGGCCCAGTTGTTGCATTTGAAGAAGAAAGCAGTTGGAGAAGAGACGCAGCAGCTTGCGAGCCAGCAGGAAGTGCCTCATCATTCAAAGGAGGTCATGGTGGATGAGATAGAGGAGGAGAAGAAAAAGAAAAGAGGTGTTCAGAGGAGCCCAGAAGAGAACGAGCTCCAGATGATGGCTCGTCGGGTACCGGAGGAGAGAAGGGGGATAGAGGAAGAAGGGAGCGCTAGCAGAAAGTCAGAGGTGTGACTTCCCCTTACATTTACAATCAGAGCATCTAAAGTTTTCAAATGACTTGTTATTTTACTAAACCTGCTATAGGAGTCCAAAGTTACCTGTTTTCATATTAAGATTACAAAAGCTTTCTATAGATAGGATTAGCTCATCACATTAAGGTAGAATATAACATGGTAATTTGGCTTTTTCTGTTTTGATGAAAAATAGCAACAACACAGCTAAGTGGGCAACAAATTGGTCTAATGTGCACAAAAAGACAGGAAACTAAGAACATTTATCATAGGTTTTAATCTATGCGCCATATAATCTATGTAATCTTATTCATTCTATAAATGAGCAAGAGGACTAAACAAACATGAATGTTTCTCATTTGAACTTTAGAGCTGCTGGTAAATTGTTTGCCTTTTTCTTCCATTTTCAGCATTTACTTCACTGAACTAAGCTAACTTTTTATTGATCTCTTGAAATGGATATTTATTCAATGAAAAAAAGAAAAACAGAATTCCAAAAGAAGAATAACTATTTAGGATATATAGTCATAATTTTATTTATCTATGTAACAATGGAAAAATTCTTTTATTGTTCTGTTTGCATTGCTGGGAAAGGCTCCAGCTGCCCTTCAACCCTTCACTGGAATAAGCAGTACAGATAAATGATGGATGAATGGTTTTATTTGCAAGTTAAAGGCAAAAATATATTTAGAATTGGACAAGAAAGTAGAATTATTTATATAGTTAGACTACCATGAGATAAATATGCTGGCCTTGGCCGCAGGGTTCTGTTTGCACTGTAATGGCCTTGTATACTTTAAACTGTTGCACAACTCTTGTTCAGGTGAAATGATTATTTAACAGAAATATTTGACAGAAGCACACACAAGAGTTTATCTAAACTGTTGGTATTTTCTTATTTATTTGTTTTCCTTTCACTTTACCTGCAGGAGCCTGACATTGAAAGTCTGGCAGCCATAGAGTCAGAGCTGGAAAATGTTGCCCAGAAGCTCCACGAGCTGCGACAAGGCTGAGAGAGAGACCCGCGCTAGTTTGCCTTTTTCTGTGTCCTTCTCTGCTTTACCAGATGCCTGGTTTCCACAGATAGATTGTGTGAATGTGTGATGAGATTTTTTTTTCCTCTGTTGCTTGAGGATGCAACAATGCTGCAGCCTCGACTGTGACATTATGTCTCTTACATAGAGGAGCGTACCGTAGATAGCAGCTAGAAATGCATACTAACACCATACAGATGCACAAGGGCTGTGCATTCACATGAGTTTAGAAAACATGCAGATTTCTTCCACTTTTTTTGTTCTCTGAAAATCATCTCTTCTCTTCTCATATATCTTTTCTTGCTTTTCTGATTCTTTTAACACTGAACATTGATTCATGTAAAAAGGTTAAGGTTAATCCAGGTAAACACACTTCATAAAGGTGGGAATGTACAGTAATGGCATGTAAACATTTACAAAGCTCTTTCTGGCACACTCAGTTAATTAAAGTTAAAGGAAAATAAGACCAAATGTAGAAGCTTACCTGTTGCAATAGACACATTTGAAACTAACCAAGCCAAGGCAATACGGAAGATTTTTTGCAGAAAATTTATTGGATTGAAAGCCAAACTTGTACTGAATTTGTGTAAAAAAATTAAATAAATAAATCTGGATCCCTGTTTTCTTATACTATTTTATTGTCTATAAAATATCTTGCACATTTTAAATTAATTCAACATACATAGCTTATAAAATCCATTTTATTTTCATTACAAAGCATCCATTAGTGCCACGGCATATTGCTAAATTAGGTTACTTAAAAATATGATACTATATGCACACAGTTTACAGTCTATACTCCCTGTGTTCAGTGTAAAACTATCATCTCAATGCACAGAAATAAAAAAAAAAACCATCTCTTGTAAGTGTAGATACTGGGGGACTTATTTGTGGGTGAGGAAGCTTCATATATGAATCATCAGCATGACAAATCAGTTGTTTATAAAAATCCCCTCCAACATTTCTACATTAATTTGTTGCATCAATGTTCAAATTATCGTGTTTCTTTTATATTAAGCTGTAAATTTAATGTAAAAAAAAAAAGTTTGATGTTGACGTTTCTTCATTTGTTCTGTCAACAGTGACTGGACTGCTTCTGCTCTTGTGCAATGTAGGCAGATGAGTAGCTGATGTGCAAAAGTTCAGCATCATTTGACAGCATGGTAAATTTTTAACCAGTTTCCACCTGTGTGCACAGCTGGGAAGTGGTTAAAAATTGAACGCAGTATCTGCATGCTGCACATACTGGAAAACCAGACGACAACAAATACATATATGGCCTCTTCTTTTTCTCCACAGTGCCACTCAGTAAACCAAGCGGTGTAAATAGATTTTGCACAGTAGACATTTTTATTTGGAAAATGTTGTATTTTAGTGTTAGTGACCAATAACAATTCTCAAATGGTTTTAAACATTTCACATGTGGCAATCTGTAAAAGAAATACTCTTTAAAAAGTTGTTATAATCATGTGATGTCAGTTGTTTTTTCTCACCATCAGCAATCCACATTATAACTTAAACATAAAGCTGAATGTCTCGGTGTATGGAAAAGTTGTAAATGTGGATGGAAAGGGCACCAGATGGCGACACTGGACTATCTAAAGTCTTCCTCAGACTCCTTTATGGGGCATCACAGTCCACTGTTAGATGGGAACTTTTGGTTTTTTGGGAGTAAGGTGCAGATTTTTGTCTTGGAAATAATAAATCTTTAAAAAATAAATAAATAAATAAAACGCATAATCTACAACTACAGAAGTCCTACAACATGTTTGTTTGTTTGATAATAAATGGCGAATTGATACTGCTTGTAGTACACAGCAGAGAATAAAGCTGCATAAGTCCTGAGCAGAAACAACCATATTGGAGATCATCTTATGAAGCAGTCATGCTGTGCTGTGAGTTGTTCACTTGTTGCTAAAAAGTTGTTTTTTTTTTTGTCTTGTGCAGTTAGTTTCATGATACACTTTGCTTTCACACCAGCTGCACAGCTGATAGCTACTGGGTACTGCTGATTTCTTCACAATACAGTGAGAGTTTATTGCTAATTATCAAGTGCAGGTATCTCATACGAGGTCTTTGCCTCCCAGAGAGATAAGTGCAATGATGTTTTTATGGTAAGAATATTGGACTATATTATTGTGGGCTTTGATGTTAAGGATGTAAAATGACTAAGAAACCCATTTCTATAAAAATATAAGATTTTATTTTCAGCTACAAAGTGAAACATGTAACATCTTTGTCACACTTCTCAATAAAATAGTTTAAAAAATACAGTTGCAAAGACATTACCATTACATTTTGAAGCACAGAACAGATTTGGCTTTTTTTAAATTAATTTAAACTGTACAAATATTTACACAATTTACATATCAACAATAAAAAAGGAATGAAACTCAATTCTTCCAGTCTGTTCTTCGTCTTTTGTACAAAATAGATGCATGATTTCTTTCTTCTGACCTGAATTGGGAAAAGTCAGCACATGTTTGTTACTTCTTTTTCTCAGTGCCATGGCAAAGCCCGCTGTGTTCCTAACTAACTCTGCAAGCTGCTTGCTTTCTCATCCTCGTGTTGGACGGAAACTCTGACCTTTCCTCCACTCTGAAAGCAGAGTGAACAGCACCCACATAAGGCTGACATTCATACCTGCATTTTCACACACACATACATTCATACACAAACACAAGGACACATTCAGACTCGATTTGGGCAGAAAAGAACTGCTTTGCTGTGGTCTGTATGCTCCCTTTTACAGCTGCTATGAGTTTACAGGTCTGGTCGTAGCTTTAGGGTGGGGGGGATTAATTAGACACCTCATTTAGAGAGGAGGTCACCGTTTAGATATGGTGTTAAAAAAATCGCATACAGTAAAATGGATGGGTTTGTTGAAAAGATTTCAAGGAGGAATGGGCGGAAACCTGACAGTAGGTCTTTCAAGAAGAGAACAATAAAAAGTTATAGTGCAGGAATCTCTTGGAGCTGCGAGGCAACCCTCTGTCTGAGTCTATGTGCTGATCTGCATCAGCCATTAAAACAAAACAAAAAAAAAACATGCAGACACCGAGTCTAGTGTCTGGGCTACTTTTACAATTAGAGCATGGCAGAAACTAAACGTATACAAATTATAAACTGAGCTGCAAATTGAGATGGAGTTCTGTTTGTATTCAAGTCGTAAGCTCTTGGGGTCCCTCAGCGGCTCACGCCATGTCCCCTATCATCTTCTTGTAATACATGGACTCGAAGATGTCGTTCTCTCCAGGACAGTTGTAGTGGCAGGCACAGGACTTGATGAACATCATGTGCTTCTTCAAGACCTGCCCGTCTGGACATTTGAACTCCATGGGCAAGGTGGTGGTCCTGTGTGGGGTGCAGCAGCGGCCATCCAGGCAGACACCACAGAACTTTGGCCTGTAGGACTTGGTGGTGGTACAGCCTGAGATCTCAAACTTCATGGGCTTGGATACTCTTGGGGTACGGATGCACTTTTTTCCTTTCTGCAGGAAGGCAATGAGAACAGAAATAACTTTAGCAAACATGCTTTAGCATCTCCATGCAGTTAATGAGCTGTGCTGCTCAGCTAGAACTCACCCTGATTCTTTGCTCCAGGTGTGACTCGCATGGTCGCACCATGCACAGCCGGGTCTGTTTTTCTAGACGACAGTCACGGTTATCGTTGGTGACCCTGGTAGAAACTCCAAGGCCGCAGGTCTTAGAGCAGGCGCTCCATTCAGTAGTCTGAACCAGGCAGTTCTCCCTCATCATGTTAGGATCTGGGCCA
Organism: Kiunga ballochi; assembly: GCA_037177335.1. Taxonomy (NCBI): domain Eukaryota; kingdom Metazoa; phylum Chordata; class Actinopteri; order Atheriniformes; family Pseudomugilidae; genus Kiunga; species Kiunga ballochi. The sequence goes on along the minus strand of JBAMIG010000024.1, from coordinate 7,272,089 downwards.
TAAATCTCTTCTTCCCTGAATGCTGAAAACACAGAAGGAAACAGTTCATTAGAGGAATGATTGTGATTACATCTCATTGTATGAATATCAAAGGAAACATTTTATTTGTTGCTGGAATGGCCGAGCTTACCAGGCAAAGCAGAGCCCACAAAGGTGTTTTTGAAAGGAGAATCACACTCCCACTCCTCGCAGCACTTTCCAGGTACTTTGACACGCCTTGGCATGGGGCAGTCTGGACTGGGCAGCCGGATGTCCATGGAACAAAGCGGGACACATCCCACTGCTCCATCCAGACAGGTGCATTGGTACTTGCAGCTGCTCTGGAAGGTTTCCCCACTCTTGTACACAATACCGCCAAAAACACAGGTGGCTCCCTCTTGAGCTGTGGGACACAAATTACAAGAACAAGGTCATTATGCGGCTAACATAATGAGGATATTTATAGGCGACTGTTGAAAATTATTGCTGTCAGCAACTCACCTGTGCACACGCCTATGCGTCTGTTAATGGGGGCACCAAAATCACAGAAGAGTCCTTTGTGTGGGTCACAGACATCTTTTTCAGTGCAGAGCTCCCCCATTTGTTTGGCACACACTCTGCAGCAGCCACAGCCATCCAGCACAAGGCTGACTCCTGGGGGACACTGAGGAGGCATGGAGGGGCACGAACAGTGACCACTGCACTCCTGACCTGCAGCCTGAAAACAGAAGTACATATGTGAACACGGTGCACTGTAGCTGGAGACCCATATATTAAATAACACAAGGTTAAATAATATTACATTTAAAAAAGCCACAATATAACTTATGATAAAGTCAAACACAAAAAATGAAGTATTTCTGACTTACCATGTATGAGAACAGGACACATAGCAGAGGCAGCAAGACAGTCTTCTTCATCCCAGCAGACATCTTTTCAAACGTTAATAATAAATTCAGATTCTATCAAAACCTTCGTGGAGGAAGTCTTCTCTTAGTCTCAGAGTTTGAGCTTGAAAACCTCTACTGATCAAGTTGATCTCTTGTCTTAGAGTTTCAATCTGCTGCTCCGGTCACGGTGTTTTTCGTTTCTTTCTTGGTGTAAGCTAGAGTTTAGCTTCAGTATGAGAGTTGATCTGAGTTCTGACTGCAGAGCTGAGTTCCCTTTATACTCGCTGGCCCTCACAAGACGTCACTGGGGGCTGAATGGAGAGCCAGCCCTGGACAAACATGGACATACTTGGCATTCTTTCCTCGCTTCCTGACCCCCACTCCAGACATCCCGCATTCCTGCCGTCTGAAGGCAAGGCTCTACTGCTCGGCCAAACAACACCGTCTCTCTCAGAGCGGCTTTCATCTGGAATTGGAGGTTAAGTCTGGTTAGAGGCCTGGGACCCCACACTGGGAATTCCTGAAGACTGACAAACAGACAGCCAGTACCTATAAATGTTAGTTTAATAAAAAATAAAAAAAGGAAAAGACTGCACAGTTCAAAAGTGAAGCCACAAATAACTTTGTGTTAAAGAGGAACAGTAAAAACAACAAACAAAGGGCCAAACTAAAACAAACAACAACAGGTAGAAGCTCATTAAGATGCATATGAACATAAAATAAGTAGATTGATGTTTAACAGGTGACTTTCAGCCCACAACTGCATTCCACAGCCTCAGCTTCAGAAGTGCACAGACATTATGTACTTTGGGAAATTTGCAGAGTGGTTGGGGGAAGGAAATCATTGGAGTAATTAACTCCAACTGGTTATCTATCAAGGTGCTCGTTCCAGCTGAGAGGCTTGGAAAGTGTTGTCCTGTAACTTTTTATTCTGTCCTTGTGTGGTTATGTCTGGAAAAGTGCAGGAGCATTTTTCTGCACGGACTTTTCCTCATTCAAACAAATCGAGGGAACATTATGATCTCCCGAACATGAGGGAAACATTATGAGCTCATTAATGTGATACAAAGAATATGCTGTGAGAACAATTTTCTTTCCCCCCCCTCATTTTTAGCAGTATTTGTTGCCAGATACTTCCTGTAATGGGAAGAAGGGAAGACTGTAGATTGCAGTCTGTAATTGAACCATTAAAGTCACATAATTGTGCAGAAAGTTTTTAATCTGTGTAAAGACATTGAGTGGTGTGGCTGCCTCAGCTCCTGTGTGTGCAACATTGGTCAATAATTTGGAGCAACAAACACTGTAAGTGATGGGTAATGACTTAATCCATTGTAAAATGTCTTCTATTTTTCCTTTAACTGTACCTGTCATGTTTTGGAGTTTCTGTTTAGTCTTTGGTTCTGGTTTCCTGTTTTATTTTGTAGTTTTCCTTGCGTTTCCTGTCTAGTTTTGTTTCCTATTCATTAGCTCAGCTGTTTTCAATCAACCCATTTATTCTAGCCATGCCTTGTTCTGTTCCCTCAGTGGATTTCTTCCCCTCATTTTTGTTGTCAGATCTGTCCTGTTGTGTCTCCGTCTTGTCTTCTGTTTCATGATAGTTTTAGTCATGCACACTTTCTGTCTCCTTCATCCAAGTCCTGCATTCAGGTTTACTCATCCTGACTGTCTGTTCTCCAAGATCCCTTTCTGACAATCCTTCTGGATTATATCCAGGTTAGCACCCACTTGAGGAGGACACCGTGCTGCCTTGAGGCTGATTACACTCCACTACGAGTACACATGCAAGATTTACTGCCCTGAGAGTTTCCATTGGTTTGTTCTAGTTTATAAGCAATCATATGTTACATCTTAAAATGTACTAATGTAATATTTCTGAACTGAATCTGCCACTTTTTTATTTTACAGAACTACAATATCTGTAAGTGTAGCCTACATAGAAAGTGTAAACTTTGAGCAAACAACTAGTTTACATGATTTATACTATAAACTGCTATATTGATAACACTATACTGGAGTTATATTCTCATTTATAAACATGACCTCAATATACTACAGTATGTAAATATTTTTAAAGAAGTGTAGTGTTTTTGTTTTAGTGCTGTCTTGCATATCAACTGAGGTAACAGACTAAAGACAAATGTTTTTGGTTTCCCTAATGATTACTAGCTGATTTGAAAGGCGGGCTGCTGTCTGTACTACTGGAAAAAGCAACACTGTTTTTAGGAATCTGCTGAAAGACTGGAGATTGTATCTCGCATCAAACAGGACATTTCGACTTCTGCTGAGACTCAGTCTGGCTGAATGATGATTAAAAAACCTGAGTCGACATCAGTGAAAGCACTGTCTGGCCCATAAAGGCATGCAGGGCAGATCTGATGAGAACTGTAAGGCTGCATGTTCTTTGCCTTCTCACCTGCCTAATGAGGTTTAGTCTGTGATGGACTTGAAAGGCCAGGTGTGCCCTGTCCCCGGCCAGGCTTGTTTTACTACATCAAACCTAAAGTAGAGGTTTGCAGGAAAAAGGCTAGACGGAGGTTTGTGTATTTTTTTTTTTTTGCTTTAAAAAAAAAAAAAAAAGGAGGCTCGCACACCAGGCTGGACTCGTATGAAAGGCCGCACTGCTCCTTCTTTAGCCAGAAAAATCGGAAATGAAAAACTCCCAGAGAAACCTGTAGCAGAAAGAATGTGAGTGCAAAGCCAGCAGACTGACACTATGGAGGAAGCTGCACCATATATGGACGACTGCTCTTTTCCTAATAAGGATATGTTCTCTCTGTGCTGGCTCAGTACAGTAGGGACTCCTTCCTGACCATTTGATCACAGTAGTGAGTGAAAGTGTGCTGTTTGTGTGCAGTCCTGCATCTCTCTATATCAAGAAAATGTGTGTGCCGTCTGTCATTACAGGCCAAAACTTGAGTTCTAGGATATCTAACGGAAACAGCTTGATGCAGGAACGTGCTTCTGACAAGAAGACTTAGCTGCCATTGTTATCTGACATGCAGAGTAATCTGCAGTAGTTTTTGTCAAAGTGTTTTAAGTAGATTCATCCTCCACTACAGGAAATTCTTAGAAGGCTTTTATTAAGTCCTATTGTTTTCTGTTAAGCTGGTGTATGTGGTTGTTCTTTTTTTCATTCTAATCTGCTGAGTTTCGCACCTTAAGGCCATTATAAAACAATCCAAGCGCATGATTGGTTTTGGATCATGTGTTTGACTGATTATCAAAATAAACGGATTAATTTAAGGTGCTCTTAGAGAGCCACAGACACCTTAGCAAGCTGCCTGACTCTGGGTGATATGATGCTGGTTGTTTTGTTGTCAGCCCAAATGACTAAGCTTTGCTTCTAAGTGTCAGGCTTTCCTGCACTGAGTATCAACAGGCTGTCTGCACACTCACTGTTTTTTTTTTTGCAGATTTGGATGTGTGGATGGGATGGCTGCAGCCAAAGGAAACATATGGCTCTGTGTGTGGTAGGCTCGGATATGTCAAGGCTAAGTATAGACAGGGATATTTGTCTAGGAGAGTTGTTGCGGGTTAAAATCAGTAATGGAGCTGTGGTGGTGTTACAATATCAGGGAAGTCTGCCCTGCTTTGTACTTGTTGGCATGAATATTATTAAACACATGTGTGAACTTACTGTCTGACCTTTTTAACACATTTAAAAATGTTCGGTTCATTGTGCTAAAAGTCTTTGTAGGATCTTTTAGTCACAATGCACAACACACATTTCTGTCAACCTTTTAGCTAGCTGGTAGCATTATAGTGATTATTTGAAGCTTTATTTCTTGATGAACTCATCAGCTTTACAACAAACTGGAGAATCTTAAGTGTTAATGCCGGTACTGAATATGTAAATCAGGTTTCTTTTTTTAGGAAGTGTTTAAGTGTTCAGAGGTGATGAGACTAAATCTTAAGCAAGAATGGCAACAAGTCAGAATTTGCAAAGCTTTAATGCAAATGGCATACTTCCTAATTGGACAATTGCAAGAATTTAGTACCGTGTATCATATAGCTTAGAGTTTTATTAACATGGGATTTTAAATGTGAACAATTAATTAGTTCTTTTACATTTGAGGTTCCTGGTCTGAACTTTATCTCTGGAGTTTTGATGCTGTCTATGCCTGGTAATATGGCTTCTCTCCACGATCCACACACATGTATGTTAGCTTAACTAGCGATTTGAACAGCAAACAAAAACTGTGGTCCTGGGTGATAGTTTCCCTCCATGATCCCCTTTTTAAAACCGACTTGCTGCTTGTGTAATTTAATCAAATCATGTCAAGCTTTATTTAAAAAACACTTTTCATACAAATGCGCTCAAAGTACTTTACATGATCAAAACAAATGTTCAGCATGCATTAAACTTCTACACACTCGTGTGTGTGTGTGTGTGTGTGTGTGTGTGTGTGACAGTAGAGAATAATAACCAGATCGCTCTCTCTGTCACACACACACACACCTTCATAGTATACAACATTAAACTGATCCTCAGCCCTGCCAGATTGATCAAGAAACTAATATAGTGATGTGATTAGCTCTTAAGTCATTGAGATGTCTAAGGTCATATGACTTGTTACTTCCTGCTGGTTATGGCCTCTGTACAGTAGAGCTTCTTTCATAGTTTGTGTATGACTTCATAACCCACAGAAGCATGTCACCTGGTAAGTTTCCAACTTTAGGATGTTTGGAGAAGACTGATGCAGTGTGGGCTGCATTTTCACACATCTACGTCAGGTTCTGGTGACAACGCTTGTTTTTATCTAGCCTCTCTTTCGGGCTCAGAGTGGGCATGACTCATCGCTTTTTCAAACACTTTGAGCATGTGTTCCATCTCACCATGGATGATGATGATGTCACGCTCGATATTCTGGATATTGACGTCACAGTCCAAGCCTCTGTCCTGCGAAGCATCTTGTCACCGTTTCCATGGTTTCCACACACTGCCTGTATTCATCAGGGCTGCAGTCATACCTTCCCAAAACTCTCAAAGCTAAATAGGAAAACAAACATAAAATTAAAAGTGTCTCAGTTCAACACCAGGTCAGATTTTTCATTTATTTGTGATTAATTTGTCACAAATAACTGCTCTGTAATTATCTTTATTTTATTTCATATAATACTCATTCAAGATGATTAGTGGGTGTATTTATTCCAGTTCTGCTTTGTTAAATAATATATGTTGATTTTAATTGCATCTAATTAAACCTTATGAAGATCATAGCATTATAGTTAACAACATACTATGCATCTGTACATCTTTATATGCATGTTATTGACATGATGACCCTGAGTGTTTCTCCCAAACTGGCCGCACATTTGAAGTTTTACTTGTGCTACCTCCACTCAGCTGAATGAGACTGATTTCCATTAGTGGTAGCTGGCAGGCTATTTGAAGAATGTTCCATGGCTTAAGGCTTCAAACAAACCATCTATGCACCACTGTTCAAACTGAACATGAAACCAAAATCTCAAAATGATTTTCCTGCCTGCATATTTCTGCCTCTTTGAACTCTTTGGCTGCCTGCTGAGATCCAGTAAGAGTGGAACTCTTGAAAACAACATGGTGGAAAACAGGAGATAATTCTCTTATTTTGTGGTTTATTATCATTTCAGGCTTTTTTATTTGACTTTATTAGAGTTTAGCTCAGTAAACAACAATTTAACTTAGAAACAGATCTACCAAGACAGTAGAAAAAAGTTCATGACATGCCTGTCATCTGTTATATTTGTATCTGATCAGCAAAGCAAAACAGGCTAATCAAGACGTGGGGAAAGAGGACTGCTGCTTTCTTTTACAGTTTGGAGCCATTCTGCAAAAACACTTGCAGGGAACATTTTTAATGTCTTGGATGGTGATCTGTGGATATTTAACAACTAGAGAGAGACACGCCAGTTACTGACAGATGAAAGGGCTGAAGGCCGATGGAAACTTTCTGAGGCCTGTCCATGAGGAGACGAGCAGTGGAAACTAATAATGGATTTGGAGCCTGAGGTGATTTGTTGAGATTTAACAATGGGGTTGGTAGGCAGATGAACTGTCAAGATGGAAAGTGCATCTATTTAAAGCCGGCATTGGTGGAAAATGTTCGGCCTGGAAACATGCATGAGACCCAATCTTTTTCAAGAACAGCCTGCACAAAGTAGTCATGTATAGAATTACCTCGGTTAATGGACTGAGGTATTATATATTCCTTTGCCAGAGGGGTACCATGAAAAGATGAATAGCATTTTTGGTTAAATTTTCTCATAAATCATTTGGCCAGTGGAAAGTAAAACTGATATCACTTTTAACTCCTTTAGGTGAAGTTTTCTGACTGGTTGTAAAAGTAGCTCAAATGTGGAAACTAGCTATGCACAGAAAGCTGAGGACATCTGTAGATATAATGAGGGGGGTGGTGGGTGGCTGTGTTGTCAAAACCAGAAAGAGAAAGTGGAAACTGCCTATTTATATCCGGCGTCCAGGAAATTGTTTAGACTAGAGATACTGATGACAATTTGGGACCAGAACTCTTTCAACAAACAACAAAAAGTCATCTCAGTGGATTTACTGCCACACACGTGGTTATAGAAGTCAGGTGGTCTTCACCTAAACACTGCTGCATGTAGGTCCAAGACTTCCTCTCTCCGTTTCTGTGACCTCTCAGCTGGAAATAAAAGGGTTGTTTAATCTTGGATGTTATGCAAGTCTGCTTGCTTCCTACTGTGAGCTTCTTCATCTGGACTTCGCTCTGAATTATGATAGTTACTCATCAGAGATTTGGCAGACATTCACATCCTGAATCAGTCGCCAGTCACAAAAGCCTCAGACCTAAGTATGCTTTCTGCTAAATAATGTTCAGATCACTTTAGGTCATCTTTTGTTTATTTAAAGAAAACATATTAATATGAAAAGGGATGTTTTTTTGTTTCGTGCTCAGATTTGTGTGAGAAATAATTACCCAAGAAGAAAGACATTAACTTAATATCATTAAAACATTAAAAAGAAACATTGATCTGCAGGTTGTAGCGCAGATCAGCTGATAGGAACATTTTCCAGCTGAAAAAAAGATTTTTACCCTTACTCAAGCTATGCTCAGGCAGGGCTTTGGTTGTACTTTTAGTGTCCTATTTATCCAGCTTTCCATCAGACTGGTACATTGAAAGCAAAGCTCCTTCTTCACAATAGCAAACCAGTGTAACACAGTAGCTGCTGGCAAAGCACCAATCCTTCTGTTCAGTAGTGTGCCATCAATCATGAAGAGGATCTTGAGATGCTTGAACTTCTCCACAAGAGGAAGGGATTCATTTCTGACCCAGAGCACTCCATCATTTATAGTTTGGGAACCATAGCCTCAGATATTGGGAGGATTTTCATCTCAGCTACTTCACAATTAGCTGTAAACCCATCCAGTGCTGGAGCTGAGGATGATGGCTTGAAGTGGGAATGAAACCACAGCAGAAATGAAACACAGTAATCTGGTGTTGTACGTTCATTGTGATTTGTTTTTTAAAAAAAACTCAGCAAAACAAGTTTGCTAAATTAGCTTTAGCGTGTCTTTTTTTTTTTTTTTGCTTTGGCTCAAGGAGTCAAACGGAGAAGCAAATGAGACATGAAAGAAGAGACATAAATTACCTCCAAAAGCCAAAAAGGAAATGTGAGAGAGGATATGTGTAAAGGGCTGGTCATTTCTAAATCTATTTATTACTCTGTGTTTACGAAGGACGAGGAGAAGTAGCTATTTTTGCATGTTGTTACTTTTTTATGTAATAAAATCACTTTTGGCTTTATAAAGTAAACAACTTGAGCACAAACTCGGCCATCTTGCTTTCCAGTATACCTGACCGCACCCTAACTTTGCTCAGAGCTTGTGTCCTTGTAAATAGTTTGAACTGAATGTCTTGTTCCTCACACAGAGGAAGCTATGAATGTAAATATGTATAATGGAGCTTTCTGAGGCCACCACTTCTATGCAGGAACGGCAGTTCCCCCTACTCCTATTGGCTTGGCACACGACCGCATACCTCAGCTAATTAGCTTCCTGTAAAGCCTTGAATAAAAACATTGGCTTTAATCACAGGCTGCTGCTTTGTCTCATTCACTGCCAAGTTAAATGTTTCTTAAAGCCGAGAGAAAAAAAACAGACATTTTTCTGTGTGGGTTTCTGCTTCCCAGACAGGTGTTTGACTCTGTGATGTGTTGCAAACTAGGTCAAGATGTTACCCTAACATTCCTCAACATCAAATAAACTCATTATTTATGTGTCATTAGATTTTTACAGGTTTGCATTTAGGTTTGAGTTACTACTTTTCCTGCACGCGGAGGGTTCCTGAGACATCAAACCAGATTTGAGTGTATGTTTAGTGTCTTATTTACTAGATTATAGTCATTGCTGGCTCACAGTGCAGGGACTGTGGTTTCATGCACATTCATGCTTTGCTTTAAGAGCTGCAAGAGTACATCAACAAAATGTTTGTTGAATGGTAGATTATTCAGCATATTCTGGCAAATAACACAAGGCTTCATTTTTAGCACTCAATTTATGAGCTGTTTTATAGCTTATTTACTCAATTGATTATTAAACCTTAACTTCTATAAAATGTGGATTCCTGAAAACAAGCTCATACTAATGCGAATATTGTTTTTCTGAATCTTCTTGTTTGATAAGTTTGCTTTCTCAAAAATTAAAACAAATTAATGAGAGAATTACACCCACCTTTGTTGTTAAGAAAAACCCCAAATCAAGATGTTCAAAGACAAAAAAAAAAGGAAAAAAATCCTTAAATGTCTATATTTATAGAAATCAGAACACCTTTATGACGGTCTAATTTAATTAAAGCAGAACACAAATCGGAAACTGTTCAAAAATAAGTATAGCCCAAAAACTAAGGCATTTTTGTTTGGTTAGTTATGTGGAAAGCCTGTAGTTTCCAGTAAAGCCGTGCCACATTTATGTATGTGAATTGGATCCATTGTAGACTTGCTAAACCTTCTAATAAGACCAAATGTCTTCCTGTGATACTGAGTCTTATGTTGAGCTTCTGGTACCCCCAGTGCTGCCAGGATGTGTGAGCATTGATCTCACTGTACAGCAATATTCTATCAATCAAGGTGACACCTGTTGCCTCATCAAAGCAGGGTTTATCAGACACTAAACCTCCATAATTACGAAGTGGAGAGGCTGAAATAGCTTGCTTACAGTATTGTCCTTAACTTTATTACCTACCTATGGGATCAGCTTGGGTGTGCTGTTTATACCAGTGACCAACACAACCATATTAACGGGCTTATGAAATACTGGTGGAAAAAATGGGATACAATAGTACAAATGTTTGTGACCAAGCTGGTGACCAACATGAGGCAAAGATACAGTGTGTGTGGTTTTTCCATCTGCTACTGAAGTTATTTGTTAAATGGGTAAGTTGTTGAATGGCCAATATGACTAATTTAATCAAATTCACTGAATACAATAAACAAGTTGGGTGTTTTGCCCTGGCAGAAATAATGTAGCAACCCAGGGTCTCACCTCTGCTGCTCATCCCACAAATACATTTTCCTGTGTCACCATTTAATGTCCATAAATGTTTTTGCTTAGTCATAGTTTAAACAGGAAATGAACTGACGTTGTAATAGTATAGATTTATTACTAAGAAGCCTGTAGCTCAGGTGGAAGAGCAGTTGTATTTCAGCCAGAAGGTTAGGAGTTCAATTCCAGGCTTCCCCTGACTACAGGCTGAAGTGTCCTTGGGCAAGACACTGAACCGGGGTGTGAGTGTGTGTGTGAATGGGTGGATGTGACTACATAGTGTAAAGCGCTTTGAGTGGTCGATAAAACTGGAAAGGCGCTATATAAGTATGAGTCCATTTACCATAAAACAAAGTAGAAATGCATCAAATGACATCCTTTTTTATGAATATTATTATTATTATTGTGGAAAATGATAGATTTTTATGGGTTGCATGGTTTAATTTTTACTGAAGGTGTTTCTCATCATACTGTGTGACACTGCTGCTGAACAAAACACGGTCGTTTTACTCCAGGACCGTGAGACTACTGCATGTTGGACAAATGGAAAACACATTCCTATGCCAGTGTCTGATGAGACCAGCTTCTCATCTGGAACTGGTTAATGAAACATACTGGGAAAGTCTAGTTCTTATAGGATAAAATCAAAAGCTACATACAGTCCATCAATCGTTTACAAAGGTGCAATCGTTAGTTGATTAAATTAATTTCCAAAATGTCCCATAATGGTACACCAGAGTCTTACATACCGTATGGGTTAATCTAAAAGAAACACTGAAATTTACATTTCCAATTTTGCTGTTCAGATATTTTTGTTAGACCCTCCCTGCTTGGTCAGCAGTCATGTCTGTCTTACACCACAGCTCCAGTGTCGGCTTCCTGTTATAAAGCTGTAGCTCAGATAAGCCTGACATCATCATTGGGATTACCCTGAAAGACTTGACAAAACTTCTCCAGAGCTGTGGAAGACATAATAAACACAGGCTGAACAATACTGATTAACAGACTCAGGGTGGTCTCCATGAAGCTGACCCTCATGCTTAATATCAACACACGGTCTCTTTAAATGACACTGAGGTAAACATGTACTTGATGTACTTGCTTTCTAGCTATTATGTAACACAAAAGGCAGTTACTACATAACTAAAAGCTCATGCCTATAAAATTTTAGCTTCAGAGTATTTTGCGTGTGGTTCAGACATAGAACCAGCACATGGTTTCCTGTCCTGGCAACTACACGGAGACCAAAGCTCTTCAGACTGAAAGCACAATGTTCAATCCGCAAACCGTCTTATTAGGGAAGTGTGTGATGAGGGACTCTGATCACTGCTGTTTTTTTGGCTTTACCAGAGAAACCTGGTCAGACCCTCTGGCATTAATGAAAAAACAGCTTCTGTGTGGTGTCTGGAGAGAGGGAACATTTAAAGTCAACAGCAGATAGACTTGTTACTGCTGAACACTGCAGAGTGGAAATCAGTTTTCAGATGACTAATGTGAGTGGACAAAAGGTGAGAGATTAGTTCAAGGACCGCTTTTATTTCATAAACAGCTGTGAAAATATCGCTTCTTAAGGTCTTTTCCTTTGAACAAACTACCTGTGTAAACACAAAGATGCGCTTAATGCTATAAAGATGAAAATAGCATTGCTTGCTGTGAGAAATAATGTCCGAATCAACAACCCTTTCAACCAGTGAGTTTATTAGACAAAGGAGAGTTCAAGTCCAATAAGTTCTTGAAAGAATTGTGCTGTGCCTTATAGAAACGGTTTGGCCGGGGTTCCCAGCTGAGCTAATTGTTTCCAGATATGCAGTTTTCTGCACAGTGGCTAACAAGACCCCTCCCTGTCTGTCTATACCTCTGGAATCGAAAGGCCTCTCTCCATCTGTCTGCGAGCTGCAAGGTCAGGCTGCAGCCGACACCCTAACACCAGCTCTGTCTGTTTGTCTGTCGGTCTGGTGGTGTTCGGATCCTTTCTGGTTGTCTGTGCTCAAATAAAAGGTCACAGATTTTCTGTTGTTGTCCACAGCTTGTCTCAGCCTCTCCTCATTTCCTAGCCTGTTATCTGTCTCGATGACAGGATAGGAATGACTGTCTAGAGACATTGGTGTTAAGTGTCTCTCACAGAGCTAAACTTGTTTTCAAGGAACAGGTTTAGGACTTCCATCCATCCATCCATCTTCTGCCGCTTATCCGAGGTCGGGTCGCGGGGGCAGCAGCTCAAGGAGGGAAGCCCAGA